>OY747116.1:16273833-16990333 GCA_963556455.1 Epiblema foenella | reverse complement strand
CCTAACCTAACCTAACCTAACCTAACCTAACCTAACCTAACCTAACCTAACCTAACCTAACCTAACCTAACCTAACCTAACCTAACCTAACCTAACCTAACCTAACCTAACCTAACCTAACCTAACCTAACCTAACCTAACCTAACCTAACCTAACCTAACCTAACCTAACCTAACCTAACCTAACCTAACCTAACCTAACCTAACCTAACCTAACCTAACCTAACCTAACCTAACCTAACCTAACCTAACCTAACCTAACCTAACCTAACCTAACCTAACCTAACCTAACCTAACCTAACCTAACCTAACCTAACCTAACCTAACCTAACCTAACCTAACCTAACCTAACCTAACCTAACCTAACCTAACCTAACCTAACCTAACCTAACCTAACCTAACCTAACCTAACCTAACCTAACCTAACCTAACCTAACCTAACCTAACCTAACCTAACCTAACCTAACCTAACCTAACCTAACCTAACCTAACCTAACCTAACCTAACCTAACCTAACCTAACCTAACCTAACCTAACCTAACCTAACCTAACCTAACCTAACCTAACCTAACCTAACCTAACCTAACCTAACCTAACCTAACCTAACCTAACCTAACCTAACCTAACCTAACCTAACCTAACCTAACCTAACCTAACCTAACCTAACCTAACCTAACCTAACCTAACCTAACCTAACCTAACCTAACCTAACCTAACCTAACCTAACCTAACCTAACCTAACCTAACCTAACCTAACCTAACCTAACCTAACCTAACCTAACCTAACCTAACCTAACCTAACCTAACCTAACCTAACCTAACCTAACCTAACCTAACCTAACCTAACCTAACCTAACCTAACCTAACCTAACCTAACCTAACCTAACCTAACCTAACCTAACCTAACCTAACCTAACCTAACCTAACCTAACCTAACCTAACCTAACCTAACCTAACCTAACCTAACCTAACCTAACCTAACCTAACCTAACCTAACCTAACCTAACCTAACCTAACCTAACCTAACCTAACCTAACCTAACCTAACCTAACCTAACCTAACCTAACCTAACCTAACCTAACCTAACCTAACCTAACCTAACCTAACCTAACCTAACCTAACCTAACCTAACCTAACCTAACCTAACCTAACCTAACCTAACCTAACCTAACCTAACCTAACCTAACCTAACCTAACCTAACCTAACCTAACCTAACCTAACCTAACCTAACCTAACCTAACCTAACCTAACCTAACCTAACCTAACCTAACCTAACCTAACCTAACCTAACCTAACCTAACCTAACCTAACCTAACCTAACCTAACCTAACCTAACCTAACCTAACCTAACCTAACCTAACCTAACCTAACCTAACCTAACCTAACCTAACCTAACCTAACCTAACCTAACCTAACCTAACCTAACCTAACCTAACCTAACCTAACCTAACCTAACCTAACCTAACCTAACCTAACCTAACCTAACCTAACCTAACCTAACCTAACCTAACCTAACCTAACCTAACCTAACCTAACCTAACCTAACCTAACCTAACCTAACCTAACCTAACCTAACCTAACCTAACCTAACCTAACCTAACCTAACCTAACCTAACCTAACCTAACCTAACCTAACCTAACCTAACCTAACCTAACCTAACCTAACCTAACCTAACCTAACCTAACCTAACCTAACCTAACCTAACCTAACCTAACCTAACCTAACCTAACCTAACCTAACCTAACCTAACCTAACCTAACCTAACCTAACCTAACCTAACCTAACCTAACCTAACCTAACCTAACCTAACCTAACCTAACCTAACCTAACCTAACCTAACCTAACCTAACCTAACCTAACCTAACCTAACCTAACCTAACCTAACCTAACCTAACCTAACCTAACCTAACCTAACCTAACCTAACCTAACCTAACCTAACCTAACCTAACCTAACCTAACCTAACCTAACCTAACCTAACCTAACCTAACCTAACCTAACCTAACCTAACCTAACCTAACCTAACCTAACCTAACCTAACCTAACCTAACCTAACCTAACCTAACCTAACCTAACCTAACCTAACCTAACCTAACCTAACCTAACCTAACCTAACCTAACCTAACCTAACCTAACCTAACCTAACCTAACCTAACCTAACCTAACCTAACCTAACCTAACCTAACCTAACCTAACCTAACCTAACCTAACCTAACCTAACCTAACCTAACCTAACCTAACCTAACCTAACCTAACCTAACCTAACCTAACCTAACCTAACCTAACCTAACCTAACCTAACCTAACCTAACCTAACCTAACCTAACCTAACCTAACCTAACCTAACCTAACCTAACCTAACCTAACCTAACCTAACCTAACCTAACCTAACCTAACCTAACCTAACCTAACCTAACCTAACCTAACCTAACCTAACCTAACCTAACCTAACCTAACCTAACCTAACCTAACCTAACCTAACCTAACCTAACCTAACCTAACCTAACCTAACCTAACCTAACCTAACCTAACCTAACCTAACCTAACCTAACCTAACCTAACCTAACCTAACCTAACCTAACCTAACCTAACCTAACCTAACCTAACCTAACCTAACCTAACCTAACCTAACCTAACCTAACCTAACCTAACCTAACCTAACCTAACCTAACCTAACCTAACCTAACCTAACCTAACCTAACCTAACCTAACCTAACCTAACCTAACCTAACCTAACCTAACCTAACCTAACCTAACCTAACCTAACCTAACCTAACCTAACCTAACCTAACCTAACCTAACCTAACCTAACCTAACCTAACCTAACCTAACCTAACCTAACCTAACCTAACCTAACCTAACCTAACCTAACCTAACCTAACCTAACCTAACCTAACCTAACCTAACCTAACCTAACCTAACCTAACCTAACCTAACCTAACCTAACCTAACCTAACCTAACCTAACCTAACCTAACCTAACCTAACCTAACCTAACCTAACCTAACCTAACCTAACCTAACCTAACCTAACCTAACCTAACCTAACCTAACCTAACCTAACCTAACCTAACCTAACCTAACCTAACCTAACCTAACCTAACCTAACCTAACCTAACCTAACCTAACCTAACCTAACCTAACCTAACCTAACCTAACCTAACCTAACCTAACCTAACCTAACCTAACCTAACCTAACCTAACCTAACCTAACCTAACCTAACCTAACCTAACCTAACCTAACCTAACCTAACCTAACCTAACCTAACCTAACCTAACCTAACCTAACCTAACCTAACCTAACCTAACCTAACCTAACCTAACCTAACCTAACCTAACCTAACCTAACCTAACCTAACCTAACCTAACCTAACCTAACCTAACCTAACCTAACCTAACCTAACCTAACCTAACCTAACCTAACCTAACCTAACCTAACCTAACCTAACCTAACCTAACCTAACCTAACCTAACCTAACCTAACCTAACCTAACCTAACCTAACCTAACCTAACCTAACCTAACCTAACCTAACCTAACCTAACCTAACCTAACCTAACCTAACCTAACCTAACCTAACCTAACCTAACCTAACCTAACCTAACCTAACCTAACCTAACCTAACCTAACCTAACCTAACCTAACCTAACCTAACCTAACCTAACCTAACCTAACCTAACCTAACCTAACCTAACCTAACCTAACCTAACCTAACCTAACCTAACCTAACCTAACCTAACCTAACCTAACCTAACCTAACCTAACCTAACCTAACCTAACCTAACCTAACCTAACCTAACCTAACCTAACCTAACCTAACCTAACCTAACCTAACCTAACCTAACCTAACCTAACCTAACCTAACCTAACCTAACCTAACCTAACCTAACCTAACCTAACCTAACCTAACCTAACCTAACCTAACCTAACCTAACCTAACCTAACCTAACCTAACCTAACCTAACCTAACCTAACCTAACCTAACCTAACCTAACCTAACCTAACCTAACCTAACCTAACCTAACCTAACCTAACCTAACCTAACCTAACCTAACCTAACCTAACCTAACCTAACCTAACCTAACCTAACCTAACCTAACCTAACCTAACCTAACCTAACCTAACCTAACCTAACCTAACCTAACCTAACCTAACCTAACCTAACCTAACCTAACCTAACCTAACCTAACCTAACCTAACCTAACCTAACCTAACCTAACCTAACCTAACCTAACCTAACCTAACCTAACCTAACCTAACCTAACCTAACCTAACCTAACCTAACCTAACCTAACCTAACCTAACCTAACCTAACCTAACCTAACCTAACCTAACCTAACCTAACCTAACCTAACCTAACCTAACCTAACCTAACCTAACCTAACCTAACCTAACCTAACCTAACCTAACCTAACCTAACCTAACCTAACCTAACCTAACCTAACCTAACCTAACCTAACCTAACCTAACCTAACCTAACCTAACCTAACCTAACCTAACCTAACCTAACCTAACCTAACCTAACCTAACCTAACCTAACCTAACCTAACCTAACCTAACCTAACCTAACCTAACCTAACCTAACCTAACCTAACCTAACCTAACCTAACCTAACCTAACCTAACCTAACCTAACCTAACCTAACCTAACCTAACCTAACCTAACCTAACCTAACCTAACCTAACCTAACCTAACCTAACCTAACCTAACCTAACCTAACCTAACCTAACCTAACCTAACCTAACCTAACCTAACCTAACCTAACCTAACCTAACCTAACCTAACCTAACCTAACCTAACCTAACCTAACCTAACCTAACCTAACCTAACCTAACCTAACCTAACCTAACCTAACCTAACCTAACCTAACCTAACCTAACCTAACCTAACCTAACCTAACCTAACCTAACCTAACCTAACCTAACCTAACCTAACCTAACCTAACCTAACCTAACCTAACCTAACCTAACCTAACCTAACCTAACCTAACCTAACCTAACCTAACCTAACCTAACCTAACCTAACCTAACCTAACCTAACCTAACCTAACCTAACCTAACCTAACCTAACCTAACCTAACCTAACCTAACCTAACCTAACCTAACCTAACCTAACCTAACCTAACCTAACCTAACCTAACCTAACCTAACCTAACCTAACCTAACCTAACCTAACCTAACCTAACCTAACCTAACCTAACCTAACCTAACCTAACCTAACCTAACCTAACCTAACCTAACCTAACCTAACCTAACCTAACCTAACCTAACCTAACCTAACCTAACCTAACCTAACCTAACCTAACCTAACCTAACCTAACCTAACCTAACCTAACCTAACCTAACCTAACCTAACCTAACCTAACCTAACCTAACCTAACCTAACCTAACCTAACCTAACCTAACCTAACCTAACCTAACCTAACCTAACCTAACCTAACCTAACCTAACCTAACCTAACCTAACCTAACCTAACCTAACCTAACCTAACCTAACCTAACCTAACCTAACCTAACCTAACCTAACCTAACCTAACCTAACCTAACCTAACCTAACCTAACCTAACCTAACCTAACCTAACCTAACCTAACCTAACCTAACCTAACCTAACCTAACCTAACCTAACCTAACCTAACCTAACCTAACCTAACCTAACCTAACCTAACCTAACCTAACCTAACCTAACCTAACCTAACCTAACCTAACCTAACCTAACCTAACCTAACCTAACCTAACCTAACCTAACCTAACCTAACCTAACCTAACCTAACCTAACCTAACCTAACCTAACCTAACCTAACCTAACCTAACCTAACCTAACCTAACCTAACCTAACCTAACCTAACCTAACCTAACCTAACCTAACCTAACCTAACCTAACCTAACCTAACCTAACCTAACCTAACCTAACCTAACCTAACCTAACCTAACCTAACCTAACCTAACCTAACCTAACCTAACCTAACCTAACCTAACCTAACCTAACCTAACCTAACCTAACCTAACCTAACCTAACCTAACCTAACCTAACCTAACCTAACCTAACCTAACCTAACCTAACCTAACCTAACCTAACCTAACCTAACCTAACCTAACCTAACCTAACCTAACCTAACCTAACCTAACCTAACCTAACCTAACCTAACCTAACCTAACCTAACCTAACCTAACCTAACCTAACCTAACCTAACCTAACCTAACCTAACCTAACCTAACCTAACCTAACCTAACCTAACCTAACCTAACCTAACCTAACCTAACCTAACCTAACCTAACCTAACCTAACCTAACCTAACCTAACCTAACCTAACCTAACCTAACCTAACCTAACCTAACCTAACCTAACCTAACCTAACCTAACCTAACCTAACCTAACCTAACCTAACCTAACCTAACCTAACCTAACCTAACCTAACCTAACCTAACCTAACCTAACCTAACCTAACCTAACCTAACCTAACCTAACCTAACCTAACCTAACCTAACCTAACCTAACCTAACCTAACCTAACCTAACCTAACCTAACCTAACCTAACCTAACCTAACCTAACCTAACCTAACCTAACCTAACCTAACCTAACCTAACCTAACCTAACCTAACCTAACCTAACCTAACCTAACCTAACCTAACCTAACCTAACCTAACCTAACCTAACCTAACCTAACCTAACCTAACCTAACCTAACCTAACCTAACCTAACCTAACCTAACCTAACCTAACCTAACCTAACCTAACCTAACCTAACCTAACCTAACCTAACCTAACCTAACCTAACCTAACCTAACCTAACCTAACCTAACCTAACCTAACCTAACCTAACCTAACCTAACCTAACCTAACCTAACCTAACCTAACCTAACCTAACCTAACCTAACCTAACCTAACCTAACCTAACCTAACCTAACCTAACCTAACCTAACCTAACCTAACCTAACCTAACCTAACCTAACCTAACCTAACCTAACCTAACCTAACCTAACCTAACCTAACCTAACCTAACCTAACCTAACCTAACCTAACCTAACCTAACCTAACCTAACCTAACCTAACCTAACCTAACCTAACCTAACCTAACCTAACCTAACCTAACCTAACCTAACCTAACCTAACCTAACCTAACCTAACCTAACCTAACCTAACCTAACCTAACCTAACCTAACCTAACCTAACCTAACCTAACCTAACCTAACCTAACCTAACCTAACCTAACCTAACCTAACCTAACCTAACCTAACCTAACCTAACCTAACCTAACCTAACCTAACCTAACCTAACCTAACCTAACCTAACCTAACCTAACCTAACCTAACCTAACCTAACCTAACCTAACCTAACCTAACCTAACCTAACCTAACCTAACCTAACCTAACCTAACCTAACCTAACCTAACCTAACCTAACCTAACCTAACCTAACCTAACCTAACCTAACCTAACCTAACCTAACCTAACCTAACCTAACCTAACCTAACCTAACCTAACCTAACCTAACCTAACCTAACCTAACCTAACCTAACCTAACCTAACCTAACCTAACCTAACCTAACCTAACCTAACCTAACCTAACCTAACCTAACCTAACCTAACCTAACCTAACCTAACCTAACCTAACCTAACCTAACCTAACCTAACCTAACCTAACCTAACCTAACCTAACCTAACCTAACCTAACCTAACCTAACCTAACCTAACCTAACCTAACCTAACCTAACCTAACCTAACCTAACCTAACCTAACCTAACCTAACCTAACCTAACCTAACCTAACCTAACCTAACCTAACCTAACCTAACCTAACCTAACCTAACCTAACCTAACCTAACCTAACCTAACCTAACCTAACCTAACCTAACCTAACCTAACCTAACCTAACCTAACCTAACCTAACCTAACCTAACCTAACCTAACCTAACCTAACCTAACCTAACCTAACCAGCGGACGTTCTCGCCAAAGATGCCGCGTTAAAACTGAAAACTCGACCTAATTACGACCGATGCCCGCTTTCATTCGTCAAGCGACAGATCCGTCTGGAATCGATTGACGAATGGAACCGGCGCTACAAAGATGGCGACACAGCCTCTACCACAAAGGCCTTCTTCCCGGACGCCCCACAAGCGTACAACGTCATTAGGAAATTAAAACTGGACCACGTCATAGTACAGGTGTTGACGGGACACGGCGGGTTCTCCGAGTACTTGCATCGTTTCAAGTGCAAGGAGAGCCCGGCGTGCGTGTGCGACCCAAGTGTGGAGGAGAGTGCCCTACATATTGTTACTGCATGTCCGGTATACGGCAAAGATAGATACAACATAGAAATGGAGATAGATATAAATATATGCAAGGAGAACCTATGGGACATTTTAAGAAACAAAAACATAAGAGATAAATTTATAAAGTACTGTAAAAATGTAGCAATTAAAGTAGCGAATAGAAATAAGTAGATAATAAGAACACTAGTACATATAGATACTATATGTCGTCAGTGTAAAAATCACGAAAAAGGAAAAATTGTAATAGCAATAAGTATAAAGGACTAAAAACCCATAGACTTAAGAAACGTTTGTAAATAAAATAATTAGGTATAAGCAAAATTGTACAATAAAGAACGAAACTGAGTTCCACAAATAAAGAAATCCCAGCCCCCATTATCCTATGAAACGTGTACTGTGTAATTGTACTGTAAATTAGTAATAGGTGGAAATAGGTGGTAATCCCAACCACGAGTAAGAACAAAAGATGATGAATGAAAGAAAGAACCGTATGAAGAATGAAAGTGCGAGAGGCATAAAAGACAGAACTGGAATGAAAGTGAACAGCAAACAAAGACCCTGTCTCATTCAGGGGAACAAGAAAAAAAAAAAAAAAAAAAAAAAAAAAAAAAAAAAAAAAAAAAAAAAAAAAAACCTAACCTAACCTAACCTAACCTAACCTAACCTAACCTAACCTAACCTAACCTAACCTAACCTAACCTAACCTAACCTAACCTAACCTAACCTAACCTAACCTAACCTAACCTAACCTAACCTAACCTAACCTAACCTAACCTAACCTAACCTAACCTAACCTAACCTAACCTAACCTAACCTAACCTAACCTAACCTAACCTAACCTAACCTAACCTAACCTAACCTAACCTAACCTAACCTAACCTAACCTAAAACCTAACCTAACCTAAAACCTAACCTAACCTAAAACCTAACCTAACCTAAAACCTAACCTAACCTAAAACCTAACCTAACCTAAAACCTAACCTAACCTAAAACCTAACCTAACCTAAAACCTAACCTAACCTAAAACCTAACCTAACCTAAAACCTAACCTAACCTAAAACCTAACCTAACCTAAAACCTAACCTAACCTAAAACCTAACCTAACCTAAAACCTAACCTAACCTAAAACCTAACCTAACCTAAAACCTAACCTAACCTAAAACCTAACCTAACCTAAAACCTAACCTAACCTAAAACCTAACCTAACCTAAAACCTAACCTAACCTAAAACCTAACCTAACCTAAAACCTAACCTAACCTAAAACCTAACCTAACCTAAAACCTAACCTAACCTAAAACCTAACCTAACCTAAAACCTAACCTAACCTAAAACCTAACCTAACCTAAAACCTAACCTAACCTAAAACCTAACCTAACCTAAAACCTAACCTAACCTAAAACCTAACCTAACCTAAAACCTAACCTAACCTAAAACCTAACCTAACCTAAAACCTAACCTAACCTAAAACCTAACCTAACCTAAAACCTAACCTAACCTAAAACCTAACCTAACCTAAAACCTAACCTAACCTAAAACCTAACCTAACCTAAAACCTAACCTAACCTAAAACCTAACCTAACCTAAAACCTAATTAGATAGGTGAGTATGCAGTATAGACTTTTTAACTTAGCCAGAATTTTAACATGAAAGAATATAAACTACTATAAGCTGACCTCACATCTAGGAACAAAGTGTATGGTAAAGACACCTACCAGAGGTCTAGCTTTTAATTACTAGTATCTCAGAAACGGTAAGAGGTAGCTCAAAAATAATGCCATTTTTGAGCAATTCACACCCTATGGGTGTGAGTTATTCGAGATTTGCTGAAAACGACACCTCGTTTGTCAAAATCTGTCAGTTTGACAGACAACTTTTAAACGGTTTGAGTTAGCTCAAAAATAATGTCATTTTTGAACAATTCACACCTTTGGTGTGAGTTATTCGAGATTAATTAAAAACGACACCTCGTTTGTCAAAATCTGACAGTTTTTTTTAAATTTCACTAACTTGACACTTTCTGTCAAATAAAGTGTGTCATATCATCAATTTCCAACTAATAAATGCCTTTTCAATAAAAAACAAAAATTGTCAAAAAACTGTCAAATTTACGAAATTTGACAGATTTGACTATCTTAGCACTCATATAGTAAGTTGTACCATCGAATTCAACAATGTCAAAAAACTGTCAAAATTTACTAATTTGACACTTTCTGTCAAATAAAGTATGTCATATCATCAATTTCTACGTAATAAATGCATTTACATTAAAAAATAAAAACTGTCAAAAAACTGTCATACAAACAATATTATGTCAATTCACATTGTCAAATTCATCATAAAACAGAAATTACAACAAAACAAAGAAAAAAAAATTTTGGTCAAGCGCGAGTCGGATTTTAGTTTCCCCATACATTTTGAGACTCAGCGCCTGATGAAAGCAACAGGCAATTTTTCCGAACTTTAAAAATCATTATCTCAGAAACGGTAAGAGATAGATAAAAATGGACTTCATTTTTGGGCTGTCGGCACCACGAAGTAGGTGCACGAGTGAAATGCAAACTCATGGATATGATTTTTTTCAAAATTTTTTGACGACTTTTTTATATGGCCAAAAAATCTAACCCAGGTCTAAAATCTTTATTTATTATCCGATTTCGATAAAAAAAAAACCGTTTCTAGAGAATCAAAAAGTAATAGGTTCAACGCTAGTTCCAGCCAGATAGCGTTGTAACTTTTTTTTTTAAAAAATAAAAACACTTTTTTTTGTATGGCAGCTACCAGAAGGGGGGGGATTTCCACCCCTAAAGGGGGGTCCAGAATTTAGATCCCCTTTAGAAACCCTTATATTCTGAATTTGAGCCAATTCTACCGAAGGACGATCCCTTAACCTAACCTAACCTAACCTAACCTAACCTAACCTAACCTAACCTAACCTAACCTAACCTAACCTAACCTAACCTAACCTAACCTAACCTAACCTAACCTAACCTAACCTAACCTAACCTAACCTAACCTAACCTAACCTAACCTAACCTAACCTAACCTAACCTAACCTAACCTAACCTAACCTAACCTAACCTAACCTAACCTAACCTAACCTAACCTAACCTAACCTAACCTAACCTAACCTAACCTAACCTAACCTAACCTAACCTAACCTAACCTAACCTAACCTAACCTAACCTAACCTAACCTAACCTAACCTAACCTAACCTAACCTAACCTAACCTAACCTAACCTAACCTAACCTAACCTAACCTAACCTAACCTAACCTAACCTAACCTAACCTAACCTAACCTAACCTAACCTAACCTAACCTAACCTAACCTAACCTAACCTAACCTAACCTAACCTAACCTAACCTAACCTAACCTAACCTAACCTAACCTAACCTAACCTAACCTAACCTAACCTAACCTAACCTAACCTAACCTAACCTAACCTAACCTAACCTAACCTAACCTAACCTAACCTAACCTAACCTAACCTAACCTAACCTAACCTAACCTAACCTAACCTAACCTAACCTAACCTAACCTAACCTAACCTAACCTAACCTAACCTAACCTAACCTAACCTAACCTAACCTAACCTAACCTAACCTAACCTAACCTAACCTAACCTAACCTAACCTAACCTAACCTAACCTAACCTAACCTAACCTAACCTAACCTAACCTAACCTAACCTAACCTAACCTAACCTAACCTAACCTAACCTAACCTAACCTAACCTAACCTAACCTAACCTAACCTAACCTAACCTAACCTAACCTAACCTAACCTAACCTAACCTAACCTAACCTAACCTAACCTAACCTAACCTAACCTAACCTAACCTAACCTAACCTAACCTAACCTAACCTAACCTAACCTAACCTAACCTAACCTAACCTAACCTAACCTAACCTAACCTAACCTAACCTAACCTAACCTAACCTAACCTAACCTAACCTAACCTAACCTAACCTAACCTAACCTAACCTAACCTAACCTAACCTAACCTAACCTAACCTAACCTAACCTAACCTAACCTAACCTAACCTAACCTAACCTAACCTAACCTAACCTAACCTAACCTAACCTAACCTAACCTAACCTAACCTAACCTAACCTAACCTAACCTAACCTAACCTAACCTAACCTAACCTAACCTAACCTAACCTAACCTAACCTAACCTAACCTAACCTAACCTAACCTAACCTAACCTAACCTAACCTAACCTAACCTAACCTAACCTAACCTAACCTAACCTAACCTAACCTAACCTAACCTAACCTAACCTAACCTAACCTAACCTAACCTAACCTAACCTAACCTAACCTAACCTAACCTAACCTAACCTAACCTAACCTAACCTAACCTAACCTAACCTAACCTAACCTAACCTAACCTAACCTAACCTAACCTAACCTAACCTAACCTAACCTAACCTAACCTAACCTAACCTAACCTAACCTAACCTAACCTAACCTAACCTAACCTAACCTAACCTAACCTAACCTAACCTAACCTAACCTAACCTAACCTAACCTAACCTAACCTAACCTAACCTAACCTAACCTAACCTAACCTAACCTAACCTAACCTAACCTAACCTAACCTAACCTAACCTAACCTAACCTAACCTAACCTAACCTAACCTAACCTAACCTAACCTAACCTAACCTAACCTAACCTAACCTAACCTAACCTAACCTAACCTAACCTAACCTAACCTAACCTAACCTAACCTAACCTAACCTAACCTAACCTAACCTAACCTAACCTAACCTAACCTAACCTAACCTAACCTAACCTAACCTAACCTAACCTAACCTAACCTAACCTAACCTAACCTAACCTAACCTAACCTAACCTAACCTAACCTAACCTAACCTAACCTAACCTAACCTAACCTAACCTAACCTAACCTAACCTAACCTAACCTAACCTAACCTAACCTAACCTAACCTAACCTAACCTAACCTAACCTAACCTAACCTAACCTAACCTAACCTAACCTAACCTAACCTAACCTAACCTAACCTAACCTAACCTAACCTAACCTAACCTAACCTAACCTAACCTAACCTAACCTAACCTAACCTAACCTAACCTAACCTAACCTAACCTAACCTAACCTAACCTAACCTAACCTAACCTAACCTAACCTAACCTAACCTAACCTAACCTAACCTAACCTAACCTAACCTAACCTAACCTAACCTAACCTAACCTAACCTAACCTAACCTAACCTAACCTAACCTAACCTAACCTAACCTAACCTAACCTAACCTAACCTAACCTAACCTAACCTAACCTAACCTAACCTAACCTAACCTAACCTAACCTAACCTAACCTAACCTAACCTAACCTAACCTAACCTAACCTAACCTAACCTAACCTAACCTAACCTAACCTAACCTAACCTAACCTAACCTAACCTAACCTAACCTAACCTAACCTAACCTAACCTAACCTAACCTAACCTAACCTAACCTAACCTAACCTAACCTAACCTAACCTAACCTAACCTAACCTAACCTAACCTAACCTAACCTAACCTAACCTAACCTAACCTAACCTAACCTAACCTAACCTAACCTAACCTAACCTAACCTAACCTAACCTAACCTAACCTAACCTAACCTAACCTAACCTAACCTAACCTAACCTAACCTAACCTAACCTAACCTAACCTAACCTAACCTAACCTAACCTAACCTAACCTAACCTAACCTAACCTAACCTAACCTAACCTAACCTAACCTAACCTAACCTAACCTAACCTAACCTAACCTAACCTAACCTAACCTAACCTAACCTAACCTAACCTAACCTAACCTAACCTAACCTAACCTAACCTAACCTAACCTAACCTAACCTAACCTAACCTAACCTAACCTAACCTAACCTAACCTAACCTAACCTAACCTAACCTAACCTAACCTAACCTAACCTAACCTAACCTAACCTAACCTAACCTAACCTAACCTAACCTAACCTAACCTAACCTAACCTAACCTAACCTAACCTAACCTAACCTAACCTAACCTAACCTAACCTAACCTAACCTAACCTAACCTAACCTAACCTAACCTAACCTAACCTAACCTAACCTAACCTAACCTAACCTAACCTAACCTAACCTAACCTAACCTAACCTAACCTAACCTAACCTAACCTAACCTAACCTAACCTAACCTAACCTAACCTAACCTAACCTAACCTAACCTAACCTAACCTAACCTAACCTAACCTAACCTAACCTAACCTAACCTAACCTAACCTAACCTAACCTAACCTAACCTAACCTAACCTAACCTAACCTAACCTAACCTAACCTAACCTAACCTAACCTAACCTAACCTAACCTAACCTAACCTAACCTAACCTAACCTAACCTAACCTAACCTAACCTAACCTAACCTAACCTAACCTAACCTAACCTAACCTAACCTAACCTAACCTAACCTAACCTAACCTAACCTAACCTAACCTAACCTAACCTAACCTAACCTAACCTAACCTAACCTAACCTAACCTAACCTAACCTAACCTAACCTAACCTAACCTAACCTAACCTAACCTAACCTAACCTAACCTAACCTAACCTAACCTAACCTAACCTAACCTAACCTAACCTAACCTAACCTAACCTAACCTAACCTAACCTAACCTAACCTAACCTAACCTAACCTAACCTAACCTAACCTAACCTAACCTAACCTAACCTAACCTAACCTAACCTAACCTAACCTAACCTAACCTAACCTAACCTAACCTAACCTAACCTAACCTAACCTAACCTAACCTAACCTAACCTAACCTAACCTAACCTAACCTAACCTAACCTAACCTAACCTAACCTAACCTAACCTAACCTAACCTAACCTAACCTAACCTAACCTAACCTAACCTAACCTAACCTAACCTAACCTAACCTAACCTAACCTAACCTAACCTAACCTAACCTAACCTAACCTAACCTAACCTAACCTAACCTAACCTAACCTAACCTAACCTAACCTAACCTAACCTAACCTAACCTAACCTAACCTAACCTAACCTAACCTAACCTAACCTAACCTAACCTAACCTAACCTAACCTAACCTAACCTAACCTAACCTAACCTAACCTAACCTAACCTAACCTAACCTAACCTAACCTAACCTAACCTAACCTAACCTAACCTAACCTAACCTAACCTAACCTAACCTAACCTAACCTAACCTAACCTAACCTAACCTAACCTAACCTAACCTAACCTAACCTAACCTAACCTAACCTAACCTAACCTAACCTAACCTAACCTAACCTAACCTAACCTAACCTAACCTAACCTAACCTAACCTAACCTAACCTAACCTAACCTAACCTAACCTAACCTAACCTAACCTAACCTAACCTAACCTAACCTAACCTAACCTAACCTAACCTAACCTAACCTAACCTAACCTAACCTAACCTAACCTAACCTAACCTAACCTAACCTAACCTAACCTAACCTAACCTAACCTAACCTAACCTAACCTAACCTAACCTAACCTAACCTAACCTAACCTAACCTAACCTAACCTAACCTAACCTAACCTAACCTAACCTAACCTAACCTAACCTAACCTAACCTAACCTAACCTAACCTAACCTAACCTAACCTAACCTAACCTAACCTAACCTAACCTAACCTAACCTAACCTAACCTAACCTAACCTAACCTAACCTAACCTAACCTAACCTAACCTAACCTAACCTAACCTAACCTAACCTAACCTAACCTAACCTAACCTAACCTAACCTAACCTAACCTAACCTAACCTAACCTAACCTAACCTAACCTAACCTAACCTAACCTAACCTAACCTAACCTAACCTAACCTAACCTAACCTAACCTAACCTAACCTAACCTAACCTAACCTAACCTAACCTAACCTAACCTAACCTAACCTAACCTAACCTAACCTAACCTAACCTAACCTAACCTAACCTAACCTAACCTAACCTAACCTAACCTAACCTAACCTAACCTAACCTAACCTAACCTAACCTAACCTAACCTAACCTAACCTAACCTAACCTAACCTAACCTAACCTAACCTAACCTAACCTAACCTAACCTAACCTAACCTAACCTAACCTAACCTAACCTAACCTAACCTAACCTAACCTAACCTAACCTAACCTAACCTAACCTAACCTAACCTAACCTAACCTAACCTAACCTAACCTAACCTAACCTAACCTAACCTAACCTAACCTAACCTAACCTAACCTAACCTAACCTAACCTAACCTAACCTAACCTAACCTAACCTAACCTAACCTAACCTAACCTAACCTAACCTAACCTAACCTAACCTAACCTAACCTAACCTAACCTAACCTAACCTAACCTAACCTAACCTAACCTAACCTAACCTAACCTAACCTAACCTAACCTAACCTAACCTAACCTAACCTAACCTAACCTAACCTAACCTAACCTAACCTAACCTAACCTAACCTAACCTAACCTAACCTAACCTAACCTAACCTAACCTAACCTAACCTAACCTAACCTAACCTAACCTAACCTAACCTAACCTAACCTAACCTAACCTAACCTAACCTAACCTAACCTAACCTAACCTAACCTAACCTAACCTAACCTAACCTAACCTAACCTAACCTAACCTAACCTAACCTAACCTAACCTAACCTAACCTAACCTAACCTAACCTAACCTAACCTAACCTAACCTAACCTAACCTAACCTAACCTAACCTAACCTAACCTAACCTAACCTAACCTAACCTAACCTAACCTAACCTAACCTAACCTAACCTAACCTAACCTAACCTAACCTAACCTAACCTAACCTAACCTAACCTAACCTAACCTAACCTAACCTAACCTAACCTAACCTAACCTAACCTAACCTAACCTAACCTAACCTAACCTAACCTAACCTAACCTAACCTAACCTAACCTAACCTAACCTAACCTAACCTAACCTAACCTAACCTAACCTAACCTAACCTAACCTAACCTAACCTAACCTAACCTAACCTAACCTAACCTAACCTAACCTAACCTAACCTAACCTAACCTAACCTAACCTAACCTAACCTAACCTAACCTAACCTAACCTAACCTAACCTAACCTAACCTAACCTAACCTAACCTAACCTAACCTAACCTAACCTAACCTAACCTAACCTAACCTAACCTAACCTAACCTAACCTAACCTAACCTAACCTAACCTAACCTAACCTAACCTAACCTAACCTAACCTAACCTAACCTAACCTAACCTAACCTAACCTAACCTAACCTAACCTAACCTAACCTAACCTAACCTAACCTAACCTAACCTAACCTAACCTAACCTAACCTAACCTAACCTAACCTAACCTAACCTAACCTAACCTAACCTAACCTAACCTAACCTAACCTAACCTAACCTAACCTAACCTAACCTAACCTAACCTAACCTAACCTAACCTAACCTAACCTAACCTAACCTAACCTAACCTAACCTAACCTAACCTAACCTAACCTAACCTAACCTAACCTAACCTAACCTAACCTAACCTAACCTAACCTAACCTAACCTAACCTAACCTAACCTAACCTAACCTAACCTAACCTAACCTAACCTAACCTAACCTAACCTAACCTAACCTAACCTAACCTAACCTAACCTAACCTAACCTAACCTAACCTAACCTAACCTAACCTAACCTAACCTAACCTAACCTAACCTAACCTAACCTAACCTAACCTAACCTAACCTAACCTAACCTAACCTAACCTAACCTAACCTAACCTAACCTAACCTAACCTAACCTAACCTAACCTAACCTAACCTAACCTAACCTAACCTAACCTAACCTAACCTAACCTAACCTAACCTAACCTAACCTAACCTAACCTAACCTAACCTAACCTAACCTAACCTAACCTAACCTAACCTAACCTAACCTAACCTAACCTAACCTAACCTAACCTAACCTAACCTAACCTAACCTAACCTAACCTAACCTAACCTAACCTAACCTAACCTAACCTAACCTAACCTAACCTAACCTAACCTAACCTAACCTAACCTAACCTAACCTAACCTAACCTAACCTAACCTAACCTAACCTAACCTAACCTAACCTAACCTAACCTAACCTAACCTAACCGAGTTGCGTTCCATCCGCCATCGAAAGCGCCACGTTTCTGAGCCGCTCCGTACTTTAAAAATCAAAAACAGTGGTTTTCCTGGTCCGATTAACTCGCGGAAAGTGTCAAAAGACGTGGAAAAGTGCAGTGCATACGATAGTGCAGTTTTTAAGTGCCGCACAGTGCGTATCAAGCGGCAAAGTGCAAAAAAGTGCGAGTTTTTGAGGTTAAGCAGACATTAATCTCGAACGCTGAGCGTTCCAGAGCTGCGACGTTGACGTGCGATACGTCATTATAAGCGCCTCAACGATCCCCTTCAGGCGACACCAAGAACGCCTCTTACGGACCATCCCCCGAGCCGCAAAAGCCAGAAAAACAAGTACCACGTGGCGGCGTGGTCCCAGAAGGAGCAAAGCCAGGACTGCCGTTTTCAGCACGCAGGAGCACCTCTATACAAGGAACGCAACGGTACTTAATCCAGATTTTTTGGACTTATAATTAAAAAGTTATACTTATATAAACTTTTGAACTTTGACCTTGAATATCTCAGAAACTTCAGGCAGACTATACCCTTTTTAAAATCAATTCTGTTGCGCGCTAGACCAGTGTACAAGTGTGCAAAATCCCAGACTTCAGCCTGTGAAATTCAGCGAGACAGAAAACTTTTTGTGAAAAAACTGAAAAACTGAAATCTAGACCAGTGTACAAGTGTGCAAAATCCCAGACTTCAGCCTGTGAAATTCAGCGAGACAGAAAACTTTTTGTGAAAAAACTGAAAAACTGAAATTTTTTATTGAAACTGAAATTTTTCTTGTGTTTTGTTATAAGTATATTGTGCTCCTATATTTCTTCTTATTTAAGCAAATTTTTGTGTAATTTTAGGTTGTTCGGTTACGGAGATACTGATTTTTAAGTGTTTTTTGTGTATAAATTGAAAAATAATAATAATCGCGTCCTTTTCATAGTGTATATAGTCTCAGAATAGTCTTTTTAGTTGGACGAACCCAAAACTAGGGTCACCTAGCGCTTAAAACAACGAGATACCAATTTTCCGCCATTTTGTTTTTTGTGGTATCAAAATTAAAGTGTGAATATCTCCCGACCCGATCGACCTAGAGAGTTGCGATTTTCACTAGGGAACACGTCAGTTCCGTCTCTTCGAGTTGTGTTTGGTCTCGACCGAATATCTCAACAAAATTTTGACAGCGTTGAGACATACCTCATCTGATAGTAGAGACAAGGCTGATCATTAGGGAAAAAACCCGGGGTCTCTATGACTACTGGTTGCCGAGAAAACCGTGTCTAAACACACCAACTGACAGTTCGGCGGCCATCTTGTTTTTACGTTAGCCCTCATAGCTCGGCGACCACAGGACCTAGAGACTCGCGGATTTCGAATCGGGGTGAGTTATCCCTCGCTCTACGGAATCGCTTAGGTTTCAGGAAGATCCAAGCCCTGAAATTTCAGGACCCTGAAACCAACGCCATTGGATAGAGCGGGTTGGATTTCATATACTAGCCCAAAGTCCGATCTTTCTGCGACCCCTGGGAGAGGAGAAATCAGCGGTCAAAGTAGCACTTTGACAGTTCGGCCGCCATCTTGGATTTGTTTAAAACAGAGATAGCTCCTCAACCGGCCGACGTAGCGAGTCGGGACTTGGACTATTAGCATTAGCGTCACCCGTTCTAGCAGACATAGGCCTTTTCAGGCATTTTCAGCGTAAAAAATTATTCAGCCTGAAAAACTGACTCAGTCGGTAGAACTCACCGAGCCAAGCAAAACGAGCCCAAGCACGCCTCTTTAGGACCCAGGACTCAGGAACTACAACAAGATACCGATTCTGATACCAGATACCGGTAAAGATACCGGATTTTCGGGACGTCATTGCTTCAGAACCCAATAAGGTAATTGGACCGTGTTTGGTATCGTTGGAAAGGGCTCGGCGGGAGCTATCGATTGCGCACTAAATTAAGGCTCTACGTAGAGCAAAAAATTTTTATTGAATTTTAAGTAGGAATTTTGACTTTGACAAGGGCTAGACCCTAAAAACCTAAACTAGAACTTAAGATCAAGTAGAGTCTGCGACTCTACTATACACTTAGTCCTAAAAAACCCATATAAAACTTATACAAACTTTTCTTGTGTATCAATAAATTGATTGAGCTATTGGTTGTATTCAGCCTATAAAGCTTTAGGACTCATCTTTACTTCTCGACCGGTCACTTAAACGCGACACGCAAGCATGTTCGGACACCGCACTCCGCTGGTAAAAAAGGTAGAGAACTCGGTCCCCCAGACCCCAGAAAAGGTGGGAACGACCATTACCTCAAATGTGAGGCGAAGTATTGGAGACTGGGAGTCTGGAGGACCGAAGTCGATGGTAGGGCACTCTCCAAAAGGTACGGCCGAGGCCTCAGCGGCTACTCAACCATCAGACCGCAGTAAAGAAGTACAAGCTGCAGCCAAAGGAGCACCGGGAAATGCAGAGGGTAAGGGGAAAAAGACCCCGGAGGTCCCAAACAAACCCGCAGCCCCAGCAGTACCGGCGAGCCCAGATAGGAAGGTAACATGGAGCCCGGAGGTCCTCCGCAAAGAGCAGGAAACGGCCGACGGACTGAAAAATACGACGAAGCAGACAGTCTCTGCAAATGCAGAAACAAAAACTCCGTCACTAGACGAAAACTTGGTGGACATACACAGCCCATTTGTTGACACCCCGAGTCCGAAAAACTTGTTTAAGGACCGCCTCACGGAAGCCAGAGCCTGTCTGGAAAAGGGGAAACTCAATTTAAACGCGTCCCGCAATACCAAGGGAGAAATAAAACTGGCAGTGAAAACGTCGCTGGAACGGCTCTACCAATTAGTGAAAGAGTCAGAGAAGGAGCGTAAGACAAAGGAGTCAAGTAGCGAGAGACAGATGAACGCTCCGAAAAATGCCGAACTGGACTCTACCTTCTCAATTAGTAATCGAGACCCTTCCTTGCCAGCACTATCAGATCAATCTGAAATGGTAGAGCTGATAAAGAAAAACGCTGAACTTCTCAAAGAAAATAGCAAGAAGTTGGAAAAAATACAAATAGATATTGAGAAGCAGAGAGAAAGCCTCGAGAGGACCACATACGCGAGTGTAGTGGCGCAGAGCGGGCCCGGGACGAGCAAACCGGAGCGGACCGCTCTGCACTCGGTTGTGATCTCGTCAGAAATAGAACAGGAAACAGGAGAGCAGATACTAGAGAAGGTGAGGAAAGCGGTAGATGCAAAGGATGGATGGGTAAAAGTGGAGAGGGTGAGGAAAGCAAAAGATAGGAAAATTGTTATGGGATGCAAGACTCAAGAGGAACGGAGAAAAATAAAGGAACGGATCGAATCAGCAGGAGCGCAACTGGTCGTCGAGGAGGTAAACAACAAAAACCCGCTGATAGTCCTAAGGGACGTATTACTAATACACAGCGACGAAGACGTATTAATGGCTCTTCAGAATCAAAACCGGGACATCTTCTACGACCTCGACGACGAGGAGCGCAAAATGGTGGTAAAATATAGACGGCGAGCACGAAACCCCCTCACGGGGCATATCGTTCTCAGCGTCTCACCAAAAGTGTGGAAACGTGCAACTGAGGGGAAAAGAGTACGAGTGGACCTCCAAAGTATCAGGGTTGAGGACCAGTCCCCCCTTGTGCAGTGCACCCGATGCCTCGGTTTCGGACATGGTCGTCGCCTATGTAGGGAACCAGCTGATCTGTGCAGTCACTGTAACGGACCCCACTTAAGAGCCGATTGCCCCGAAAGGTTGGCAGGGGAACCACCAGTCTGCAAAAACTGCACTGCAGCAAAGCTGGAAAAATGTGATCACAATGCTTTTAGCAATGAGTGCCCGATTAAGAGGAGATGGGACACATTGGCTCGAGAATCCGTAGCTTATTGCTAACGTTGCCCCAGCGAACCAAAGATACCCAATTATGCAAGCCAATCTCCAACGCAGTAAACTTGCAACAAATGAGTTACTCTTGGAGGGACCCAAACGTAAAGCTGCGGTTGCGCTGGTTCAGGAGCCGTACGTGGGAGCAATAAAAAAGGTAAAGGGATACCAGGGCGTCAGGATTTACCAGGACACCGAGGCCAGTGATCAACCAGTCAAGGCGGCTGTCATAGTGTTCAGTAATGACCTGGATATAGTACAGCTTCCCGACCTATGTACAAAAAATCTGGTTGCTGTTAAAATCCAAACCAAGGCCTGGACTGTTGCACTGGTATCCTTTTATTTTGAACCAGAAGAACCCATCGAACGGCACCTGGAACAGATGAAGAAAGTGCGCAGGAAACTGGGATCCTCAAGGGTGATTGTCGGTGGAGATTGCAATGCAAAAAGTATCTGGTGGGGCAGCAAAAGCGAGGATCACAGGGGGAAACAGGTTTGTGGTACCCTAACAGAACTGGATCTGCATATATTAAACACCGGAACAACTCCAACCTTCAATACAATCCGAGGTGGAAGGCAATTCACCAGCTACGTAGACATCACAGCCTGCTCGGAAAACATCCTTAGTCATGTAGAAAACTGGCAGGTGGAGGAAGGACTCACCAGCTCGGACCACAATACAATCACATTTGATCTGAACGAAGCTAAATCAAGGGGCATAAAAGTCGAACGCACAACACGCAAGTATAACACAAAAAAAGCAAATTGGAGTCAGTTTCTGGAGAAACTGTCTCAGATTCTGCAAGACACCCGACTCACCACACAGCAACTAGAAAACATACACAGCACACAACAATTAGACGACACAGTAGATGCCTACACACAAGCAATAACACACACATGCAAACAGACTATGCCCCTTAAAAAGCAAAATGGTACAGTCTCCTTTCCATGGTGGTCCGAGAGGCTCACAGAAATGAAAAAAGATGTGGCAACCAAAAAACATAGAATACGTTGCGCAGCGCCAGTTAGACGAGAAATGGTGGTCAACCTCTATCTGGAAGCAAAGGAGGAATATACGGCCGCAGTGCAAACCGCCCAAACTGAAAGTTGGAAGGAGTTCTGTTGCAAGCAAGATAGGGAGGGGGTATGGGAGGGGATTTATAGAGTAATGAGCAGAGCTTCCAAAAGAGAAGAAGACCAGCTTCTACAAAGCGAAGGGCAAACCTTGGATGAAAAGGGATCAGCACAGCTGCTGGCTACCACCTTTTATCCGAAGGATAAAAAGGAGGAGGATAACGCGGAACACCGCCGCATCAGGGACGTAGCAGAAAAAGTAAATGAGCGAAATCATGATGAAAACCATGACAAGCCATTTACTCTACATGAGCTAAATGTGGCGGTGATGTCCTTTAATCCCAAGAAAGCCCCGGGAAAGGACGGGTTTACCGCGGATATCTGTGCTCGAGCAATTAGATGTGACCCACACTACTTCCTGGCACTCGTGAACAAATGTCTGGAGCTCAACCACTTCCCAAGATCATGGAAGGAGGCAACAGTAGTCGTGCTACGGAAACCAGGTAAAGACTCGTATACCCTGCCCAAGTCATACAGGCCAATAGGACTTCTGCCAGTCCTGGGCAAGATATACGAGAAAATGGTAATAGCGCGACTCAAACATCACCTCTTGCCGAAACTAAGTCCTCGACAGTACGGGTTCATGCCGCAAAAAAGCACCGAAGACTCCCTCTTTACCCTTATGAGCCACATTAATAAAAAGTTACAGGCAAAGAAATTAATAACGATAATATCACTGGATATAGAGGGAGCCTTCGACAGTGCATGGTGGCCTGCAATACGAGTGAGACTTGCGGAGGTAGGTTGCCCAGTCAACCTGCGACGGGTGGTGGATAGCTACCTGAGCGACAGAGCAGTGAACGTCAGGTATGCCGGGGAAGAGCACCGAATAGCAACAGAAAAGGGGTGTGTCCAGGGATCCATTGGGGGGCCTATCCTCTGGAACCTGCTCATCGATCCCCTCTTAAGACTGCTGGAAGAAAATCAGGTGTACTGCCAGGCGTTTGCTGACGATGTTGTGCTTGCGTTCGATGGAGACACGGCCCTGGACATTGAAAGACGTGCCAATGGCGCTCTCGCGCGTGTGCAGGAGTGGGGTATCGCCAACAAACTAAAGTTTGCGCCACAAAAAACCTGCGCAATGCTTGTGACAAGGAAACTTAAATACGATACACCACGCTTGCAGATGGGCGGGATAGCCATTGCAATGTCCAAAGACATCAAAATACTGGGTCTTACCATTGACGAAAAACTCACTTTTAACAAACACGTCGGCAACGTCTGTAAAAAAGCACTTAACTTTTATAAAAAGTTAAGGAGAACGGCATGTGTCAGCTGGGGACTACACCCCGAAATAATTCGTACAATTTACACTGCAGCCGTGGAACCGACAGTGTTGTATGCCGCGAGCGCCTGGGCACCGGCCGCGGAAAAGCTTGGTGTCATTAAAAAGTTGAACGGAATCCAAAGAGGATTCGCTCAGAAACTGTGCAAAGCCTACCGCACGGTCTCCTTAAACGCTGCACTGCTGCTGTCTGGGATGCTGCCACTTGACCTTCGAGTCCGGGAGGCCGCATCACTGTATAGGGCAAAGAAAGGCGCACCAGTACTGGGAGACCGCGAGGTAGAGCGTATGGCACCAGCGCTTGAGACGCCCCACCCGGCAGAACACGAGGAAATAAAAGTTATTCGCCTAACAACACAGGAAGATGTGGAAGCCAATAGTGAATATGAGGCCCGAATATATACCGATGGTAGTAAGATTGGTGGCAAAGTCGGAGCGTCGCTCTCAATTTGGAGTGGCGAGGCAGAAACGAAGACCCGCAAGCTTACATTACCTTCATACTGCACTGTATACCAGGCAGAACTATTGGCTCTGCGTGAGGCAACAAAAGAGGCAAAACGACACAGGGCAAGAACGTTCGGGATCTACAGCGATTCTATGGCGGCCCTGCAAACAATCCAGAACTACAGTTGCCTCCACCCCCTCGCAGTCGAAGCCAGAAATAACATGAGAGAAATGTCTCTCCGGAATAAAGTAGTTTCTCTATTCTGGATCAAGGCTCACGCGGGTCTGGAGGGCAACGAAAGAGCAGACCAGTTAGCAAAAGAGGCCGCCATGAACTCCAAGAAAAGACCGGAGTATGACCTATGCCCGATTTCATTCATCAAGCGGGACATTCGAATGTCAACGCTTGATGAATGGAATCAAAGATACAAGGCAGGGACCACAGCGTCAGTCACTAAGCTGTTTTTCCCGGACGCAGTGTCAGCCTATCGAACAGTCCGCAAGTTGAAAACAAACAGCATCACCACACAAATTATGACTGGGCACGGTGGGTTCTCCGCATACTTACATAGATTTAAGTGTAAGGAGGACCCATCTTGCACCTGCGACCCGACCATTGAGGAGACCGCTACGCATGTCCTATTCGAATGCCCGAAATACGCCCTTAAAAGATTGGAGTTGGAAATTACTATTAACGAAAAAGTAACCGCTGAAAATGTTAAAAATATTATAGAAAGTGACAAGAAAGAACAGCTCTTAAAATATTGTGTATATGTAGCAAATGATGTAATAAAAAGTAATAAGACAAGATAAGAAAATATGCTGTTTTAATATAATGTAGTATATTGAAGATTAGCATAAAATAATGTAGATAGATAAATAAGAAAATGAAAACCGCACAATAATGTTAAAAGTAGACAAGTAGAAATAAGCAAAATAACATCTAGATGTAACATGTAAAAGTAAAGTAATAATGTAAAATGTAAATCTAGATCATAAGAACAATTTGATAGACTTGTAACCTGTCAGAATAAAGAAAATCAAGCGTCTCGTGTTAAAACCCTATAACTAAATAAAAAGCACAAAGTGAATAGGTATATAGATGGGAGTCCCACCCATAACAGTAAGAAAGACGATGAATGATAGAAAGAACCGTATGAAGCATGAAAGTACGAGAGGTATAAAAGAGAGAACTGGCATGAAAGAGAAAATCGATACACAAAGACTCCACCCACCCTTATGGAGGTAGACAGAAAAAAAAAAAAAAAAAAAAAAAAAAAAAAAAAACCTAACCTAACCTAACCTAACCTAACCTAACCTAACCTAACCTAACCTAACCTAACCTAACCTAACCTAACCTAACCTAACCTAACCTAACCTAACCTAACCTAACCTAACCTAACCTAACCTAACCTAACCTAACCTAACCTAACCTAACCTAACCTAACCTAACCTAACCTAACCTAACCTAACCTAACCTAACCTAACCTAACCTAACCTAACCTAACCTAACCTAACCTAACCTAACCTAACCTAACCTAACCTAACCTAACCTAACCTAACCTAACCTAACCTAACCTAACCTAACCTAACCTAACCTAACCTAACCTAACCTAACCTAACCTAACCTAACCTTTTTTTTTTTTTTTTTTTTGTTGACCCAGGGGAAATCCGTTATGGATCCCGCTCGACCCGGGAGAAGCCGAGCGGGTATGTCCGACTCGCACGGACTAAAACCCCTGGGGTGTTCCACATTTCGCCTTCCGACAGAGGCACGGGAACGCTACCGTACTCTTCCGCAGCTCTGCCAGCGCTACCCAAACGGGCCCACCAAAGCTGTAAATTTACCCACTCCGCTGTAGGCACCCCAGAACACCATGGGGGCCTTCTAGCACCTGACGTCTACTAAGCAGGTAATGGAACTCCCGGCCCATCACCTGCACGTCACCACTATGGCGGGCGCAACCGGTCCGCAAAGGCCCTTCGCCGCCTGCCTGGACGCCTACGACGCTGAGGAACCGAATTTACATCATCCTCACGCGCTCGCTCCGCCGCCTCCTTATGCAGGAGGACCGATCTACTAAAAGCGGCCACCGCCACCCAAGCTTCCTCCCTACTAACCATCTGCCTAATCAAAGCAGGCAGAGACAGGTCAACACCCACCACCGCAGACAAAGCTGCACGAGGTTCCGCCCACGCAGGGCACTCCTGAAGCGTGTGCATCGCCGTATCTATGGCTTCTCCCACACAATGATGACACGCCGTCGACGGTTCCCTGCTGACCACCTCACACAGATACCTGCCAAAGCAGCCGTGCCCCGTCAAGAGCTGTGTGAGGTGATAGGAAGGGGCACCATGCTCCCGCTCAACCCACTCCTTGAGAACCGGGCGTACAGCAGACACTAACCCCTGACTGACCACCGCGCCTTCCAGACGCCCTGACCACTTCTGGAGGAGAACAACACGCGCCTCCTCTCGCCACTGACGAACCTCCCGCGGAGCAGGCCAAGTCCCACCTCTCCTCGCCACAATTAACCGCCAATAAACCCCTGACAGCAACTCAGCCTCAAGGTCCCAAGGCGGACTCCCAGCCAACAAGCACGCAGCCGTGCACGACACCGTGCGGTACGCCCTAGCCACCCTGAGTGCTATAACCCGCTGCGGACGATGCAAAAGGGTTACACACCGAACACTCAAAGTATCCGCCCAAATGGGCGCCCCATAAAGCGCCATTGAGCGCACAACGGCTACATACAAGCGTCGGCACGCACCGCCTGGGCCCCCCAAGTTAGGAAGAATCCGCCCAAGAGCTCCAGCCGCAGCCACCAACTTTGGAGACAATCGCCGAAAGTGCTCCTCAAAGTTCCACCTACTGTCGAGGACAAGCCCGAGGTACCTCATCGTCGACCCAACAGCAATGGCAATTCCCCCGACTGTCAACGATGCCCCCGGCGGGGGAGCATTACGTGGACCATGGAAGACCAAAGCCTCAGACTTGTGGAGTGCCACTTCCAACCCTAACGCCCGAATACGCTCCACCACATGCGCCACCCCAACAGTGGCCAGTCGCGCTGCCTCCCGATGATTGCTGGCTTGAGCAGACACGAGAGTGTCATCAGCGTAACATGTTACGCTTACCCCACGCAACATGGCCCCCCGCAGAACCCAGTCATAACCAATGTTCCACAGGAGTGGTCCCAAAACCGACCCCTGTGGAACCCCGCAAGACATGACCCTCCTTCGCCATCCCTCCCTTACCGGATAAGTGACCGCCCTACCCGCGAAGTAATCCGCTACGACGCTCTGCAAATAGCCCGGAACATTGTGATAGTTCAAAGCCTCCTTGATTGTTTCCCACGGCAGAGTATTGAAGGCATTGGAAATGTCCAAGGAGACAGCCATCACAACCCCACCCCGAGAAAACCTAACCTAACCTAACCTAACCTAACCTAACCTAACCTAACCTAACCTAACCTAACCTAACCTAACCTAACCTAACCTAACCTAACCTAACCTTTTTTTTTTTTTTTTTTTTTTTTTTTGTCGCAGGGAAAATGCATTTATGCATCCCCCCGGGGCCTGGGGAGGGCCAATTGGGGGGTATGTGGGACTCGCCCCTCAGAGTGAGGGGAATACCCACTAAAAACCCTGCGGCGTTTCCATCCTTGCCGTTAGGGGGGGTGCAATGGGATCATACATTTCACCACTACACCCCCCGGCAGTCCCGGCTGGCGCCGGTTTGCCGTCACCAATGGGGGGAGAGTCAGTAAACGCATACCTGACTCTCCCCCAGACGTGTAGGGCCGTGCAATGCGGGTCCCCAACCCGCGGCCCTACGGTGGGAGGGCACGGTTTACAGCCGCAAACCGTCTGCGCCTCCTCCCAACTCGTCTCCGTCGGATCGGGAGCGCGTCCGGGTGTTCCTCGCGCTCCCGCTCCTCGGTCTCCTTCAGCGAGACGACTGTGTCGCAGAAGGAGACCATTGCCTCCCAGGATCTCTCGCTGCCCAGCATGGCCGCCACGACGCTGTGCAGCGAGAGATCATCCGTCCCAAGTGCTGTTTTGAGGGCAGCGCGCTCCACGGCCCAGCGATTGCACACCTCCAGGGTGTGCTGGGCCGTGTCGTCCGTCTCGCCGCACTGGTGGCAGGCTGGGGTAGGCTCTCGGCCTATCATGTGCAGGTAATGCCCGAAGCACCCATGTCCGGACAATACCTGCACCAGCCTATACCCCACCCGCCCGTGCGGCCGGTCCAGCCAGCTGTCGAATGACGGGAGGAGTGCCCCTATGGTGCGAACACCATAGAGGGAGCCCTCCAGGTCAGCCTTCCACCTGTCCCGCATCCTCCTTTGCATCATCCTGCGCGCCGCCCTTACCTCTTCAGGAGCAGGGAATTCACCGGTCTCCCTACTCCTGATTCTGCCCCTGTGCGCTTCGGCGAGCACCTCCGCATCCAGCTCCCAGGGCGTGGCACTCGCCAGAGCGCACGCCGCTGCCCACGCCACCGTCACGTAGGCCCTGATTACACGTATGGCCACTACTCGTTGTGGCCTACGTAGCAGGGCCCTTGTGGCCGTGGACAGCTTGTCACTCCATATCGGGGCCCCATATAGGGCCATGGAGCGGGCCACACCGGCGTATAGCCTCCTGCACGCGTGGGAGGGACCTCCCACATTCGGCAGGAGGCGGCCCAGCTCCGATGCCGCCGCCACTATTCGGGGAGCAAGTTGGCGGAAATGCTCCCCGAAATTCCACCTTCTGTCCAGTGTGAGGCCCAGATACTTAATATGGGGCCTCACCTGGACCACCTCCCCACTGATTCGTAGGGAGGCATTCTCCGCCACCCTCCATCCCCTCCCCCCGAAGACTATCGCGTCAGTCTTCGGTAGGGAGACCTCCAGCCCCAGGCGGCGGATCCTCGATATTGTGAGTTCCGCCGCCACCTCCGCCCTCCTCTTTACCTCTCTGAGCTCCTTGCCTCGAACGGCAACCATCGTGTCGTCTGCGTAACACATTAGAGCCGTCCGAGGGAGGAGCTCTGCGCGGATGGCCCAGTCGAATCCAACGTTCCAGAGTAGGGGTCCTAGAACAGACCCCTGGGGAACGCCGCAGGCCATCCGCCTCTCCACCCGCCCTGTAGGCGTGTCACAGAACACCACCCTCTCCGTGAGGTAGTGCTCTATGACACGCCTCAGGTATAGGGGCACCTCGTGGTATCTTAGGGCCTCCCGCACCACCGAGTACGGGAGAGAGCCAAACGCGTTCGCAATGTCCAGGGACACCGCTATGACTCCCTCCCCCCTCCCCTGCGCATCCTCGCAAAAACCCCGAAGCGCCCCCAAGGCGTCCATTGTGGACCGACCATTTCTGAAACCATATTGTCGGTCAGAAATGTTCGGTCCTTCCCCCCCGAGATGCTGGATGACCCGGGAAGCCAGAATGCGTTCAAGCATTTTCCCGGCCTCATCCAGCAACACGATGGGTCTCCACCCCGATGGAGAATCCGCCGGCCTATTCTCCTTCCGGAGTAGGCACACCCTGCCCGTCTTCCAGCACCTTGGAAAGCGTCCATCTTTGAGGCACTGATCAAAGATGGACCGGAGGCGGTCTCCAAGGTGCTCCATCACTATGGGCAGGATCCTTCCATGGACGCCGTCCGGGCCCGGGGCCTTTTTACAGGCCCTCAGTCTGAAGGCCCCGCAGGCCATTTCTGCCTCTGTAACAGGGGGCACTTCCTCCGGCTCCGCCGGCTCCTCCCGCGGGGCAACCATTATTGGCGGGTCGAATTGAGGAGCCGGCGGAAACAGCCCCTCCAGAATGTTCTGGAGGAGCCCTCTCTCCATGTTGTCCATCGGGGCGGCCTGGCGGAGCTTTCTCCTAACCATTTTGTATGGCCGCCCCCATGGATCCCCGTCCAAGGAGGCCAGGAAGTCCGTATGCGCCGCGTCTTTCGCCTTGGCAATAGCCAGACTTAGGGACATCCTGGCCTCCAACCTAACCTAACCTAACCTAACCTAACCTAACCTAACCTAACCTAACCTAACCTAACCTAACCTAACCTAACCTAACCTAACCTAACCTAACCTAACCTAACCTAACCTAACCTAACCTAACCTAACCTAACCTAACCTAACCTAACCTAACCTAACCTAACCTAACCTAACCTAACCTAACCTAACCTAACCTAACCTAACCTAACCTAACCTAACCTAACCTAACCTAACCTAACCTAACCTAACCTAACCTAACCTAACCTAACCTAACCTAACCTAACCTAACCTAACCTAACCTAACCTAACCTAACCTAACCTAACCTAACCTAACCTAACCTAACCTAACCTAACCTAACCTAACCTAACCTAACCTAACCTAACCTAACCTAACCTAACCTAACCTAACCTAACCTAACCTAACCTAACCTAACCTAACCTAACCTAACCTAACCTAACCTAACCTAACCTAACCTAACCTAACCTAACCTAACCTAACCTAACCTAACCTAACCTAACCTAACCTAACCTAACCTAACCTAACCTAACCTAACCTAACCTAACCTAACCTAACCTAACCTAACCTAACCTAACCTAACCTAACCTAACCTAACCTAACCTAACCTAACCTAACCTAACCTAACCTAACCTAACCTAACCTAACCTAACCTAACCTAACCTAACCTAACCTAACCTAACCTAACCTAACCTAACCTAACCTAACCTAACCTAACCTAACCTAACCTAACCTAACCTAACCTAACCTAACCTAACCTAACCTAACCTAACCTAACCTAACCTAACCTAACCTAACCTAACCTAACCTAACCTAACCTAACCTAACCTAACCTAACCTAACCTAACCTAACCTAACCTAACCTAACCTAACCTAACCTAACCTAACCTAACCTAACCTAACCTAACCTAACCTAACCTAACCTAACCTAACCTAACCTAACCTAACCTAACCTAACCTAACCTAACCTAACCTAACCTAACCTAACCTAACCTAACCTAACCTAACCTAACCTAACCTAACCTAACCTAACCTAACCTAACCTAACCTAACCTAACCTAACCTAACCTAACCTAACCTAACCTAACCTAACCTAACCTAACCTAACCTAACCTAACCTAACCTAACCTAACCTAACCTAACCTAACCTAACCTAACCTAACCTAACCTAACCTAACCTAACCTAACCTAACCTAACCTAACCTAACCTAACCTAACCTAACCTAACCTAACCTAACCTAACCTAACCTAACCTAACCTAACCTAACCTAACCTAACCTAACCTAACCTAACCTAACCTAACCTAACCTAACCTAACCTAACCTAACCTAACCTAACCTAACCTAACCTAACCTAACCTAACCTAACCTAACCTAACCTAACCTAACCTAACCTAACCTAACCTAACCTAACCTAACCTAACCTAACCTAACCTAACCTAACCTAACCTAACCTAACCTAACCTAACCTAACCTAACCTAACCTAACCTAACCTAACCTAACCTAACCTAACCTAACCTAACCTAACCTAACCTAACCTAACCTAACCTAACCTAACCTAACCTAACCTAACCTAACCTAACCTAACCTAACCTAACCTAACCTAACCTAACCTAACCTAACCTAACCTAACCTAACCTAACCTAACCTAACCTAACCTAACCTAACCTAACCTAACCTAACCTAACCTAACCTAACCTAACCTAACCTAACCTAACCTAACCTAACCTAACCTAACCTAACCTAACCTAACCTAACCTAACCTAACCTAACCTAACCTAACCTAACCTAACCTAACCTAACCTAACCTAACCTAACCTAACCTAACCTAACCTAACCTAACCTAACCTAACCTAACCTAACCTAACCTAACCTAACCTAACCTAACCTAACCTAACCTAACCTAACCTAACCTAACCTAACCTAACCTAACCTAACCTAACCTAACCTAACCTAACCTAACCTAACCTAACCTAACCTAACCTAACCTAACCTAACCTAACCTAACCTAACCTAACCTAACCTAACCTAACCTAACCTAACCTAACCTAACCTAACCTAACCTAACCTAACCTAACCTAACCTAACCTAACCTAACCTAACCTAACCTAACCTAACCTAACCTAACCTAACCTAACCTAACCTAACCTAACCTAACCTAACCTAACCTAACCTAACCTAACCTAACCTAACCTAACCTAACCTAACCTAACCTAACCTAACCTAACCTAACCTAACCTAACCTAACCTAACCTAACCTAACCTAACCTAACCTAACCTAACCTAACCTAACCTAACCTAACCTAACCTAACCTAACCTAACCTAACCTAACCTAACCTAACCTAACCTAACCTAACCTAACCTAACCTAACCTAACCTAACCTAACCTAACCTAACCTAACCTAACCTAACCTAACCTAACCTAACCTAACCTAACCTAACCTAACCTAACCTAACCTAACCTAACCTAACCTAACCTAACCTAACCTAACCTAACCTAACCTAACCTAACCTAACCTAACCTAACCTAACCTAACCTAACCTAACCTAACCTAACCTAACCTAACCTAACCTAACCTAACCTAACCTAACCTAACCTAACCTAACCTAACCTAACCTAACCTAACCTAACCTAACCTAACCTAACCTAACCTAACCTAACCTAACCTAACCTAACCTAACCTAACCTAACCTAACCTAACCTAACCTAACCTAACCTAACCTAACCTAACCTAACCTAACCTAACCTAACCTAACCTAACCTAACCTAACCTAACCTAACCTAACCTAACCTAACCTAACCTAACCTAACCTAACCTAACCTAACCTAACCTAACCTAACCTAACCTAACCTAACCTAACCTAACCTAACCTAACCTAACCTAACCTAACCTAACCTAACCTAACCTAACCTAACCTAACCTAACCTAACCTAACCTAACCTAACCTAACCTAACCTAACCTAACCTAACCTAACCTAACCTAACCTAACCTAACCTAACCTAACCTAACCTAACCTAACCTAACCTAACCTAACCTAACCTAACCTAACCTAACCTAACCTAACCTAACCTAACCTAACCTAACCTAACCTAACCTAACCTAACCTAACCTAACCTAACCTAACCTAACCTAACCTAACCTAACCTAACCTAACCTAACCTAACCTAACCTAACCTAACCTAACCTAACCTAACCTAACCTAACCTAACCTAACCTAACCTAACCTAACCTAACCTAACCTAACCTAACCTTTTTTTTTTTTTTTTTTTGTTTACCCAGGGGAAATCCGTTATGGATCCCACTCAGCCCGGGAGAAGCCGAGTGGGTATGTCCGACTCGCACGGACTAAAACCCCTGGGGTGTTCCACCGCTCGCTTTTGGACAGAGTCCTGGGAACGATCTGTGCACACCACCAGAACTCTGTCAGCGTTGCCCTAGCGGGCCCACGTTTGTGGTAGGAATGGTGCTCTACCTACCCTGCTGTCGGCGCCCCAGAACACCATGGGGGCCTTCCAGCCCTGGACCTCTACAAGGCAGGTGATGGTGCTCCCGAACCATCACCCGCAGGTCCCTGTTACGGCGGCTGCATGTGGCCTGCGAAGGCCCTACGCCGCCTGCCCGGCCTCCTGCGGCGCTGCGGGACAGAGTTGGCATCGTCCTCGCGCATTCTTTCCGCCGCTTCCTTTTGTGCCAGGACCGACACGCTGAAGGTGGCCACCGCCGCCCACATCTCCCTGCTGCGCACCATTTTCCTTATTAGTGTAGGTAGCGACAGGTCTCCTCCAATTGCCGTGGATAGGACTGCGCGGTGCTCCGCCCATGCAGGGCACTCCTCACGCGTATGCTTCGCCGTATCCACGGCCCCCATACCACAATGGTGGCACGCCGTTGACGGCTCTCTACCCACCACCTCACACAGGTATTTGCCGAAGCAACCGTGCCCCGTTAAGAGTTGCGTGAGGTGGAATGTGGGTGGACCGTGCTTCCGTTCGATCCATTCTTTCAGTACTGGCCGAACGGCATCCACCAGTTCCCGGCTAGCTCCCGGGATTTCAAGTCTCTCCGACCACCTGCGGAGCATGGCGTCTTGCGCCTCCTCCCGCCACTGCTGCACCTCTCGCGGGGCAGGCCAGTTTTCTTCCTCCCTTGCTTGCTTAACGCGCCAGAAGACCCCTGACAGGACCTTGGCTTCCAGGTCCCAGGGTGGGCTACCAGCAAGTATGCAGGCCGCTGAGTGTGAGACCGTGCGGTACGCTCGGGCTGCTCTGAGCGCTATGGCCCGCTGCGGGCGACGCAGTAGGGCGACATTACGAATGTTCAATGTGTCCTCCCATATTGGTGCTCCATATAATGCCATGGAACGTACCACTCCAATGTACAAACGCCGGCATGCGCCTCCAGGTCCCCCTAGATTTGGGAGAATTCTACCAAATGCTCCAGCTGCAGCAATCAATTTTGGTGCTAGGCGTTTGAAATGTTCCTCAAACTTCCATCGGCTGTCGAGGATGAGCCCTAAGTATTTCATGGAAGACCCGACATTGATTTCAGTGCCGCCCACATTTATTTGTGCTCCTTGTGGCGGGGGGTTTCTATACCCATGGAAGGTAAGGGCCTCCGATTTATGCAGTGCCACCTCTAGTCCCAAAGCGCGTATGCGGTGAACTACTTGAGCTACACCGGCGGTGGCTATGTATGCAGCCTCCCTGTGATTACTGCCCCGGGCCAACACAAGAGTGTCGTCAGCGTAGCAGGTAATGCTGACACCGCGTACCATGGCTCCCCGTAACACCCAGTCGTACCCGATGTTCCACAGGAGCGGCCCAAGTACCGAACCCTGTGGAACACCGCACGACATCGGTCGTGTCCCCCATCCGCTCTTTAGTGGAAAGGCCACCGTTCTCCCTGCAAAATAACTTGCCACCACCCGCTGTAAGTAAGCAGGCACGTTGTGGTATTTTAACGCTGCCAACACTGTTTCCCAAGGCAGGGTGTTGAAGGCGTTACAGATGTCAAGCGATACTGCCATCACTACCCTGCCCTGGGCTATCTCCTCTTCTGCAATGCTCCTCACCCTGGCGACCGCATCAATTGTGGAGCGAAGCGGGCGGAACCCGTACTGATACTCACTAAGACCCGGCTCCATACTCCTGACGAGCCGGGCTGATACCACCCGTTCAAAGAGCTTGCTCGTTTCATCTAGTAATACTATAGGGCGGTAGGCCGAAGGCTGATCGGGTGGGCGCCCTTCCTTTCGGAGAAGCACCAGTTTGCCCGTTTTCCACCTTTCGGGGACCCTCCCCTGTGTAAGGCACATGGTAAAAAGGCCTCTCACTCTCTCCTCCATTTCACTGAGCGCAATCGTCAGTAGACGTCCTGGAATGCCGTCCGGTCCGGGGGCTTTGTTTTTCGAGCGAAGTCTTAGGACAGCTGCACCAAACTCGGCTTCTGTCACCGGGGGCACCTCCGTCACAGGATCTCGTGGTTGAGTGGTGGGTGCCATCGCTGGCGGTACAAATCCACCTCTCTCGGGGAACAAGGCGCCCACAATGCGTTCCACAAGCTCTGGCTGAAGACTGCTAGTTAAAGGAGGAGCCCAAGGACGGAGCTTCTGCCTCACGGCCCGGTACGGCCTGCCCCATGGGTCTCTGTTTAGAGTCTCCAGCCATTCCTCCCAAGCCGACTCCTTTGCTTGTGCTATGGCGGTTTGTAGGGTTTTGCAAGCGGCCCTGTAGATGTCGTACCGGATGTTTTCTTCGACGTGGTCCCTTATCCGTCGTCTTCTGCATCGAGTGTAGCGGCGACGTGCAACGACACAAGCTTTCCGCAACTGGCGGAGTTCTGGACGCCACCAGTACACTCGACGACTTGGCGTGAAAGGTTTCGCTCTGGGCATCGATGAGTCACAAATGCGAGTAAGAGCGGCCCCAAGACGCTCGACCTCATGGTCCACATGCCCCTCTTCCACCAGTCCGGAGCCAGCCCCCCAAGACTCGACAATGGCCGCCTCCTTCGCTAGTTCCCTGTCGAGTTTCCGTAACATCCAGCGTGGACTATCCCCAGCAGCAGGTCGGTTTTCCCTCGCCATATTAGAGTGAGTAGAGATATCAAACCTGATGTACCGGTGGTCCGATAACGTCTCCACCTCAGTTTCCACTCTCCAATTTAGTGCACGGTAAGCCAATGCATTGGATGAGAACGTTACGTCCACAATTGACTCGCCCTGTGGTCGCACGCACGTACTCTCCGACCCGGTGTTGAGGACAGTCAATCCTAGGGATATCGCCCACTCCGCCAGTACATCTCCCCGCGCGTCTGTTACGGGGGATCCCCATGCTGCATGTTTGGCATTAAAATCCCCAGCGACTAGTACAGGCGTGGGAGATATTTGCCCAATCAGAGCTCCAATTTGTGTGAGCAACTGCTCAAAGTCAGCGAGGTTTCGATTGGGCGAAAAATATACCCCAGCGATGGCCACTCTATCAAATACAGCGAGCACGAACCCATGACCCTTCACGATGTTCTGGAGGGTCGGTGAACCGGCTCTAGCTTGTGCAATAAGGACCACCGTGTTGTTGTGATCCGAGACCCAGTCATCCCGGTCAGGGATAAAGTAAGGTTCCGAGACAATAGCCACCTTTATTTGCCACTCTGCCATGGTCTGGATCAAGAGGTCCTGGGCCCTGGCACAGTGATTAATGTTCGCCTGCAAGCACGTGAAGGCCATTGTTTATTGGGCGGTGTCCATGTTTTCCTCCGTAGCGTTTAGCTGAGAAGGCGGAGTAGCTACCGGGCCACTAACCGTCTTCGTACCTCTTGACCTATTGTTTCTGGCCGTCCCACTCTGACACCCTTTAGCACCAATTGTGTGGGCTGCTGGTTTTCCAGCTGCGGAACATACAGCGCAGTTTGCATCAGCAGTACAATCCCTCCTTTTGTGTCCTGGTATCCCGCAACGGTAACAGATACTGCTGCGGTCCACATTCCGGTCGCACTTAGCACCCACGTGACCTGTTTCTAAACAGCGGAAACACCGTAGGGGTTTAGTCTCCAGTAGTGATACCCGAGCCGAGATCCAACCTACTTTTATTCGTCCAGCTTCGACCACTTTTTTGGCTGCAGTTACTGGGCAACTTAACCATAGTGACCCAGACCCATTTTGGCCTCGGGAGATTACGCCAGATTTTACAGCCATAGTTGTGCAGCCCCCCTCGCTAGCCACAGACATCACGACTTCTTCTGCGGTCACAGAGTCATCCAGCCCCGTGACTCGTATTTCTGCACATTTCACGGGCCGCTGGACATGGACTACGTCAGCGGTAAGCACCTGTTGTAGTTTTTCGGCCAATGCATCTGCAGCCTTGTCTGCATCTTTTGTATCCGGAGGCAGTTCAAGCATCCGAGCGCCCGTCACTGTGGTTCGGAATCTGAGTTCCCTGATTCCAACCTCCTCGAGTTTTATGCTGCTTCTCGCTTTAGCCAGGAGTGCCTCATACTTTACTCCATTTTCAACCGCTTCTGGTTTCAACGTCAATGTGATAGCCGCTGTGCGAGGTGGTTTGAGTTTCCTCTTGCCCGGGAGCGCAGGTTTCCGTGCATTGGTCGCATTTGCCGTCGCGGCTACCCCGCTGGCCGATTTTGATTTGTTGGCCTTGCGAGTCACAACTTCTTTATAAGACTGACTAATCGTTTCCGGCGGTGTAGGCATCGGCAGCGATGCCGGTGGAGCATTTCTCGAAGCAGCCGCCTCCTTGGCAGCCAAAGTAGATTTTTTGCGCTTCTGTTTACGGATGCCACCTTGCTTTTCGCTTCGGGGGTTAGATTCAGGAGGTTCACCGTCCGCTATCACATCTTGCGCGGGCGTATCGGCCGCCGAGCTCTCTTCCCGAGGAAGCAGTCCAGCGGTTGAGTTTTGCTCAACCCGTCGATCGGCAGCCAGTGGAGGCCGCATGCGAGGCTCAGGCAGTAGTCGACATTCGATTCCTTCAAGGCGAGCATTCAGCATCGCGCTGAACTGCTCGCGATTGGAGCGCGAGACCTCTTCAATTACTCTCCTCAATTCGTGTTCATTCGGAGTAGTGGGCTGCGCGCGCAGCTCAGCTACCTCCCTTCGCAGCTCCGTCAACTGCCACGATAGCCGCGCATTAGCCGCCTCTAGGCGGGCAACCTCCTCAGTGACGGTAAGGGACCTTAGCTCGGTGAAATTTTTCCTCACGGTCGCTAACACTGTCTTCAGGGCTTTCACGGAAGTGCCCTTCATGTTCCCTGATTTGTCTATAACTTTATTCGCCACTATTAGGGCTTCCTCGACTTCAGCTGCCATGGCGGCTGAACTTTGCTCTACAAACTGCCTGTCGCTCAAATTTTGGCGATTCAAAAGACGGTACTGCGCCTCCTTTGCCGCTGCCTCCACAGACTGATTGTAAGCAGCCAGTTCGTCCTCCAGTTCGAGCTGCTTCTCTCGCATTTTTTCAGCATAAATCTCTCCCTGACGCCTGCCGAACCCAACATATTCGCCTGTCGTGGGCGGCCGGCCCCTACCCCTTTTCGACGAGGGTTTTAATAGACGCCTACCACTCTCCGGAGAGGCTTCTCCACTTTTAGCCCCACCATCACTATCGGAGCTCGAGAGAGCGATTTCGTCGGCAGCACGCTTCTCGCCTTTCCTCCAAAATTTTCCTACACTGGAGTCTCTCGAAGTGACCGTCTTCATGCTCGCTACTGACGACTCTGAGCCCGAGAGTCGCCGCGAGATTTCAGTGTCCGAAAGTCGGGTCAGCCGAACAGTCGGTTCCATATTGAGATTGCCAGTATCGTTAACTTCAGTGCACACCGTCGGGGTGTCCACTTCCGTCGCCAAATTAGTAGTAGCCAAGTCGTCGCCAGTGTCGTTTGAAGTTTCCTCCATTGTGTTTTTATTGTTTTTTAAAATTCAGTGCCATATATAGATCCCACGAGTAGGGTCGATAGTGCTACACCCCCGGGTGACGCCCATTCCGGAGGTGTGGCTATATACTGTACAGGTCGCCCGGTATGCACAGGTTTTTACGACTTCGCTGTCGGGTTTTATTGGGTTATTCCTTCCCGCGGGCCGGCCAATTAAGGCAAGCCCCCCGGTCCGCGCGCAGACTTGCTGGCACCTTCCATACTCCATACCGCCAATGATGGAGGTCGTTGGAAGGTGCTGCGGATAACGGTATAAGGGAAGCTGGCGTAGGCTCCCGTGATGGTAGTTTTGTTAGAACTACCCCTCCCCCTCTTTTGTCGCCTCTAGAATAACTAGAGCGACTCCCCTCCCTCCCGGCCTGTGAGGCCCTTCCCCCCCCCCGTGTCGGGTTATTGGTAGCACCGGTAAGCGATCCCCGGACAGGATCACTTACCGTTGCCTCCAGGGCGCACCAGCCAAGACCCTTCCCTTCTCTGCGGATCCGCGAGGATCCAGAGAGATTGGAAGAGCCCGGACAAACGTGGAGGTTACCCGACCTAGCGCCCCAACCTAACCTAACCTAACCTAACCTAACCTAACCTAACCTAACCTAACCTAACCTAACCTAACCTAACCTAACCTAACCTAACCTTTTTTTTTTTTTTTTTTTTTTTTTTTTTTTTTTTTTTTTTTTTACGTGGGGAAATGCTTTTACGCATCCCGCCCTGCCGGGGAAGCCAGGGCGGGTATGACGGACTCCCGGGAACCGCCCGGACTACCGTCTAAAACCCCACGGTGTTCCAACTCGTCACCATGTTGCCGGGTTACGGGAACGGTCTTGCACTCTTCCGCGACCCGGCGGTGACTGGCCAATTGGAAGGCCCCGACCTCTGTGGCAGGTGGATGAGGTGTTAAATCCACCCTGCGACGTCGTTTCGAGTGGCGTGTGGAGCAAAACGCCACGCCTTCTCGGGCCAGTTAGTTGTGCGGCCGGCGAACTTCCCCAAGTCTACCGGCCCTGGCCACAGTTAAGGGGGAAGGTGGCGATCATACGCTCGCCGCCTTCGCCCGATTCGTCGTCGGCGGCCGGGATCATCGGAAGTTGCCTCCCTCTGTCTCTCGGCCGCCTCTTTTTGCCCGATTACGGTCTCGCAGAAGGCGAGAACCGCTTGCCATGCCCTATCATTGCCCACCATATTGTGGACTACGGTGGGCAACGAGAGGTCATGTCCTACTGTCGCGCATAGTGTTCGGCGTTCCTCCTCCCAGGCTGAACACTCCTCCAGTGTGTGCTGGGCCGTCTCCTCCAGGCAGTTGTCGCAGTGGTGACACTCGGCGGTCGGCTCTCGGCCTATGCGGTGAAGGTACCTCCCGAAACAACCGTGCTCCGAGAGGACTTGTGTTAACCGGAATGTCATTGCGCCATGGCGCCGGTCCAGCCACTGCTTCAAGACAGGACGAACTGCTTGGACAGTCCTAAGGCCCGCACTAGGCTGTGCCAGCCTCTCCTTCCACACATCCACCATTTCAAGGTGTGCAGATTCCCTGCGTGCCTCCACCTCCCTCGGTGCTGGAGAGTCACCTCGCCCATGCGCCTCCTTACGCCAGCGATAAACCGACGCAAGGGCCCTCGCGTCCAGGTCCCAAGGAAGCGACCCAGCCAGCACGCATGCTGCCTCGTTGGAGATAGTGCGGTATCCTCGTATGAGCCTGGTGGCCATCACGCGCTGTGGTCTGCGCAGCAAGGCGCCTTCCTCGCTCCGCAGGGAATCCGCCCACACGGGAGCTCCGTAGAGGGCCATCGATCTAACGACCCCAATGTATAATTGCCTGCACGACGCTTTAGGCCCCCCCGTGTTCGGGAGTATACGCCCTAGCGCGCCGGCAGCTTTCATTAGCTTCGGCGTGAGGCTCGTAAAGTGGGGCCGGAAGCTCCACCTGCTGTTGAGTGTGAGGCCCAGGTACCTCATGTTGGCTTCAATCTTAATCCTGGTCCCTCCCACCACAATGTGCGCATCTGGAGGTGGCGCATTTCGGGGCCCATGAAAGCATATGGCTTCCGATTTTTGGAGTGCTACTTTCAGCCCCAGCAGCCGGATGCGACCAACAACGTGCGCAACGCCTGCCGTAGCCAGTATACCGGCATGGCGGTGTGTTTTTCCGCGGGCTGTCACTAACGTGTCGTCGGCGTAGCACGTCAGATTCACACCAGGGAGATTTGCTCCGCGCAGGACCCAGTCGTATCCGATGTTCCACAGGAGTGGCCCCAAGACCGACCCCTGCGGAACTCCGCAACACATTCTGTGTCTGCCCCATTCGTCCCGGCCCGGAAAAATCACATACCTCTCTGAGAGGTATGCCCCGACCATTCGCCTCAAGTAGTCAGGCACACGGTGGTACCGCAGCGCCTCCATCACGCATTTCCAGGGCAGGGTGTTAAAGGCATTGGCGATGTCTAGGGACACCGCCAACACCACTTCCTTTTCTGACACCGCCGTATCCGCTAGGTCCTTGACACGGAGGATGGCGTCAACAGTGGAGCGGCCGCTGCGGAAGCCGTACTGGCACTCCGACACGTCTGGACCGACACGAGTAAGGTGCTTGATGAGGCGGTTCGCGATTATACGCTCGAAGAGCTTACCCACCTCATCAAGCAAAACAATAGGGCGATACGCGGCAGGTGAGTCCACCGGGCGCCCTTCCTTCTTAAGGAGCACAAGTTTTCCAGTTTTCCACGGCTTGGGGAAAACGGCTTCCTCAAAGCAGGCCGTGTAAAGCCTGAGCAGCCTTGGCCCCAGCACGTTAGCGGCCAGGACCCAGGCACGACCGGGGATTCCATCAGGTCCGGGGGCTGTGTTCTTAGCCTTTAGCCTGAGGATCGCCGCTCCGAGTTCACCTTCTGAAACACCAGGAACGTTCTCCTCCCCGTCCGCGAGTGCCGTTGCAGGCGCCATTGCTGGCGGAGAAAAGTCCTCGCTGTCCGGGAACAACGTCTTGACTACGTCCCGCAGCAGGTTTGGTTCGAGGCTTCGCGTCAATGGTGGCGCCCAGGGGCGGAGCTTATTGCGGACCATTTTGTATGGTCGGCCCCATGGGTCCCTGTTAAGCGACTCCAGCATCTCCTGCTGGGAACCCTCCTTAGCCTGGCTAATAGCCAACTGGAGATCCTTCGTGCGCTGGATGTACGTCGCGTATAGTTCTGCCTCCTGTGTTGGATCCCTACGTCTGCGCCTGCGGTGGTGGCTATACATGCGTCTTGCCGCAACGCATGACTGGCGGAGTTGATCGAGCTCGGCTGACCACCAGTAGACCTGGCGTTTTGGAGGAAAAGGTTTTACTCGGGGCATTGCTGCGTCGCAAATATTTGTCATGGCTCCGCCGAGTGCTTGCGCCTCTTCCTCCACGTCCACTGGGCCCTCAGGGACCGGATTCCAGGCCTCTACGTTAGCGGCAAGATCGAGTACTTCCCGATCGAGGCGTTTGAGTGCCCATCGTGGTCCATCCCCTCTCAGAGACCGGCTTATGGAGCCGTTTGTGTTATCTGATAGAGCGGAGATGCTGTACCGGATGTACCGGTGATCAGACAGCGTCTCCACGCCCTCGAGCACTTCCCAGCCCCTAACGCGGCGCGCCAGGGCGGGACTAGCGAACGTCACATCCACGATGGAGCCGCCCTGTTGCCGCACGCATGTGTTGACCGACCCTTGATTCATAACGACCAGGCCTGCGGCAATGGCCCACTCCTCCAATTCCCGTCCACGCACGTCCGTTGACGGAGATCCCCAGGCCACGGACTTTGCATTTAGATCTCCAGCAACTAGCACAGGGTTTGGTTGGCTTCGGTTTAAAAGCGCCCCCAGGTCCGTCAAGAAGGACTCAAATTCGGCCAGTGTCCTGTTTGGCGAGAAATATACACCGACCACCAGGGTGCCGCCGAGGACCCCGGCTACGAAACCTCTTCCTTTCTCAATTCTTGCAAAAGGTGGTGAACCAGCCGCCGTTTGCGTGACTATCGCTACCAAACCGTCAAGGTCCCCAGCCCAATTGTCCCTTTGGGGGATGAAGTAAGGCTCGGAAACGACAGTCACGTGAGTCAACCACTCCGCCATGCTTTGGAACAGAAGGTCCTGGGCCCTAGCGGAGTGGTTTAGATTCGCCTGCAAGAATGAAAGTGCCATTATTGTGTTTCCATTTCTGACACCTCCTCGGTCACTGCCGGCACATTGGCTGGCGGATGGATGTTTGACAGGCCAGCTCGCTGACTGTTGCTAAACTTCCCCTTCTTCTTGGGAGCAGAGCATGCTTTACTCCCTACAGTATGTGCTGCCGGGTTTTTGGCCGCTGCACATACTGCACAGTGCGGTGTGGCAGTGCACGTGGCTGCCTTGTGGCCGGGCTGGCTACATCGGTAGCATAGGTCACTTCGGTCCTCCTGTGCTTTACACTGCGTGCGGACGTGCCCCTCCTCAAGGCACCGGAAGCAGCGCATTGGCTTGGAATCCAGCAGCTGCACCCGTGCTGATACCCATCCTACCAGTAGTCGCCCGTTGTCGGACAGCTTTTTCGCTGCCGTCACGGGACAACGGACCCATGCAGTTCCGAGGCCCGAGAAGTTCAGACGTATTTCGCCACACTTCACCGCATCAGCAGGGCAGCCACTACTCTGTACAATAGCGGCCTTGACATCTTCGGGGCTGACTGAGTCATCCAGACCCGAGATACGAATCTCTGCACATTTTGTGGGTCTTGAGACGTCGACGACACCGCTGTTTAGCGTCTCTCTCAGCTTATTCGCCAGAGCATCCGCTTTCTCGCCACTTGTTGCCCCGGGTACCTCGATAATGGTCGCCCCAGTGACCGCCCGCTTAAACCGGACACCCTCTATCTGCAGATCCTTGAGGTCAATCTTCGACCGTGCCTCCTTTATTATTTCACCGTAGGTTGGCTGACCTTCTCCTGGCTTCAGCGTTAGGACGACAGCTGCTGAGCGTGGTGCCCGCAGCTTTCGGACTTGTTTGGGCTTGGCCTGACCTGGCCTGGCCTGAGGAGCTTTGCCCTGTGCGGCAGCCTTCCGCTTTCCCCTACTGACGACCTCTGTCCATGTGTCTTTCATCGACGTCGGCGCGGGCGGCAGCGGGCGAGGCTCCGGCTGCAGCTCGCTGGGTTGGAACGTTGCAGCGTTCTTTTTGCTTTTTTTGGCAGCTTTTTTCTTTTTCCCTTTCTTCCCGGCTTCAGGAGCCTGGCGCGGAACATTAGGCTCCGCATTATTCTGCCCTGTAGGACCAGCGAGATTTTGGTCCGCTGACGTTGACGCGGTTGGTACATTTTGCCCACTAATGTCTGGCCGTTTGGTGGCCAGTGCTACATTTTTATCTGCAGCGAGCGGTGGCCGCAAGATCCTTTGTGGAAGAAGCCTGCCCTCTAACGCTTCCAGTCGGGCATTTACCATGGTCCCCACCTTGACCATGATGTCTCGTTCAGCTTCGTCTTGCGCTGGCGGAGGCGGAACGGACGGAACGGACCTAGTCTGCAGGAGTTCGTTCCTCATCTCCCCAAGTTCCCTTCGGAGCTCCGTTATTTGAGCTTCTAGGCGCTCGTTTGCCGCCTGAAGCTTTTTTACCTCCTCGGAGGAAGTCCGTTCCATTAGCACCCGGGCAGCGTCCATGTACGCCGCCGCCGCCTCCTTCAGCTTTCGCTGGTGGGTGCCCTTTAAGTTCCCTGACTTGGCTACAACTGTATTTATAACCGCAGTGCTGTCCTCCATTTGTATGAGTAGGTCGGAAGCCAGCTTGTCCTCCACTAGAGGCGTTCGCGGTGACCTACTTTCACTAATTGGTCTCTTGCGAATGACCATGTTCGCCACTTCTGCCTCCGCCTCCTCTGCTGCTCGGCGACGGAATTCCTCTTTCGCGGCCTTCAAGTCAGCTTGCGCTTTGCCTATTCCCACATATTTTCCCGTTGTGGGCGGGCGGCCTCTCGGTCTTGGCTCGTCTACTTTGGCGATATCTGAGTCATCTCCGCTGGACGACTCAGAGAGCTTTAATCGCCTTCTCTTCTGGCCCTCTTGGGCCCAGAGACGGCCTTCCGGCATTGAGGATGTGGACCCGGATCTGGATCTCGTTGCCACCGTTATCAGACTCGCGCTTGAGTCGGATTGCTGCTCGTCCATCGGATCTCTCGTATCCATGGCGTCGATTCGCTCGAGCGACACCCTCAGCTCCCTCATTTTCGGCTGTGCTAGCTGCGCTGCCCCTTCCTTGTTTAGGCCAGTTGTCACGGCCTCGTTGTTCGCCATAGCGGCGTCTCCAACTGTCTCCTCATTTTTGGCATCCACGCCCTCCATCATTTTGTTTGAGTTTTTGTTTTTTAATGAATCCATATACTAATCCCACGAGTCGGGCCGATAAACGCTACACCCCCGGGTTACGCCCATTCCTTGGGTGTGACTATGTACTCTGGAGGTCGTCCGGTATCCAGAGGTTTTTACGACTTCACTGTCGGGTTTTTAACAGGGTTTTCCTTCCCGCGGGCCGGCCAATTAAGGCAAGCCCACCGTTCCGCGCGCAGACTTGCTGGCACCTCCCATACCCCATACCGCCACTGATGGAGGTCGTTGGGAAATGCTGCGGGTTACGGTATCAGAGAAGCCGGCGTAGGCCCCCCTGGTAGTTCGGTTAGAAACTACCCTCCTCATGCGGTGGTTTTTTAAAGAGGTGTCCTTCCTCGCAGACCCCGTCCGCAGACGGCGACCCTCGTACCGGCCCCACGGACCGGGTTACGAGTCGGCCGACGACTGACCTGGGTCAACCGTCGCCCTCTACTCCGCCTCTACGACCTCGCGGTCGACGCTCATCTCCTTCGTGGAGAGAGCAACCCACTTCGGCCACTGTAGGCCATTCCCCTTCCCCCCCGGGTGTCGGGTTATTGGTAGCACCGGTAAGCGATCCCCGGACAGGATCACTTACCGTTGCCTCCAGGGCGCACCAGCCAAGACCCTTCCCTTCCCTGCAGATCCGCGAGGATCTAGAGGGATTGGACGAGCCCGGACATACTTGGAGGTTACCCGACCTAGCGCCCCAACCTAACCTAACCTAACCTAACCTAACCTAACCTAACCTAACCTAACCTAACCTAACCTAACCTAACCTAACCTAACCTAACCTAACCTAACCTTTTTTTTTTTTTTTTTTTGACCCAGAGAAATGCATGAAATTGCATACCACTACGTAACCTAAGGCTCCGGGGGAGAACCAGAAATTACGCATTGGTTATGTGGGGCTCTCCAGTCCAGAAGGGACTAGCCTACCCACTAAAACTCTGGGATGCTACCCTCACGTGCCTTGGTGGTGATGCCATGGGATCGCGAACATTCTACCACGACATCACCGGCACCTTCGCCCTAGGGCGAACCCTCTCCGAAAAAGCACACTGCAGCATGAACAGTGTGCTTTCCCTCACCTGGTTCCCTAAACCCCCGGGGAACCTGGGACCGGCACCAGACACACGGTGTCCCGGTCCCACCCTCACGGCACCGGGAGGGCAAATACCCCTACCCCGGTGCACCACCGCTACGGGAGGACAAACGCCCCTACCCCGTGGCACACCTCGACAGGCCGCGGGAGGACAAATGCCCCTACCCCGCAACCACGCCGCATCCGATCCGGTTCTAGGCCCTCTGCCAACCGGAATCGGAGCGGCCACCTCGCAACGGCACAGGTCCCTAGTTACCCTGTCCGCAGTGCCCCCCAAACAGGCAACAAATTACTCCCGGCGACAAATAGGATGCCGAATGCAGAGCGAAAAACACTGCACTCCGTCGTTGTCACCGCGAAAGACGAAACCCGATCAGGAGAGGAGGTGTTAGACATAGTACGCAAGGCAGTAAATGCAAAGGACGGCTGGATCAAGGTCGAGAAAGTAAGGAAGGCCAAAGACAGAAAAATTATAATAGGTCTAGAGACACATGAGGACAGAGAAAGATTAAAGAAAAAGTTGGGAAAGGACGGTAGAGACCTCCACGTCGAGACAATTAAGAATAAGGACCCACTCCTTATCCTAAAGAGCGTCCTTGTCATCAACACGGACGAAGATGTTCTGAAGGCTCTAAGGAATCAAAACAAGGACATATTTAGAGATCTTGGCGCGGAGGAAGATCGGGTTGAAATAAAATATAGGAGAAAGGCTAGAAACCCCCATACAGGGCACATAATAATCAGCGTCTCACCCACCATATACCAAAGAGCAATAAACGCCGGAAGTGTCCACATTGATCTGCAACGCATTAAGGTGGGAGACCAATCCCCACTGGTTCAATGCACCCGCTGCCTTGGATTTGGACATGGAAAACGTTTCTGCACCGAATCCGTGGACTTGTGCGGACACTGTGGGGGCCCCCATGTCAAATCAGAATGCGCAGACCATCTCGCCGGAATATCGCCAAAGTGCCGTAACTGTGTAAGAAACAACATGGAGAACACAGAGCATAACGCATTCGATTCCTCCTGCCCGGTGCGTCAAAAATGGGACAACATAGCTCGATCAACAGTAGCTTACCATTGCTAAGGGCACCGAAAATGTAGACACTCCATATCGAGTGGCGCAGGCAAACCTCCAAAGGAAAAAACTAGCCACAAATGAGATACTCGTGGAGGCGGAGAGACGAAAAATCGCCTTTGCGCTTCTACAGGAGCCCTACGTAGGAGCCGGCAAAGAAATGAGAAGTCAGAGGGGGGTGAGAGTCTTCCAGGGCGAAGGTGCAGAAGAGGGTGTTGTAAAAGCGGCAATAGCCGTCTTTGACGGTAACTTGAAAATCAAACAATACCCGAAACTCACCACAAACAACATCGTTGTGGTGGGGATCAGCACAATCGCTTGGGATATCACACTTGTCTCCTTTTATTTCGAGCCGGATCAGCCTATCGAACCGTATCTGGAACACCTAATTAAAATAAAAAGAGAAATAGGCACAAACAGACTGATCATCGGAGGAGATGGCAACGCCAAAAGCGTATGGTGGGGGAGTCCTCAAACCGACCACAGAGGTGAGGACCTGATGGGAACACTTAATGAGCTCAACCTTGACGTATTAAATATGGGGAAAATCCCGACCTTCGACACCGTAAGAGGGGGCAGGCGCTTCAGCAGTTTTGTTGATTTAACAGCTTGCTCAACGGAGGTGCTGAACTTGGTAGACGGCTGGAAGATCGACGAGGGTCTCACGAGTTCGGACCACAATGGTATTCTCTTTAACTTAAATCTCAAAAAATCAGTAGGCATCAAAATACAAAGAACAACAAGACTGTATAACACAATCAAAGCAAATTGGACTGAGTTTCATACGAAACTCGGACAATTAATGCAAGAAAACAATCTAACAGAAGCAAATATAAAATCAATAAATTCAGAACCACAAATTGAGGAAACAGTAAATAAACTAACACAGATAATTACTGAAACCTGTAAAACAACAATAAAACCAAAGAAAAACAAAGAAAACATCAAACTACCGTGGTGGTCACCCGAACTCGAAGAGATGAAGCGAACAGTCGCTACCAGGAAGCGCAGAATCCGATGCGCAGCCCCAGTAAGAAGGGAGAGGGTCGTGAACGAATACCTAGAAGCCAAAGACCAGTACGAAACTCGAGCAGCTAAAGCCCAAACAGAGAGTTGGAAAGACTTCTGTAAAAAGCAGGACAGGGAAGGGCTATGGGAGGGGATCTATAGGGTTATAGGCAGAGTAACAAGGAGAGCAGAGGACCAGCCACTTGAGAGAAATGGTGAAAACCTAAGCGAAAGAGACTCAGTAAAGCTGCTAGCGGAGACCTTTTACCCGGAGGATTCTGCTGAGAGCGATAATGAATATCACCGACGAATTCGCATGGAGGCAGCCGCAGTAAATGATGGCGAACAAAATGAAACTTGCGAGCCACCATTTACGATGGCGGAACTTATATGGTCGTGCGAATCGTTCAACCCAAAGAAGGCACCAGGCGCAGAGGGGTTTACGGCCGATATATGTTGCCACACTATTCGAGGAAATCCGGAGGCGGTCCTCGCTCTGCTAAACAAATGCTTGGAGTATCACGTTTTCCCCAGAAGTTGGAAAGAGGCGACAGTAATTGTGCTGAGGAAACCAGGGAAAGATAACTACACCAACCCCAAGTCATATAGACCGATAGGGCTGCTACCAATATTTGGAAAAATCCTGGAGAAGATGCTGGTGGTCAGACTGAAGTCTCACCTGATACCAAGGACCAGTACCTGCCAGTACGGGTTCATGCCGCAGCGTAGTACAGAGGACTCCCTCTATACCCTAATGCAGCGAATCAACAAAAAACTGTCTGAAAAGAAAATCATCACGCTAATCTCGTTGGATATAGAGGGGGCCTTTGATAGCGCATGGTGGCCGGCTATCAGAACTCGGCTGGCTGAGGAAGACTGCCCCATTGGCCTTAGACGAATAATGGACAGTTACCTGAGAGACAGAAGTGTCACGGTGAGATATGCCGGCGAACAGCACAGACTGGCCACTAGCAAGGGATGCGTGCAAGGGTCAATAGCCGGACCCATTTTGTGGAACTTGTTGCTGGACCCCCTGCTCAAAAGCTTAAAAAGTAGGGGAGACTACTGTCAGGCGTTCGCAGACGATGTGGTGCTTGTGGTCGATGGAGACACCGCATTAGAAATAGAAACCAAGGCAAACTCTGCTCTCGAACATGCCCGGGAATGGGGTGTCAGAAACAAATTGAAATTTGCTCCACAAAAGACCAACGCAATGGTCATCACGCGCAAACTGAAGTACGACACCCCACGTCTGAGTATGGGCGGGATAAGCATTGAGACCGTTAAACAAATAAAAATATTGGGTGTAACTATCGACGACAAGCTTACTTTCAACGCACACGTCTCGAACGTTTGCAGAAAGGCAGTGGGTATACATAAACAGCTATCCAGAGCGGCAAGGGCAAGTTGGGGACTCCACCCTGAGGTGATCAGAACTATATATGTAGCGATAGTAGAACCAATTGTCCTGTATGCAGCTAGCGTATGGGCCCCGGCCGCAACAAAAATAGGTATCCAGAAGCAACTAGCAACAGTGCAACGAGGGATAGTACAAAAAATGTGCAAAGCTTACCGCACCGTCTCCCTCAACTCTGCGCTCATACTAACAGGAGTACTCCCACTTGACCTACGAGTTCGTGAGGCGGCATCGTTATACGAAGCCAAGAGAGGTGTGCCCCAGACTGGCTTGGGGGATTGGGAGGTCGAGAGGATGGCGCCAGCGTCAGAAATGCCACATCCCGTGGAGCGCAGAGAGCTGAGAATAACACGCCTGGTAAACCAAGATGACGTAGAAACCCATAGTCATTACGACGAGCGAATCTACACAGACGGTAGCAAGATCGGGGGCGGAGTTGGAGCCTCGCTGTCAATATGGCGAGGAGAAACCGAAACAAAAGCCCGAAAACTGACTCTACCCAAGTTCTGTACCGTTTACCAGGCGGAGCTTCTGGCACTTTGTGTGGCATCAAGGGAGATAAGGGGCAGCAAATTGAACACTTTTGGAGTCTATAGCGACTCTATGGCAGCCCTCCAAACTATCCAAAACCACTGTTGCCTCCATCCCTTAGCAGTCGAAACAAGGGATAATATAAGAGCCGCATCCCTCCAAGGCAAAATAATCGCTTTGCATTGGATAAAAGCACACGCGGGATTGGAAGGCAACGAAAGGGCGGACGAACTCGCAAAGAGAGCAGCTGCAGATTCCAAAAGAAAGCCTGACTATGACAAGTGTCCGGTTGCATACGTCAGACGAGGCATACGAACGGCCACGATTGACATGTGGAATCAGAGATACAAAGAAAGCGAAACTGCGGCCATTACAAAGGTTTTCTTCCCAGACGCGGTGGAGGCGTATAGGACTGTAAGGAAGATGGATTTAAACAACATCACAACTCAAATTATGACGGGACACGGTGGGTTCTCGGAATACCTTTGCCGATTCAAATGCAAAGAAAACCCATCGTGTATTTGCGACACGTCAAATCAAGAGACGATCCTGCATGTATTACTCGACTGCCCGGTTCATGCCAAGGAACGTTACGAATACGAGCAAAGGGAAAATATCAGCCTTACATTGGATACAATAAGAGATATAATGTCTGGCAAAACTAGAAATAAATTCCTAGATTACTGTGTCAATGTAGCAAATATCGTAATAAAAAGAAATAAAATAGGTTAAGAAACTTATGTTTATATAGTATAATAAGTATATTGTAATAAACATAAATATAAGATATGTAATAAAAACATGTGGAATAGAACAGTAGTTTAAGAATGTATTGTTAGAAGTAAGAAAAGTGTACCACTCTGTATTTCCATTAATAAAAGTCTCTACTTTCGTTTCAATTAAATAAAGAAGAAAATACCCACCAGACAAAGAAAAGAGAGAATAGGCCTACAAAGTAGCTGGGACCCCCACCCAGACAGATCAATGAAAGGTGATGAATGACAGAAAGATAGTATGAAGCATGAAAGTACGAGGAGAACACAAGCGAGTACTGGTATGAAACATTAACGCAGACATAGGCTCCAATTACGTTGGAGAAGTCAGGAAAAAAAAAAAAAAAAAAAAAAAAAAAAAAAAAAAAAAAAAAAAAAAAACCTAACCTAACCTAACCTAACCTAACCTAACCTAACCTAACCTAACCCAAACCTAACCTAACCTAACCCAAACCTAACCTAACCTAACCCAAACCTAACCTAACCTAACCCAAACCTAACCTAACCTAACCCAAACCTAACCTAACCTAACCCAAACCTAACCTAACCTAACCCAAACCTAACCTAACCTAACCCAAACCTAACCTAACCTAACCCAAACCTAACCTAACCTAACCCAAACCTAACCTAACCTAACCCAAACCTAACCTAACCTAACCCAAACCTAACCTAACCTAACCCAAACCTAACCTAACCTAACCCAAACCTAACCTAACCTAACCCAAACCTAACCTAACCTAACCCAAACCTAACCTAACCTAACCCAAACCTAACCTAACCTAACCCAAACCTAACCTAACCTAACCCAAACCTAACCTAACCTAACCCAAACCTAACCTAACCTAACCCAAACCTAACCTAACCTAACCCAAACCTAACCTAACCTAACCCAAACCTAACCTAACCTAACCCAAACCTAACCTAACCTAACCTAACCCAAACCTAACCTAACCTAACCCAACCTAACCTAAGCTAACCGACAGTTTTTTAAATTTTGAAAAAAAAAAAAAAAAAAAACCTTATCAAAATCTGACGGGTTTTACTTTTAACTTGATAAACTGAAAACTACTATAAGCTGACCTCGCATCTAAGAACAAAGTGTATGGTAAATATAGTGTCCAGAGGTATATCTTTTAATTAGTAGTATCTCAGAAACGGTAAGAGGTAGCTCAAAAATAATGCCATTTTTGAGCAATTCACATCCTATGGGTGTGAGTTAATTGAGATTTATTAAAAATGACACCTCGTTTGTCAAAATCTGACAGTTTTTTAAATTTTGGAAAAACTGTGAAACATACCAAATTTGACAGTTTTGACCATCTTACCACTTAAGTTATTACGTTGTTGTTAAGGTGTTACCACCAGTAAGTTGTGCCATCGAAATCAACAATGTCAAAAAACTGTCAAAATTCACTAATTTGACTCTGTCAAATAAATTATGTCATATCATAAATTTCTACGAAATAAACGCATTTGCATTAAAAAAACAAAAACTGTCAAAAAACTGTCATACAAACAATATTAGGTCAATTCACATTATCAAACTCATCATAAAACAGAAATTATAATAACGAAACAATAAAAAAAACATTTGGCCAAGTGCGAGTCGGATTTTAGTTTCCCCATACATTTTTTATCTTTGAAACGGTTAGAGATATCGAAAAACGGATTTCACATTTATACTCACGTGCTATAGATCTATTAAAAACGATTTTTTGTTGTAGCAAATTCGACAAAAAAAAATTCAAAAAATAATCCAACCCGGGTCTAAAATTTTTGTTTATTGACCTAGAGCAACCAAAAAAAATGTCATTATACGTAGAATGATAACAATTTTTTGGCAGCAGAAATCCAGCTCCCTAAATTAAATACTTTTTTCAAAAAGAAATAAAAACCACTTTTTTTCAAAAATTTGTACGGGAGGTACCAAAAGGAGGGCGATTTGACCCCAAGCCAAAAAGACCATAGAAAGATTACCTTAAAAAACCCCCGTACACCAAGTTTCAAGAAAACCGACCGAGATTTACCCCTATAACCTAACCTAACCCTTTTTTTTTTGACCCAGAGAAATGCATGAAACTGCATACCACTACGTAACCTAAGGTTCCGGGGGAAAACCAGAAATTACGCATTGGTTATGTGGGGCTCTCCATTCCAGAAGGGACTAGCCTACCCACTAAAACTCTGGGATGCTTCCCTCACGTGCCTTGGTAGTGATGCCATGGGATCGCGAACATTCTACCACGACATCACCGGCACCTTCGCCCTAGGGCGAACCCTCTCCGAAAAAGCACATTGCAGCATGAACAGTGTGCTTTCCCTCCCCTGGTTCCCTACACCCCCGGGGAACCTGGGACCGGCACCAGACACACGGTGTCCCGGTCCCACCCTCACGGCACCGGGAGGGCAAATACCCCTACCCCGGTGCACCACCGCTACGGGAGGACAAACGCCCCTACCCCGTAGCACTCCTCAACCGGCCGCGGGAGGACAAATGCCCCTACCCCGCAACCACGCCGCATCCGATCCGGTGCTAGGCCCTCTGCCAACCGGAATCGGAGCGGCCACCTCGCAACGGCACAGGTCCCTTGTTACCCTGTCCGCAGTGCCCCCCAAACAGGCCACGGGAGGACAAACGAAGCCTGTGTCAGGGGAGAACAATTGCCTATGTCCTGCCGTAGGAAATATGTTCTGACAATATAAACAGTTATGAAAAGTCAGTTTTATTTTCGGAAAATTCGAAAATGCCCCCCCTGAACAAAATCCTGGATCCGCGCCTGAGTAAGTGAGTACAATTTAAGTACTGGTGTCCATATCGTAACCAGCCGTTCTGCTATCTAAATCCTAATGAGAAAGGGCTGTACAACAGTAGCGGAGCGTCCATTCAACTCGATTCCCACCGGCTTACCTAATTTTTAGCCATTACAGTTCTTTTACTACGGCCCATGACGAATAAGAAAGGAAAATTAATTCCGGCTTCCCTAAGAATATTTTTGACGAGCCGCCACTGCTGTACAATATATAAAGTTGGCAGTGTATAGTATTTTCTGATCAAAGGCACTGTCCGTGTAAAGAAAATGGCTGCGGCCTATGACAGGTCGTTGCCCAAAACCGTCAATAGATGGCGGTTTTGGGCAATGGGAATTTGGGATAGGTGATATGGCTTGTAGTATTTTTTTTACTTCATAGGTAGCGACACTATCTTGAACACAGTTTTTTTTTTATGAAAGACACGGCATTCGTTTTATCATGCTACTCCTTTTGGTAATGACGTAAAAAACGGTTATAAATTCGCCCACAATAAATAAACGACCATATTATAATAACTAGAGATATCTTAGAAAAACAGATGTGATCAAAAAACATTTTTAAATAAATTTAAAGAAGCAACGCATAAAATAAGATTAAGAAGAGAAGCAAAAAACCAACACACGAGGTGTTCCCAGGCGGTCACCCATCCAAGTACTGACCTCGCCCGACGTTGCTTAGCTTCGGTGATCGGACGCAAAGTGCACGGGCAGTGATAAAAAAATATGCGAACACGACTTAATTGTTAGGGGACTAAGGTTGTTCAGATATTTTTGAACCTTTGGAAACGTACATAATTACGTTTACGAATTTTGTTCCCTCGACCCCGAGGAGTCCTGACTTGGTGACAACGGGATCAACTAGAAAGCATATCCTTGCAAACACAAAAAAAACCGGCCAAGTGCGTGTCGGACCACGCACAATGAAGGGTTCCGTACCAACACCTACTAGTCCACATTTAAAATCACTATCCAATACATTGAATCTAAAAAAGTCGTATCTTCATAGGGAACTCACGGCACTTACGACCTTTTGTTTGGGCACGACAGTTTTTAAGCGAAAACTCAATGACCGTAAAACCTATATTGTTCAAACCAAAAATCATTGAAAGTATTTACACACCACCTCAATTTTATTCAGAATTTTAAACTTTACAGTTTGGAAATTAGAGGGGGGGGGGGGGGGGCACTTTCTATGACTTTGAACCACAAAGATGAAACCCATATCGATTTTTAAGAAAAATAAATGTCTGCCATCTTGGTTTGAAAATGGATGTCATTTCCGTAATCGGCACCCCGAGGAACCTCGAAAATGACGCCCATATCGATTTTTAAGAAAAATAAAAGTCCGCCATCTTTGATTTTAAAATGAATGTCATTTTCGTAATCGGCACCCCGAGGAATCTCGAAAATGACACCCATATCGATTTTTAAGAAAAGACAAAATTTGCTCCCCGCACAAACTTGGAACCCTCTTTTCACCCCTTAAAGGGAACAATTTCGAAAAACGCTTAAATATGTTTTGTTGTATTTAACCATAGAGTCTATGTACGAAGTTTTAAATCTCTCACTTCAAAAAACATTTTCTCCCCGTAGAAACTTGAAACCCCTTTTTCACCCCTTTAGAAAAACGTTGAAACACGCCATTAATATATTTAAACACAGAGTCTATATACAAAGTTTCATGTCTCTCACTTCAATAAATACGGTTTTTCATACAAACTTTAGACCCCCGTTTCACCCCTTTAGGGGGTGAATTTTGAAAAATCCTTTCTTAGTGCACCTCTAGGCCTTATAAGGAACCTACGTGCCAAATTTGGAATCTCTAGAACCAGCGGTTTGGGCTGCGCGTTGATATCAGTCAGTCAGTCAATGAATTAGTCAGTCAGTTTCTTCTTTTATATATTTACATTACACGGTCGAGACGCGTAATGCACTGCCGAGTTGGGATCTTACGCAATGTATTAGGAAGTCGTTCGAAGTCGTGGCCGGGCCGGAACCACAAAAAGATCGCAATTCTTAGCATGGACCCCTAACACGGCTCTTACCGACAACGTCGCATCAGGGGCGAACTGTGGGGTTACCGCGAACCACAAACGAAGTTTTCCCTCTCTGTCTCACTTATGTGCAAACTTGCAAGTGCGACAGAGAGGGAAAACTTCGTTTGTGGTTCGCGGTAGCGCCCCTGGCAACATCGCACGAACACGAACGTATTCAATAATTTTGTAAGCAACGAAGGCTACGAAGTCCATCGGCATTGTCTGTAGGATTTAACAGCGTGCAGCGTCCATAGGCTATGGTGACAGTTGGATATAACAACATCAGTAACTATTTCTCTAATCCCGTACTTACTAAGTTTGAAGCTTCTGTGGACGTAAGGTCAACCAATTTGATTCCTTTGCCACTTCGTACCTTGTCACAGTAACATCAATATGAGATTTCTAGAGGCTCTCATATAGATTTTCACTGTGACAAGGTACGTAGTGGCCCAGAAATCAAATTGGTTGCCCGTACCTTCCACCGTACCTTGAGTAGACAATCGAGCATTTTTTTATACTACGACGGTGGCAAACAAGCATATGGTTTGCACGACGGTGAGTAGACACTGTAGCCTATGGACGATTGTGTCTCCAATCAATGTGTTGTATTTTCTAGATCTGACATTAGTGTCATCATCCAAGCATGCATTTTGGGAATATTAAAATAAATATTGGACGCCAATCTTAACACAAATCGTCCCAAAGTAAGTGAAGCTTTGTGCTTGTGGTATAAATATAGGCGACGGTATACATAATATTATAATACGCAGAACCGAAATGGCAACGTTGCATTGTTATGTGGGGAGTGCAACCTGGCAGCGACGCACGAACGCATTCAATAATTTTTCACTTCTCATGCTCGAAAAGTGCGTCATATTAGACTTGTCAAGCGGGGCTAAAGTAGTACATTTAACCCCTAGGGAAAATATGAATACATATTTATGATTTACAAAACATTTGAATTTGACCAATCAAAATACTTCACCTATTAAATCCACCAATCACAGAACACTAATTTAACTCTTAAAAAAATATTTAGTATTGGGTATTAACCAACCAGAATACAGCTTTACTAAAATCGACCAATCTGGAAAGATAATTAATTTTTCTAAAGAGACTAAAGATTAAGTTTATAGTAGTCCCTATTTCACAATAATTTTAAAAAGTGGTTAAATCGTTCGAGCAACACTTTGAAGCGCAGTCAGTTTAGCTTTTTTCGCGCGTGAATGTTGCGCGCGAACTGCAGTGTCTATGTTTTGTGTGTCAAAGGAGTATAGAAAAAAAAACATGCTGCAAAAGTATATATCTTCGCCGTGGAATTTATTGTTAATTTTGGGTGGGTTAACCTTTGTTTATTTATTTTCTCGCAATCGAAGTGAAAAGTAGAGTGTATAACTCTGGTCTAAAAGCCATATTACCCCTCGAACTATTTTCCCTCACTTCGTTCGGGAAAATAACTATCTCGTGGTAATATGGCTCATTTTAGACCCTTGTCATACAATCTACTATTGTATGCAATCTCTCATCTCAACCCATTAGTAGTCTTCGAAATTTAAAAGTTGACACTTCACGAAAAGAGTACCGTTCTGTCAAATTGATTATTTATCTCTTTCCAGCTAAGCCAATCTGAAGAGGTTTCATATTAATTTTTAAGACTGGCCACTAATAAATTAGAAATAACAAACAAGGCTGTTTATTCACAACGCCAACGCTAGGCTACTTTACCAATTGGCTCCAAGCGAACTGGTGTTCTATTTTTGCGTTTGTAACATAATAGTTACGATGTTGGGGTCAAATTGTTTTAGGCTTGAGTTCACGGGCGAATACAAAGCACTTTGTGAATGTTATATTTTACCTTACAATACATGCATGTCGTTATAATGTTTTTGTACGGATATTTATGTATTTGAATTTGTCAAGGTACCTACTGAAATTGGGAAAAAATATTTGGACAACTATTTATTAATAAAAGAAACATGTGTGACCGAAAACGCTATAGGTACCTACTTCTATTTCAACTAAGTATCTATATGATATTAGTATTCTCCAAGATCATAAATATTACGTTTCGTATTTTACTCGATCGCTCTATGCCAGAACTTATACGGTTAAAAAATGTAGGAATAACTCATAGCGATAGATTAGATTTTTATTGACACAAATTGCAATACAAATCAGCCTTAGTTAAAATCACATCGCATTCCAGTACAGTTTTATCCTGAGGGATGCCCGGGGTCCGCTAACTAATCCCAAGATTTGGCGTAGGCACTAGTTTTTACGGAAGCGACATAAAGGTATCAAAATAATATAAAAAATAACTATGGTGCTTCAGCATAGCCGTGCGGCGAGGGAAAGCTGCCAGCGCATTGCCAGCGTCTTTGGGACGATGCCGCGAAGGCCCTTTTTAGATATCAAAATAATTATATTTTAGTTACTTAAAGTAAGGTCTCTAAATGTAATTTTATTGTTTACGTGAAATAAATTGACAATAACACTACTTAAATACACTTATTACGAAAATAATAAATGCACTTCGAAGAAATATAAACACAAAAAGATGACGGTTACCTAGGATCGAACGCTAGTATGACTCTAGTGTTACTAGGAGATTCAAGCAAAATGGAAAGCCACAGGACCACCGTATGTCACCAACAAAGTGATGAAAATTTAATTCTATTTATTTCCGCCTTATTTACGTATGTTTCTGACGTTGCGTGCAAGTAGCTACTTTCTTGATTTATTACTGCGCCCTCTCTATATTAATTTTTGCGTAATATTTGTCAATAACTGACTTTCTTACTGACATTAGGTACGCATGTGTACGTGAATGAGCGAAATGAGCGCTATCGTTTTTGTACTCACCAGTTGGCGCCACTGTCGAGTAAGGTCCAACTGTCAAATTTTTTTATTGGTTATTATGGGCATGAGAACGAAGTTTACGTTTAAATCATATTTAATACCTTAAAACCGCACCGTAAAATATCCAACATCCCGCATTGTAGCGCAGTCCCATTTTGTTAGGAAATAAGTTTCCGAAAGACAAAACTGTCTCAAAGAACTGACAGTCATTGACCCGTAATTCATATTTGACATAATTAAGCTCAGGTATTGCAAAATACTCACCATATTGTTCCAATTAGATATTAACCCGCGTAGCGCAACCACAAAGAGTGACATTTGACATTTCGGAGACCTCGTGCTACACTAGCGTCTCTAGCGGCGAATTCATACGCGATAACCTCCATTGCAATATTTCGCATTCAATCGGAGTAAACAGTTTAGTGCAGATAGATTGCGATGGGATTTTTTGCTTCTTCTGCAGTTTGAAAATCATCATATGTACCGTAGCGGTTTCGCGGAAAATTACGAAAAACCACCAAATAATCTCAGTGCTGCCATCTATTAGCAGAACCTCGGCAGGAACCCGTGAAGTTTCACCTTAACGTCAAAGCGGCTGACATGGCGGTTGATGTGTGACGTAGAAAGTTACTTCATGATGTGTGAGTAGCAGTGTTGCCAGTTGTGTATTATGATACTCCCTAACTTGCATGTATTCTGTGAGTATTTTATTAATAATTTCATAAAATACTCACAGAATACATGGAAGTCATTCATGTTTAACTTGATGAATGCCAATTGTAATGCGTAAACAATTTATTTAGCATGATAACGACAGAATTATTTTCCTTAATTATTTGTTTTGTTATTATAAAGCGACCAGACCTTGTTTTCACTGATCATGACTCAAGTCAGGGCTTTTCAGCTCGAAGAACGACTTTTTCATAAGGAAGTCGTCGTTGCACGTTGGTACTAGTAAAACCAGGTGTCACTAGGTCACTACTGTGTGTACTGGGGTGCCATGTATCCATTACCTTAATATTTACTTGCCTCTGCCTTAACACCGATGATGTATTTACTATCTATGTTTATGGTAAGTTTTTTTTCTTGTTTGCATCTCGAGCGCTCCAATATACGCAAAATAATGATATATTTAGGTAACGTAGACAACTATGTGATTACAACATTAATCTAATTTAGGCTCGTCAATCATTCGTGCAAATGGAAAATTGATTAGAGGGCTAGTAAAATACTTCATAGAATTATATCTCCTACGATCCGAAAATCCCGAACAAGTTCGCTTTTAAAAAGTTACATGATTTCTTTGCTGGCAGATTCGTGGAGTGGTAAAGTATCTGTTTCGTAAATTTCGTTTCGTTTAAGTATATATATATATATATATATGTATATATATATATATATATGTATATATATATATATATATATATGTATATATATATATATATATATATGTATATATATTATGGGTATGTTTTTATATAACTATTTATGTAATTAGAATTGAGTTTCTTTAGTTGTTAGCTGCACCGCCAACAAATTTTTGACTGGTAAAAAATGCCATACTGCATTAAGTCCGCCTTTTGTACTATAAGCTTTCTTTTGTGCAATAAAAATTACATAAATAAATTAATAAAATATATAAGCATGAATGTTTGTTTTCAGCTTCTCTTATGTTATAAGTTAAGAGTAAAATAACAGTTTTCTACGAGGAAAAAAATAACCCCGTTTGATAACCGAGTTAGCTAGGAAGAAAAGTGTCTTCCTCATAGAAAACAAAAAAAAAAAATTCTACGAGGAAAAAAATAATCCCGTTTGATAACCTAGTTATCTGGGAAGAAAAGTGTCTTCCTCATAGAAAACAAAAAAAAAAAATTCTACGAGGAAAAAAATAATCCCGTTTGATAACCTAGTTATCTGGGAAGAAAAGTGTCTTCCTCATAGAAAACCAAAAAAATAACAGTTTTCTACGAGGAAAAAAATAATCCCGTTTGATAACCGAGTTAGCTAGGAAGAAGGTTGTCTTCCTCGTAGAAAACCAAATAAAATAAGGGTATTCTACGAGGAAAAAAAAATCCCGTTTGATAACCGGGTTAGCTAGAAGGAATTATTTTTCCTAGTAGAATACCAGTTATCAAACTTGGTTATCTACGAGGAACAAGGGGAATTTAGTTCCTTTTGGTTCCGTCGGGTGATCGGGTGGTTTTAGTTCGTACTACTACCTCATGCAGCGCTACTATCTTTGTCAGTTATTTCACTGATATCTATATTCTCAGTATCTTTATTGTACTCTTTGACGCACGTATCTATGTCATAATGTCATTGTCACTTGTGTGACAACATTGTGCGGTACTTTCGAATTTTTTTATAATTTATACTAGCCAAGAAATGGATACTAAAGTTGCCGTAGTGACCGGAGCGAATAAAGGAATAGGCTTTGCCATCGTCCGAGGTCTGTGCAAGCGATTCGATGGCGTCGTCTATCTCACATCTCGAGACGAAACTAGGGGCTTGACCGCTGTTCGACAACTGACTAAAGAAGGATTACATCCTAAATACCACCAATTAGACATCACTAGCGTTAAAAGCGTTGAGAAATTCCGTGACTACATAAAGAAAGAATACGGCGGTATCGATGTTCTCGTCAACAATGCCGCTATCGCTTTTAAAAGCAACGCGAAGGAGCCGGTAACCGTGCAGGCGGAGCAGACTTTATTCGTAAACTACTTCAGTCTGCTCTCTACTTGCGAAGTCCTGTTCCCGATATTAAGGAATGGCGCCAGAGTGGTCAATATATCAAGCTCCGCCGGACACCTGACTCACATACCCAGTGAAGCGTTGAGGAACAGGTTTAAAGACCCGAGTTTGACGATTGAACAGCTGGGGGAGTTGATGCAGGAGTATATTGAGGCGGCTAAGAGAGGGACGCAGCTGGCGGAGTGGGGTAACTCCTCGTATGTGGTGTCCAAGGTGGGGGTAACTGCGCTGACGAAAATTCAACAGCGGATGTACAATGATAGAGGTAAGTGGTCCTGGCTTAGAAAACAAATAGTGCAGTAAATTTTGTGGTTTGTGAAATGTCTACACTCGGCAACATTAAAGCTTTTTAATCATTTACAATTAAATTGATTCCGTTGACAGGAAATACTGTCATACAATTTATATGGGTAATTTTCGTGACACAGCAGTATAATTAGATTGTAGACGAAATTGAAAGCTTTAACAATTGTCCAAAAATTTGGTCCTCGCCCCCAACAGCATTGTCAAATATGCTTTGCTAAAACTTAACTGGATGATCACTTGATTATGGTAACACCTTTGTTGTTATTGTCTTCTAAACAAGAAGATCCCATCAAAAACATTCTGTAAAAAATTAGCCAAGTTGCGATGGAGCTGCTTGTTCATCTCTAAAAAGTAATGAAATCTAGACAAAGTTGTGCCAAGTCTAAGGTTCCTTACTGCGATTTCTTTATTATTTACAGTTAATGTTGTGTGACTTGGCCGTTGACTTGTACCCACTAACGTATAAAGAATGTTCAAATTATATTCTCAACGAACATTCATACTCCGTAATCCTCTGTGTACAAATGTGTTGAACATTCACCTTTATATTTGTGAGATATTTTGTAGTACATACCAAGTCTCAGGCATTCTTATTATTCTTTATTTGCTAATTAAATAAAATTCTGCAACTTGGCAATCACACAACTTTACTGCATATAATAATAATAATAATTATTATTATTATTACTGCATTTATGGATACCTAAAACTATGTAGTATTGTGTAATTGCCAAGTCATAAGTTGATACCTGTTGTGCATAGATACCTAGATAGTGTCAGTACATTATTATCTTATCAATTTATAAGAACTTTGATAAAAAACATGACTAGAAAAAAGTTAGCTAAAAAGATAAAAACATGTTTCATAACAAAATAAAGAACCTTACTTTTATCCAGTGCTGTCATATTATTAATTTTTATTATATTTCATGATTTTAATTTTAAAGTACCTATGTCCTAAAATAATGTTTAAATATATGCATTTTGAAATCGTCTTTTCTAATGCTTCATTTTGATACCCCATTTGATAAGATCGTTTTTTTTTTCGTCAGAACACAAAATACATAATCCCCCATATTGTTTTTATTGCCCATATTCCTATGTCACTCGGGATGAAGAAAGGTGACACACATCTAAATCGGTTAAGGTGTTGAGAAGTTCTGGGGGACAAAGGATCTCACACACATACATGCATACATGAGCCCAGAAAACATTACACTCCTTGTTTTGGGCAGTTGTGTCAAAAAAGTTTTCTCGTGTCAGTCTTTATTACTTTGAAATAAGATTTAGTTGTGCTTAGACTGTGTGAAAAAAAAATCACTGATGATTTTCGGGATTATTTTATATGTTAATCCAGGCTATAAACTTGTTGCACTTATACCAAAATAATAACCCATTGAGCTGTTTTTGCGCGATGGAGTAACAAAAATGAGTAAATTTACGTTTTTATAATATTACTTAGTACTTTTAGTATATCTCTGTTTTGGATCGTTCTCTACACATACTCTTAAATCGCTGTAAGCGCTTAAGCCTCTATTTTTTCAATGAATATTGCTCTCAATAAATATATAAAAACCGGCCAAGTGCGTGTCGGACCACGTACCATAGTTTGGAAATTAGAGGGGGGGGGGGGGGGGGTCATACTTTTTTAGTTTGACAGCTAATATCTCACCAACGGTTGACTTAAATGGAAAAGTTTTTAGAAACCTCCACATCATTTTTAAAGGCCTATCCAACTATGTGCGTTGTTTTTTAGGGCTCCGTAGCCAAAATGGCAAAAACGGAACCCTTATAGATTCGTCATGTCTGCCCGTCCGTCCGTCCGTATGTCCGTATGCCGATTTACTCGGAGATATTAGAGTATAAGCACGGTTTTTTTTTTTTCATCCACCGGTTACATGTATGGAGTGCCCCTCTAATTTAATATTTTTTTGTAATTCAATTCAATTCAATAGTTTATTTGTCCAAAAAGTAGGTAATGTCACAATTTAAAAGATCTCCACTTTCACATCACTTTTATGTAGCGGTTGGTAGAATACACCTTCTTACCAAATTTCATAATTGTAGTGCTTATAGTCCTCCGAGTAAATCGGCTGTGACATACGGACGGACAGACGACGAAACTATAAGGGTTCCGTTTTCGCCATTTTGGCTACGGAATAAGTAAAAAAAATATAGGCGAAAACAATTAAGATAAGTAATGTGTTTCAAGATATTAGGGGCACGTTTCAATTCGCTATGTGATTAGATAAAATTAACAAGGAAATAAAAACAGATAAGTAGACGAATTTCTGTATTTCTACTAATATTTAAATACAAACTGGGTGTGATATGTCGCAGTTTGCGTTGCTGGTAACATCGAATGGAAATACAGAGCTAAAATTCGCTATATGGTGGACATTACTTGAAAATGGAACCTTCTATAAGCTTAAGGTCGAAGTCGAACGGCTTTGATCATCTCAACTAATATCAACTATATAGTGAGTGTGACTGAAACGAAAACATGCACACAAGTGACTAGACATCCATAGTTCAGGCAGCATCAAGTTATATTATTAATCTATCATAACAATATTAAATCTTTCACCATACCTCCGTCATTTATCACAAAAAAAGTATCGAACTAGCAAACTACGTAACAAATATAAATATGTATAACCCCTGCACCAAAGTAGGACCAAGATGGCGACATTTGTAGAAAAATTTACTAGTAGGTACCGCATGCTATCATTATGAGTATTGTATTGTAAACTTTTCACCGCTATGGGATTTTGGTACATCACGCATTCTTAACTTTAACGAAACGTTAGGTAACAAATATTAGCGAAATAATTATATACAAGGAACTAATATAAATTTAAATGTAACAATTTTCAGTGAACAAACAGAACTTATAACTAGGTACTTGATACTTACTGAACACCTAACAAGTATATTTATTTACTAATTGAAACATTGAATAGTTGATTAAGCCGTCATCTACCGGTGACGGAAAATAACAAAACAATGCTATTGATGATTTATTTCGCCGGGAGAGGACGGGTTGGAGTTACATATGAACAAAGGCGCTGTTACTGTTAGATACGATTCCATCATTCCCATCCATCCATACAAACCAAGTCAGTCTCAATCTGTTCCATTTAATATCGATATATTAGTCACAGTGACCGTCATTACTATACAATCCCGCCGTCGAAATCGACGACCCAAAGATACTTCAAATTTTCCAAAAATAAAACTTGTCAGAATGATTAAATGAGTTCCGATTCAAAGGATCTTTCCCGAGAGCAAATGCAACCAAATTTGCCGCATGCATGAATTATATATTTCAGGAAATAGGATCCAAAAGATTTATTCCTCTCATCGAATCCTCACCGACTTGATTGCTGATAACTCTACCCTACCTTACTAGAAGACAATCATTGCAAACAAATGAAGTAGTAAAAAAAGAATAATCGCTGAACTTTTTAAAACATGTAATTTTTTGTAGTCTGTTAACACACTTTGGGACATCTTGTCTGCTTCTAATTATGCCTGAGACGCGAGTCGCGACGATGATACGTAACCAAGCAATCTTCGATTTTAAGTATTCTGCTGATGGAATATTTGAAAGCACGGACAAGCACATAGATAGACTTGGCATATCGTGCACATAAATTTAGTGTCCTTTCGTTTCTTTTGCTTAGCGCAGACTTTGCAGCGCTGGTACTTGTCCGCCCTGGCCGGCATGTGCTGCGCCGCGGCGGCCGGCAGCATGTTCACAGAGTTGTTGATGTTCCTCTTCACCGGCCTCTCTATGCTCACGGCGCTGCTGTTGTACGTCTCGATCAGCTGCCTGATGAGTCGGAGTTGGAACGTCGCGTAGGGCGTCCTGTTGTACGCGTCTTTCGTCATCCTCCAACAGTTGAAGGCGTTCAGCGAATGCATATCCACAACGTGGAACAGAAGCTTCTTGTGCCAGTGAAGCGGACACAAACTCCGGTGCGTTGACATCATGAACTCTGAATTATCGGCGAAATGCATGTTCATGTTCTTTGAATAATCTATAGACGCTGTTGGTTTGGTTATAAAGTTTCCGGTTATTTTGTCTTTCTTCTTCGTGTGCGTCATACCGTCATTATGTATGGTTGTTAGGAAGTACATGTAATGTCTATGGTGCCACTGTATGGCGGTGAGCGGAGGACAGTAGCCCACAGACACCTCTCCCTGCTCCAGATTCCTAATAAAGTTGGGCATACCTGCTTTCTTCTGAGTTGTCTTCCCGCAAGCGTAAATGCCGTTCTCATAAAGATATTTGAATAGCCTGGGACTTGTGTATCTCTCGTCGACGTATAAATGTCGATAAGTGTTGAAATAGTCCTTCAGTAGACTGACGACGACAGTTTCTGTCGCCCTCAGTCCGTTCATTATGAACTGATCAGTTTTCTCCCCTCCAAAGTAGAGCGTGAAATCGTGTATTATATTCGTCTTCAGATCTCTTAGCATGAAGAGTTTCACTCCTGTCTTCTTCATATCGTGGCGAGTCATTACTCCCTTGAAAGGTACAATAGTTTCGTTCACGGAGAGATTCTTCGACGGACAAGTCACGACCGTTTTGAATTTTGCCCGCGCGTGATGTATCAAGATGTCAATTATGTTAACATCAGTTGACATTGTTGGTTTCCGGAGTAAGTACAACAGAGTCGAGAACCTCATACGGTTCATTAGGGTCCCAAACACAGGAGAATACAGGAGATGGTCTGTGGACCAGTGCTCGTCCAATCTAGTCCTCTTGTTTCGCGTCATGAGCATGCACAACGTTAGAAATATGTAGAACTCTGGGACGGTGAGGTCGTGCCATTTCTTGAGATGGGAGCTGGATTCCTGATCATTTATAAACTCTCTGTAAGTTTGATTGATGCTTTCTACTATTTGGAGCATTATTTCAGGATCAAAATAATGTAGGAAGTAGTCTATTTCCCTTGCTTCCTGGAACATGAGTATTGGGTCGATCTCGAAGGGGGCCTCTTGGAAGGGAACGATGTTGGGTTCAAACCTGTCGGAGCACCACTTGAAGTCGGAGTTTTTCTTGGAAGTTATGTCTGTGCCTCCTTCCTCGGCCTCAGCTGGGTCGTTATCATTCTCCTGTTCGTCTTCGGAGCTCTGTAAATAAACAATTTAATGTTACCTACGACAATAATTAACAATACAATACAATACAAATATTCTTTATTGCTCACCAAACGAAGTACATTCAAAGAACAACAGAAATTAAAATACATGTAACAGTGGTAGACAACAGGCGCTAACAAGCGATCTCTTCCAGACAACCTTTGGGTAGTAGAAACTAAGCTAGAAAATTTAAATTACTTGAGAACTATTTAACTTTGGTTAAGAACACTCGATGATCATTAAATTAAAACTAAAAATGTCGTAAGTATTGCACTTCGCGGATTGAAAAAAATGAATCAGCGTAGCAACTTTAACTCGTCCCATTATTTTTGGAATATTCATAAATCTCACTAAAAATATCTTTTTTACTTCAGCCTTCAAAGTTTTGGATTATCTCGACTATATGTACTAATTAGCCACATTTTTTATATATAAGTAAAATTATTAAAAAAAAAACTGTTGTTAAAAGGCAATTAAACCAACTCACCTCGCAACCAAACATAGAATCATTGTCCGAAATTTCGTCCAGCGCAAAATGAGACTCCGCTTCCATCATCCTCAGCAACTCGTCAGTAAACTTATCATCCTCCGCGGCCATCTTGTAGGTTTCAAATTAGGAATCTAGAATGTAATATTTTCACAACGGTTTTTGCACGGAATTTTAAATTTCGAATGTGGAAGGGTTTGTGTTCCGGGTTTGACGTGCGTTTGTTTTGTCCGATTATCGACCGTGGGTTTTGGCGCAATATGGCTGCGCCGCGGTGTTGCCAGGGGTGGAAATTAAACCGTAAACCTGCGATAATCTAAAGTTTGAGATAAGTATCAATTTAAGCTTCTCCAAATGCTGTGCGATTAGAAAATAACTCGCGACCGACGAAAATTTCGAACTTAGTTAAACCAGGTAATGTTTCCGGTATAGATCCGTGTTTCCAATTATTTCGCTACTTAACACTTTCAGAAAAAAAACTTTCAGTGCCAAGAACTCCCCTGGGGAGTTCTCTGCTCGTAGACGCGTAGCTATATAAACGGGTTTTACGCAGATGAAGTCGCGGGCAAAAGCTAGTTATTAATAGTACAAATACTTATCAAATTAATTCTTGTATTTAGAATAAATTTAGAATAAAGGAAAAATTGAAAAATTTAGGCACCGCGCAAATGCACCTATAGCTCAGTTGGCTAGAGCGACTGGCCGCGAGTGCCGGGAGGTCGCAGGTTCGAATCCTGCTCGGTGCCTAAATTTTTCAATTTTTCCTTTATTCTAAATTTGTAAATACTTATCATATCAACACAACACCCCGGGGGTGTAGAAGAGCAGAGTTTGGCCCAAGTATCAAGAGGAACAGGCCCGGTATATCTATATATTCATGTTATCTTTACATATAAAAGTAGAAGTCCTGACTGACTGACGCATCAACGCATAGCCGAAACTACTAACGCTAGAGAATTGATTTTTGCACAGTCGATTACATTTATAACGTGTAGTAGAAGAGCTGACGACACTGAACCTAGTTCGATAAGACTCCCAGATGATACGTATCACTACATAGTATAAAACAAAGTCGCTTTCTCTGTCCCTATATTCCTATGTATGCTTAAATCTTTAAAACTACGCAACGGATTTTGATGCGGTTTTATTTAATAGATAGAGTGATTGAAGAGGAAGGTTTATATGTATAATAACATCCATTAAATAGTGCATCCGTGTGAAGCCGGGGCGGGTCGCTAGTAATATAATAAGATAAGTCATTGGGAACACGAAATGGCGATGCTGCAATGCAAAAAACCTGGCGGCGCTAGTAACAAAAAATTGAAAAAAAAAAATCGGGTATGTATGATAAGTCTCCCAAGTTTCGTTTGTTCCTCGATACAGGGGAGGGGTAGGACTATACGATAGTGCAGTGCTGCAAGCCCCCCTGACTGGCCTTATCTGTGGCAGCAGCATGATAAGCGACGCCTCGTACTTAGGTATCTAGTATGATCGGTATCTTTCAAAACCTGCCAAGTGCGTGTCATACCACGCACAATGAGGGGTTCCGTACCAATACCTACTAGTCCACATTTTAAAATCACTATGCAATACATTGAATTTAAAAAAATCGTATCTTCATAGGGAACTCACGACCTTTTGTTTGGGCAAGACAGTTTTAAGCGAAAACTCAAAACCCGTAAAACCTATATAGTTCAAACCAAAAATCGTTGAAAGTATTTACTAATGCACACCACCTCAATTTTTTTCAGAATTTTAAACTTTATAGTTTGGAAATTAGAGGGGGGACACACACTTTCTATGACTTTGACAGCTAATATCTCACCAACGGTTGACTTAAATGGACAAGTATTTTAGAAACCTCCATATCATTTTTAAAGGCCTAGCCATTGATACCCCACACGACTATGTGCGTTGAAATTTTTTTTTTTCATCCACCGGTTGCAAGTATGGAGTACCCCCCTAATTTAATATTATTTTTGTAATTTCACATCACTTTTATGTAGCGGTTCATAGAATACACCTTCCTACCAAATTTCATAATTGTATTGCTTATTTATAGTCCCCGAGTAAATGAGGTTGTGACATACGGACGGACAGACGACGAATCTATAAGGGTTCCGTTTTTGCCATTTTGGCTACGGAGCCCTAAAAAGAAGTTTGTACTTAGGTTTGTACTTAAGTGCCGTGAGTTCCCTATGAAGATACGACTTTTTTAGATTCAATGTATTAGATAGTGATTTTTTTTTGTAGACTGTATATGTTATTACTTAAGTCAATCAAGCGTTTTAACACAACACTTGACTTGACGTTCAGACCTAAAAAAATACTGTAAAACTAAACCAATCTCCTTAAGTCTATTACAGAGTACGCCTGGCAATATTTGCCCTGAATGTGGGACAATTATTTTTACCTCCACCACTTGTTTGGCATATTAAATAATATAAAGGATAATATTGCACCGATCGAATAATACCTCTCTACGCTGCAGTGTTGCCAGACCGAATCTGAAAAAAGCAGGAGACATGAGGCAGTAGATTGGGGTAAAAAACCAGTAGAAAAATGTTGTGCCCCAAAACTTACCAAATCACTAGTTTTCTCTCTTTTTACTTCCTGATATTGTCAAATCACAAGTTTTTTTTTTCTTTTACCTGATATTTTTACAATATAACCAGCCTGGTTCGATGTTACCTCAAAAATTTTCACCACTCTTTTCAAAGTTTTCTAACTTCAGGCACGTAGACGTAGGATCCGACAAAATTGTAAATAATAATAATAATAATAACGTTTATTTCAAGTCCAAGAACTCATACATTAAAATTAAGGCTTAAATTAAAATTAAAATTAAAATAAATAATTGGTACAGTAAAAGTACAAGTTAAAATTTATTTTAATTCATACCTAACACGTTTAGGTACAGGTTATATGCAGTTTGCGTCCAGGTGCACAGATGACCAGTGCTTGAGTATTTTATTTCCCGGGTTGACTGTGAACAATGCCAGAATATCATTTTGCAGAGGGTTCTGCCATACGTTAGCCCAGACCCCAGCTATGCGGGACCTCAGGATTGCATAAAAATCCGGTACTCCCGCATCAGCGAACATGGCCTTGGCGCTGCAGTAACGAGGTAACTTCATGAGTATTCTGAAAGCATCGTTATACTGGACCCGGAGCGCGTTATAAGAACGTTTGGTGTAGTTACACCATAGTGAACACGTATAAAAGCACTGACAAAAAGCCCTGAACAGCGTGATTTTTACGTCACTGGTGCACTTGGAGAATCTTCGAGACAACATGTTGCAGCGGACCGCGAGCGCGCGGCGCTCCCGCTCCATGTCCATGTCGTCGCGAAGACTCTCCGTTAGAAAGTGACCCAAATACTTGAAGGATGCTACCACCCGAACCGGCGCTCCATTTAGATAAACTGGCGGTACTACCTCCGGACCTCTACCCTAGCGAAAAACGAGCATTTCCGTTTTTAAAATATTATATTTCAAATAGTGTTTTTTCGCAAATGCTTCGCAGATCGTTAGCAATTTCTGAATGCCTTGACTTGAGGGGCTGAGAAGCACCATATCATCGGCGTAGCTCAGGTTGTTAACGCACACATTACCAACGTGGCAACCCGTCCTGGTGCCCCTCAGCTCCTCAATCAGACCATTGACGTAGAGGCAAAAGAGGTCCGGAGAAGTGATGCCCCCCTGACGTACACCGCACTCTAGCCTGTAATCGTTAGAGAGGGTGTCGCCCCATTTCACATTATTTGTTTGGTTTTCGTACCAATATCTGAGGATGCCAACCGTGTCCGCCGGTACGTTAGATCCCAAAAGCTTAGCCCACAACAGGTCGTAATTTACTAGATCAAACGCGCGGCTTAAATCTAGAAAACATGCATATACAGATGTATGTTTGCTAGTGTAATAGTTAACTACCGTTTTGAGACTAAGTATTGCGGACTCGGTTGACAGCCCCGCACGAAAGCCAAACTGCGCGTCACTTACCTTTATATTTTTCGTCAATTCCGGTTGCAACAACCTTTCAAATATTTTGCCAATTATTGTGCCCAGTGATATTGGTCTGTAGTTCTTTAGGTCAGACAGATCGCCGGTTTTATTTTTTATAATTGGGACAACTATAGTTCTCATTAAAGCTTCAGGTAAGTATCTAAATTCTATACACAGATTAAATAGAATTGCCAGTACTCTCGGCATCTCATCGCTCGCATAAAGTATATGTATATGTAAAGAAAACCGCTTAGTGTTCACAATATCCGATACGATATCGGTCACTTTCCCATACATTTGTCGTCGGTTCTGACACCGATAAATATCGTATAATGGCAACATAGCCTAATTCTTTGATAAATGACGTTTGTCGATGTCGTTTAAGCCCGCCTTAACACTTGCTTCATAAATATACGTCATTATCCATGCGCAAATGCATGTACGTAAGAAAAAGTTTTAAAACCAGAATGCAACTAGTAAAATCCAGTAGATTCTCTTGCAAAACCAGTAGACCAGTAGACATACCCCAAAACCAGTAGATGTACTGGAAAACCAGTAGATCTGGCAACACTGCTACGCTGTGCGGGTGCACACAATGCAGCCGACCGTTTCGTTTTCCGTGCTTGGTATTACGGTATTGACGACCGCTTTAGCCTAGTTGGTAGTGACCCTGTTACGAAGCTGGAGGTCCCGGGGTCGAATCCCGGTCAGGGAATTTATTTCTGTGATGAGCACTAATATTTGTTCCTGAGTCTTGGATGATTTCTATATTTATTTATATAAATACCTATCGTCGCCTAGTACCCATAGCACAAGCTTTGCTTACTTTGGGACTAGGTGGATTTGTGTAAGATTGTCCACAAATATTTATATTTATTAGATAGGTTGGAACTCACAAAGGGTTTCTCACGTTTGTAGCTTGTCGCTTTAACGTCATGTTTAAACGGTCATACTCAATTTGCAACGGGTGAAAGCGATAAAGTACCTAAGTTTCCGGCTAAATCTATAACCACATTCCTAAATCAATTGAGAAGTTGCCAACTAATGTTTTTATTAAGGAACTGGGCAAGTGGTTAACAGAACAATGTTATTATTCAGTCCAATTAAGAATTCTTAGAACACAAAAGTGAGAATTTTACTATATACTGTAAGTTATAACTTCAATTGTGACTCAGTGAATTTAATATTGACATTCCATTTGTTTTTTTTTTTACATTATTATATTAGTATTTTTTTTTATATACTTATATATTTTTTTGATGAATGCTAAATTAATGATTGGTTGGTTATGTACTTAATACTAATACTACCTGCCATGTTTTCTTATCACTCTATGTTTGTGCATTACTGTTATTTTTAATGAACAAAACCTAGATATAACTAAAAATTTGCATGTCACCGCGTGACGAGATAGCTAGTTCTAAACACTATAATTAAGATCCTATTGTACTCTGTCTTATGCGAATAAAGATACTACTTACTTATTTACTTACTTGAGTTTCTGTACTTTAGGGCATTTTTTTCTCGAGGCTCGTTGCCATGGTTACTCACGTCATGTAAAAATACTTGAATTTACGCAAGTCATTTCAAATGTAAGACTTCCGCGAGTTTCAGACATTGAAATAATAAACGGGTCACTCACGTCTTTAAGGTCAAGTATAGCTCGACGTGTTGCTATACTCAACCTTAAAGACGTGAGTAACCCGTTTATTGTATTTCAATACGTTTCGTAAGTCATGTTATAATTTTACTAAACAGGCAGTACCACCAGAGTTGAGGCCACGCACATAACAACACGTCATGTAATGACAACGCGATTTAGTAATCACCATTGTTGTTTCGTACCGATAGCAACGTCAACAGTGAATTGCAAGATAGACCAAAATGTTTCATTAAACTATTATGTTAATTATCGATATAGTTATCAAATCAATTACCGATATAGCAACATATTAATTACCTATTTATTTTTCTGTTATCTCTTAATTTTCAGGGTCGAAGTCTATATTATAACCACTTGACCGATAACCGACTCCCTTTTGTCGCCTTTTACGACAGGGGAGACCGTAGGTACACCTACTTACTTATTTTACGACAGGGGAGACCGTAGGTACACCTACTTACTTATTTTACGACAGGGGAGACCGTAGGTACACCTACTTACTTATTTTACGACAGGGGAGACCGTAGGTACACCTACTTACTTATTTTACGACAGGGGAGACCGTAGGTACACCTACTTACTTATTTTACGACAGGGGAGACCGTAGGTACACCTACTTACTTATTTTACGACAGGGGAGACCGTAGGTACACCTACTTACCTATTTTACGACAGGGGAGACCGTAGGTACACCTACTTACCTATTTTACGACAGGGGAGACCGTAGGTACATCTACTTACCTATTTTATGCGCAATTGTAAGGATTCGGCTGTGGAGGGGCGCGCGGCCCGCCGCCGTGAATCGCGCTATGTATACCAGTATCGCTGAAATAATGAAGTCGTCTGTCCCTCAGATATCAAGGTGAACGCGGTGCACCCGGGCTACGTGGACACGGACATGACGTCCCACAAGGGCCCGCTGACCATCGACGAGGGCGCCGCCGCCCCCCTCTTCCTGGCGCTGGACGCCGGGGACGCCGTGCGCGGGCAGTACGTGTGGTACAACAGCAAGGTCGTGTCCTGGGACGGCGAGCGGCCTAACGCTTAAATCTCTTTACCGATGTCAAGATCATAATATAATTTATGTCACACCTGGCCATAAAGTGGCAATTACCGCACGCTCCGCGCGCGGAAAATCCCACTTCCCGGCCAGGGGGTGACATAAAATTTTGTACTTACCTCGGGCGGTAATTAAGAAAGCCTCAGATCGCATAATTATCACCCTTGCCTTCGGCGCGGGCGCCAAATACCTGCGATCTGAGACATTCTTTGTTTTACCGCCCTTGGTAAGTAACGTACTATTATCGTTTTTTCGATGCGTAAAATATAAGTGCTGTTTCAAAAAGTGAGTCTTACTTACCCCATGTCACTCTTCCCGAGGGCCTACTCCGAATTTCGTGTCGTGCCGTCCCTTTCACTCTCGTGTTATACACTATATGGGTGAATGGGACGGCACGATCGAAGTTCGTAGTAGCCCCGTATTCACAGCACATTCTTTTCCTGTTTCCGTCCTGGGGCGCTACCGCGACAGCAAACGAAGTTTTCCCTCTCTGTCGCACGTGCAAGTTTGCATATAAGTGAAACAGAGAGGGAAAATTTCATTTGCTGTTCGCGGTAGCGCCCCTGTGCTGTCTAAGAACTCCCCGGTCCGTCCCTATCCCTGTCAAACGCGTTGTACAAGATGGTGTTTTCCCTCTCACACTATATTCTATAGCATTTTAAACTCGCGCTTTGTAGCGTTAGACCCGTATGTAAACAAATATTTTAAGGTACTGTAGGTATGTCACGATGATATAGGTGTACTAGCAACACGTGTGGTCCCACAAGAGCCCCCTGACTGCCGAGGGTGCCGCCGCCCCCCTTCTCCTAGGGCTAGAACAGGCAGGTATCCAGAGGGGGGAATAGTTGGGATTTATCCCCCCCGAAAACGTTTTTAGCCCTCTGTTTATTTATTCGCTTGCGTGTTCTTTCAATAAGTAGGTAAATAAAAATATAGATGTTTCAATGTGTCCCCCCCCCGAACCAAGTCTGGATACGTGCCTAGGCTAGACTCCGTGCGGGGCAGTCTGTGGTGCAACAGCATGATCGTGTCGTGGCACGACGAGCAGCCTGAGGGTTAACTTGCTTTACCGATGTCAACATCATACTATAACCTACCGTTATTTTTTGCTGCGTAAAATATTTGCTGTTTCAAAAACTCTCAAAGATAAATGAGTAAACGTCTGTCATTTTTTGTCCCTAGGTTCTAGTCTTACCCCATGTCACTCTCTCTCCTTCTGTCTCGTATTCTCTACCCATCTCCCTCCTGTCTAATTCCCCCTTGTTAACCTCCAAAACCGGGTACCTTGATTGTCTTGAGATGACGAGAAGCCTGGGAGCGGAGATGAGAGAAACGATCGATCTAGCTAGGTCTCGTTCCCAGGAAAATACCGAGCAAGGCCCGGTCTCTCAGGTAATCACTACATGGTATAAAACAAAGTCGCTTTCTCTGTCCCTACATCCCTATGTATCCTTAAATCTTTAAAACTACGCAACGGATTTTGATGCGGTTTTTTTTAATAGATAGAGTGATTGAAGAGGAAGGTTTATATATATAATAACATCCATTAAATAGTGCACCCGTGCGAAGCTGGGGCGGGTCGCTAGTTGGTAATAAATCACATTAAAATTAAATCAAGCTATTTTATTTTCCTTCAATACTTTTGCTACCAAAAATCATTCAGTTCGTATTACAGTGAACTACATCCGCGTGAAACTCGTTTAGATCGTATCTCCATACAAAATTAAACCTACCCGGGATAAAAACTATCCTATGTCCTTTTCAGGCTCTCAAACTATCTCCATACAAATTTCATCACATGTCAATCGGTTCAGCGGTTTAAGCGTGAAGAGGTAACAGACTGACAGAGTTCGTTCGCATTTTATAATATTAGTACATACATGAACCGTATTGATACTATAGATATGCTTTGATACAAAGCAAATTGCTGGTCCAGCGCCAGGATGGAGAGTTTTATTTATTTCTTTGGTGGCAAACAAGCAGACGTGCGCTTGCAACACCAGACGCGTCACTCGCGCGTTAACGAGCCGTATGAAACCTATTCACGCGTTTCTTGAAGTCCAATGTACATGATATCAAATTAAAAAGAAAAAAAGAAGTAGAGCCCATTGTTGTAGTGTTGTGTTCCTGGAGGTGAGCAAGGTTGCCAGAGCCCCCGAGGATGCACTGTGTTGAGAGCGAGGGACCTAAATGTGTTCCTTCTGCTGTCCACACAGTGCATCCTCAAATCTTATAAAGGGTCGGCAACGCGCACGTGACTCCTTTGGAGTCGCGGGCGTCTACAGGCTGAGGTGGCCGCTTACCATCAGGTGTCCCGTACGCTTGTTTGCCACCGGCGTTGTATAAAAAAAAATGTGCCTATTGGGAGCTCACTCCACAACCACGTGCTCTGGGTGTACCGTCGTCTCACGAGCGCGGGTTGGCCATAGTTGTAGTAGTGACACACGCACACATAGACAACGTGGACTCATAGCTCCTACGCTGACGCACACATAGACAATGTGCATGTATAGCTCAACACACAACTATGACTCACCAGCGTTGGTGAGATAAAAGTAACTACAATATACAGTATTTATTCTGCGCTACAGAAAAGGCCTCTAAAATGTTATCTTTGTCTTGATTTTCTCATTTGGCATTTGGGTCATACTTAGTTGAAAAAACAAAAGTCGTCCCTCCTGTGGTCAACAGTTAACGGCTTATGTGCATGTTAGCTATGTTTTTATTACAGGGATTTATAGAAACGGAGACACTGTTTATGTGGGTTACTGGTCCAATCCAAAATTAAGCTTTGTAGCCCTAACTTTTGGTGTGTCCACAGAAAAGACGCGAACCTAAATCCATGTATGACCCATTTAGCCCTTTTCGACCACATACAGTGAATAGAATTCCAAATCTTGGTGCTGGGGGTTAAGGTTAAAATTAGGTTCGCAGATTCGAATAATACTGAAACTCAAACAATTGTTCATATTGAGTAACTATTTCTATATTATTTCTATAACTATACATAAGTATAAATTGTATGAGGTAGGTTGATGCTATCAGTACGAAGATTCGGTTTTATGAAGATAGGTTAGACTTAGACGTTATCTCAAAAATGTTGTAATAGATAACTTTGCAAGTTTATCTTCACTGTATGACATTAATTTTGTTATAATTGTAAACTCGAAATTATTATTCCTTCTTGAACTGTAAATTAATATTTTGACATGAAAAATGTATTACTTATTATAGTCAGACTTTCTTAAATTGTATATTAATATTTTGACATGTAAAAGTGACCTTGTAGCCTATTTGCAGAATAAATTTTTGATTTTGTTACTTTTCATTGATGACTGATTTACCAAAACTTGGTCTGACATTAGGTCTAACGGATCTTTATAAAACCCGGCATAAACAGTACAACTCGACTGTTTTAATTCGTTTTGAAACAAGATTACATGCTCACTTTTCTGACATAAAAGATACCTCACATAACATCAAGAATGCTTTGATTATTTTTTTTCACCTAGATGAGATTTTCTTAAACAACGGTATTTGAACAGCTTTATACAAATTCTACTATTATACATATTAACTTTCAACTCCTAATTATAATCACACAATGTTATTTATCTACACCCATACAGTAAATCCTCTTTTATGTGTAGGTAAGGACCAACTTTACAATATCGCGCCGGTCCGGGGCGGAGATGGCCATAACAGCATCAAAAACGGTATCTTTATGGCCATCTCCGTCCATAACGATACAGGCTCGTGCTCAAAAAGACTTCAACGAGGTCACGAACTCGAACTACTTCACTTTCAACGCAATGGTGCCTCAATACATGATAGAGGATTTAATGTATGGATGTAGATAAAGTAGTGGATACAACTGTACATAATTAGGCCTTAAAACACTCGTGTGATCCTATTATGAAACTCGCTGGCGCTCGTTTCATAAAACCACGCTCGTGTTTTGAGACCTCTCATTATGTATCAGTTGCATAAACTACTATTTCTCACAGCATCATCGGGGATACAATCGTAAATTATATAAGTTGATACTTCTTATGTTGCCGTCATTTCCAGACATGAAGTAAGGATAAGAAATAAATAAATAAATATTAGAGGACAATCTTACACAAATCGAACTAGCCCCACAGTGAGCTCAAGAAGGCTTATGCTGTTATGGGTACTAGACGAAGATATATTTAATAGACGTAAATACTTAAATACATAGAAAACATCCAAGACTCAGAAACAAATATTCATGCTCATCACACAAATATTTGCCCTGACCGGGATTCGAACCCAGGACCGTCAGCTTCACATGCAGGTGCACTACCCACTAGGCTAAACCGGTCGTCATAAGAATGGAGCCGGCAATACACACACACACACAAACATGTGCGACACAGATGTCTGCACCGGAGGTTCCTTGCAGGGAGAGTAGGCTGGAGACTTGTAGATGAAAAGACACTCCGTTGTTAACCGTTGAAATTTTTTTTTGAACCTGACTGTGGCTTTATAGGCCGGGCCCAATAAAGCGACAGGAGTGCGCGGTCGGAGAGTGGCCTGGGGACAATCCAGGGGAAACCTCCGACACGACCACGCGTGTGGTTTGGAACACTGGAATACTCTAAGTTTGCGCTCCAGTGAGATTGGTTGAGCGGTTTCAACCGAATCTGAAGTGTGAGTGGAATCGAGCTACTGGGAGTTTTGTCGCTGGTTCACTAAACTTAGCCTAGCTGAGAAGAGTCCAGCAAGAAACTCAGCTAGGCCCGACCTGGATCGGACTGACTCTACCCGGTGTGTCGCGGTACCGGGACGAATAGGGACTATATGTCGTTGAAAATTGGAATGAATTTGGAAAAAATACAACAAAAAGCTTACAACTAGTTACGTTATCGAGCCGAATAGTTAAAACGGGACAGATGCGCGCGAGCGAGAGGGAGATAGATTGGCGCGCGAAACCGATCCTTTTCCGCTGCGGCCGTCGAGAGGAAAACATCGCTGAACATTGAAGGTGAAGCCGCTGGACGAGACAACACGACGTCCTGGCCTAAGGACGCTGCTCTTCATTGACCGAGTGAAACGAAGGTCTGCTTCAGCTTCGACAAAAATGCCTTCGTATGTCCGGATTTCCGTTTGTTCTCGTCTACAGGTCGCAATTCTCAACCGATTCCCATGAAATTTCGTGAGCAGGTTCGATAGTTATATAGAATTTTTTTGTCGAGACGGTTTTTGGAAATTCCGAAAATTTTTTTTTATCAATGATTTTGTAAGTTTCTGCGGGCGAATTTCGGTTTGTTCTCTACAGGTTGCATTTCTCAATCGCTTCTCATGAAATTTTGTTAGCAGGCTCGATATTCATAATTGATCATTTTATAATGTCAGGTTTTGGAAATTATAAAAAAAAACTCACTCACGAGGTCTACAGCTCACAGAGCCACTAGTATTAAAACTTTCCTTTTCAGGACAAACGAAACTGCTCATCTCAGAGCATTCAGCTGTTCTCGTCAGAACAGCTGTTTTCTGATGTCAATCCTATTTGTCTCCGTTTCTTGTGAAACGAACCACACGTCAATCACTTAATAAGAGAACAACGGTTGGAACTCACTTGGAACAAACACTCACTCACTTGGAAGATTATTGGAACACATACGGAGTCTGAAAAATATGGACAGCAGGACCACCGCGGTGGCAGAACATGCATGCGATGCAGGTGCGTCTCATTTTTTGCGCTTCGACAAGGCGAAACTGTTGGCACGGGAAAAAAGTTTTGTGCCACGTAAGATCCGCGAGGCTATTGAAATTGGACGACGCTCTAATTTTAATAGAGACTAGGGCTGGGTTTTGCCGCCAGCGTGGAAGCCTGTTATTCCTGGACTACAATTGTGTAACGATGAACGTGTGGACACAGTTAGTTCGGTGTGCCTGCCGTCGGTCGACTTGGAAAATTTGTTGGAGCAGTCCACTCTAACACAGGACTGCGCCGCCCCGTTATGCAATGTCTCACGTTAGTGTAAATTTACACACGTCAATCACTTCTGTACCTACAGATGCAAGCATGAACACCAACACGCGTGGGAACGAGATACAATGTGTCATCTCCTGTATTCAAGCCTATAGTCTGAATTTAAATTTGGCGCCGATGTGTATACAACACAACTAATTATGAGATGTCAGAATTGTGCTACATCCATATCAGTCTTTTGATACATCTCAATTTAGTCAGCCTATCATAAGGTGATTCGCTAATCCTGCTTCTATCTAGTCCTCTTTCTACGTTTTAAGGTAAATCAATATTGACACCTGCGGGGTAATCACGTAACTTTTGTACTACCGTTAGGTAGATTTTAATGCCACACTATGGAATGTGGGATTTGACTGGCTCTTACGGGGGCCAATCCTGCCAGGCATGAAAGTTCTGGCCTATGCGGATGACACGCTTGTCACCTGCCGGGGATCCTCTTACGAAGAGGCGGCGAGAAAAGCCACTATAGGGACGGCACTTGTGGTGGACCGAATACACCAGCTAGGTCTCAAAGTGTCTCTCCCAAAGACTGAAGCCCTTCTGCTGCATGGTCCGAGAAGGGGGCCTCCTCGTAACTCCGGAATAAGGGTGAACGGCGAGCTCGTGGCAGTCAAGGCTCAGATGAGGTATCTGGGTCTTACTATAGATGGACGGTGGCACTTCGGAGCACATTTCACCAACCTCGCTCCGAAGCTGATATCTACAGCCGCCGCTCTTAGCCGATTGCTCCCCAACGTCGGAGAACCCAATGCCGCGTGTAGACGCCTTTATTCCGGCGTTATACGGAGTATGGCCTTATATGGGGCACCTATATGGGTTGATGCCCTCTCGTCGTCAAATAAAATCCTTCTCCGTAGGCCACAGAGGGCGATCTCATTGAGAGCCATCCGGGGCTACCGTACGGTGTCTTTTGCGGCGGCGACGGCGCTGGCTGCCGACCTCCCTTGGGACCTGGCAGCGAGGGTGATTGCTGGAGTACACCGATACAAGGCCGGGAAAAGAGCGAGAGGAGAGTTCTGTGACCTGAACGAAATAGAGCGCGTCCGAACTTCGTCACTAGCCGAATCGGTACGCCTGTGGAAGGAAGAGCTGAGGTCAGCTGAATTTGGCCTTTTGACGGTGGACGCGATACTGCCGCATCTGGAGCGCTGGATTGAGAGGCCGCATGGAACATTAACGTTCCACATGGTGCAGATACTTACCGGGCATGGATGCTTCGGTAAGTATCTGCACCGCATAGGACGAGAGGCAACCCCAAGTTGTCATGAGTGTGGCGCGCCAGTCGACACGGCGCTCCATACGCTTATGGAGTGTGCCGCGTGGGGGCCACAGCGTGTGGCTCTCCAGGCGGTAATAGGTGCAAACCTCTCGTTGCGTTGTGTTGCTGACGCAATGCTCGGCAGCGAAGACGGATGGAGAGCGATGGTCTCCTTTTGTGATGACGTAATGTCGCAGAAGGAGGCCGCGGAGCGGGCTCGCGAGAACGATCCTCTCGCGGATCCGGTCCGTCGACGACGGAACGGAGGCAGGGCTAGGCGCTATGCGCATCTGATGCCTCCGCCGTAGTGGGATCTTGCAGGGAGTCGGGGACAAGCCCTGTAAGAAAAATCCACTGGACTGGAGGCACGCACCTAACTGCTGCCTCAATATGTCTGCGGCCTATTTCCCGGTAGGCCGCCCGCCGGGGCGTACGCAGTGGAATGCCAAGAGCGATCTTACGACGCCCCAATTTACGGCGGAGCCGGTCTTCGTTGGTGGTTTTAGACGGTAGTCCAAGGCTTCAGCCGCGGTTAGTCCGTCATACCCGTCCTGCCTCCCCGACAGGACGGGATGCGTAAATGCATTTCCCCAACGTTAAAAAAAAAAAAAAAAAAAGGTAGATTTTAATGCCAAATTTGAATTCTCATCTCATACATTTATACTTCAAAATTGACAGTAAAATCTATCTACCGTTAGTACATAAAGTTACGTGATTCGCCTGCTGTCATTTCTAAACATTTTATAACCTAAGTCACTTTTCGGTTATAATGTGTATGGAAATGACAGGTGTCAGGAATGACTTATCTGAAAATCACTGTAATTAATACCACTTTTATCTTGGCGCTAAAATTGAAAACGTTGTGTGCAGGCCAGCTATCTCATACAAACTACCAACAAAGAAGTATCCACTTCAAACCATACATATTAACAAACTAAATTCACAAAGCGTTCAAGACTAGTTCCGGCCACTAAAACTACCGCTACTCTGCAACTCCACAAAATCGAACCTCGGCACTCTGAACTCACAATCACTGTCACCGTTCACTTCGCTCACTTCTTGTTTCACTATCACCTTCTCGAAGCATATCTGCTTCATGCTCAAGTCCTGAGGCAGTTGTATAGCCTGCCGCTTGGCCTGCTTCAGAGCCTTGATCTGCGCGCGCGTCATGTGGAGGTGCTTGAGCTGGTGGTGCACCTTGACGTAGGCCGCGCACTTGAAGCGGACGCCGCACTCCGGGCACGGGTATGTGAAGTTGGAGTGGCTCTTTTTGTGCCGATTGAGCACTTGTTTGTTCTGGAACAAGGGATTGTTGATATAAGCGAGGGCTGTATATTGAAACTTGAGTGAAGTAAACAATTCTAAAATAGAATCATGAGAATCATAAGACATTTGAAAACGAGTGTAGCAGTAAAAATATATTTAAAAACAAACTCAAAAGGTTGCTATTACACACCTCAACGCAAGATGCTTAATATTAATTAAAAAGCTAGTACCCATCTGGTTTTATATTCAAAGGATAGGGATTAATTACTTTATTACTTAGGTCATTAGATAATATAACTTGGTACAAAAAAATGAAAGTGAGTGTAATATTTCGCAAAACGGAAACAAATGTAAACTGTACCATACTTTTTTGGGAAAAAAAATTAATGAGTGTAAGGAGGGATTCATGTCTTTACGCTCAAGAAGGATATAATTTTGCTACCGAGTGGTTTAATTCTGCTTTTCACTAATAACGCATTAAAGTTGCAATTTTCTTCTCTAATTTGAGGGTAACAACGACCAAGGGTGAATATTGGGTGAGATAACATTATTTTATTGCTCAAATGAACCCTCAAACTGAAGGGTATACATTCTCGCGGTGTCTAACCGGCCCCATTCTGTCGCGTGGGTCATACTTAGTTGAGAAAACAAAAGTCGTCCCTCCTGTGGTCAATAGTTAACGGCTTATGTGCATGTTAGCTATGTTTTAATTACAGGGATTTATAGAAATGGAGACATTGTTTATGCGGGTTACTGGTCCAATCCAAAATAGGCTTTGTTGGCCCTTAACTTTTGGTATGTCCATAGAAAAGACGCGACCCTAAATCCGTATAAGAATGAGAGGGCGGAACTGACCGCGAAAGCCTTGTCGCACTGGTCGCACTGGTGTATCCGCTGCCGCTCCACGTGGAGGTGGTGGACGGCGACGTGGTCCCTGAGGCGCGTGCGCGTGCGGAACTCGCGGCCGCAGCAGAAGAGCGCGCGCGCGCCGCGCGACGCCGCGTGCGACCACACGATGTGCGCGCGCACCTCGCCCTTGCTGTAGTAGAAGCGCTTGCAGTGGTCGCACTGGTACCTGGGTGGTTCACCATTTCACAATAATCATGATTCGGTAACTCAGTGTGCCTCTTTTTAAGTATCGCGATATCTGTGTCAAAAGACCGCTCTTCGTTACCAAGTCAAAATGATTTATTTGTAAACATAGGTAATACAATATATGGCGGTAGGTACAAAATATGTGCTCTATGTTTCGCCTTTAGGCATACAAATTCATTTTTAAATTACATAATATTAAAGATAAACATGTCAATTATTAAATTAGTATTAGATAACATCAAAAACAAAAATAAAATCAAATTAATAAAATAAAAATAGTCAACGTTACAATAAATTATTAAATAAAAAATTAATTTAACTTTTGTAGCTTTAGCTTTTATTGTGTAGACAATGTGAGTTTAAATTTAAATAAGAAGCTACTTACAAGCTATTGACAGTTTATATTATCCGCAAAGGAATACAATCAACAGCCTCTAAAACTGTTGATTATTGTTTTATAAATTGTTATTCTGTTTTATATTTCGTTTGATTTTTGATATTAACTGATTATTTAATATTGGAACATTGTCTTGATATTTTGTTTTGTTCAAAAACAAAATCAAACATTTATTTTGCAAATAGGCCACAAGGGCACTTTTACATGTCAAAATATTACTTTACAATTTAAGAAAGTCTGACCATAATAATACATTTTTCGTTAGTTTATATTATAAGATTTCAAGCTTACATGGTCCTTTACATTACAATTACGATTTGAAACGGGATATTTACCATACAAATATACATGGTAAATATCCCGTTTCAAATCGTAATTTTAGTTTATATTGTTCTTAATATTATTATTTTATTTGACTAATGATAGTACTTATAGGATATCCTAGCCGTGTGTATACAAATTTGACATTTCTATTAAATGAAATAAATGAACTTTATTCTGCAAGTAGGCCGCAAAGGCACTTTTACAAGTCAAAAACTACTAGCGTTTCTCATGAGACCACTGCCGAGAAGAAACGCCGAAAGAAACTCGACAGTCAGTCATTTTCTCCAAAATATGCTTATTACAATGATACTACTTAACCTACTTAAGTAAATGTAAGTGGTAAACAACAAAAGAGAATTGAAAGAAAAACGAGGAAAAAATAACAATAGGTATTTACAATGTGTAGTTACACAAGAAAACAAAACATGTCGAATCGTTTGATATGCTTTCCTGCAAGAACTGTTTCAACTAGATACAATGAAAATATTATACATGACTCTTTACGCTATTTAGGTATTTGGTTTGGGCCATGCATTTCTGTCTGTTAGATAGTCCTCAACTCTTTAATAAGCCTTTGACATCAATGTTTTTTTAATGTAATTTTTAAGAGCTGGAAAGGGTAAATTCAAAATTTCATCGGGTAACTTATTATAAAAAACCGGCCAAGGGCGAGTTGGACTCGCGCACGAAGGGTTCCGTACTAGTATCTATAAAACAGCAAAAATAACTTAACCAAAATTACAGTTAAATCAACCTATCTCAAAAACTATAAGAGATACTTTGATCAAACCAAAAATCGTTGAAAGAGTTAATTAGCATGCATCACCTCTATTTTTTTTAGAATTTTATACCCCGTAGTTATAAAAATAGAGGGGGGGGGACATACTTTTTACGACTTTGAGAGCTGATATCTCAAAAACCGTTCACTTTAAGAAAAATGTTTTTTAGAAAACTTTATATCATTTTAAAAGACCTTTCCATTGATACACGGGTATGTACATCGAAAAAAAAATTTTCATCCCTCAGTTACATGTATGGGGGGCCCCACCCCCAATTCTTTTTTTTACTATTTAGTGTCATAATTTTGTAGCGGTTCATACAACACATATTCCCATCAAATTTCATCACTGTAGTACTTATAGTTTCCGAGTAAATCGGCTGTGACAGACGGACAGACGGACAGACGGACAGACGGACAGACGGACATGACGAAACTATAAGGGTTCCGTTTTTGCCATTTTGGCTACGGAACCCTAAAAAGGACACATTATATATTTATTTTTTACCTGTGACATTTTTAATGTATTTGATTTCAATCATATTGCTCTCATTATTATTACACCTACCTATTAAAGATACTCTTGTGAATTTATGTTGTTTTAACCTCCTAAGACCCCGCGTCCTATATAAAGGACAAAATATGGTCAACGGAAAATAAGTTAAGTTTTGAAGTGATAGAGTTGCATTTGTTTTGGTTTGATTGATTTGACATAAAATAAAATTCAAATTTGTAATCGGAACTGTTAGGTTCAAATTGTATTTTTATTTGTATGGTGGGTACAAATAAAAATACAACCGAAGGAGACTAAAAATGTAAAACATTATGTAATTTTCTAAAGGAAATAATTATCTATAGGAACTATAATTTATATGACAGATAATTTTAAGTGGAGTATAAGGCTGGCTCGCAGCGTCGCGTCGCTGATGCTCCGGGAACTAATAATAACAGCAGCATCTTTGTCGCTGCCGCGGGGACGCCTTATATTAATTATTTATTTTGAAGCCTAGTCAGTAGTCCTTTAATTATTAATTGTTTTTATTATGATAATTTTATAAAATACACTACTACTCTCTCTCCTCCTCCTCTCTTAACTTAAGTATCTCAATATCCCACCTATGTTGATATTGTAAATTGGTTAAACTCTAAGGAAGAGCGGTGATTCTTGACACAGGCATCTTGATTCCTTAAAACGAGTCACCAGCCCGAATATTGTAAAGTTTGTAAGCTTACGAATAAATCATTTTTATTTACATGAAGTGAGGTCTGAAAAAATAACCTTACTATTATTTTTTATAAAGAAGGCGGTAAGGGTTGCTACATAACTCGTCATGAAAAATAGGCGGCATGGAAACTATCTCGGCAAGTAGATTGAATACGAGTACATAGATAAACGTAAGATAAATCGTTCTGATTAGATTTCATTTCCGCTACCCTAAGGTTGTCTGGAAGAAATCGCTCTTTAGCGATAAGACCGCCTGTTGTTTGCCTCTACTCATTGTGTTTTTGTACTGTACTGTATCCTTTGATTGAGGTGTGCAATAAAGAGTATTTGTATTGTATTGTATTGTATTGTAAACTTACTTCTTAGTCCTGTCGGTGTGCATGCGCCGGATGTGCTGGCGGAGCAGCGCCGGGGTGGTGCACTCTCGCTCGCACTGCGGACACTGCTGCAGCAGCCGTCTGCGACAAGCGCGGCGTTCATTGAGTATGCTTCAAATATTATATATTTACGACCTTTTGTTTGGGCAAGACAGTTTTTAAGCGAAAACTCAAAAACCGTAAAACCTATATTGTTCAAACCAAAAATCGTTGAAAGTATTTACTAATGCACACCACCTAATTTTTTTTCAGAATTTTAAGCTTTTACTTTGGAAATTAGAGGGGGGGGGGGGGGACACTTTCTATGGACAAGATATATAAATGGACAAGTTTTTTAGAAACCTCCATATAATTTTTAAATGCCTGTCCATCGATACCCCACACGGCTATGTGCATTGAAATTTTTATTTTCATCCACCGGTTACATGTATGGAGTGCCCCCCCCCCTAATTTAATATTTTTTTGTAATTTCACATCACTTATGTAGCGGTTCATAGAATACACCTTCCTACCAAATTTCATAATTGTAGTGCTTAGTCTCCGAGTAAATCGGCTGTGACATACAGACGGACGGACGGACGGACGGACAGACATGACGAAACTATAAGGCTTCCGTTTTTGCCATTCTGGCTACGGAACCCTAAAAAAGTAAGTCCGGCTGCAGTACTCACTGCCTACCATGCGTATGTAACACCTACATTACGTTATGGTATAATGTTCTGGGGCAATTCAACAGATCGAGAGTGGGTATTTAAGGCCCAAAAAAAGTGTCTACGCTCCGCTTGTGGCCTAAAACCATCCGAACCATGCAAGTTCTACTTTATTGAATTAAAACTATTGTCATTCCCCTGTTTATATATGTTTGAAATAGCCATGTATGTTAAGTCCAATGTAAACCAATTCTCTGTTTGTAATAGTGCACGACAGCGGCGTAGAATCGCAAATAACCAATCAAAAACAGCCCTGCGTGTAAAGTGTATTTGGCATGGCACCCAAACTATATAATAAGCTGCCAGACTTTATAAGAAGATATGACATGCAAGACGCGCGAGCGACGCGTGAGCCGGAGCGCGGCCTCACTCTTATCTACTCACTCTCTCTGGTCGGTGTGCTTGTTCAGCTGGTGCAGCTTGAGCCCCCGCCGGGTGTGGAAGGCGGCGGGGCAGGCGGCGCACGCGAGGCTGCGCGCGCGCGGGTGGCCGGCGTGCGCGGCGAGGTGGCGCCGCAGCGCCGCCTTGCTCTTCAGCTGGCGGCAGCACGTGTCGCAGATGAACTGCTGCTTCACCGGGTTGCGCACCTCCTCGTTGTGGCGCCTGTCGATGACATTTTGTCACTGACGTACACTTTACGAAGAGATAATAGTACATTTCACACCTGCTATTCAGAAAAAAGTTATTGTTGCCTTCGAATAAGGGATCAAAACTGTACTTTTCTTCCCTCATTTGAGGGCAACAATAACTCTTTTCCTCATAGAAGATGTGAAAAGCAGTATGTGACACTGTAGTAAAATCATTTGTAAGATATTTCATGTTTTTAGCAGCGGGCCTCATAGACGGTGTGAAAAGCAGTATGTGTCACACGGTAGCAAAATTATTTTCGTCTTGGGCGTAAACACTTGAATCCCTCGCTACGCTCAAGATTCTACTTTAGAATCCCTCGCTACGCTCAGGATTCTATTGTAGAATCTTTCGCTTCACTCAGGATTCAATATACCGCCCTCGCCGTAAATATATCATTTTGCTCCCTTGAGACACAATCTACTATTGTTTAACGAGGGACGTTAGTGGAATATTGCGAACGAGAGTCTATCAGAAGCCCGACGCTGAAGGCGGAGGGCTTTTGATGACTCGAGTATGCAATATTCTTACGCCCGTATTATACACGATGTTTTTCATCACATTTGCGAGGAAATAAATAACTACAAAAGACAGAAAAACCTATGTTTCATACAACCGCACCAATCAAAAATTTACGAAATTAACAACTTCACTTCCAGATCAGCGCGAGTGGAGCGCGCAGCTGCAATATTTCAACCAATCACAGAGCAATACAGTATTCTTGCGGCGGGTCGCATGGCCAACTAGATTTTTTTCAACCAATCACAGAGCAGAATTCTTGTGGCTCGCGGGCAACCGGATTTGTCGAAACCAATCAGATCACACACAAACGAATATTTCCCAAGGGAAGTAATGAAATAGTTATTTACGATACAAGTTACAAGTTCGGAAAGTAAGCTATCGAAAAATAAAAAAATGTTTATTCGTGGCACAGACACAGTACAAATAAACATAGCACCACAATACAGAACATAGCCACGAAATGGCCCCAAATCAGCATAGTGCTGGCCATTGGCTAGCGCTGGTCTTCCTTTGGATTTGGATTGGTTGGTCTAATTGGGAATTGCGTTTCCGAACACGTATCGTACAACGTTTTATAACGCATTGTGCGAAAATTTCATTTAAAATTTATAGGTTATAATTTACATTACATACATATATATATATATATTCCTCCATATATTCCTCCATATATTCCTTTTCGGTATGTAATTTACATTACATACCGAAAAGGACAATCAACCACGACCGCAACACACCAATTTCATAAACATGTTGTCGCATGTTTAGAAAATAAACAGAAAGTCGCGGGAATTTTCCTTGATTTGTCAAAGGCTTTTGACTCTGTTGACCATACACTACTTTTAAAAAAGTTGGAAATATACGGTATTCGTGGTAAAAGTGGTGACTTGATAAAATCGTTCTTAACCAATAGGGAGCAGTCAGTCGAAATTAAAACTCAGGGTAAAAGATATAAATCATCCCCCCAGGACATTTCAGTTGGAGTACCTCAAGGTTCCGCATTGGGAAATACGCTATTCCTAATTTTCGTCAATGATATGTCATCATTGAACACTGATGGCAGGATAATCCAGTACGCCGATGACACGACAATTTTAGTGAATGCAGACACGTACGAGCAGCTTAAAATCAAAATACTCAATGCGATGCATCTGTGTGGGGAATGGTTTCAAGCCAATGGGCTGAAGTTAAACTCGGATAAGACGAGCATAGTGTTGTTTCACGCAGGGCAATCGACTTTAAAACTTGACATCGCATTAGAAACCAACATAATCTTACGGATAGATAATGTAGTGAAACTACTCGGATTTCACATAGATTCGTCATTAACGTGGAAACAACACATTGACGTCACATGTAAAAAACTGGCAAGGGGTATTTTCGCTCTAAAACAATTGAAGCCCGTAGTATCGAGTGACAGTCTGAAAGAGACGTATTATGCCTACGTTCATTCAATTCTATCCTATGGTGTAATATTGTGGGGATGCTCAACAGAGAATGAACGTATCTTGAAGATGCAAAAGCGAGCAATAAGAACACTCATGGGAGCAAAGTTCAGAGAGACCTGTAGGGAACACTTTAAGACCTTGAGTATCTTAACGTCCATCTCTGTTTACATAATGGAAGTTATCATGTACGTCCGAAAGAATATGCATGAATTCCAAATACGATCTAAATGCAACCCACGTCATACAAAGAGATCACTCGATTTAATCCCGACTGTACACAGACTAAAGCTGGCTAGACGCTCTCCCACTGCCATGGGGTGTACACTGTACAACAAACTGCCGTATCATATTAAAAATATAAAAAGTGACTGTGCATTCCATCAACGCTTGAAAAACTCTTGCTGGATCGCACACTGTACAGCATTAAAGAATATCTCACTAATGATTATGCAAATTTTGATATAGACGAATCTAGTAAATTATAATATTGTAAATAACTATGTTTTTGATATATTACTTAGGACGATCCGAATATTACTGAGCACAATCATAAACATTTAACCGACGTTAGTATATGCTTTTAATTATAATTATAATAGTAAGAAATGAATATGTTTTAAAGAAAAACGACATTATGTATTTGATCTTGATTGACGAGGCATGCTCTATCTTATTTAGCATCGTGTATTATACAAAATGTTAAATGTGTGAGTGTGACAATAAATGATTCTGATTCTGATTCATTGCTCGATATGTCAAAATCAACGGAAGGCACAGGCAATCGGCATTCAGCCAAGCATGTTAGTGAATATTTACAAATTATTTATAGATAAAAATTTTAATCTAAAATGATTAATCATACGTTTAATGAAGTATTCATATTTATAAGAATTTAAATGTATAATAGACTAACTACTAAAACTTTTCTCAAATAACAAATTCTGTTTGCGTCGGGCTGTCGACGAAAAAAAAAATTAAAAAAAAATTGAAAAGTAAAAATCACTAGTGCGGAAAAGTGGTGCTTTCCGCACGGTTTCGCGGCTTAGAAAATGCACTTTTCGAGCACATGCATTATAATACCCTTTGTTTAACCTTGCTGAGGTTGTAATAAAATGTGTGACTTAGCAAGTTTTTATCCACCAACTTTAACCTTTAAGTCATAAATACATGGTCAAAGTCATAAATATAATATATGTAAGTTTTAAAAGCTTCTATAATATCTATACGCTCTTATCATTGAAGTCATGTTTTGTGCTTGAGTGCGTATAGATATTTTCGATGTTGACTACACAATGTAGTCTAGTATGCCATTGGCAAAGACCTATGCAAGTATAAGATTTCAAGCTCACATGGTCATTTACATTAGAATTACGATTACAAACGGGATATTTACCATGTATATTTGTATTTGTGAGTTCCCGATGTTATACCTAGGCAAGTATTTGAATAAGGGTGTCGAAGTTAAGATATCAAACAGAATAGAAAACTTACCAAGTGGCATTAATGAGTAGCAATACATTGGTAAAGCAAATCATTTTAAGCAACTGAAGAATATGCGTGACAGGAGCTTTGAAAGAACTTGGTTTCCAGCGAGATCTCTTTTTCATTACCATTTTCACATGAGTCATCTCTTGAAAATGCTAGAAGTCCCTATTACAACACTTTTTCTAAGAAAGTCGGTTACTGTTGTCTCCTTGCTGACGGGACAGAATAATCATATTGATTGGATTCTACAACATAAAGAAGATTAGAAGATCAGAAATTGAATTATTAGAAAAAATCGGATAAAAACTGAAATTGTTATTTACTGTTTGAAATAAATGCAAATAAAACTGAACTGTCTTAATCTTCTAAACCTATCTGCGTTAGAGTTGATTTTTCCCCAAAAGGTCTTTCTGGGCTGTTATAAAAAAAATAACCTCGAAGATTAAGACGGGAGCTTCGCTTCGCTTCAGCTCCCGTCTTAATCTTCTAACCTATCCGCGTTAGAGTCGATTTTTCCCCAACAGGTCTTTCTGGGCTTTTATTAAAAAAATTACCTCTATTATATATAGATATTATTTTTGAATTGTCTTTCAGCAAAATGTTTCTGTGAAGTGAATAAGCGGTGAAACAATCATATTAAAAATAAAAATACAAGGACGAAATATTATTTAATATAAGTTTCTGTAAAACGAAATTCTATGAATTTTCTGTCTGCGTAACAATGAAACACCAAACATAATTCTACTGTTTGATAAGTTTATCAAATAAAAAAATTATATTACAAAATTCATTGAATTGTGTTTCTGTGATATATTTTTCATTCAAGTAAATAGTCATTGAAACAATAATAGTCGAAATAAAAATACAAGGACCAAATATTATTTGAAACATTTTCTGCGAAACAAAATTCTATGAAATTTCTGTCTGCAAAACAAGGGGACACCGAAAATGGGTTTATAATTATTTCATCTCTCTCTGCATGTTTCGTAGATTTAAAAGTGTGATTCGGGAGACGTAACCATGGTAACGAGCAACAAAAAATAGTTGATCGAGCCAACAATGACTATTCTCCACATTATAACCTCTTAATGGGATCGTTCATGACGTAAACATTAGTAGTTTATGCAATCGTTATATAATGTATGCTTTTTTAGTCGAGAACCGCGTTTAGACCACGAGGTTTGCTGAGTGGTCTAAGTAAGGTTCGAGACTTAAAAAGCTAATTATATAACTATTGCATACACTATTTTTTCTACGAGTCAACGGAAATTAATTAAACAAACCGAAACAATTAATATTAAACAGACTAGTCCTGCGAAAATGAAGATTAGGCACATGTGTCGGACGCTCGTTGATGTCTTTTGTTCTATGCCGCGGCGTCAAGTGATTGGCCAATTTCATAAGAGTACAGTAAAAGGCGACACGTGATTGGTCTATTTCATAAGAGTTCACTTGAAGGGAGCTCCATAGAGAAATGTATGTGATTTTAGTTTTGTCTACGTAATTCAAACATTGAAGTTGACGAGTAGAAATAGTAGATTGTGTCTCAAGGGAGCAAAATGATATATTTACGGCGAGGGCGGTATCTTGAATTCTGAGTGAAGCGAAAGATTCTACAATAGAATCCTGAGCGTAGCGAGGGATTCAAGTGTTTACGCCCAAGACGGAAATAATTTTGCTACCGTGTGACACCATCGATTTAAAATACCCTAGATACACTATCCGCGTGTCAAAGCCGTCCACGCTCAAGAGTGCTTAAATTCATTTTAAGCACACTTGCGCTCGGAGTCGTACGCTAGCCATCGGCGAGTCAACATGCCGAAATGCTCCGTAAAAAAGTGCAAAAACAACGCTTAAACCGCGTTAAAAAAATATGTAATTTCGTATTTTCGATGACTTTTTATCTAAAGTTTCATAATATAATGAATTCGTAGTTATATTAGGCTTATAACAATTACTTTATACAAATATTTAAGAATATCTGCTACGCTACCTGTCTCTTTCCCTCGGGTTAATAATTTGTATATCGAAACGAAATGGCAGACCTATGACTGAGACTATAGTAAAATTTCGAATGAATGGAGTCGCAGACCAGCTAATTTCTTGACGAAAGTTTACAAGTATTGTTTTTATTAGCACAAACATATGGAGTGTATTTGTACTTATGTAAGTTCGTAAAAGGTATAAAATAAGAATATTAATACTATTAATCTACTTTTACATTTATCTGGGTACCTTTAAAGCCAGAATTAAAACATTACAATCACAACTTAATATGTAGCTTTATTTAATTCCTTCGCAAGACAATGACGTCCCACGCTGACGTTTTTGGAAACACGCGCCGACAAATGATGCGCGGTAAAATGCGCAGTAGTTACATACCTATATTACCAACAGAACATAGCACTTGTCCGTATGCAATGTTCGTATTGAGTTGTATTATTTGTATGTAATCTTTCATTTTATTTCGCTTAGTTATTGATATTTTTTCCTTTTCACACTTTTTTATCATCGACATAGTATTCACATGGTGCGAAAGTATGTGTTAATTCTGTTTACTCAATTATTATTATTATTATTATTTATTAATTAAATCAGTTTACAAAAACTTATACTTAATACTTTTATTTTATTTCTATATGTGAGTTCCTTTAATTCCGTTCCGTTTACAGTAGCTGTTGGTACGCCTTAAGTAATAAATAAGTACCCATAGGATACGATGACTAGTTACCTTTACATATCGTGGGATGTATGCGTGTTCAGTTTCGTATCCTAAGATATCTTAACTTTCTAATGTGTGCATTTGAAATAAGTTTGAATATTTAACGCATTTAAATAACACATTTAAATAATTATAATTAAAAATATAGTAACTAATTGAGAACATCCTCCTTTTGTGAAGTCGGTTAAAAATAATTGAAGTAGTTATAACATTCAGGTAATTTAGAATACCCTGCACATATGCTTTTAGGACACAGTTCTAGGAGCAAATTGTTCGTGATGGTTTAACTAGGCTTAGGTACCTCAGGTGGTAAACAATGATTCATGATTAATAATAAATCGACATTACCACCTGAGAGGCCGTATGCTTGTTTACTGCCGATGCAGAACCTAATCAAAAAAATATTATTTTGCGACTTCACGGTACGCGATACCGACTCTGTTCTCTGCGTTAATGACAATCGATGTGTGCGATCCGTAATGTCCCAAGCGCCAAAAACTTTGCATTTCAAATAATACGTTATTCTTGTGACATAAGGCTGAAAATCGAAAAAACATAAATTGGTACAAATTGATTTTCTTTTAAATAGTGTGTCTCTAACACGCACACACTCGTAATGACGGCTTGGACACTTTTTCGTCTTGCATTTGTAGGTGATAGTGTATCTAGGGTATTTTAAATCGATGTGTGACACATACTGCTTTTCACACCGTCTATGAGGACCGCTGCTAAAAATATGAAATATCTTACAAATGATTTTAATACAGAATGTCACATACTGCTTTTCACACCTTCTATGAGGAAAAGAGTCATTGTTGCCCTCAAATGAGGGAAGAAAAGTACAACTTTGATCCCTCATTCGAGGGCAACAATAACTCTTTTCTGAATAGCAGGTGTGAAAAAATACTTTAAGGCTGGGTTTTATAAAGATCCGTTAGACCAAATGTCAGATCAAATTTCAGTATCTCAGTACATTATTTGACATAACAAACCGATATAAGGTCTAACGGATCTTTATAAAACCGAGCCTTAGTGGCAATACTAAAAGTAATGACGTACCTGAAGTGCGTCCTGTACATGCTGCGGTCGAAGAAGACGCGCGCGCAGAGCGGGCACTCGTGCCGCGCGCCGCGCGTGTGCTGCTGCGACACGTGCTTCTTCAGGTACGCCGGCCGCCTGTGTTCGACACAAGCACACCGTTCGTTCACAACCAACACTCAATAACTAACAAGGGCGACCCACGGCTATGCCACATGGAGGGAAAGTACCTTGAATATTGTAGATGGAACATTTTACTGAATGAAGACGTTATTTGAATTTAAAAAACAATTTAAACTGCATTCACAGATATTTAAATAATTTTGTGGTTGAACCGGGAATCGAACTCTTTATACAATTTGATCAATTGATTAATTTTGTATTAAAAATGTTAAAATTCATGGTCGTCCTTTTATTTCTGATACTATGTTATTTAGCAAAAAATAATCCATATTATGAAGCCTTTCGATTGGTATGATAAAGCTACAGGGTAATTATTTTTCTTGTGTAACGGGTTCGATTCCCGGTTCACGGTTTAATTACTATTTAAATATCTGTGAGTGCAGTTTAAATTGTTTTTTTTTTTTAATTCAAATAACGTCTTCTTTCAATAAAATGTTCCATCTACAATATTCAAGGTACTTTCCCTCCATGTGCATAGCCGTGGGACGCCCTGTATACTTCAAGCAAGTATCCCAGCATCGTTCGGTAGGTAGGTTTCTTGAGTCTAGTGACAGCTTTACTAGTGACTTGGCTGTCAACCTTTTTGAACCTATAGATTAAAGCCCTTGTCCATAAACGTTCGACAAACCTATTCTGGCTGAAATGCCGTTTTAATATTCGCTTGTCTCTATCTGTCACGTTGACATTTGTGTTCGTGGGAAAGGGACAAACACATTTTAGTTAGGAAAGGTATGTTAAGTTAAGATATAAAACGAGCCACGATATCCGAGACGTTCGTGTAATATCATCTATGACAATCAACTGACAGTAATTAAAGGCAGTAACTCGATCATTCCACGGGCGCGTCAACCGTCCGTCCCTCATTACTATGTATCTAATAAACACACACACATTGGACTCGCATTATTCGCACGAATTATTAAACTTTTTCCTAATCAGAACACGATACCGAATAGGTCTGTAACTTATTGTGTATTTAATATTTGACATTATTGCCATTTCTATATATTTTTTTTACATTGTTTATTTTAATCTATTGTTCATAAGTTAGACTTCACAAAATTAATGATAACATGATGATACGCTATATCACTAATATAATATTATATTGACATGAGTAATGATAATATCACTAAGTATAGATAGAGTAATTTCCTTAAGCACCATTAGTAATAAGTCTTAGTAACCTATAACTTGCATGTTTGGTTTATCTGTAAATGTAAGTTGGTTAATAAATAAATAAATAAACGTAGTCACTATGACCTTGCAATATTAGGTATGCCCTTAAACGGGTCCTCACTGGTTAAGTTACAGCTACAGCCTGTATAACGTAAGCATGAAATAACGATTATAACACTCATTGAGATTATTTGACACTTTTACCACAGAACGTGCCTGATAATTGATAAGAAACCTCGTAAGTCGTGCTCTCTCTTTCTAATGCTAAAAAAACAAGGGAGACGCGCAGGTGATCGGTCGAGTGACCAGGGAGTGGCCGAGTGACGACGGTTGAAATACCCGTGGAACAAACCGACTATAGTGACGACCGGTTTAGCCTAGTGGGTAGTGCACCTGCCTGTGAAGCTGACGGTCCCGGGTTCGAATCCCGGTCAGGGCAAATATTTGTGTGATGAGCATGAATATTTGTTTCTGAGTCTTGGATGTTTTCTATGTATTTAAGTATTTATATCTATTAAATATATCGTCGTCTAGTACCCATAACACAAGCCTTCTTGAGCTTACTGTGGGGCTAGTTCGATTTGTGTAAGATTGTCCTCTAATATTTATTTATTTATTGTATAGTGAAGGGCACTCACTTAAACCCCTTCCCGCACTGGTCGCAAGTGAACGCCTCGCGGACATGTTCGCTCATCACGTGACTCGCCGCTGTCTCCTACAAATAAGAAATAGTTATTTGTTATGCAAGGCTGCAAAGTTGTTGTTTGGCGCGAGTGCTCGAATTGAAAGCCGAGCCGGCGAAGGATTCTAGAATTGAACCACCAATTGGTTCAATAATAGAATCCTGAGCGTAGCGAGGGTTTCAAGACACGAGATGCCAAATAACTTTGCTGCAGAGCGAAACACACAACTTTTCACCTCACCCTAGCGAGGAAACGTAGGTACAAGAAAACAATTCAAGTATTATTAAAGAAAATTGCAATACGAATATTGTTTGAATATATTCCTTATTTTTGTATTTCCATAAATTAAAAAAGTAGGTAAAATAATGACATAAAACTAAAATAGAATGATTTTCAATTTAATGTAAGTACCTAAAATAACATGTTTCATCGGATGACACATTCCTTGTGCGAGCGGGCCGTCGCTATATACATGTATAGCGCTGTCTCACTCGCACACCGCACCGTCGTGCGGAAACCGCATCAGTGTAGAAACCGCCTTAAGACCGCATGGCCGAACCATCATTCTGAACGCATCCATAAAAAGATTGGGTAGCGCGGTACTACGTCATGTTCGAATTTCAAAATCACTTTATCCGCTAGCGGATGAAATGGACTTTTGCACGCAGATTTCAAACGATAAAGTAAGCCTTTCAGAGCGGGTGAGGTGAAGTAGTTATTTGTCATACAAGGGTGCAAAGTTGTATTTTAACCGCGAGTGTGGAATTGAACCACGAGCCTGCGAAGGGATTCTATGGTTGAACCGCGAGCGAAGCGAGTGGTTCGAAAATAGAATCCTGAGCGAAGCGAGTGGTTCAAAAATAGAATCCTGAGCGTAGCGAGTGTTGCAACACACGAGACGTAAAATAACTTTGCAACCGTGTATAACACAAATCTTTTCACCTCACTAGAGCGAGGATTTTTTTTCCTCCTCCTCGTCCTAACGTTGACAGTTGCGTCCTAAATATGCTACAATAAAAGACTTTTAAAAACATTAGTTACATATACAAATGACCCAGTACTCAAAAACCATTACAAATTATACGAAAAGGTATTAAAACGAGTCATATTAAAATCTAAAAAGAATCAATGTATAAGTGAGATCAGAAAAGCACAAAACTTTTCAAAATCTATGTGGAAAATTATTAGAGAACGTACGAATAAAGCCACTAAAAAAGTACAACATAATATTGAGCTGGCGATCCATACTAATCTTACGCACGACCCGAAACAAGTTGCAAATGCGTTCAATGCATTTTTTGCATCTATCGGGGTAACTGGAGGGGGGCCGGAGCCGCGCGGGCGGCCGGGGCCTCGCATACTTAACACAATGTATCTGCGGCCGGTCGAGCCGCGCGAAGTAAACACTATTATACGTAAATTAAAAAATAAGAGTAGCCACGGTGTCGATGAACTTCCGCCATCGTTAATTAAGAGTTGTGCCGACGAACTAACACTACCATACTACTTATTGATTAACCAGTCGTTTTCAGAAGGAAAATTTCCTGACCCTATGAAAACTTCGGTTATAAAACCGGTTCATAAAAAAGGAGCTAAGACAGATCCTAGTAACTATCGCCCTATTGCTTTGTTGCCAACCTCGTCTAAGATCTTTGAATCAGCAATGTGTAAACGCTTGTACTCTTTTTGCGAGAAAAAACAAGTATTCAATGTTAATCAGTATGCGTTCCGCCGAAATCGGTCAACAGTGTTGGCCACCCATAAGTATATGCAAGAAGTACTGAATATTCTGAACGAAAAAAAATACGCAGTTGGCTTATTTCTCGACATGTCCAAAGCGTATGACCGAGTACAATATAAAATATTACTCGATAAACTATACGAAATAGGTGTTAGAGATACTGTTCATAAATGGTTTGCCTCATATTTAGAGAACCGCAAACAATACGTGGAAATTCAATATTTAGACCACAAATCCGGGGTAATAAATTTAGTAAAATCGGACGTGCAAGCAGTAAAACATTCAATTCCGCAGGGTAGCTGCATCGGATGTTTATTGTTTTTAATTTATATTAACAATCTCCCAAGTATCCTGGATGAGTTATGTGTCCTTTTTGCGGACGATATCTCAGTTTTAACAGCATGCCAAAACGATAATAACTTGAATAAAGATTTACAGATCATACTGACCAAACTTACAGATTGGATGAACGACCACAATTTAGAGATTAACTTCTTAAAGACTAAAATTATGCAATTTAGGCCCTACCAAAAAAATTCACTAAACATAATTTTTTCTTACAACGGGGTAAATATAGAATGTATCGACACATTTACTTTCCTTGGGATTGACATAGACTCATCTATTAACTGGAAATCACATATTTCAAAAACTAAAAATAAACTGTCAAAATTCATATACGCACTACGAGAACTAAAAAAATCAACCAACTTTCAGTGTGCTTTAACAGCCTACTACGCGTATGCCTACTCATGGCTTAAGTACGGCGTCATACTCTGGGTTAACAGCACAGATATAAATGACCTATTCCTCCTGCAAAAAAAATGTATACGTATATTAGCCAACATTAAAAATCTAGACAGTTGTAGACCCTATTTTATCGAGTACAAAATATTGACTCTAACATCCATTTATATCTTCGAAATCTGTAAGTTTGTAAGGAAATACCCGCACTTTTTCCCAAAACTCGTGGACCAACCGCGACGGTTCCAAACTAGGTTCAAAAATAACTTAGCACCAGCCCCACGATCTAATCTTAAACTACACAGAAATAGCCCAAACGTGATGGCAGTAAATATCTACAATAAAATTGGTGATGACATAAAACAACAAGTGACAGAAAAGCAGTTCAATCGACGGTTGAAGGACTTCCTAGTTAATAAGTGTTACTATAGCCTTAAAGATTTCCTTGACGATAAAACATGATATAATTAATATTTGGAATAGCTTATTAATGTCACTACGAAATAATTTATTAAAATCTAATTATAATAATTATTATATAATTTTGACTTTGAGAAATACAATTTGAAAGGAATGTTCTAAAATTAATTATTAATAGTATTATTCTTATTTATTATTGACTTTAAATTTAATTTAGCTATAAGACTACATATTGCTGTGCCCTACCAGGGTCCATGTGATCTAAAAATTAAAATTGTAAGACCTATATGTAAACCATGGATGCAATAAATGATGATTAAATGATTAAATGATATAGTTGTCCACTACCTAATCCCGAGATTTGGCGTAGGTACTGGTTCTTTAACACAACAGCACAATATAAAATTATTGTTGCTGGATTGGCCTTTGAATGTTATTATGTTTAAAAAAGTTACAAATACCATGTTCGGATTTCAAATATTCTTTGCACTCTTGTGGATAAAATGCAGTTTTGCTATCTGTGTTTGGAGAATAAAAAAAAATTGGTTGCCTGTAAAGTCGGTATACGGGCGAAAGTTTTACGTGACAACGACTTTGAGTGCTCGCCCGTATACCGACTGCCCGCCGCGCGGCTGCTGCCCGCTGCTGCCGCGTGCCTTTCACTTTTTATGTCTGTCTCTCTCGCTCTTAGGCGGGCTAACCATGCCTCTCACTCGCTCTCATTGTGAGCGCATAACGTGAGCGGAGCGTAACGCAGTTTCTTGAAGTGTCACCCGGCAAACCAATTTATAAGACGTTGTCACGTCAAAAGGGCTTTCCGAGCTAGTGAGGTGAAATAGTACATTACTTACCAAGGGCGGTAAAACAAAGAATATCTCAGATCGCAGATATTTGACGCCCGAGCCGAAGGCAAGGGCGATAATTATGCGATCTGAGGCTTTCTTAATTACCGCCCGAGGTAAGTACAAGATTTTATGTCACCCCCTGGCCAGGAAGTGGGATTTTCCGCGCGCGGAGCGTGCGGTAATTGCCACTTTATGGCCAGGTGTGACATAAAGTATATTGACTTCACCCTCCGCATACCTTATCCTTGTGCACGCGAGCGCACACCGCGCAGCGGTAGCGCCGGTAGTGCCGTAGTCTGTGCTTGTAGAGCTTCTCCTCGGAGCGGTTGCGGCAGCGACATATCTCACACTCGTAGTCGCCTGCCTCCTGCGGACGCAGACATTAAAAAAAAAAAAGCCTTTATTTCCAAATTCCCATTTTACATTAGAATTCTTTTGCGTAAGCGTTAGTAAGTTTCTTATAGCTAGTAGTTAGTGTTAAGTTTATGTATATTATTTACTATTTATTTATTTAATTTGGACCCCTCTTCGAGTGTAGGCCTCCTCCAACTCTCTCCATTTTTGTCTGTCTTCCGCTTTGTTTAGCCAGTCTTTCCCTGCAGTTTCTTTAATACCATCTAGCCATCGTTTATATGGCTTTCCCACTTTCCTTTTGCCAATAGGGCCTCTCCATTTCGTTGCCAATATTGTCTATCTACTTATTGTCTTTATACCTTGCGATATGTCCTGCCCATCGCCATTTTAATTTGAGGGCTTGAGTTAGTGCGTCTTGTAACTTTGTTTTTTCTCTTATAGACATACTTGAACACAAACATTAATGATTAATTTTTTATTTAGAAAATAGTTTTATCAGCTTTACAGCATATACCGAGGCGCTGGTAAACAAACATACAGCACATTCTTGAGATCAAGTTGGAGCAATCCGACTCTCGCCTCAAAAGCCGACAAACCGTGGTCAAAAGTCTGATATTGCACAAGACCTCCAGGGAATTGAAATCTAAAAATATTACACTTTCTTAGCATCTAAGGCTTATTACACAATACATGAATATTTAACTGATATTGTACATTGACCAAATTAGATTATTATATTAGATTATTAATTGTTGTATTTATTGACATTGACATTGATTTATTAAAAGTATTATATCAGTAAAAATTTGTGCATGCGATACACGTGACTCAACTATATTTGCATGTCTGTATGACGAAACATGTAGATCTATGTTCCTAGTTGTAAACCCACCTATTTGTACCATGTTTTAAGCAAATACAGTACTGAAACTGAAACTAACATTTCAAGTAAGTAGTCCCATGGCTTTAGCAAATCCGTGTTATTCGTCATAGAACTATTTATACAAAAGAAATAATAATCTGTAGAGTGTACGTGCGGTTTTTATGTGGGAACGACGCAGCAAGCAGTTAAGTAACTAATTGTCACGACACGGCAGGTGTTCCTAGTCTCCTCCCATAAACCATTATTAAGTCGATAAAAGATTCAACTCAATAGCCCTCCGACTTTAGTTCCCATCGCAGCCAAAGTGCTGCACTCATTTGAAGTTTGGTATCCGCCACGTGTGTCTCTTGGTTTTAACTTTTGCTTTACATTATTTTCCTCTGAAAGGAGCCTCTGGGCTGTTGGCTTCGGCCCCTGGCATGCCAAAGCAGTACCAAAAGTCCGGGACCCAATATATATATACATTTTTATTCAACGCCGCTGGCAAACAAGTTTACGGTCCACCTGATGGTAAGCGGCCACCGCAGCCTATAAACGCCCGCAACTCCAAAACAGTCACGTACACGTTGCCGACCCTTTATAAAATTTGAGGATGCACTGTGTTGACAGCAGAAGGAACACATTTAGGTCCCTCGCTCTCAACACAGCGCACCCTCGGGAGCTCTGGCAACTTTCCTCCAGGAACACAACACTGCATACTTGTATAGTAGATCATGTTATTATGGCTGTGGTCTTCTGCAAGGCGGAGGTACTTCCCCAGTTGGGCTGCTCCAAATTCAAGCAAGATGACATTTTGCTGTGCCCTACCTCTCTCAATTCAGTCGCCATTTTTTTGTTTACGACTTAATATCTCCTGAGATATCATCGATAAGACATACAATAATGTTAGGGAACATACACAAACCACGTGACCCGTTTAGGGGGGGGGAGGGGGGTCGTCAAAGTACCACTCTTGGTCACCGGGGGGGGGGGGGGGGGGGGGGGGAGGGGGTCGGATTCTTGTCACGTAGCCGGTAGAATACTTTTGAGAAACATTCTAATTGAAGCGGACTCACGCGCCACGGTTTAACCCCATCACTAAAACTTGTCCAGTTTCGCCACATCACTAATTGTACTGTTCTTGGCATATACTACGCTTGGTCACCTAGGGGGGGGAGGGGGGTAATAAACGCAAAAAAATTGGTCACGTAGTTTGTGTATGCTCCCTTAGGTGACTCACCGACGTGTGCGACTTCATGTGGATGGTGTAGGCCTCCTCCATGACAAAGCCGACAGCGCAGTCTGCGCACGTGTACCGCATGTGCTTGCGGCTCTGCCAGAGCTCTTTATGCTCAATCAGTCGCTCCTCCTCCGTTATAGTGATTAACTCTATCTGTTGTGTGACACTCTCAGAGTAAAGGTTCTCTTTTTCTGTAAGAAAATAGTATTGTCAACTTTAAATATGTCTAAGGGTGGTGCAACTTATGTCACTGATGTTGCTACCGTCGTCTAGCGGTCCCTGGGATGCCAGGGATCATAACAAAAGAATGCTATTTTTTATTTTTTTCGCGGGAGAGGACGGCTTCATACAAAATTAATTAACATTCCCATTTGGGATGCAAATGGTGTAATTTAACCACTCTTAGTTAGGTCCTCCTGCGAAGTTTAGGTAAATAGGCACTACCTATTCCGAACTCTGGTAATTTTATTAAGACAAATACTTCTAAACTGTAATCATCATCATCATCATCCTAGCGTTATCCCGGTACAGTTACATCCTAAAGGATGCCCGGGGCCCGCTACCTAATCCCAAGAGTTGGCGTAGGCACTCGTTTTTACGGAAGTGACTGCCATCTGACCTTCCAACCCGAGGGAACACCAGACCATAATTGGAATTAGACTTGTCAAGTGAGTGGGCAACTTGACTGTTAGAAGTTCTCAAGCCGCCCGAAGGCCTCTAACTTGGCTTAACGACTGCTATCGTAGACAGCAACCGGTATCAACGGCTTAGCGTGCCTTCCAAAGCACGAGAGCGCTCAGTTAATAACCACTCAAAGCGGTCACCCATCCAATAACTGACCTAGGCCGACGTTGCGTAACCTCGCATACCGCACGCGGTGCGCGGGCGCCGCTGGGCCACGAGCGCTCCAACTTACGATACTAATCTTGCTTAATACAAAATTAATTAACATTCCCATTTGGCACGCAAATGGTGTAATTTTATTAAGACAAATAAATACTTCTAAACTGTAAAAAAACAATTTCCGTATGAAGGTTGTTGGTATAGGATTTAGAATGATGTTTGTATTAGAAGCATGAAGATAGCTGAGGCTTATTAGCCTTATACTTGTGAGGAAAACCTGTGTTAGTTACCTACAATAACAACAAAGATGACAACTATTATGGGTACCATCTTTCATCTATCTTTTTCTTTCATTATTATTATACCTATTGACGATCCTTTTGTGAATTTATCTTGTTTTAAAAATGTAATCCATGATGTAATTTTATAAAGGAAATAAATATGTCTATCTATCTAACTATCTATAAGCCTACTAAAACATAGTGTAGTAATTTAAACTTACTCTTTGCCTTAGTTGTGTATGTTTTCTTCACAACTTCTTTAATGACCTAAAACAAGTATAAAAACTGTGTTGAAATGGTATAATAAACCATGGATTAATATAATAATAATGCATTGTAAATAAGTAATCTTGCAGTACTTTACCTTTTTCTTCTTTTTCTTTGGCATGTAGTCCTCATCTTCATCCCTAGATTTTTTTTTCTTTTTCAGCTGTGGTACTTTCAGTATGGGTTTAATGTTCTCTGATTGGGGACTTTTCCGTGACATTAAATTTTGGTAGCTAGCCAGGTCCAGTTCATCATCTGAAACAGAGAAATGTTTCAAGTTTTTAGACTCTATATTTCGACTGCGGGACAAAAGCTGATACAGTACTTTTATCTCGAGTTCACGGGTGAGCCATGGTTCTGTGTTGAGATATACATGCACATTGTCTGTGTGTGTGAGTGTGTGTCACACATACAACTATGCCCAACCAGCGCTTCACTACATAGTATAAAACAAAGTTGCTTTCTCTGTCCCTATATCCCTATGTATGCTTAAATCTTTAAAACTACGCAACGGATTTTGATGCGGTTTTTTTAATAGATAGAGTGCTTGAAGAGGAAGGTTTATATGTATAATAACATCCATTGAATAGTGCACCCGTGCGAAGCCGGGGCGGGTCGCTAGTATGAGATAAACAAGTCATACTGCATAATGCAGTGGGTTAACAGTAATTCTTACATGATGCTACAGGTGAAAAACTTAAGTAAACCTCCTCTTGCATGTAGTTGTGGACTGTTTGAATAGACATTTGTTTTGTTTTTGGTCCACATTTTAAATATGTGTTGTGGGTCATACTTAGTTGATAAAACAAGTTGTCCCTCCTGTGGTCAATAGTTAACGGCTTATGTGCATGTTAGCTATGTTTTTATTACAGGGATTTATAGAAACGGAGACACTGTTTATGCGGGTTACTGGTCCAATCCAAAATTAAGCTTGTAGCCCTGAACTTTTGGTGTGTCCACAGAAAAGACGCGAACCTAAATCCGAGTATGACCCATGTGTACTTGACCAGGTCACAACTACATACAAGAGGGGACTTACTTTGTTCCAAACAATACATTATTGGACTTACCGCTGCTGTAACAAGCAGGCTCAATCTTGACCATTATGTGCTCAATGTCAGGAATATCAGGATAAGCTTCATTCTCAACTTTAATACACACATTCACATTCTCAGCATTACCAGAGCCATTTTCAAACTCATTGGAGTCGGGAGGTTCCATTTTGATGTCAACATCACAGTCTCGTGGTTCACTCTTTATTGTTATGTTTGGATTTAGTCCATCTATCACTTCACTTGTTGCCATTTTATTGTTTACTTGTTTAAACAATTTACACAAATGTCCAACTTAAGTTAGTGAATTCGGGTGTTTCATGATCGAGCCAGCTATTTACAACTACTTACAAATTCTATATTTTGACCACTCGATTGTTTATTTACAAACTAAAATAAGTTTTTGGCATATAATGTTGTTTTCAAACACAATTATCTATTAAAAATCTATTCCAATACACTAACGCGTATCACCGCCCAAAGCACTCGAAAAAAGGGCTATCTTCGTGTATGTATGTATGTATATCCGCTTTTATCTCCCAAACCAAGATGGGAGGTTTTGATAATAACAAATAGTCCGTCAATCGATTGTCCAGTAGCTTTGCGCATGGAACTTGTGGTCCGAAGCTAGTTTAAAAATCAATATTTTTATTAAAAGCCGGGATTTTATAACTTTTGTCATGTCCGCTAATCCTACTTTTTGCTAACACTAACGATATCCATGAATAGGATTCAGTTTAAGAGCTTGTCGTTTTCCTTCTGTACCTACTTTTCTTTATATTAGATAAATATACAACATTAATTTTAAATAAATTATTGTTCGGGTTCGGTCAGCGTCAGTAACAATCATTTGATCCCTAATTTTTTTTACGTCTTTACGAGGTTGACATTGACAATTCTGCAGCGTGACCACTTTATAATCGGCGTTCCTACTAAAAGAGGGGTCAGAAAATTACTAAAAAATACCAAATGAACTTCATAATCTACTAGAAACTACTAGACTAACTAGATCAAACTTGATTGTGTTTAAATCGCAATTATTTGTGTATAAATCTTGTATATCGTAGTACGGAACAAGCATTCGTCCTTTGCTAGTGAGTTAGTGAGTGCGAGAGGGAGAGAATGTCAGTAAAACACTCAATCGTGCATAGATACTGGGGTGGCAATATTATCGTGGAATTTAAATATACATTCATTTTGCTGTAATATTCATACACAATAAATACGTATTGTGATATGAGTGTATCGCGTGATAATATCACTGTGTAACCGACCCCATAGAGATGCGCCTTCAGGTAAAATTGTTGCCGTATAAAAAATTAAAAATAGTGTATGGGTCCAGCCTAGTAGTAAAACGCATCGGAGTGCTACCGCGAACGGCATTCGAATTTTTCCCTCTCTGTCGCACTTGCAAGTTTGCACATAAGTGTGACAGAGAGGGAAAACTTCGTTTGTGGTTCGCGGTAGCCCCTTAGTGACAACCGCCATATTATTCTTTGAAGTGTCACGCGAAGAGGTTAGTTCATTTATAACAGTGTGACGTCGTACAGCACTGGATCGCGTTATAGCGCGAAAATTTAAATGAATTTTTGAAATTATGGATATCATAATAAGTAAATAAAAATATGTTTTGTTAAAAGATGAAATGCTTAATTTACAACATTTTTAACATATTGAAACAGATTTTCAAAAATTGTCAAGTAGCCAATTGTGGATTGCTATAAACTATTAACTTATTTTCTCCTACTAAAAGCTTGAAAAATTTTCCTCAAAACTACCAAAAAAGTAGGAAACTACTAAAAGTGGTCACGTTGCAATTCTGGCAGTCCGGCATGTTTTTGAACGTGGATGCTTGCCTTTTTCGCCCAATATCTGTAGTCTTTTGTAAAATATGTAATTGTATTAAATTATATTTTTTTGTAATAATTTAAATCACTTTAAATTTACAAAACGTAATTATTTCCACACCACTTCCACACCTTATAGATTGAGACAGGGGCAGAGTTTGGTATCACCGTAGAAAAGAGGATCCTATAAAAGAAGGATTAGCGAATACTCAAAAGGGAAGGACTAATGATAACCTGAGGGGCTCCCGCGAACCGAAAACTAATAAGTTCGAATATCTCCCTCTCTATCGCACGAATTAGCAACTGTGACAGAGAGGGAGAAGTTCGAACTTCGTTTGTTTTCGGTGCGTGGTAGCCCCTATGATTAAATTGACATGTATCGGAAGACTGAGGGCCTACTCCGAACTTCGTATCGTGCCATCCCTTTCACTCTCCTGTTATACACTCTATGAGTGAAAGGGACGGCACGATACTAAGTTCGGATAGGCCTTCTGAGGGGCTACCACGAACCACAAACGAACGAAGTTCGAATATCTCCCTCTCTGCCGCACGAATTAGCAAGTGAGACAGAGAGGGAGATATTCGAACTTCGTTCGTTTTCAGTTCGCGGTAGCCCCTCTGATCTAATACATCCATTAGCACATATCTAATGCTATGACCTCTTCTCACACAGAACATTACCTCTTATATCTATAATATTGGACCCAAATTTAAATGAAGTCAGTAAGGCTTGAATACATTGATGACATTTCGGTGACAAATAATACGCGATGAGGGACAAGAGATGGCACATTGTATCTCGTTCCCACGTATGTTATTGTTTATGATTACATCTCTTTCGCACATCTGTGTACCTGTGTATTGCCGGCCAGTTTATCCTTTGTTTATGTGTATCCATTGTGTATCACTCACACTACGGAAAAGTTGCCGCGTGTCAAAATGATTGCAAAGCAAATTTTCAGCCAATATTTCCGCCTTTCTGCCGTAGATAAGTGTGTATGACTATTAACTTTTTGCTTTCTAGATGGCAGGATGCACCGAAGGACCCACGAAGTTCCTAGTGATGAGCAGCGATCAAGGCCCGGTTTTATAACGATCCGTTTGTTTATAAGGCTTGAGGGCATCTTGAGGGTTAACACGAAAATAAAACTAACTCCATAGTTTAAAAATAACGTAAGTTTATTACATGTAATGAAATAAAAATAGAATAAAAACGTTTTATTCTCACATGTACAACCGCCATGAGCGGGACACCATTGATTTGATTCTATTTATACAGCGATTTAAAAAAAGTCATTATGACGTGATCGTGACCAAAACATTACCGCCATTTGAGGTAGAATTTAAAACATTTGCACAATTTTTACTTTTCTCCTTAAAGCCCAACGTTTCTGTAATATAATTTAAAACTGTTGCATACTTGTAGTTAAATGCAAAAAGAGTTATTAAGACAGGTAATAATAATAAACCATTAGCAAAAACATTATTGCTCTTTGAACACATACACAGCGAAATACAACGATTAACCTCAAAATTATTGATTAATTTGATTGTAAATAAAAATACACATACCAATAATAAGTGCTATTATACATTTGTGATTTACGTTGGCTTTAAGGGTCTCGTGCAATCACGTCAAAATCACTTGTACCATTGAGAAGTTTTTTGTATGCGCATCGCAAGAACAGTGAATATTAAACCCATTAAATGTCAGCTTCAGCTGACGCAAGAAAATACTTAGACTTTGTAAAATGACTCAAAAAACTTCTCAACTCCACATTTTGTATAACTATCGCTTAACGTGCAATCCAAGTCCCGGGCTGGGCGCAAGCGCAATAATATGTATAGGTACTTAAATACCGAAACAATACTTCAACCCAACTTTCACAATAAAAAACGAGAATTTTCCATTATCTCCTTATACCAAAATATATTATTATGGCTTGAGTTATCATTTCAAAGATACAATATGTCTATTTCTATAATATTCATATATTCTTCGTGTTATATCTAAAGCGCTTATCAGTGGAAACTGTCGAAGGATACTGAAACAATATGTATGAAAAAAAAATTTGAATTTCATAGATCCTAGTTTCATACAAAGTTTCTTGCCAATAAGCATTGGATTTTTTTATCAAACTGTAGATGACGGTACGGAACGGTAGTAAAACATAGATATCAAGTAAAAACATTTGTATTTTAGGAAACCCTGTAATTTTGTAAAAAAAAAACCAAGTGATTAGATTTCTGACTTCTGACCGAAGTCAGTTAAAAATCTGATTCGAACCTGATGATACCAAGCACATAACTTGACCATATTGTCAGCCACCTCGACAGTTTCCACCGCTAACCTGCATCTATATATACTAAACTTATCATTACCGACGATTGCAACACTTTTAGATCGCAACGTGTCATTATTAGAGATCTGTTTTGTAATGTTACTCCGTCTTGCGATGTCCTTCTTTAAGAAAAAAAGTTGGCTTGATCTTAGTTTATATGACAACACACATAAACAATATTTACTTGTTTGAGTTCAAGACGATCTTTTTACTAGTGTCTTCGGGTAATTCCGAAAATAACTAATTTCAGTCTAACTAAGCGATTTTATTGCGTCTCATCATCATCACCATCAAAAATAAATGTTAATTTTTTTGATGATGTTTGTTACTGTAATAAAATCACTTAAGACAGGAATCTGAGGGCCTACTCCGAACTTCGTCCCTTTCACTCCCGTGTTATACACTATATGAGTGAAAGGGACGGCACGATACGAAGTCCGGAGTTCCTCGAAGACACCTTACTTTCAAATCTCTCAATATCATCCATGAACCCACTCATATGAGGTATATCTATTATTTGTCTATTTTTTAGTAGTTGAGACCTTTGACTTTTATAGACGAGTGCACATGAGCGGGCTATCTTTTTCTTGTAACTCGTTGTCATGTCATAGGCCACTTTTAGGATAATATCTTTTGTGCTGAATGTAATCATTATGTTCCATGTAGAAACATTTTAAAGGGGAAACTCTTAATCATGTTATATTGACTTTTTATACAAAATTACTTAACAGTATTAATCTCGGTAAGACACAATAACAACAAAAAGAAGATTGAGGTAGAATCACATGAAAACTTGGTCGAAATCATTAATTTACTGTGACGCATTGCTTTCCTTTATTTTAGTTAACTTCAAAAACTCAAACTTTCAATATAGAATGAATATTGTCATACCGATACTAAATAATATCACCAAGTGTTTAATCAAGAAGGACATCACAAGACACCAAACCTTTTGGCAGGACCGGCGTAGCTACTGTCAACTTTCAAGTCATAAGAAATGCTACATATTTGGTGTAAGCAAACTGTTAAATGTTAAAATGTCTCACAACTCCTCACTGACTTATATATTGAAATAAGACAACTAAAGGTGTCATAATACTGTCCCAAAGCACAAGTGCTACAGGTGACAATTAATAATATAGTTTTAGGTAATGTCACGTGTCATGACTACTTAATTCATTAAAAAATGATTTATTATTATTGTTTCTTCATCCCCCAGTTTAGCGTGAGCTATATTTTTCGGATTTAAGAGGTTAAATGCCAATATATGGGGATATAAATAAGGTATTACGACACTTATAATTGCCACTTTCCCGCTTCTTTCAGTCAAGAGGTGTTGCAAGCCTAAAAAATTGCGCTAACAAAACAAACAAGTCTATGGTTGAAGAGTATTCACATAAGTACTGAATCCCCTCACCACTGAATTGACACTAAAAGGGAACTAATCACAGTAATAGATTTCGCATTTCATCACAACAGACTCAAAAAAAAAACTATAGACAATTGTTGCCTTTGTAGAATTGTCAAGGGAAAAACACAACATGACACATCGTTCGTTTAAAAATTAATGCTAAGATAAAAAATATTTAAATACCTATGAGATATAGTGATGACTGTAGTCCTTGACAGGCTCATTAGATTTAAGTTGTTTTATGCTATGGGGACAGAATTTAAGATATTTACAAAATGCTACCTCGCTCACTCACGCATGTTAAAAACTTGATAAGTTTTTAAAAGGTTATTTCTTTTAATGAGTAATGTTATCATAAACATTCAAAACCTAATGTTTACATGTTTGATACAAGACACCTACTTAAATCAATTCAAGCGTTTTCTTGAACAAAATTCAATTCCATAATAGGGCCATTCCATAATGCTTTTTTTCGACAAAACAAAAAACCTACTATCATATGGTAGTATGGTGATTACGAGTTATTTGCTTATCAACTTGGCCTGTTTCTAATAAAAGACGTTGAAAAGAGGTTTCCGCAGGTTTTTATGCGTCAGATCCAAAATTAAAGACCGCCCAGAAATATATGACCATCGTCAAGAGGACGCTATTAATCTTATTATGGCAACAGGTCAGTAGCGTGCGTATAGTCGAAATAATGTTAATGACATTTTGACTTGTTTACCTGTCACTTCTGATGTTAATTTTGAAATGTTTTGTAGCGAAATTGTTCCATTTCGCGAGCGTTCTTTCCCGAATTTTATTACATACGTCAGGCACGTACCCAAAGTTTGTCTGGAAGAGATCGCTCTTTAGCGATAAGACCGCCTGTTGTTCTGCCTCTGTCTCCTTCCGCAGCACGGCCGACGGTTGTATATTTCTGGTAGGTCTTTAGCTAGAACGCATCCTAGCTAATTTTGGTCCGATCGCGTTTATACCCAATCCAAAGTATTTATCCACATGCACATATGCTTGCCTACTAGTAGTACGAATGCATTATTTAACATAATAGGGATGTTGACTCAAAATGTATTAGTATCCAAAAGAAAGAAGAGATAAAACTATGCCAAATGTTGAAAATCCCATTAAATTATCTCAAAAAATAACGAAGCTACAACCACTAGAATGTTGTTAATAAGGGTGAGAAAGCGCTACAAATCAGTGATGTCACTGACCTAAAGCGCCATAGTAAATGAAGATCGTTCAATACAGAGGTGCGTTTTGCGAAAAAGGGACAGAACATGCCCCCACTTAAAACTTAGACTTGTAATTATGTAATTACTTATTCTTTTGAGTTACTTTTGTCGCTGTTTGGTTGAGAATTTGATCCTTTTTCGATAAAATTTGAAGTAGTTGATTCTCTTATTTAGTTTCAACATCCCTATTGTGATCATGTTAGCTAGTACAATTTATGCGAGCCATAAAAATGTCACATACTCATACTAAAGTAAAATTTGATATCATTCGGCCAAATGAGCGCTTATGTAATAGATATTGAAAGGAACCTTATGGCGGCCGGCACTTACGCCTTTATTGCCGCTGTTCCAATACAATAGTGAATAGCTGCAACGTAAGCGCCTGCCGCCATAAGGTCCCTTTCGATGTGGATTATCACATATAACTGTTTTGTATTGAAATGTTGACTTTATTTCAGTGAGGTACAGAGCCTATTATGGAAGATAAATTCGTCTAAAAAACGCCCAAACTGCACTACATAACCTCACCCCTATAGTTAGTTACACCGAAACTTGTGAACACTTTATTCAGTATTACTGCTGCCAGCCTAAGGGCGGGACATAAGAAGCCGTACTATAAACATTCCAACACACCGATAACTGTGAAACACGTCTAACAAACCTTTACAATGCTACGCTGCCGCGTCCGCTACCTTCGATAAAACTGTATATTTTAAACTGCCATATTAACTTCACTACGAAATGAAATGAAATTTTATTGTGTGACATATTTAGGTTTCCAAATTTGCGGGTCTTATTGCTAAAGTCTATCATACTACATACGGGGAATCCTTTACATACGGGGAAACGCGTGGTATCTAAACGTGCCACCGCTGGAACGAGTGCTCATGATTAAGGACCGTGTACCGGTATGAAAAATGTCGGGCAATATTGGGCCTTAAAGAATTGGATGACTTGTTTCATTGTATTTTTGAAATTTTAAATTAGTTTTAAGTCAATTTATTTGGCTGATATGAATACCACGACTAAATATTGCTATTGACATAGCAAAAATCTATACTCTAATAGAAATAAAAAAAAAAATAATACACGGAAATGTACACACAGACAGAGTCATGACACTAAGTCTCATGAAACAACGAAACATAATTTGACGTTTTACCTTTGATCAGTTTCTTGGCAATGAAATATTGAATTTGACCAATAATTTAGTATAAATGAGTGAAATTAACGACACAAAAGGTCATAAATATATCAACATATCTATAGTAAAAGTAACATGGCGACTGTCTCATTTTCAGTTATAATTGGGCAGTAGCGGACACGACGACACAAGCTAAACATACCGAGTGAAAACCGCAATATCGCTTTTCTAAGGCGACATAACACACGTACATAATTTATTGCCAATTTTCAAAGAAATCGTAACTGATTGAACCGACTAACGAATTGGCAACTCTTCCAAAACTCACAGCTTCGATTTAATGTAAAAAGACAGACACAACATTAGACATCTCAAATAGTTGCCATTTACACCACAAAACTAATTAAGATAATAATTTAAGGTACAATATCTTACAATGTATAAGCCGACTCAAAAAAGAACACATTAAAATGGCAGTTTGTACTATGAACGACATAAGGTGAAAAAGACGAATATATATAGTAGTACTAACGTGTGAGCGCGATGGCGCGAGTATCCGCCATTTTATACTAGATTCTTTAATGGCACGGCTTATAGTCAGATGTGATCGTCTGAAGCGATTACACCATAAAGTATAATCTTAATAGTTTTATTAGTTTATAAGCCGTTCAATATTACGAAGTAAATTGCAGTTGTCTAAGATGGTGTTAGACATCGATAGATCTACACGCGATTTTTCTTTTCAACAACCGTTATTGTTAAAATTACAGAATTTAATCGATAATGATAAATTGACGATAGACTAAATACAACTGTAAAGCTCGACCAGAAATATTGACCATTGTCGGAGGGCGCCATTATTCTCATTTATATGGCAACACACTAAATGACATTTCGACTTGTTCACCTGTCAGCTCTCATGTAAATTTTGAAATGTTTTGCAGCGAAATAGTTTCAATTCCCGAGCGTTTTTTTGTTCAGCATTTATTATTTACATTATTAACAATGTTCGGGGGTGGATCAACTTTTTCTGTTGTTATCTTGACCCGTTGTCCAAGGGACACTAGTGGCGCAGTTTGTTCAAAAAAAATTGTATTAAGTTCTACTAACACGCTTAGTAGATGGACTATTTTGGAAATAGCTTATAAGTACCACAAATACGTGTGTTTGATAAACATAAATAGCATAAAAACACCATTGTATTAGAATTTTGTCCCCTGGACGTCTCGTTGTAATTTTTTTAGTGCCACTCGTAACTACGGCAACCAGTGGCACTAAAAAAATTGTTTCACCCTCGGCTCTTCACTATGAATCTTTTTGGCCATTTTTTGTCTTTTATCATTTAATTTTCAACACTACTATTACAGAAATAAACAGCAACTGTGACACTGACAAGTCTGACAACCTATTATTAAAGTAGGTAAGTACTGGTGTTGCCAGTGTAAGAAATGAGTTCCATTGAAATTCCGCAAGATGGCGCGTGCTCATATTTGTGGTCGGGCTTTAAGTCAATGCAGGACGACAAAAGCTATTTCATCAACTTAACTAAACTGTCAGTCGACATTGACGAATCGTTATACGTTCTATTTAAACAATTATAGCAGGTTCTTGTTATTAATGTTTGTCAACACAGGTCCCTGTGTCAGTTATTATTTTAGCATCGTTTGGATTGCTGACAATTGTAATGTGACAATGACAATTCTCTCAAAAAATCTCGGTTAAGAAGTAATGACAGCCGCATGTGACCATTGCCACTTGTCAAGTCAGAAATATAAAGCAAAGTTGTCGTCGTCAGGAGACAATAATTGTCACTTTGGAGAAATTAGAGACAGAAACGTATAACGACTTGTCATCAAGTCGATAAATAGGCACACGCGCACCGCAATGACATTTACAGTCGTTTTCAAAAAAAGTCTACATAGTTACGGACTTAATTCGACTACTTTTTAATTAGTTCCTTTGTGTTACGAAAACTTGTACCATATTTGTTTTCGTAACGCAAAAGAATCAACGACGAAGACGAAGCAAGTCCTTAACTGTATGCCCTTTTTTTGAAAACGGCTCTATAACCAATACCGAGTAACGAGCAAATTCGAAATTCAAACGGCTGATTCTAACCGATACCAAATTCAAAACGGTCCCCGTCAATTCAAAAACATTCTTTAACGGTCCAGTTCCAAATTGAAAGCGTTTCCGGGTACGGCATTGGTTCTACTCCTCGTTCCCACACACATCAGAAGAGTGCGGACAATTTTGATCCCGAAACGCTATCGTGGCAATGTGTGTGTGAACTACACACATGTAAGCAATAGGACCACACATACAATAGAAATGTATTACCCCAACCTGTTGCTGCTGTTACAGTCGTCATCAAATCAATCGGAGCGGACTAGGTGTTCATAAACATCCGAGTGTTCAGATATTTATGAACACCTTGATCGTTTGTATTATCAAAGTTGTAAAGCGCGTGTTCAGTGGCCCATTTCATGACATAAGTTACAATTGTAACACTGGTCAAATGGCTAGTTGTTATTGGTTGCACCTGACTAAAATGTGTTTTGTCACTTTTTCACAAACATAAATGTCAATGTCGTAAATAAGGACAAACGAATTTTAGCGGCAATATAACTAAACTAGGTTCGGAGAACGATTATCAATTTACGAATAAGGGGGTTAGTATTGCGAGTTCAGACTTGTAAAGTGGTAACTCATGACTGGGCTCTGCACTTTGTAGTCTTACAGATATATGTTATATTTAATGGTGACTGTAATAGCAGTTAAAATTGAGGGAACACTTAAACAGATATCCGCTATCGCTTAACGCGCGTTAAACCAACCATGTGTGTGTGTTGATATCTTTAACAGTAAAACAACGGTCCGCGTTATCGCTTAACGCGCTACCGCTCTTGTGCGTGTGTTGATACTTTTAACAGTAAAGCAAGCGTCCGCGTAATCGCTTAACGCGCGTTACCGCTATTGTATGTGTGTGTGTTGATACATTTACCAGTAAAGCTAGCGTCCGTGTTACCGCTTGTATGTGTGTTGATACCTTTATCAGTAAAGCTAGTTTAACGCGCGTTACCGCTCTTGTGTGTGTTGATACCTTTAACAGTAAAGCAAGCGGCCGCGTTATCGCTTGACGCGTCACCGCCTGTGTGTGTGTGTTGATACATTTACCAGTAAAGCTAGCGTCCGCGTTCAGCGGCAGTGAGCGAGTTAGCGTCACTCTGTCTGGGTTATAACTCCATGCCCTGGGCTTCGTCGTCGCTGAAGTCGCTCATAGAGCTCTCGGTGTCGGAGTTGTTGTTGGCGGCGCCATTTGGCTTGCTGGAGGTCGATGACCCCATGCCGGTGATCGCGTCCTTCTCGAGGAGCGCCTCTTCTGTCGCGAATCTTCTCACGTAATCTGTGGAGGTTTTCATGTGTTTGAAACACGGACTAAGTAGACTCGACATAAAATAATAATAGTCCAAGTTAATGAGGTTATTTATTGTAAGCCGTCAGCCATTTTAATTTAGCTGGATAAGAACTTTTCCGTCCCTCTTAGCGGCACTCGTATAAGGGCTCTGGATAATTCTTCCTCTAAGATTAAAAAAATATACATGTTTTAAATATGTTCTTAAGATTCTGCACAGACGAACAAAAGGATCATGTGTAATTTAGGATAAATTTCTCATGAACTTCTGTCACTAATGTAAGGTCAAATCCAAAGTTTTTATTTCGGACAACAATCCAACAGACGTCTACTTACTTCCAGACGAGTTCAGGAAGGAATGGTTAATCGTTTGCAATTTATTTCTTACGACTTTTCTGTCACTGATGTAAAATAAAATTTAAAGTTTTTATTTTGGATGACTATCCATATAAATCAGCTGTATGGTTTACCAAATTATTCCATTATTATTAATATATTATGAGAGCGGCGAGAGTATTAATTTGATCTGGCCAGGGGCGCTACCGCGAACAGCAAACGAAGTTTTCCCTCTCTGTCGCACTTGCAAGTTTGCATATAAGTGAGACAGAGAGGGAAAACTTCGTTTGTGGTTCGCGGTAGCCCCTCAGACCAGGCGTGAATTTATGACTTTGTTCCTGGGTGGAACGGCAATACCTATTAGGTGGAGGAGGGGTTTAAGGGCACCTAGGACCTGCTTCAGGAGAGGGCAATGGACCTGACTACTTAGGGGCACGAATTGCAAACTGTCTATAAGAACCGTATGTACAGACATAGCGGCGGGCATCGCCGTTTGTTGGCACATAGAGCTCGTACATGTACCATTGCAAACTCAATCCGTTTTAGAATAGTTATTATACTTTTATTATGACAGAACAAACATTGACTTGTTCACTTTTGCTGTGTTAGTACAATAGTACATTACTTACCGAGGGCGGTAAAACAAAGAATGTCTCAGATCGCAGGTATTTGAGGCCCGAGCCGAAGGCAAGGGTGATAATTATGCGATCTGAGGCTTTCTTAATTACCGCCCGAGGTAAGTACAAAATTTTATGTCACCCCCTGGCCAGGAAGTGGGATTTTCCGCGCGCGGAGCGTGCGGAATTGCCACTTTATGGCCAGGTGTGACATAAACATAATTAATTCACAATAAATTACTGAAACCGAAAGGTGGTTTGTCTCAAGATGCCCGGATCTCCAACACCGTTGAGCGGGTCGATGGGGTTCGGGTACGTCAGCAACTGTTAGGAACTAGAACTAGAGTATGTTAGACAGGTCTGTAGCGACCGCGTGTACGGACCTGAGACCTTCTTCTTGTACTCCTCGGGCTTGTGCAGGTACATGGCGGCGGCGTCGCCGTTGAGCGGGTCGATGGGGTTCGGGTACGTCAGCAACTGCTAGGAACTAGAGTATGTTAGACAGGTCTGTAGCGACCGCGTGTACGGACCTGAGACCTTCTTCTTGTACTCCTCAGGCTTGTGCAGGTACATGGCGGCGGCGTCGCCGTTGAGCGGGTCGATGGGGTTCGGGTACGTCAGCAACTGCTAGGAACTAGAGTATGTTAGACAGGTCTGTAGCGACCGCGTGTACGGACCTGAGACCTTCTTCTTGTACTCCTCAGGCTTGTGCAGGTACATGGCGGCGGCGTCGCCGTTGAGCGGGTCGATGGGGTTCGGGTACGTCAGCAACTGTTAGGAACTAGAACTAGAGTATGTTGGACAGGTCTGTAGCGACCGCGTGTACGGACCTGAGACCTTCTTCTTGTACTCCTCGGGCTTGTGCAGGTACATGGCGGCGGCGTCGCCGTTGAGCGGGTCGATGGGGTTCGGGTACGTCAGCAACTGCTAGGAACTAGAGTATGTTAGACAGGTCTGTAGCGACCGCGTGTACGGACCTGAGACCTTCTTCTTGTACTCCTCAGGCTTGTGCAGGTACATGGCGGCGGCGTCGCCGTTGAGCGGGTCGATGGGGTTCGGGTACGTCAGCAACTGCTAGGAACTAGAGTATGTTAGACAGGTCTGTAGCGACCGCGTGTACGGACCTGAGACCTTCTTCTTGTACTCCTCGGGCTTGTGCAGGTACATGGCGGCGGCGTCGCCGTTGAGCGGGTCGATGGGGTTCGGGTACGTCAGCAACTGCTAGGAACTAGAGTATGTTAGACAGGTCTGTAGCGACCGCGTGTACGGACCTGAGACCTTCTTCTTGTACTCCTCAGGCTTGTGCAGGTACATGGCGGCGGCGTCGCCGTTGAGCGGGTCGATGGGGTTCGGGTACGTCAGCAACTGCTAGGAACTAGAGTATGTTAGACAGGTCTGTAGCGACCGCGTGTACGGACCTGAGACCTTCTTCTTGTACTCCTCGGGCTTGTGCAGGTACATGGCGGCGGCGTCGCCGTTGAGCGGGTCGATGGGGTTCGGGTACGTCAGCAACTGCTAGGAACTAGAGTATGTTAGACAGGTCTGTAGCGACCGCGTGTACGGACCTGAGACCTTCTTCTTGTACTCCTCGGGCTTGTGCAGGTACATGGCGGCGGCGTCGCCGTTGAGCGGGTCGATGGGGTTCGGGTACGTCAGCAACTGTTAGGAACTAGAACTAGAGTATGTTGGACAGGTCTGTAGCGACCGCGTGTACAGACCTGAGACCTTCTTCTTGTACTCCTCGGGCTTGTGCAGGTACATGGCGGCGGCGTCGCCGTTGAGCGGGTCGATGGGGTTCGGGTACGTCAGCAACTGTTAGGAACTAGAACTAGAGTATGTTGGACAGGTCTGTAGCGACCGCGTGTACAGACCTGAGACCTTCTTCTTGTACTCCTCGGGCTTGTGCAGGTACATGGCGGCGGCGTCGCCGTTGAGCGGGTCGATGGGGTTCGGGTACGTCAGCAACTGTTAGGAACTAGAACTAGAGTATGTTGGACAGGTCTGTAGCGACCGCGTGTACGGACCTGAGACCTTCTTCTTGTACTCCTCGGGCTTGTGCAGGTACATGGCGGCGGCGTCGCCGTTGAGCGGGTCGATGGGGTTCGGGTACGTCAGCAACTGTTAGGAACTAGAACTAGAGTATGTTGGACAGGTCTGTAGCGAGCGCGCGTACGGACCTGAGACCTTCTTCTTGTACTCCTCGGGCTTGTGCAGGTACATGGCGGCGGCGTCGCCGTTGAGCGGGTCGATGGGGTTCGGGTACGTCAGCAACTGTTAGGAACTAGAACTAGAGTATGTTGGACAGGTCTGTAGCGACCGCGTGTACGGACCTGAGACCTTCTTCTTGTACTCCTCGGGCTTGTGCAGGTACATGGCGGCGGCGTCGCCGTTGAGCGGGTCGATGGGGTTCGGGTACGTCAGCAACTGTTAGGAACTAGAACTAGAGTATGTTGGACAGGTCTGTAGCGACCGCGTGTACAGACCTGAGACCTTCTTCTTGTACTCCTCGGGCTTGTGCAGGTACATGGCGGCGGCGTCGCCGTTGAGCGGGTCGATGGGGTTCGGGTACGTCAGCAACTGTTAGGAACTAGAACTAGAGTATGTTGGACAGGTCTGTAGCGACCGCGTGTACAGACCTGAGACCTTCTTCTTGTACTCCTCGGGCTTGTGCAGGTACATGGCGGCGGCGTCGCCGTTGAGCGGGTCGATGGGGTTCGGGTACGTCAGCAACTGCTAGGAACTAGAGTATGTTAGACAGGTCTGTAGCGACCGCGTGTACGGACCTGAGACCTTCTTCTTGTACTCCTCGGGCTTGTGCAGGTACATGGCGGCGGCGTCGCCGTTGAGCGGGTCGATGGGGTTCGGGTACGTCAGCAACTGCTAGGAACTAGAGTATGTTAGACAGGTCTGTAGCGACCGCGTGTACGGACCTGAGACCTTCTTCTTGTACTCCTCGGGCTTGTGCAGGTACATGGCAGCGGCGTCGCCGTTGAGCGGGTCGATGGGGTTCGGGTACGTCAGCAACTGTTAGGAACTAGAACTAGAGTATGTTGGACAGGTCTGTAGCGACCGCGTGTACGGACCTGAGACCTTCTTCTTGTACTCCTCGGGCTTGTGCAGGTACATGGCGGCGGCGTCGCCGTTGAGCGGGTCGATGGGGTTCGGGTACGTCAGCAACTGCTAGGAACTAGAGTATGTTAGACAGGTCTGTAGCGACCGCGTGTACGGACCTGAGACCTTCTTCTTGTACTCCTCAGGCTTGTGCAGGTACATGGCGGCGGCGTCGCCGTTGAGCGGGTCGATGGGGTTCGGGTACGTCAGCAACTGCTAGGAACTAGAGTATGTTAGACAGGTCTGTAGCGACCGCGTGTACGGACCTGAGACCTTCTTCTTGTACTCCTCGGGCTTGTGCAGGTACATGGCGGCGGCGTCGCCGTTGAGCGGGTCGATGGGGTTCGGGTACGTCAGCAACTGCTAGGAACTAGAGTATGTTAGACAGGTCTGTAGCGACCGCGTGTACGGACCTGAGACCTTCTTCTTGTACTCCTCGGGCTTGTGCAGATACATGGCGGCGGCGTCGCCGTTGAGCGGGTCGATGGGGTTCGGGTACGTCAGCAACTGCTAGGAACTAGAACTAGAGTATGTTAGACAGGTCTGTAGCGAGCGCGCGTACGGACCTGAGACCTTCTTCTTGTACTCCTCGGGCTTGTGCAGGTACATGGCGGCGGCGTCGCCGTTGAGCGGGTCGATGGGGTTCGGGTACGTCAGCAACTGAGGCAGGAACGACTCGAATATGTTCGACAGGTCTGTAAAGAGAAGGTTTGGATTTGATTAATCATCATTGCCCACTGCTGAGCATAGGCCTCTCTGCTAGTACGCCTGTTATATGGGTCAATCAACTTTTTCTTGTTGTTATTTTGTCCCGTCAGCGAGGAGACATCAGGAGTTTCTTAGAAAAATGTTTATAATATGGACTTCAAGCATGCTCAGGAGATGATCCATATCCAAATAGATTTAAGCTCATCGCTAAAACTCATGTTTGATAGATTCAAACCCTATAAAATCACAGTTTCTAAGAGTGACTCAGGAGACGTAACCATGGTAACGAGCAACAAAGAATAGTTGATTCACCCATATTATATAAATCAAATTGTAATGACATGTGTTTATCTTTTGGTGACACGATTAATTATCTCAAATGCAATCATATATTTTTTGATCATAAATGAAATATGTTTTTTTTTTCAGGAGAGGAAGACTCTGAACATCGGTGACGTTGTATGATGTTTATTTGGAAAAACAACGGTAAAAATTATACTTAAAATTATAAATAACATGTAATCGACAAGCAAAGCTTCCACTACAAGTGATAGATGTAATTACTGATGGAGTGATGATGATTGGAACCTGTGATGAGGAAACTTGGATAGATGGCTTGAACTGTAGTCTTTCACAATAACGCTTACCGTGAAGCGCGGTCAAGGCCTGGGGCGCTACCGCGAACAGCAAACGAAGTTTTCCCTCTCTGTCGCACTTGCAAGTTTGCACATAAGTGAGACAGAGAGGGAAAACTTCGTTTGTGGTTCGCGGTAGCCCCACCGATCAATAACCTCGTCAACATTAAGTCGGGTATTCATTAGCGAACTGTAACCATAACCGAACGGATACTGTTATGAATTCAAGTGTGTACATAACTGAGAGTGCCACTTATCGGCTGGTTCGCAAGCCACGTATACACTGGTTACTGAGACAGTTCGGTTATATACAGCTCGCTAATGAGTACCCGGCTTTATATATGATCTTAGGTACGGGTATTGGACTTACCGTCGAGGCACACGGTGTGGACACCTCGTCTATGTTCAGGTGGCACACTCTATTCATGAAGCCGATGGACGGGTAATCGACTTACCGTAGAGCGCGGTCCAGGCCTGGTTGATGACGTCGAGGCAGACGGTGCCTGAGACCTCGTCTATGTTCGGGTGGTACACTTTATTCATGAAGCCGATGGACGGGTAATCGACTTACCGTAGAGCGCGGTCCAGGCCTGGTTGATGACGTCGAGGCAGACGGTGCCTGAGACCTCGTCTATGTTCGGGTGGTACACTCTATTCATGAAGCCGATGGACGGGTAATCGACTTACCGTAGAGCGCGGTCCAGGCCTGGTTGATGACGTCGAGGCACACGGTGCCTGAGACCTCGTCTATGTTCGGGCGGTACACTCTATACATGAAGCCGATGGACGGGTAATCGACTTACCGTAGAGCGCGGTCCAGGCCTGGTTGATGACGTCGAGGCACACGGTGCCTGAGACCTCGTCTATGTTCGGGCGGTACACTCTATACATGAAGCCGATGGACGGGTAATCGACTTACCGTAGAGCGCGGTCCAGGCCTGGTTGATGACGTCGAGGCACACGGTGCCTGAGACCTCGTCTATGTTCGGGTGGTACACTCTATACATGAAGCCGATGGACGGGTAATCGACTTACCGTAGAGCGCGGTCCAGGCCTGGTTGATGACGTCGAGGCACACGGTGCCTGAGACCTCGTCTATGTTCGGGCGGTACACTCTATACATGAAGCCGATGGACGGGTAATCGACTTACCGTAGAGCGCGGTCCAGGCCTGGTTGATGACGTCGAGGCACACGGTGCCTGAGACCTCGTCTATGTTCGGGTGGTACACTTTATTCATGAAGCCGATGGACGGCGATTTGAACGGGTAATGGTCGGGTAAATGCACTCGCACGCGCCACACGCCGCCCTCGTAGGGCGCTGGAAAATAAAAGTGAACAATTAGATTTATAGAAAGCTCTAGGTTTACTGAGAATCTTAAAATTGGCAGCAGAAATGAAAGGGTAGATTGTTAAACAAGGGTTGCAAACTACGCATTTCATACGAGATATTTTGGCTCTCATTTTGGCAGCGACTCTTCGCATCTTCTGGAAATTCATACAACATAATAATATATAAGGTTAAGACACAGGTAACAATGTAATGTTTATTGTTATTAACTCTTAAAAAAATATTGCAGTTAAATGTTTAGGCATTGTCATATTCAGTGTTTAAGTTTAGTTCGTAATAGCATAGTAAGTACCTAACATTAGTTAAATGAGCGCGATCTCGCCAACAAACTGTTATGGCAGTTTGGCGAGAAATTAAAAGATTGTAACTGTTATGTACTTTTTTTGATAAATAAATTGAAAAAAAAACAGCTTACAATGAATAAATACTTTACTTTACAAATTAATTATTCCACTTTTATATAAATTGAACTGTAACGTGATTTCTTCACAGTGAAAATAGCTATAGCGCATTCATTATTTTAAAGGAACTATAATTCTACGTAATTTAATTCTATATCAATCTATGTATGCAGCCTATACAATTTACTAGTCTCCGGTAGGAATGTTTCTATGGACGCTCTGACACTGGTAAGCCCAGACATTTAATCCGGCGGTTACATCGACATTACAATTACATTGCATTCTTTTAGACAATTGCGCGTAACGTAATACTGCATTACGGTTTTGTAGTGTCTTCCTTTCTCCTTATTAAATCAACTCTTAAGATTTTATAGTAATCGTCGGATGCATCTGTCCACTGCAGGTGTTCATAAATATCTGAATATGTACAATAGGGTTGAGAGATAATATAGTAGAAATAACCACGTAAACCACAGGTGAGGTGAAAATATTTTTTCACACCTGCTATTCAGAAAGCAGTTATTGTTGCCTTCGAATGAGGGATCAAAGTTGTACTTTTCTTCCCTCATTTCTTTTCCTCATAGAAGGTGTGAAAAGCAGTATGTGATACTGTAGTAAAATCATTTGTAAGATATTTCATGTTTTTAGAAGCGGGCCTCATAGACGGTGTGAAAAGCAGTATGTGTCACATGGTAGCAAAATTATTTTCGTCTTGGGCGTCAACACTTCAATCCCTGGCTACGCTCAAGATTCTACTTTAGAATCCCTCGCTACGCTCAGGATTTATTTATTTAATCTTTATTGCACAAAAAATAAGGTTTATCGTACAAAAGGCTGACTTAATGACGTATGGCATTCTCTACCAGAAGCAGAAAGATTTGTTGGCGGTGCAACTCACAACTAACGAAACTCAAAATTAATATTCTATTTTAGAATCTTTCGCTTCACTTAGAATTCAATATACCGCCCTCGCTGTAAATATATAATTTTGCTCCCTTGAGACACAATCTACTATTGTTTTTACGTCGATCAAATATGTAACTCATATTAAAATATATTATCTAGAATATATCAGCTCTACGTTCGAATTATCATTGAACCATCCCCAAGCTCCGGTCGAAACAGTCGATAAGAATTAGCCGATTACAGATGAATGAAATAATAATTGTGCAGTCTACGGCGAAGGTTTATACATTTTCGCCTTATTATATAGGAACATGAGAGACCGAGGTTTGCTCGGGGGTTTCGTGTTTTTCAGGAGAAAACGAGTTTGCACCCAAGTGACAGGCGTCAACCGTACGCAAGTTATGTTAAAAGTGCAGCTGGGTGGATCAACTTTTATTGTGTTGTTATCTTGACCCGTTGTCCAAGGGACACCAGTGGCGCAGTTTGTTCAAAAAAATGTTGTATTAAGTTCTACTGACATGCTTAGTATATGGACCATTATGGAAATAGCTTATAAGTACAACAAATACGCATGTTTGGTAAACTTAAATAGCATAAAATCACGATTGTATTCGAATTTTGTCCCCTGGACAACTAGACGTAACCACGGCAACGAGTGGCGCTAAAAAGTTGATTCACCCAGCTATGCATTATACTATTCGTTCGCTTCAAGTTGGCCGTTTCTTGCCGTCCCGGCACCCATGCCGCACCTGGCTCAGCTCCGAGCGGGGTGGGAGCAGAGGTAAATACGTCACAAGGGATCGGCCGATTCCTCCTACCACCCGCTGCTTCAGGGCATCGCGCCGCTGCACGCACGCTCACCGGACTTCCCGGGCGGCGAGACCAACCTCGTCAGCTCTTGCCAGGGTTCGAAAGGATAATTAGCAATGATAATTATCAAGATAAATATCGTGATTTTTATGCTTTGATAATTATCGATTTGATAATAACCATAAATTGTAAATTCGGAATAAGTCTTAAAAAAATGCGTGCGTGAATTCGAACGTTTATAATTGCGCTCTGTATATGTATTTTAATGATGTTGTAATGATTAATTGATTATATTTTAATGCTTAATAAAAAACTAGTAAAATATTGTACAGCAACTATTTATTTTGCAGCCTAAAACACGATAATCTTTTATATATTAGTACAGAGTACAGTCTTTATTGGTAAAAATACATTTTACAGGTCATATCATACATCGGAATATAAATTTAACTAATAAAATAACTTATACTACCCTACCCATAAGAGGGATAATTATCCGATAATTATCGGATAATTATCGAAGACCATAATTATCTTGATAATTTCGAACCCTGGCTCTTGCCGAGCCCCAGTCCTGACTCCCATAACCCACAAAGCCACAGACGGGCCAACTTGACCGCAAATCCAAGATGGCCAACGTCCCCAGCTGATGAAGAAACAAAAGCCGAAGAACGTACAAATAAATGACCGGCCTATCGCTCCGCCCTAAATCCGTCAAAAAGGAGAAACTAGCCCTGAAATGGTCTCCCCACACCCCCGTCTGGTTCAAGGGGGTGTGTGAGATGACTACGGATGCCGACTCAAAACGAACTGCCCCGGCCACACACTTGACGAGTGGTATGGGAAGTAGTGACGGGGGTGGGCAGAGACGTGTGGCGACGTTACTCGTCATGCTTCTTGTCATGAACACAGTTCCCTATTTTGTCGGTTCCGTAGTAAACAAGGAACCCTTATAGTTTCGCCATGTCCGTCCGTCCGTCCCCCGCTTTTCTCAGTAACCGTTAGTACTAGAAAGCTGTAATTTGGCATGAGTATACATATCAAAGACGCCGACAAAACGGTAGAATAAAATCGAAAAAAAAAATTTTTTTTAGGGTACCTCCCCTACATGTAAAGTGGTGGTGCAATTGTTTTTTCTTTCAAACCCCATCGTGTGGGGTATCGTTGGATAGCTCTTTAAAAATATTATAAGGTTTCTAAAAGCATTCTTTGATTCAAGAATCGGTTGGCGTGGTATTAAGCTTTGAAGTGATAATTTTTGCTATGGTCAAGTCCCCCCCCCTCCACCCCTGCCAGCTAAACGGTGGCTACTAGGCATGTGGAAAAAGTCTAGTAGTAAGGTAGTAGTATATACGATGAATTTAAAAGGAAAACTATCACAGCTAAACAGACATTACCGTAAAGGGCAAAAATATGTACATATACAACACAACATCTCAAAAAAGTACATCATCAGCACTAAGATCAGTAAAAACCCTTCTACGGGTCCGTAATTCCGCATATGACCGGTGACGTGATGGACGGGCAACTACGGAACCCTACACTGTGCGTGGCCCGACACGCACTTCGCCGGTTTTTTGGCGAGAGGCAAAGGGCCGGTAGTATTAATGGCGCGAGTGTGGCAGTGTGTGGCCGGAGCGGCCAACATGGTGTGGCCGTAGGAAACGGGTTGTAGTAAATATGTAATGATTATGAAATTACTCACTTCCTGGGGGACCGAAGAATTTCACACAGAACTCGTTCAGCCCGCCCAATATGGTCACCTCGTGCTTGCTTTCAATACTGAGAATACCAGTCAAGGAAAATACAGAAGATATGTTCTAAAAATACTATTAATAGTGGGGTAAAACCAAGAATGTCTCAGATCAAATCGCATCATATAAATTATGACAGGTGGAAACCTGCAGTCTAAGTACTAACCGAATAACATTTTCCTAAGTTTTTTTTTGCACCTATAGCTCAGTTGGCTAGAGCGACTGGCCGCGAGTGCCGGGAGGTCGCAGGTTCGAATCCTGCTCGGTGCCTATATTTTTCAATTTTTCCTTTATTTTAATTTTCCTAAGTGTTAATTAACGATTTACTTTAGTAATTTAATTAAATCATACACTTCAATTGTGTCTATTATTAACTTTTGAGGAGTGAGTTGTAAATGGGTCAATCAACTTTTTCTTGTTGTTATTCTGTCCCGTCAGCCAGGAGACACAAGTAACCATGTTTCATAGAAAAATGTTTAAAACATGGACTTCAAGCATACTCAGGAGATGACCCATGTCCAAATGGATTTATACTTATCGCTAAAACTCATGTTTGATAGATTTAAACCCTATAAAATCACAGTTTTAAAGAGTGACTTAGGAGACGTAACCATGGTAACAGGCAACAAAGAATAGTTGATCGACCCAAATAAACACGTTCCTGTCAAATTTTCCCGTCACGAAGCACTGATCGGAGCAAGAGTACATAGAAGATAAGATTAGCTCGCGATAAAAGACAAGCTCGTGTCGCTATCGCGCGACAACAAAGATTACCAGCATCGTGACATCGTGAGAAATGGTCTGCTGATAGATAAAATTAATTGAGATAGGATTACACTTTATTTAGCGTTGAAGGAATATTGTGAGCAAACCGGTTTAACCAGAAAGGTCTAATTTTGTCTATGGGTGGACTTGGAAGGTTAGATGTCTATCGCTTTATACAACTATATATATCAGGGATCGATACCGGTATTTTTAAAAAAACCCTGAATTAGTCCAATATTTTGGATTATTTTTTGCTCTTTACGTAGGGCTGAATCATCTATTTAGGTAACAACGTCGTATTATTAGATTGTCCCATTAAAAACGGAATAATGAACCGGTGACCGTAATAATACCGGTATTTTTCTATGGAGAAAATACCGGTATCCGATCCCTGATATATATTAATAATATATTAATATCTTTTCTCTGTATCTACTGCTAAAGTTACTTTTATGCCACGAATGTTTAAAACACACTTTTGTAATGTATCACTGTATGTATAAACCACACGTGTAATTTTTTATGTTAAAACATTTTTGGTTCCCAAGATACAGGCACGGCCGAGTTTGGGATCCACTATCTTTCCGTGTAAAATGTGTTCAAGTTAAATAAACTATTATTATATTGTTATAACTAGTGCGAGCAGTGCGTACGACAGCCTTCCCACCGTCGCGCCGGCGAGCAACGAGTACTCTTATAGTAATTCTTCTCGTACTCTCGCTCTAGCGAGTAGAATTACTATGAGATTACTCGCTACTCGCCGGCGGTGGGCCCAGGGTCTGTACTCGGAACTACGAAATCCGAACTTCGTATCGTGCCGTCCCTTTCACTCAGATAGTGTAAAACACGAGAACGAAAAAGACGGCACGATACGAAGTTCGAATTTCGGAGTAGGCCCTAAGTGCCCAAGTGTCAAGTTTTAAAGCGGACTTGACTCCTTTATGATACAACCGAAAAAACACTAGATGATAAACCAGGGATCGGATACCGATATTTTCTCCATAGAAAAATACCGGTATTATTACGGTTACCGGTTCATTATTTCGTTTTTAATGGGACAATCTAATAATACGACGTTGTTACCTACATACATGATTCAGCCCTACGTAAAGAGCAAAAAATAATCCAAAATATTGGGCTAATTCAGGGTTTTAAAAATATCGGTATCGGTCCCTGTGATGATAAGGATTATACTCTATTTTTTTAACCTGACTGGCTTTACAGGCCGGGCCCAATAAAGCGACAGGAGTGCGTGGTTGTAGAGTAGCCTGGGTACAATCCAGGGGAAACCTCCGACGGCTCCGACACGACCACGCGGCCGGTTTTGAACACTTGATTTGTTTGCTTAGTGGATACTAGTTCTTCGAATTACATTCACGTCCTCCTTTTTCAAAAATTGCATCTATTTATTGAATGGCCCCCCATTTTAAACACGAATTCTAATAATTTGGAAACTAACAGCAATCAGTACTGTAGAGCTGAAAATGACTTACGTATTCCGTTTTATAAAAATTCGTTACACAAAATCACTACATAGTATAAAACAAAGTCGCTTTTTCTGTCCATATATCCCTATGTATGCTTAAATCTTTAAAACTACTCAACGGATTTTGATGCGGTTTTTTTTAATAGATAGAGTGATTGAAGAGGAAGGTTTTTATGTATAATAACTAAACTAAATAACTAAATATTACACAAATCTTACACAAATCGAACTAGCCCCACAGTAAGGTGAAGAAGGTTTGTGTTGTGGGTACTAAACGACGATATATTTAATAGATATAAATACTTAAATACATAGAAAACATCCAAGACTCAGAAACAAATATTCATGCTCATCACACAAATATTTGCCCTGACCGGGATTCGAACCCAGGACCGTCAGCTTCACAGGCAGGTGCACTACCCACTAGGCTAGTCCGGTCGTAAAATAACATCCATTAAATAGTGCACCCGTGCGAAGCCGGGGCGGGTCGCTAGTTTGATATATGACATTCGGTGTAACGGATCTAAATCCGAGTCTAATTACTCTAATTAGGTATGACTAAGGTCTTTAGCTAACAATGTTATTTACAAAATTGCCCAGTGAGTGAGTGCAGTTGAAAATGCACAATATTGATTGTCTCGAATTTGACACGCCAACCCGGTACTTAATGAACGCAAAAATCGATACGTCTGGGTTGTTGCCTTTGATTTGCGATCGTTCAGACGGGTGTTATATGCAAGTGAACGTGAAACAAAGATGCAACTAGTAGCCAGGCACGTATCCAGAGGCGGGGATAGTTGGGATTTATCTCCCCTCCCCCCGAAAACGTTTTTAGCCGTCTGTTTATCAGTGACTACAGCGATTTTTACACAGTTCACATGATTGTTTCAATGTTTGTCCCCCCCCCGAACCAAAAGTCTGGATACGTGCCTGTACACCTCGCAAAAAAATACTACAAAAAATCTATATAATTATCGAACCTGCTCACAAAATTTCACGAGAATCGATTGAGAAATGCGGCATGTAGAGGAGAATAAATCGAAATTCGCCCGAAGACTTACAAAATCATTAAATAATGGGTGGATCAACTATTCTTTGTTGCTTGTTACATCATACAATGGTTACATCTCCTGAGTCACTTCTTAAAACTGTGATTTTATAGGGTTCAAATCTACCAAATATGAGTTTTAACGATAAGCAGAAATCCATTTGGACACGGGTCATCTCCTGAGCATGCTTGAAGTCCAAATTATAAACATTTTTCTAAGAAACATGGTTATTGTTGTCGCTGACGGGACAGAATAACAACAAGAAAAAGTTGATTGACCGAAATATATAATTTTGAACAATTCCAAATACGGACTCGACAATAAAATCTATGTAACTACCGAACCTGCTCACAAAATATCCCGAGAATCTATTGAGAAATGCGGCCTGTAGAGGAGATCAAGCATTTGTCGAAGCTGAAGCAGAGACCTTCGTTTCACTTGGGCAATCATCGAAAATATCGATGTGGACTAAGTGCCAAAAATTTAGTTTGTATTTATAAACTAGCGACCCGCCCCGGCTTCGCACGGGTGCAATGCTGATGCATGTATTATACATATAAACCTTCCCCTTGAGTTACTCTATCTATTAAAAAAAACCGCATCAAAATCCTTTGCGTAGTTTTAAAGATTTAAGCATACATAGGGATATAGGGATATAGGGATATAGGGACAGAGAAAGCGACTTTGTTTTATACTATGTAGTGATATTTTGGTCGTTTTGGTCCCTCCTAGAGCATTTTGCCTAGCCCCGGTTGTGCCATCAGGAGCGCGGAGTCCGCTTTGACATCTAATCACGCATTTTGGCGTAGGAACTAATTTTACCAAAGCAACTGCCTTCTGACCTTCCAACCCTAACTAAGAGGGAAAACTAGACCTTGTTGGGATTAGACTGGTTTCCTCACGATGTTTTCTTTCACCGAAAAGTCACTGTTAAATGCCATTTTGTACTTAAGTACATATTTCTTTTAAATCCAGTGCCTTTACCATGAGTTACCGTACTCGCTAGCGGCTGCTTAGGTGATTTACTATGCCGATTCTTAGTTCTATTGCGTAACCGCCAGAGGCGCTGTACTTTTGCCCATACAAATTTTTGCGCAGTCGCTAGCGAGTACGGTCATGTAAACTCATGGTAAAGGCACTGTGGTGTGTACGATACGTGTAATGTACGGTACATTTTGGCGGCGTCAGTATGACTCCATTAACCTACTAGCGCACGTAGAAATCGACCTTATCTATACCGACAAAGAGGAACATTTTGCTTGAAACGCATAAATGATTATAAATGTTATTTTATCGACCTTTGCACCTATTTATTTATGTTTTTGGTTCTGAACGCAGCGCATGTCACCATGAGATTGTGATTCATCGTATACCTAAATAACAATGAGTAATACGACAGAAAAAAAAACCGGCCGGTCATTTATTTCATTTAGTAAGGTCGTATCTTTACAGGGGCCTCACGGCACTTACGACCTTTTATTTGGGCAAGACAATTTCACAGCGAAAACTCAAAAACCGTAAAACCTGTCCTATTAAAACCAAAAATCGTTGAAAGTATTTATTAACGCACAACACCTCAATTCTTTTCAAAATTTTAAACTTCATAGTTTGGAAATTAGAGGGGGGGGACACTTTTTATGACCTTGACGGCTTAGGTATATCTCACAAACGGGTGACTTAAATGGAAGTTTTATAGGAACCTCCCTGTCATTTTTAAAGGCCCATCCATGGATACCCCACACGATAATGTTCAATGTTCCTTAAAAAATTTTTTTTCATCCACCGGTTATATGTATGGAGTGCTCCCCCCCCCCAATTTAATATTTTTTTGGAATTTCACATTACTTTTATGTAGCGGTTAATATAATACACCTTCCTAATTGTAGTGCTTACCAAATTTCATAATTGTAGTGCTTATAGTCTCCGAGTAAATCGGCTGTGACATACGGACGGACGGACAGACATGACGAATCTATAAGGGTTCCGTTTTTGCCATTATGGCTACGGAACCCTACAAAGTATCCAGGTATGAATCCAGGCATGAACTCGTTGTATACCAAGTTTCATCATTATTCATTCAACCATTTTTGCGTAATCGAGTAACAGACATCTAAACTTTGACATTTATAATATTAGTAGGATTTAATTAACAAATAGATCTCACTACCTAGTTTCGGCAAGACAGTTTTTAAGCGAAAACTCAAAAACCGTAAAACCTATATTGTTCAAATTTATCTCAAAAAAGGTTTTACGGTTTTTGAGTTTCGCTGTAATATTGTCTTGCCCAAACAAAAGGTCGTAAGTGCCGTGAGTTCCCTATGAAGATACGACTTTTTTAGATTCTATGTATTGGATAATGATTTTAAATGTGGACAGTAGGTGTTGGTACAGAACCCTTCATTGTGCATGGTCCGACACACACTTATTAGTATATATTGTGCTTTCTATAGTAATTATACTCATGGTTATCAAAATTATTCTAGTGTTCAAAACTATTTAATCTATACCAAAATATGCTCCAGTAGTTATATATTCTAAAAGATACTGCTTGTTCCATGTAAGAGTTGTTTATGATTAATGTTAATCTATACATTTCCTTTGTTTGGCAAAATACCAAAGAAACAATGAACTTTACAGTGACCCCAGTTATTTGATAAAATTAAATACACCACAGCCACACTAATGAAATACCAGCAAGGTCAACACACTGAGATAGACAGTGAACTAATAGTTAGTTTTTTTTATTGTTTCACCAATTAAAAAGCTCTTGTTGCCAAAGGCATTATGACAAACAGCTTAGCCTATGGTGAGGCTACAACATAGTTAATTTCCATTGTACCATAGAGCTATATTAACATGCAAATAGCATTTAATTGCGTGTAATAGAATGGAGCATCTGTATAATCAGTTCGAGCGATAGGACCGTAAGTCAATGTAAAAAAAATGCGCAACTAAGACCGTGGCCTACATAACGAATTACGAAATAGAATATCACAATCTAACACACGGAAGAGCGTGAACGCGCGACCGTAGTAATGTGCGTGTTTATCAACGTGTTATATATAGATACGTAGGCCCACGGAGCCACACAAAGACTGCATGCTCTTTTGCAGATAAATAGAGTGAGGTCTAATCAACATTAACAATTATGTAGCAAATACTTTCCACACGATGATTCCTAGTGCAATAACGTGGAAAATCAACATATACACGGACCATATCGATTTTAAATAGGGGCTGTGACAATCAGCTGATAGCCCTTCAGGCAGTTATTTACATGGAGGCCCTCGAACGCAGTACGTAGGGTGGCTAGTAATGACGATAACAAAGAAAGGATACAGTTTGATGACATCTGTGTCCATCCGACGTTTCCCAGCGCTCGGTGACGACATCTTCGTGATCTATTACCAATAAATCACAATATCGAGCACGAACACCAGCACAAACCCACTCACTACTCCGCGAGACCAAATTTTTCGTCCACCAGCAGCAGTCAGAAAAATAACATTGTAGAAAAACAATGGACACAAACCATAGACTAAAATTTCGAAGGTGATGTGTAATGAGATTAATGTTGCTCTATCACAAATTGTTACAACTACAACATACTTCTCCTAAAAGCAGAATAAGTTTCAGAAATTGGTATCAATTTCATAAACTCAAAGTGGGTATTCGAATGAATTAGTAAACTACTACAAAATTACTACAAAATATTTATATAATATTTTGACATTTCAATGTCATAGACCTCAGTCCATAACCAAAAGAAAAGTAGAAGATTATGCGTCAATCAAACAAAAATAAAAATGAAACTTTGTCTATGCCCCGTCAGCGAATCTTCGCGTGTGTGACTCCGTGGAAGATATTTTTAATTCAGTTTTAATTTTAGATTTATTTTGTTTATACGTCCAGAATAATATATCGGAGGCGTGCGAGCTAACCAAGACGTTTAGTCAGTGCTTTATGAATGCGGAAACATGTGTTCCGACGTGAACATCATGGAGTGATGACACGATCCGAAAGTGCAACAACAAATCCCAAATCCTAATTGCCTGTGATCGGGGCTGTGGGACAGTAGTAGTTGGTGATAAAAAACGTGTAGATTTCATAAATTGTACCTGAATGTGGCGGCGGACAGCCCTAGGGCTCTCGCGGGTGATGGACTGAGGTTTTAGTGCCGCTTCCGGTCGTTTAATGGGGTTGTGAAGATTTTTGGACTGAAGAAGATCTTGGCATGGCGAATCCGGCGATCGGGGCCTCGTTCGACCAGAATGACATGTCCAGGTACGTACGCAACGGAATGCCGGCACCCGACAAGTTAAACTAATTACTTCGAGCAGGTGCCGATCTTATTCGGGATCGGATTGGCTTAATTGGCGGAATTATCTTGTTCATGAGAACTATTTGGAGTTGGGCTACAACTAGCGATATTTTACTAGAAAGTCCTATTTTATTACTTGTGTTCATGTGTGTGTCATGTTGTAAAGTTGGGATACAATCTGTAAAAACCCTTTTAAACCCATTAAAACATTTAATGTTAGTCTTATTCATGAGGTTATAAATAGACAAAAATTAGCTTATTACAGAATATATTGTGTGATTTAGCGAAACCTGACCTTTGGCACTGTCAATAAGATGTTATTTCCTTACTGATGCAATTACAAATAATTTATTATTGACATTCACAAATAGGTACCTTTTTCTTGACAATGGAACAATTGATGGTAAATTTTTCCTATATGCTGTGGTTGCAACAAATCTAGTGCACACAACTTGTTGCCAAGTTTGTATCTCGTGCATGCATTCTCTACTCACATTGTGTGTTGTAGAACTACTGTGCACTACTGTTGCACTGTGTGACAGTTTTAGAAAGAAGATCTATTTAAGTTATCCAATGAATGATCCATATAAGAAAGTCTATTAAAGTTAAAAATATAAATTACATGTAGGTATAGTTCACATTTGTTAGGCGAAATGGACATAGGAAGCATGGGAGGACAAAGGTTAGGGTGAAACGTGACACCTGAAGCATTGCAACCTGGATGTTAATAATATGATACTTTTTTTTTGATATGAGAGTTGCAACTACTATCCTACATTTTGTATATGCCATATCACTACATAGTATAAAACAAAGTCGCTTTCTCTGTCCCTAATCCCTATATCCCTATGTATGCTTAAATCTTTAAAACTACGCAACGGATTTTGATGCGGTTTTGTTTAATAGATAGAGTGACTCAAGGGGAAGGTTTATATGTATAATACATGCATCGGCATTGCACCCGTGTGAAGCCGGGGCGGGTTGCTAGTGATTAAATAAATTCATAAAGTCTTTGTGCTAGTAATGTGACCAGCTTTGACATATAGGTGCAAGTAATATGCCTGTATTGAGGCATAAATAAATACCCCTGACTTTTGACATTCACCACCTGAAGATTTTTTTAGGAAACAGTTACTTTAGAGATGAAATGTTATAGGAAATGGCTGTTCAAGGAAACAAATGTTAATTTCCCTGAACAACTTCCAGGAACATTGGTAGTTTGCGAAATGGGTGTAGAAAAAAGAAACCATTATGTATTACCTGACTTCAATTTTAATTAAGAAATATCTCCCATGAGACTGGTAAAGGTGGGAAAATAGTCATAGTAGAGTAGAACGAATAGTGAGAATATATATATAATTGTATACCACATCAATCTCAAACAAGTGTACGCCCCTCCTGGTGGTCACCGCAGCCTATCAACGCTTGCAACTCCAGAGGTGTCACATACGCGTTGCCGATCATTCTAAAATGTATACACTCCTTTCTTGAAGAACCCCATACTGTAGTCTCTTGGGAAAACCTCAGCAGGCAGCTCATTCCACCACTGGAGCGATATAATTGTTATTTAGTCAATTTTCAGTGTAATGGCATTGCCTGGGTACAATTTGTATCGACTTTAATATGACTACCTGCTTATGTAAGACTTACAAAATCTCGTAAATCCCAAAATTAATATCTCAGAATATATTTGTGTACTGCCCTGCCATAGGTGACTAATGTATTTTATTTATTGTTGCTTAGACAGTTTAACATCTTACTGTACAGTCAGCATCATAAATATGTATACATTCTAGCACTTTATTGTTTAGAGATAAGGTCGGAAAGTGTATACATATTTATGCTGCTGACTGTACAGTTGTCCACCAAAATCTAATACCCATTAAGTTTGCCTTAATAATCCATGACCTTAATAAAAAGTTATTGTTAATACACTCCGCAATTTGGCAGTGCCATCTAAAAATATAAGCACTTGAGAAACATGGCCGCAGTCTCATTACCAACTGTTTGGTTTTGTTATCATGTACAATGCTAAAGGCAATTCAATCGCTATTTTATATCTTATGCACTAGTAATAAGGTTAAAATTGCCTTGATGGTTCAGCTTTCCATAGACAGTGCAGTAAATTAAAAATGATATAAATATTGAGGGTTGACATATTCAGTGTAAAAACTAGATTTATATGGCATTATTACCTAATAATGTTAATTTCATAAATGTTAATTTCCTTGTACACCTGTACAAGGAAATTAACATTTATGACTTCATAAATGTCATTAAAGTTCCAGAGGAAAATTATATGGAAGAATGGTAATACAATCACTTTGAACTCTGTGCAAGTCACAGAGTTCAAATTGCCATGTGTTTTTCTACTGAAGCGCTTGTAAAAATATCAGCGAGATATTATCACTTCCAGGTTTCTTTCTTTCAAATCATAATGACAGAAAGATAAAGTGGTATCCAACAGTCCATTTATGTAAATTAAGAAGACACAAAATTTAGGCAATTACACCTATAGCTCAGTTGGCTAGAGCGACTGGCCGCGAGTGCCGGGAGGTCGCAGGTTCGAATCCTGCTCGGTGCCTAAATTTTTCAATTTTTCCTTCATTCTAAATTTGGTTATGGGATGGCGCATCGTAACTAACGATTCTCAATATGATTTGAGACGTTAGTGCCGTTAATGAAGCATGAGTCTTCTGGTAGATGTCGCTGTACGCCTCCCTTAAGGTGTTTGTATATAAAAAAAGACACATAGAGTTGCGTCCTGAGTAAGTTCTATTTGAAATTTGCGTCTTTTTTAATAACCACTATAAGCCTTTCCTTTGGCGTCCGTCCTCCTGTTCCGCGTTATTTACGATTGACGTGTTGGCGATGAGAAAAAGATTTTTCACCTCACTAGAGCGAGGATTTTTTTCCCTCCTCCTCGTCCTAACGTTGACAGTTGCATCCTAAATATAGTTGTCCACTACCCAATCCCGAGATTTGGCGTAGATACTAGTTTTTTAACACAACAGCGCAATATAAAATTATTGTTGCTGGACTGTCTGGAGCTGGACTGGCCTTTACATGTTATTATGTTTAAATAGTTACAAATAGCGTGTTCGGATTTCAAATATTCTTTGCACTCTTGTGGATAAAATGCAGTTTTGCTATCTGTTTTTAAAGAATAAAAAAGGGCTTTCCGAGCTAGTGAGGTGAAAAAGATTTTTTAGTACAATATTTTTTTCTAGTTTGGTTTATTGACATGGCAACGAAGTCCCAATTGACTGGAGCCGGTTTTACGGCCGCGCCAGAAAGCAAAGACAGGTTAATTACCACCAGACGTAAACAAGAAGCAATAACGTAAACACTGTTAACATTTGTTTACGACGTTGCTCCCTTCGGTACCTTAATGCGGATTTGTGCGTGGTGCGGGCTATTTAGAAAGAAAGAAAGAAAGAAATATTTATTTGGTACAAGTTGTTTACACATTATAGGATATTGTAAATAGGTACCTATTTAGTACCAAAATGGGTGCCGCTCAGCATAGTGGCATGAAAATCATGACGCTGATTTTCAGGGCAACCAGGAAACAACATGAATTACAAAACAATAAACATGAGAGAGCACATTTCCCACATTGTCAATGTCATGTTGTATGTTAAGGACAGCTGTCCTTAACATACAACATGACATTGACAATGTGGGAAATGTGTAGCCATACAGAATAATATTTTAATATTTTGTACCTGCACATACAAGCTAAATCGTTCATTATAATACTGAACTTACATGAAGCTAACTAAACACTATAAAACATAACACTAAACATCTGCTTAGGTATTGGCAATTTGCTTTTCTGTTAAATATTTGTAGTATTTGTCGTCGGTGCCTAAGAAACTGACATAAAACCAGGAAATTGCAGATTGGGCTTCAATAAAGGTGTGAAAAGATTTCTTACGGGTCGGCAACGCGCGAGTAACGCCTCTGGTGTTGCAAGCGTCTATAATAAAATAAAAAATAAAAAGCTTTTATTTGATCCAAAATAATAGTTCGACAAGATAATACAAATCAACACCATGCATTTTTTGATTTCATTTAACGATGGCACGTATTTTCAATAAACTATATTTAACTTATATAAAAATATGTTATTTGGAAAACGTATAAGTACTTGATTCATTTCGTAGAATCAATATAATTTGGTACATTTAATTTAAGAAATTTGATTTATTTCATTAATATAAATTATTTCACTAATTTAATTTAATTGGGATATACTTACATTATAATGTCTTACACAGCAGAGACAATTTATGCATCATTCAAATAAAAATAATTAAGTTAATTACCACCATTAAAAATTTACAAAAAATAAGTTAATGTTATTGCAAAAATATTGAAATTAAATAAGTCATCATAATATATATATACTCTCAATGTAATGGTTTGACTCGAACTTACAGTGACTAGAAAATGCTTGGAGATATTTAAATGCAAGCGTCTATAGGCGACGGTAATCACTCACCACCGCCTGGCTGTCAGCTTGTTTGCCAGCGACGTGGTATAAAAAAAATGAAAATTGTTGATGATGAGCCACTGTCTTCTTTTGTTTATGATCAGCCACTGTCTTCTTTTGTTTATGACAGTGTTGCCAGATGCCGAAACACAAAAAGCGGGAGGTGCCCTTTAAAATGCGGATTTCTTAATGAAAACGCGGAATATATTCTTCACTACATAGTATAAAACAAAGTCGCTTTCTCTGTCCCTATATCCCTATGTATGCTTAAATCTTTAAAACTACGCAACGGATTTTGATGCGGTTTTTAATAGATAGAGTGATTGAAGACGAAGGTTTATATGTATAATAACATCCATTAAATAGTGCACCCGTGCGAAGCCGGGGCGGGTCGCTAGTTCTTAATAATTTTCTTTATTTCGGTTGCAATGAAAGAAATGCGCTCTACGCCGTCAAAGGCACTATAACGGAAGATATAAATGTTACATGCAGTAATTCTAGCTAGTTCTAATCGTTCGGATATTTTGAATTGCCTTGCCTTTTTCAACGAGCAAATGCTAACATTTCGAAAAAGCGGATCCGCGTTTGCTTAACGCGGATAGCGGGGACAATGGCAAAAACGCGGGGGAAAAAGCGGATAAGCGGGGTATCTGGCAACACTGGTTTATGATGAGCCACTGTCTTCTTCGCAGTCGACCCCTCATGACTGATCGTGCCCGCACGCAATCGTCCCACGCCACTGCATGGTCCACTTGACGAGGAACCGAGTTCAGTATCAGTTTCAAAGTTTAGTAACCTTGAGATACCCAAAGGGTCAAACGGGACCCTATTAATAAAACTCCGCTGTCCGTCCGTCTGTCACCAGGCTGTATCTCGTGAACCGTGATAGTTAGACAGTTGAAATTTTCACAGATCATGTATTTTTGTTGCCACTTTAACAACAAATACTAAAAAGCTAAATAAAATAAATATTTAAGGGGGCTCCCATACAATAAACGTGATTTTTTTGCCGTTTTTATAGATAATGGGTACGCAACCCTTCGTGCGCGACCGGTTTTTAGGGTTCCGTACCAAAATGGTCAAAAAGGAACCCTTATGGTTTCACTTTCTACTCTATATAGTTTTTCTAACTGTAGCTCTATATAGTTTTTCCTTTTTTTTTATCGTCAAAAAACATTTCTATACTAAGTTTGTAATTTAATCACCTTTGCATATATTATTGTTTTATAAATTCCTACGAGATTATGCTGAAAGTACCTTCTTTCAAATAAAGAAAAGAAAATTGGAATCCGTTTACGTGATAAAGAATTATCCTTGAAAAACTACCATACATACAAAGTTATTTAGTCGTTCAAATTTGTAACAAAAGTCGCCGATAGATGGCGCTGTACCCATGGCGTCCAATTTCCACACTATGTTTTTCCTGAAACCCTCAGTGCGCGAGTCCGACTCGCACTTGACCGGTTTTTAATGCTTATGTTTGCTCTTATGATCAAACTCTAAAACCGTCAAAAACATTTTTTCGCCGATCGGCAAATAATTGCTTTCAATAAAAAGGAAAGTGTACGTTTGCATGTCGGTCCACACGTACTCTCGTACACGGGGGGCTGTGGACGTGCGAGTGCGAGTTCACACGACTTTCTCCGACTGTGATGTGTTTACTTTACTGTAAAGTTTGTAGACCTGGCTTATGACTTAGAAATCAGAAATAATTTATTGTCATGCTTGCTAGGACATAGTGACTACGTTAATACTAGTGTCTTTTTATTACTCTTATGTATTACTCTTATGTCAGAAGCGTATTAGAATACGCCAGTTGTATTTGGTCCCCTCAATATGTAATCCATAAAGAGAAAATTGAGAAAATTCAGCGCTCTTTTCTACGACACATGAATTATCGCGTCAAAAAGTGGGATACATCCTGCGAGTTGATGTGTATCCGTCACCATCTTTGAAAGTAGGCGTATGTCGTTCGATGTTTTGGTACTACATGACATCTTATCTGGACGTATTGATAGTTCCGAGCTACTTGGTGAAATTAGATTCTTTGTTCCAACAATTCGAACCAGGCACACTGACCGTAGTCTATTCAGTGTACCAATCGTACATACAAATTATGCCCAGAATTCACCTCTAATTCGTATTTTAAAAAATTATAATAAAAGATTTAATACTATTGACTTATTCAACTGTGCCAAGCCCGCCCTGAAGACTCGTATTCAATCGCTGTTAAAGCATAACATTGCAGATAAATAAATAAGTGAAGTGAATTTATATTCCGACCACCACAATTTATACACACACACACACACACGCACACACGCATGCACGCACGCACACACACGCACACACACGCACACACACACACACACACACACACACACACACACACACACACACACACACACACACACACACACACACACACACACACACACACACACACACACACACACACACACACACACACACACACACACACACACACAACACACACACACACACACACACACACACACACAGGTGCAATCACATTAATCACAAAGCTCTTTCAAGTGGAGTACCTCTTGATATTAATTTGTCTTGATAAGTAATTTGTAATACACGCATGTTTTGAAACTATGAATAGCCTCTGTTTTACCAGTTGTATGTTTTATGTTTTACGTTCTTTTTCAATCAACTGTATTTGTGTGGACATCTATAATTGGCTTTGTTATTAGCTATTAAGTTTTGTATTATTTTTCTGTAATGCTGTTGATGCCCCGAATAAATAAATAAATAAATAAATAAATAAATAGGGGATTGACGAGATACCTGTTGTGGATTCGTTTTTATTATCAGTGACTTAGAGACCATATACATCTCTAACAATATTAAATTAATTTTAATTTTGACGCTCAGAGACCATGTACATCTCTGGGATAATATATTAATTTCACTCCTTGTTTAATCTTGAGACCTTATACATCTCTAACTTAATATTTGTAATAGATAACTTTGCAAGTTTATCTTCACTGTATGACATTAATTTTGTTATAATTGTTAAACTCGAAATTATTATTCCTTCTTGAACTGTAAATTAATATTTTGACATGAAAAATGTATTACTTATTATAGTCAGACTTTCTTAAATTGTAAATTAATATTTTGACATGTAAAAGTGCCCTTGTGGCCTATTTGCAGAATAAATGTTTGTATTTGTAATTGTGCGAGTACAGAAGCTGTTACAGAAGTCTTGCGTGTGTCATAATCAACCGCCTACGGTATACAATAATTTATAAATACACTAGCGACCGGCCACGGCTTCGCACGTGTGCACTATTTAATGGATGTTATTATACATATAAACCTTCCTCTTCAATCACTCTATCTATTAAAAAAAACCGCATCAAAATCCGTTTCGTAGTTTTAAAGATTTAAGCATACAAAGGGATATAGGGACAGAGAAAGCGACTTTGTTTTATACTGTGTAATATAGTTTACGTTAGCAGCGGTACTGCTTAATACGAAGGAACGGTTGATGAATTTGGGACTGGGTAGTGATTGCACCTATAGCTCAGTTGGCTAGAGCGACTGGCCGCGAGTGCCGGGAGGTCGCAGGTTCGAATCCTGCTCGGTGCCTAAATTTTTCAATTTTTCCTTAATTCTAAATTTGGTGTTCTCTTTGAACGTTCATATCCTAGTCACAGTCAAGGCCACAGTTTATTATTTGTTGATAGCACCCGCCTTAATCAGCCTTAATTGTTTCTAATCACACATTTGAACGTAAAGAGCCTGTGTCGTTAATTATTGCGGCCTTGACGAAAACTGTTTCACTGGATATTACTACGAACACTGTAGTTGTTGCAAGAATACTGTTTATCGTGACGCAATGCGAAATGCCCAATTAATATCAATCGTCATCATCATCATCATCATCATCAAGAGTTTCGCTCTTGTCAGTGGAATAAACGCCACTCTTCTGTGTTCATTGGCAGTGTGTCGACTTCCCCACACGATTCGGCAGCAACTTCCTCCCTCAGTTGATTAAAATAAGTTAGTGTAGCTCTTCCTCTTCCTCTCCTGCCTTCAATAGTACATTACTGCAGACGCCGGGAAAGAAGGGCTTGCCGGGTGAGTAGGCATAGACGGATAGTGATACGAAGCCGGCAAGCCCTTTTCACGGCAAGTCATGTATAGTGCTTTTCTCAAACAAGCAATGAAATAAAAAAAAAACACCTCAAAAAACAAATTTTATTTTTCCTTCCAATCCCTCCATAATGTTTGTTTTTTTACGGAAGTCGTCCGTATTTCGCGTGTGTAGTGTTCGAATAGACCCTATTAGGGCCATTATACACAACCTGATAATAAGAATCTTAATTTCTGTAATAAATAAAATAAATGCAAAGGATTTCAAATATTGTCTGTGGTCTCCGGTGACTTTAGTAAAGACAATGTTTTAAATTTATTCATCAACACATTGAATCATACTAATTTGTATTGTTAATATCAGTTCGTGTGTAAATAGGTCCGATAACCATTCAGCCACTAGAAATTAAAAAAAAATATAATTCAGCTGTTTAGCCTGGGGCGCTACCGCGAAAGCACCGTCGTATTTTCTCTCTTTATCGCTCCGATGACAAACGTCATTTGAGCGATAGAGAGAAAAAATACGATAGTGCATTTGCGGTCACAGCCTTGTTCATGAACACAGACGCCATGTTTATATTAAACTTAAAACAAAATTACTTCCCGGCCTAGGCCTTCAATTTTGTATGAAACTCCTTTACAGTTATCTCGAGTTGTTCCGCCCGAAACGTGATACTTTGCCGTGCGTGTCTGTTATAACGAACATAACGTCAATATTTCATTGCATGTTTCAGAAGAATATTTGTAAATTCCACTTATTTCAGTAACTTATTATGTTTCAAAGACAACACGCGGCGCATAATTTCTTTCAAGATTGTTATTCTTTAAATCGCATGACGAATAAACACAATTTAATAAATATGAGAAAAAAAACGAACCATTGTTGCTTCTCATCTTACGATGATGATGTTTAATTTTTCTATTGTATAGGTAGACTAGCACCATACGATTAAATAATGTCATGCATACGAAACGTACCTTCATTGAGAATTTGTTTGTTGCAGTTGGTACTTCGGCGGGCTGTCCCGGCCGGAGGCCACTCGGCTGCTGCTCAGCGAGACAGAAAGCGGTGTGTTCCTCGTGCGGGACTCCAGGACGATACACGGGGACTACGTGTTGTGCGTCAGGTTGGTAACTCGATATAAAGGTGGCACTTCGGTGGGCTGTCCCGGCCGGCGGCCACTCGGCTGCTGCTCAGCGAGACAGAAAGCGGTGTGTTCCTCGTGCGGGACTCCAGGACGATACACGGTGACAACGTGTTGTGCGTCAGGTTGGTAACTCGATATAAAGGTGGCACTTCGGCGGCCTGTCCCGGCCGGCGGCCACTCGGCTGCTGCTCAGCGAGACAGAAAGCGGTGTGTTCCTCGTGCGGGACTCCAGGACGATACACGGGGACTACGTGTTGTGCGTCAGGTTGGTAACTCTATATAAAGGTGGCACTTCGGTGGGCTGTCCCGGCCGGCGGCCACTCGGCTGCTGCTCAGCGAGACTGAGCGGCGTGTTCTTCGTGCGTGACTCCAGGACGATACACGGAGATCACGTTTTGTGCGTCAGGTTGGTACTGCAGCGTTCAGTCCTGACCAGAGGCCACGCCATACGCCATCACACACTGTTCCTCATTCTGCTCTCGGGATGTCCAGCAGCTCTGAGCAATCCGCCAGCAGATGGAAGATTGAATACCTGTAGCAGGATTGGGTCAAGTTCTATGAAACACCTGTGGAGCGTTCGCGGCCCAACGGCGGCCGCGTACCGCGTGCGGTATTCGAGGTTAAGCAACTAGTCATGCGCAAAATCACTACATAGTATAAAACAAAGTCGCTTTCTCTGTCCCTATGTCTCTATATCCCTATGTATGTTTAAATTTTTAAAACTACGCAACGGATTTTGATGCGGTTTTTTTTAATAGATAGAGTGACTCAAGGGGAAGGTTTATATATATAATACATGCATCAGCATTGCAACCGTGCGAAGCCGCGGCGGGTCGCTTGTGTATCACTAAAAAGAAATGACTGATATACTTCATTCCTTCACTGTGAAGTATATCACTCATTTACTTCACCAGTTCAGTTTAGTTCAGTAGCTCAACAGATCCATCTACGATATAAATGGGTAATGATATCAGTCATTCATTCAATCGTGGCGTCTATATCACTCTCGAAGCAAATGAGTAGGTAAACGATATCATTCGTGAACTGGTCTGAATGAAGTATTGAAGTATATGAATCCGAACTGAACTAGTGAATGAAAGAGTGAGACGAGGTGAAGTACTTCATTTGAATCATTCATTCGTGAACTACTCATGTCTACAAGCAACGTCGACCCAGGTCAGTTCCTGAATGGGTTACCGCTTTGGGTGATCATTAACTGAGCGCTTCCGTGCTTTGGCATGCACGTAATACTGCTGTCTATGATAGCAGTTGTTAAGCCAAATTAGAGGCCTTCGGGCGGCTTGAGAATTTCTAACAGTCAAGTTGCCCACTCTGTTACAAGGGGAGTCGAAGTTGCACCACGCGACGTCCGCAAGGAGTATACTAGGGATGTCACCTCCCGTCTTGAAAAATTGACTATTAAATAATCGATTATTTTGCTCCAAATTAAAATCGACTAAAAAACAATCGATTTTTGAGGAAATAATAATCGACTTGTTCAATAATCGATTTTTTATTTATTTTTCCTATGGGGTCGGTTCCACGGTGATTATTATCATGCGATACACTCATATCATGATCAGTATCACAAGAATGTTGAGTTGTATTGCAGTATCGTGATAATATCTGACCAAATCCGGATATTCTGAAATCCGCGATATCTAAGGGGCGTGGCTTCAATGTTAGCTTCATTGCTAGAAATATCTTCATAATGCCATGGTGCTTACTAGGATTTTGTAGACGTCTAATATTCTCATGTCCAAGGTGGTAGCTTACAATATTCTTTGATAAAATATGACTTCATTGCTTTAATAATTATTATATGACTTGCACATTTTTTTTAATTTTAATTTTTAATTTAGATTGATTATATTATTCGAATTGTTTTTTATGTATTTTTATCCAATGTTTTGTACGCCTATTGGCAAGACATAGAAGATCACTAAATGTATTTTTAACAACTCTGTTATTCATCAGCCTACCTATGTCTACAATAAACATTTTTCTGATTCTGATTCTGAAATTATGTTACGATTAATCGGCTGTGAAAATCATGATCGATTTTTTATTTTTTAAATAATAATCGATATTTTAATAATCGATCCCTAGAGTATACCCACCGTTACCCTACACGCGACCCCTGGGTGGTGCTAAACGATACAGCAAGAGTGGCAACCGTATGTCTTCTCGAAGATCGCATGGTTCGAAATAATTACCATACCATAAATATATATGTGAAATACCGAGTGTCATCATTTTAGCGTTTTACCTCAACATAATGACGTATGTAAGGAATATTTCCAGGAAAACACAGGACTGATGTTTACATATAATCATAACATGTTATTGTTGTTGCACATGTCCTTATGACAGCATCGTAATACATAGTAGTCACACTACTATAATATTAGCGAAGTAGTGACGAAATTAATGTACGACGTCACCCAAACTATGAAGTTTAAAATATTGAAAAAATAGAGGTGGTGTGCATTAATAAATTGGAAGCCCCACATTCAAAACACGAAGACTAAATTAGCAAAGTTTGTATATGCACTAAATACTGTCAAGAGAAACACGGACTTTGAGTCAGCGCTTTCGGTATATTACGCTTACATTTACTCCAGTCTCCGATATGGTGTGGTCCTGTGGGGAGCCAGTACCGAAGCTCACCAGGTTTTTATCATGCAGAAAAAATGCATTAGGATATTAGCGAACATACGGATTCCCAATAGCTGTAGACCATACTTCATACAGCACAAACTGCTTACATTACCATCAATTTATCTTATGGAGGCAGCAATGTTTGTCAGGAAACATCCACATCTGTTCAAGGCTAAAACTGATACACATAAGACCAGACACCAATATAAAAATAAATTGATGGTACCAAATTCCAACTTAGCTATGTATAGAAATGGCCCTTACTATAAATGTATTAAAATAACAAATAAGATCCCGAATACATTAAAAATGTTACCAAGTGATAAACTCTTCCACAATAAGTTAAAGAAACTATTAATTGAAAAATGTTATTACTCCATTGAAGAATTCTTCAAAGATGAAACCTTAATCAATTATAATATAGACTAAATAATTAATACTACGACATGTATACATAATAATGATTATAATGACTGCATTTAACTGCTATACCTACTTGACATATTACTATTTCCTAATTAAATGTGAACTAATATTTCATATAATAAAACGTTATATAATATAAATTTGATATCCCTATCTAATATCTATAATTAATTAAATTGTAATTTCCGCAAGTTGCATGCTATTAGGCTATTACTATAATTGTAACATATAGGCTATTTAAAATGTGCAATGCCCTACCAGGGTCCATGTGAAACCACTATAACTATATAAGATCTACTGTATTTACCATGGTTGCAATAAATAAATAAATAAATAAAATAAATACTTTCAACGATTTTTGCTTTCAACAGGACCAGACAAAAAGTCGTAAGTTCCCCATGAAGACACGACCATTTTAGATTCAATGTATTGGATAGTTGTTTTTAAATGTGGTGTGTGTGTGTGTGGTGTTGGTACCCTTCATTTTGCGTGATCCGACACGCACTTGGCCGGTTTTTTTTTACAGTTTTCCAGTCGGCATTCTTATACATACGTACTGTTTCAAAGCTCGGATCTAATTCGAATACTAATTGTCATAGGCACTAGATTTAGCGCTAGCGACTGCCATTAATCTGATCTCCCAACCCATAGATGACCAGTATTGCCATTGGACTATCGGTGGTACGGAACCCTAAAAAGGTAGGCACCGCGCTTGTGTTCGACAGTCGCAATCTTTCATAGGCTACGGTGTCTGCTCCAGGGATTGTAAAACCGGTTTTATTTAATACCTGTATAGAAATTGACAAACTATTACCGCTAATAAAACTATATTCTAATTAGAGGTATTGTTGTCATTCCGCTTTTATCTATACCTCTATGTACGATATTAAATACCTGTATTCAATACCGCTGTTCATTGCACTTAAAAGGTAAGATGTCGATTAAACATTACTACTAAAACGCAAGAAATAGGTGTAAATACCGCTTTTTACAATACGCCAGTTTGCAGAAACAAATAATCGATTGACACTGACAGCTATTACCGGAAATGGTTTTTATGGGTAGTGTCAAATAGAGGTATTGTTGTCAATTGGCGAAATCGCTAATATATTTGAATACCGGTTTTGGTTATACCGCTAATCAGAGCTTTAGCGATATAAATAGCGAAATGCAATTATAACCGGTTATACCATATTTAAAACCGGTAATAAGAATACCGGTAACGATCCCTGGTCTGCTTACCGTCAGGTCGTATTCTTGTCCAAAAAAGCTAATGCTACAGTTACACATGCTGATTACTAGCACGAAAGCATGCCACTATTGAGCAATTGCTACTTAGTAGTATGTGTGTCGAAACATTGCTAATAATGAGCATGCTAACTTCGAGTTTGCTCAAAAGTCGACACTCGTGCGATTTTTAGGCATGCTACCTGCAGAGCGGGTGGAAGGGGGCGTGGTATTAGCAAGATTAGCAAGTGTGGACACACTTGCTTAATAAACATGCTAGTAGTTAGTATGGTAGTAGTATGCTTATCTCAAGCAAATGTATACAACTCAAAAGTATGCTCATCTTATGCATACTAATGAGCATGCTTTTTACGTGCTAATTTTGAGCATGTGTAACAGTACCTTTATAAATACGCTGAGATACGCGTCATACTCGTGAACGGGTGCTGTTTGTGGGGTCCGGTCTGTTCATGTTTGCAAGGACTAGTAACTTCGTACTAGTGTTCAGTGGAATTGACATGATGAGAGACTTCACTGTTCTCATTTGATTTTATTTTTTAGACTGACGCTCAGAGACCTTATACATCTCTGAGGATATTTATTTATTAGATTTTATTATTTTCATATTGACGTGTTATAGATATAGCTCAAAATATTTTATTATGATTCGTGTACTTACTTTATTACCTTTTATCTTGACGCTTAGAGACCATATACATCTCTAACAAATCTCGATTGTTATTAGTTTCTTAGTCTTATTTTTGACATGTAACACTACATTTAATTAATGATACTTTGATTATTGTATTATTTTTATTTGATGTACCTAATAGATAGATTTTGACTTGTAAAAGTGCCCTTGAGGCCAATTTGCAGAATAAATGTTTTTATTTTGATAATAATGTAACAAGTTGTTCCGCAGAGAGGACGACCGGGTGTCCCACTACATAATAAACCGCATCGTGTCCGCCGACGGCTCGACGCGGTTCCGCATCGGCGACCAGCTGTTCGCGGACATGCCCGCGCTGCTGTCCTTCTACCGGCAGCACTACCTGGACACCACGCCGCTGGTGCGGCCGCTGCCGCAGGCCAGCGTCAGGGTACGTTAGACCTCACGTTAGTTTAGGGGTCAATCAACTTTTTCTTGTTGTTATTCTGTCCCGTCAGCGAGGAGACAACAGTAACCATGTTTCTTAGAAAAATGTTTATAATATGGAATTCAAGCATGCCCAGGAGATGACCCATGTCCAAATGGATTATCACTAAAATTCATGTTTGTTGGATTTAAACCCTATAAAATCACAGTTTTAAAGAGTGACTCAGGAGACGTAACCATGGTTACAAGCAACAAAGAATAGTTGATCGACCCTTAGATACTAAGCTCCCCCGAGCGAGAGTAGTCATGATAAAACACCGTGGGTATAATTGTGGTTGAAATACTAATTATATTTTAATAATTATGACATTACATCTTAATGACTATTTTCATAACTACGACATTAGATGTTGACGTTAAATTTTCCTCTTGACATTCAGATTTTATTCTAGAAACTGTCTAGATTATACTATTTTTTATGTTTTTATTTTACATATTGACGATCTTTTTGTGAATTTATTATACTCTCTTTTGACATACGTAGTCTAGCCATAAATTCTGTCCCAACTTTTTCGCCATTTTAAATTTAATAATGGAACGTTCGATGTACTTTTGTTTCTTGATTATGCTTAAATAGACATTTGGCTGTCAGAAAAAGTATATTTGGCTCCAGGTATCGTTTCCCTGAAGATGGAGTGGGGCATCAAAGAGAATCGTGTCGCAGTGATAGCGTTATACAAGTGTAACAAGCAAGTGAACAACATTTTCAAACTGCTGAAACCTTTGAATATAACAAAGAAATTTATCTATCGTACCATCAAGCGATACAACGACATCGGTTTAGTCGACGACCGGCCCAGGAGCGGTCGACCACGGCAAACAAGGACACCGGCAGCGATTAAAGCGGTAGCTGAGCGAATTCGGAGAAATCCGCTACGCAAGCAGAAAATCATGGCTAGGGAAATGAAAATTCCCCCTAGAACTATGTCCCTTATCATAAAACAAGACCTTAAGCTTGGGGCTTATCGACGGAGCACAGGTCAGCGATTGACAGCGGCCCTACGGAAAATAAGAGCGACGAGAGCTAAAGTGTTATGGTCGCGGCATGCAAAGGGCGGATATCGTAATATTCTGTTTACAGATGAAAAAATCTTTACTGTGGAGCAAAAATTCAACCGCCAAAATGATAAAATATATGCTCACAGTTCCCAAGAAGCTTCTGAAAAAGTTCCAAGGGTAGAAAGAGGCCACCATCCTGCATATGTCATGGTTTGGTGGGGAGTATCCTATGAAGGCGTCACAGAGCTTCATTTTTGTGAACAAGGGGTAAAAATACGTGCTACGAACTATCAAAAAGACATTTTGAAGAGAGTTGTTCAGCCGCTAAATGATACTTTATTTGCCGGTAAGCACTGGATATTTCAACAAGACTCTGCCCCTGCACATAAAGCTAAGACAACGCAACGGTGGTTAGCGACGCATTTCCCCGAGTTTATTGCGGCTGAAGATTGGCCCTCAGGAAGCCCGGATCTCAACCCCTTGGACTATGGTCTGTGGAATATTTTGGAGGAGAAAGCCTGCTTTAAACCTCATCGCAATGTTGAGTCTCTGAAGTTAGATTTAGTGCGGGCAGCGGCTTCAATACCCATCGATACCGTCCGTGCCGTCATAGACGAGTGGCCGGACCGTTTAAAGAAGTGTGTTAAAGTAAAAGGTGGACATTTTGAATAAATATTTTATTTTATACAATCTGTATAGTATAATTAATAAAAATAACCCTAATTTATTTATAAACTTTCTTTTATTTTCAAAATAAATGTCATTTCATATAGGACAGAATTTATGGCTAGACTACGTACATTACAGTAATTCATGTCTTTTTTTAAATTTCATATGGATCAATAAATTGCTCTGAATGATTAGATTCAATTTATGTAATATATAACTGACGATTCAAAAGTGCTTGTTGCTAGCCTAACCTAACCTATTTGAATAAAGAATATTTTGAGTTTGAGTTTGTCACACGCATGAATTGTTTGATGGCGAAAACTCGCCTCGCTGCCCAATTCTGCGAACCCCTCATTTGTCTAGTCTATGGAATATTCTTCCAGACATAATCACATGTAAAAGAGCCCTGGAGGCCTACTTGCAGAATAAATATTTGATTTTGATTTGCACCCTTCATACAATTTAATTTTATTACAAACTATGACATATTTATGAGCTGAATTTAGATGCTTATAAATATGTAACCGCTCAATCGTGTTTCCATATCCAGCAATAAAGATAAGTCTTCGTTTCTAGGCGCCACCGCAGCAGCACCAGGTTTTGGAGGTGGTTGTGGCGAGGTTCGACTTCTTCGGCAACGTAAGTGGATCCTTTTAAAGCTCGGTTTTATAAAGATCCGTTAGAACTTATGTCGGTTTGTTATGTCAAAAAATGTACTGAGTTACTGAAATTTGATCTGAGATTTGGTCTAACGGATTTTTATAAAACCCGGCCTTAGTGTGCTTTTTAACGGTTTTACTGACACTTGTTTTGAACAACCCGCAACTCATATTTTAGCTCTTTAACTTAGGCTCGGTTGCACCAACATACGATCACAGGCCGGTCATCGTCAAATATGGCGCCGGCAGCTGTCATCCCATAGAAACTTGTCAAACTTTCCATACAATCAGATTTTAACGAACACGGCTTACGATTACAGACGGTTTGGTGCAACCTAGCCTTAGTTTTTATCTCTCTTAGTTTGACTGTAACTATCTTATTCGTTTTGTTCCACTTGCTATTTCGGCTAAACCGACGGACAGTAGAGATGAGACTAGGGACGAGTTGCACAAACATACAATTACCGACCGATCTAAGTTAAATATGGCGCCGGCAGCTGTCATCCCATATAAACTTGTCAAACTATCCATACAATCAGATTTTAACGAACACGGCTTACGATTACAGACGGTTTGGTGCAACCTAGCCTTAGTTTTTATCTCTCTTAGTTTGACTGTAACTATCTTATTCGTTTTGTTCCACTTGCTATTTCGGCTAAACCGACGGACAGTAGAGATGAGACTAGGGACGAGTTGCACAAACATACAATTACCGACCGATCTAAGTTAAATATGGCGCCGGCAGCTGTCATCCCATATAAACTTGTCAAACTATCCATACAATCAGATTTTAACGAACGCAGCTTACTATTACAGACGGTTTGGTGCAACCCAGCCTTAATCTCTCTTAGTTTGTCTGTAACTATCTTATTCGTTTTGTTCCACTTGCTATTTCGGCTAAACCGACGGACAGTAGATATGAGACTAGGGACGAGTTGCATCAACATACGATTACCGACCGATCAAAGTTAAATATAGCGCCGGCAGCTATCATCCCATAAACTTGTCAAACTATCCATACAATCAGATTTCAACGAACACAACTTACGATTTATTTATTCATTAATTGTAATGTCATGCATACCTACACAATAAGATGTTACATTTCTATTTTAAGTCATTTCATGACACCCTGTAAGGGCACACAATAGTCACAATGTTAAATCTAGATTTAAAAACTCGATTATTACATTTACAATTATGGTATATGTCAAATAAGTTAGGTGAATCAACTATTTACTTCACAATTAATTATATAATATATGTTACTGTTATTTTATGTATAATGTTAATCTAAGACTAAGTGCCTACATTTTATTTCAATTTACTTATAATAATTTGCTAAATTTTTGTCATCAAGGAATGCGTCCACCGAGTAGTAACAATTTTCTATTAATAGGTTTTTTAACTTAACTTAAGATTACAGACGGTTTGGTGCAACCCACCATAGGTTTAGGTATGTGGTGTAGTGTTCCTGGTGGTGATAAGGTTGCTGTGTTTTGAAGGCCTCTATCTGGCGACACAACGACTCCTCAAATAAATTAAAAGGTCGGCACGGCGTGGCTTCTGCAGCTGGAGTCGCAAACGTCCATAGGCAGGTCATGTACATGTTTGCCACCGCTCTAAAAAGTAAAGTTAGTATTGCTTTTTTGTTATTTTGCTGTGCATCATTCGGACTCGAACTCGGCCTGTGTTTCGCTAGAAACGTTGGAAACCGCGCTCGTTACGCACTCTGCAGTCTTTCTATAATTAGCGCGCGATTCATTTGTTTCAACCGTGAACAAGTATGAATGAACGTATTACGTGATATCATCATGTGTCGAAATGAAATGAAATCATTTATTCTTCAATTTAGGCATGTTACATGCACTTATGAAAGTCAAAAAACTACCACCGGTTCATAAAATAAATCTCTGCCTCGAGAAGAACCGGCGTAAGAAACTCGGCGAGGTGTCATTTTTTCAAAACAATATACAATGTATATAAAATAACACTATCATAATACTACAGAATTAAAATGCTATAATATAAAACACACATGTACATATATATTTAGGACAAAATATTTCTGTGTTAGATTACTTGTGCGGGACGCTATCACTGCCAAACGTCCCTATCCATGATGTAATCGTTTATCTTATAATATGCTTTTGAAATAAGTGTTTGTGATTTAAATTTAGAATCCGTAAGTTCAGTAATGTGACTTGGCATTTTATTGTAGAATTTTATTCAATTTCCCAAGAACGACTTTTTCGCCTTCACTAGTTTGTAAAAAATTGTATAAATTCCTCCTAACATACATGATTATTTCAAATATGTACAGCGACGGCAGGGTTAGGATATCTATTTCCTTAAAGATTTCTCTCAATGACTCACAAGACCCCATGTGATAAATTGCTCGTATAGCCCTTTTTAGCAATATAAATACAGTTTCGATATCTGCAGCTGATCCCCATAAGATGAGACCGTATCTAATTATACTATTAAAATAAACGAAGTAGGGTCAACTATTCATGCACGACTCGAAAAAAGCTAACTTAGTAAAAATATATTTATCTTGCGTTAAACAAAGCTTGCGAAAATATCAGGAAAGCATCAGGCTTCAAGTTTATTTTTAATATTTGCCATTTAAAAGTGGCCGCTGTGTGATCGTCAGATATCGTGAATGACTTTTTTGTACAGGTTAATTACTTGAAGTTTACCACTGACCTATGCTCTTATTGCATTTGATATTCTACTTTAACACTACTGTAATACAGTTTCAATTATGTACACAGTGTCTAAAAATCGTATGTTTCTAATACATGTTGATTTTAAGACAATATCAATTGAATTGACATCACCTGTCAGTGTCAAATTCAGTAATCGTAATGAAACTTCGTGCAAACAGAGTTTGTTTGTCTTTTTCTTTTAAAGTTGCTGATTTGACTGCCAGTTGTCATCCCTATTGCTAGAACTCGTATAGCTGAACATTAACCCGCTTATTCATAAACGTCTATCAAACCCATGTTAGTTAACTAACCGCTAAAGTTCGTTTGTCCTTATCTGTCAGTTTGACATTGACGTTTGTGAGAATGGGACAAAGAACGTTTTAGTTAGCAGAGGTTCGTTAAGTTTTATGAATAAGGATGTAAGTTTCACCTGCTCTGCCTACCTCTTCGGGAACAGAGGCGAGAGCTCTGTGTATATATTCATATTTAATGATAATATTCAATTACATGTCAATTTGTTTTAAATACATGTCACTTCATTATCATTAGATTATCTTAAATTCTATAAAATAACTCTCTATGGTCATAGAACGCCTGCTCGAGAAGCCATTTTTTGTCTGAGTTTAAATATTGGACCACTTTGTGAAGCGGTAATGTCACCTGGAAGGTGATTATAGACCCTACGACCCATGACGTGACTGAGTTTCCGTGATTTTGCTAGTTTGTGGGGCATTAGGGGGAGCTTACCAGCTCGCACGCTGCGTGTGGTGTAGAATCTACCTCGTCCCGTGTATTTAATGCCATTTGCCAGATTAGCAGCGAGGATAACGTTAGGATACCTAGTGATTTGAAGTGTGATCTCGCAGAGTCTGTTATATATGAAATACTCAGAATAACTACTAATATACCATCTGGAATGCTGACTAATAGACAAATCGCTAATGCCCTACAGCACGCCCAAAATAAACGAACACGTGCGGCGTGACTTCCTCCACCACGTGGTCCCGTGATCCGGTGACCTGGAAATGCTCTCTGTTCCATAAGAAAAATAGTACGTTACACAACTAGGACGGGAAAGTTTTATATAGGAATTAGTTTAATTAAGGTTTTTACAGTTCGATTCGAAGCCGTGTGCGACGGAGCGGGATTTTTTCATACAAAAGCCGGATTCGGGTCATTCCACGGGCGTTTCAACTATTAATAAATATTGAAGGAATAGGCTACACAGGACTATAAAATTTGAATTGTGACAAAATCTACGAGCACAGTATATATATCGTTGCATCAAAGCGTCTTGGTGTGTAGGTACTTTAAAAATAACGAATGTATGACATTAAACTCGATAAAATGATGTAATTGATTTTATAATTTTGACTTATAGACATTTTATTTGACTTTATTTTTATCTGTATTTTGACATTAATGACCATAGTACGTATATACTGTATTGCAGGTGTATATACCTCTCAATTTCACATGCCATTTATGGTAAATTTTAGTGATACTAAGACTACTTTTAAGATCTCATTGTACCTGAAATTATGTGAAATAAATTATTTGATATTTGATTTGGTGTAGCTCATTTCTTCAATATTTAGAACTAGGGATTGTCGGCGGTTGGAAGTGCATGTGGAATGACCCATTCATATTATTTAGCTGACGTGGCGCGATAGAACGGTGTAGGATAGATTCGCATTCATCTGATGCGCTGTGATGTGACGGCTCATACTGCGTCAGGTGTCCGAGCGCATCAGATAGCATCACGTCAGATAATTAAGAAGTGGATTAGGCTTTAGTTAACAGCGATAAAGCTGTAATTTTTTGTGTATCGCCGATTATATGCACATCCTTGCTTCGTTTTTCGTGTGTAAAAGCGGTAAAGCGTCCTCGATACTATCAACCTATTGCAACGAGATAAGGCCTGCCAATGGTCATTTGTATGTTAATTTGTAAACATTTACTTTTTAATTTGTTAACTTAAGAGTTATTGTTTACGAGTGGCAATGAAAATTAAATAGCATGTTCTCTGCTTACCCCGTTTGTAAACAAACACAGGCTTCATTTCATTCCATCGGTTATATTTGGATGATTTATTTACAAATCTCGGTCATTTTTTCCAGGACCCAGACGACCTTCCTTTCAGACGCGGTGAGCGTCTAATGGTGATCAACCGTGACGAGGAGCAGTGGTGGACCGCGCGCAACAGCCAAGGGCGGACCGGCTCCATTCCTGTTCCGTATGTGCAGCGGGTATGTAATATAATAATAATAATTTATTTATTATACAAAAACACAGAAATACAAGTTATGCGAATATCTGTTGAGACCAAAACTAGGCTGAGCCTGTATTTTGGGACCCGCTGAGATGGCTAACAAAACACGTGAGCATTGCAAAATGAAAATTAAGTTATTAGCTTAGGTTAGTGTATCAGTGTATCAACAGAAAACTCCTGTAAATAGGTCTATGCTCGCTCTGCAGTTGCTTCAACATTCTTACATCCGTCCCCATCGGGTTTGAATTATTGTTCGATTTAAACGCTCGGCGGTATTCACCTGAGGAGCTGGCTGCGCTTTACTCCGTGTTGCGTATGTGCAGCGGGTATGTTTCATGCAGTATTTAACCATACAATTGCCGTTAACAGGGCTAGTCTCGCTCTTCTCCAGCTGCATCAGCAGGAGGATTTGTGATCTTGATGCTTTGAGAGTAACCAAGATGCGAAATAAAGGGTCGTTTTAACAGAATTGTCTCATACAAATCGTGTTTTTTTTCTAAATCATCGTTTATTTTCTGTTAATCGTTCGATTGCGGTAAGATTATCCACAAATATATATTTATATTCAGAATTTGGAGCCATCTGGAGCACCCATGCCCATCACCGAGGGTATGACTCAACTGGGTGACCCTCCCAGCCCCCCCACCAACAACAGGAACCCCCAGAGGACTAATATGCAGGTACCTACATTTTATCATAAAACAATGTTTTATTGGAATTAAACCAGTTTTCAGCCAGTAAACCTCTATGTGTAAACAAGATATTGATCCAGATTCGTTTCTATTCCTTTGCGATTATTTTTGCGCTATTTGATTATTTCAAGTATGAATTGATTCCGTCAAGATGAGTTAATGCCAGCACTTTATTTATAAGTAGACTCCGGACTCTTGTGGAAATGACGTCACAGGAGGGTAATTTGGGGAGTAAATGAATGGTGTTAATTAATACGGAAACCAAATGTTATTCACAAAATGTAAATCTTCGTAATGACTGTTTGTGCCAAAATAAAGTGAAAAAAAAACCAAATCTATTGGTGTTCAACGGAATAAACGTTTACTTGATGTCTAACCCCCTTATTCATAAATGTCTGTCAAACCTATATTAGTTAACTAGCCGCTAAAGTTTGTTTGTCCTTATCTGTCACTTTGACATTGACGTTTGTGAGAATGGGACAAAGAACTTTTTAGTTAGCAGAGGTTTGTTAAGTTTTATGAATACGGGGGTTAATGTTTACTTGATTTAAACCCTATAAAATCACAGTTTTAAAGAGTGACTCAGGAGACGTAACCATGGCAACGAGCAACAGAATAGTTGATCCACCCAATTACGAGATCGGCAGCATTTAAGTTTATTTTTAGAATGATGTTTAGGATTATTTAACAGTCACCAAGGCATTTTTAATATTTTGTTCGGTTGTTTCTTTTCTTTGTTTCTCTTTCAGGCTACAGTAATTTTTGTGTAATGAAATTCTACATTATTTCTTCACACTGGAAGCTCCAATGTTTTCATCAGATCTCATGAATTGGCCTTGCCTTCCTACTACTATGACGACTAATATAAAACCATTGTACGTATGTTCCAGCGCATATTGCCTGCGCTGGCGCGAGTGAGACAGACGCGGGTGCCCAACGCGTATGACCGGACCGCGCTGAGGCTCGAAGAAGGAGACATTGTCAGGGTAAGCCACATCACTTTAGTTTGTTTCAGTGCCATGATGTGAGTGAACCTTCGGCTCTATCCCACTTCACTGAACTGGTCTAATGTCATATTCGTTTGCCATTCAAGTTGCTCGTGTCAGGAACAGACTCCCCGTTACAATCAGGTCGTGCCGGCGCGACCCGCGCTGAAAGCTCCACCAGATATATATATATGATAGATATAGATAGATATTTTTTTTTTAAGGAACGGTTGATGAATTTGGAACTGGGTAGCGATTGCACCTATAGCTCAGTTGGCTAGAGCGACTGGTCGCGAGTGCCGGGAGGTCGCAGGTTCGAATCCTGCTCGGTGCCTAAATTTTTCAATTTTTCCTTCATTCTAAATTATAGATAGATATATATGATAGATATAGATAGATATATATGATAGATATAGATAGATATATATGACCATTGTCAAGAGGGCGATATTATTCTCATTTTTTTAAATACAACGTCGGTGGCAAACAAGCGTACGGCCCGCCCGATGGTAAGCGGTCACCGTAGCTCCAGCACTCCTGGGGTGTCACATGCGCGTTGCCGATCCTTTAAAAATTCGTATGATTTATATGCTTTTTGGACATACATTTTGATTTTGAGTCTTGGATGTTTTATATGTATTTAAGTATTTATATCTATTAAATATATCGTCGTCTAGTACCCATAACACAAGCCTTCTTGAGCTTACTGTGGGGCTAGTTCGATTTGTGTAAGATTGTCCTCTAATATTTATTTATTTATTTTCGCTTCCATTCCTCAAACCATGACCTGTGGCCATCGCTCGTCCTCGGACGGTCAAGGTGTATGTAATTTATTTTCTGAGTATTTCGGATCGGTCGTTGAATACCATGGGTGGCCCGATGTGTCTGAACATCCTCCAGAACACCGGCAGAGCCTCTGTCACGTGTTGGTCTGTATGGCCGGGATGATGACATGTTGACTTGTTCACCTGTGTGTTCCGATGTTCGTTTTGAACTGTTTTGTAGCGACATTGTGCCATTTCCCGAGCATTTTTTTCTAGAATAGGGATGTTGACTCAAAATTATTATCCATAGTATTTTTCGGTAGGGGAATCTAACGGTACCGCTATTTTTTTCGATACCTGAACCGTTTTCATTAAGGTATCGTTTAGGCTTTACGAGGGTACCGCCGACGGCGCCAACCAATCAGCGCTAGCTATTGGGTGTATGCCTAAAATACCCATGTTTATTAAATATCGTTCGGCGCGATAGCTTACTGACGTAGTCGCTGTTGGCTGTTGGTCGCGCTTACGTACCCATCCTAAGAGTTACGATCGAAATTTTTCGGTACCGAAATAATACCGGTTGGCTACCGTTATAATAGAGGTTTGAGTACAGCTATGAAAAATAGCGATATCGTTATTTTATACCGGTAGCGTACCTTGATGTTTCAATCGGTATAGTTCCACCTTTATAACGAAGCGGTACCGATATCCAATACCGCTACCATACCGCTTATACCGTACCGAAGGCGGTCCCTGGACGTCACTGACGTAAAGTGCCATAGTAGATGACGATTGTTCAATACAGAGGTGTGTTTTGCGGAAAAGGGTCAGAATATGCCGCCACTTAGAACTTTGTAGTCTTATTAAATCAATTATGTAATTATTTATTCATTTGAGTTACTTTTTTCGCCATATGATTGCGAGTTTGATCCTTTTTCGAGAAAATTTAAAGTTATTCATTTTCTTAATAGTTGTTATCATCATCATCATCATCAGCCTGTGTCAGTCCACTGCTGGACATAGGCCTCTCCCATGGCACGCCACTGAGCTCGGTCTTCAGCTCTTCTCCTCCAATCCCTGCCCACTGCCTTTCGAATATCATCGCCCCACCTAGTTACAGGGCGTCCTACACTACGTTTGCCGACACGCGGTCTCCACTCAAGAACCAGTCTGCCCCAACGGCCATCGGTTCTGCGACACATGTGACCTGCCCACTGCCACTTCAGCTTACTAATTCGCTGAGCTATGTCGGTAACCTTTGTTCTCTGACGAATAACTTCGTTCCGGATACGATCCCTAAGAGAGACTCCAAGCATAGCTCGCTCCATAGCTCGCTGCGCGACCTTAAATTGGTGGACAAGACGTACAGTGAGTGGCCACGTTTCGGCTCCGTATGTCATTACAGGCAGGACGCACTGATTAAAAACTTTCGTTTTTAGGCTTTGTGGTATCGGCGATGAGAAGACTCGACGAAGTTTCCCAAACGCTGCCCAGCCCAACTGTATTCGTCTCCTAAGTTCCTTCTCGAAGTTGTTCCTACCTAGTTGGAGCAGCCGCCCTAGGTATATGTACTCGGAAACAACTTCGAGGCAGACTCCGTTTATAAAGATCGGTCCCGGATCGACGTGCTCGTTGATCATAACTTTGGTTTTATCCAAGTTCATCCGGAGACCGATTCGCCGAGACGAATTAGTGAGGCTGTCCAACACCTGTTGTAGATCCTGCAGCGTTTCAGCCATAATGACAATAGTTGTCAATATCCCCATTTTATTATATACATTGTAAATAATGTTCCGCTCTTGACCATGCCTCGTCACTCGTGCCTTAAAAATAATCACGTCCGCTGTGCGCGCGTAAACGTGACTTTATTTGGTGTAATTAAAGATGTGAGTGTAGTGTAGCAATGTAATTGTATTGCAGGTGACGAGAATGAATATAAATGGGCAGTGGGAAGGCGAGCTCAACGGCAGGAGCGGCCACTTCCCGTTCACGTACGTCGAGTTCCTGGACGAGCCCACCAGCTAAGTGCGGTGTTCAGCCATGTTGACGGCGTGTTGACGGCGAGCTGTACTCGACGTACCCACCGGCTAAAGTGTTGACAGTAATGTTACCAGCGTGTTGACAGTGTTTTGAAAGCGTGTTGACAACGTGTTGACGGCGTGTTGACAGTATGTTGACGGTGTGTTGACGGCGAATTTTACTCGACGTATCCACCGGCTAAAGTGTTGACAGTAATGTTACCAGCGTGTTGACAGTGTTTTGAAAGCGTGTTGACAACGTGTTGACGGCGTGTTGACAACGTGTTGACGGCGTGTTGACAGTATGTTGACGGTGTGTTGACGGCGAATTTTACTCGACGTACCCACCGGCTAAAGTGTTGACAGTAATGTTACCAGCGTGTTGCTAGTGAGTTGACAGCGTGTTAACAATGTATTAATAGTGTGTTGACAGGGCGCCGGTGTTGTTATCAACATGTTTCTCAACTTGCTCAGTGTCAAGTGTCATATGTTGGCAACATGCTCACAGTATTGACAGTGCTCTGTATTTGTTATTGGATATTTTCTATATATTTAAGTTAATATTTATCTATAATTATGTATATCGTCGCCTAGTACCCATAGTACGAGCGTTGCTTAGTTTGGGACTAGGTCGATATGTGTAATGTAAGATTGTCCTCAATTCATTTTATTTTTATCATTATCGTAAATGTTGACAGCAGTAGATGCTCAGGCTTCTATTTCAACGTACATTGATGGGTCGCCAAATAAATGTGGGATCTGGTAACCCATTGACCCAGAAATGGCAACGCGAGCAGCGCCTCTGGCGGCCTTTGGTGGTAACTATTTTTTGCCATACAAATTGAGACTAAACGCGAACGCGTTTGTGTTTTGTTTCGAAAGAACTTGTACTAGAGACACTGAACTCTGCTAACTTGTTGATATTGTGGTTTTCAGTTGAAAATGTGTTGACAGACTGAATGATGTTGACTGTATGTTGTCACTATGTTGACACTTGACATTACGTGGTCAATATGTTGAACAGTTGATATTTTCTATCTAGAAGTCAACGGACTGAATCAAAATGGTTGTTACCTTTTCACGATGACGTGTTAGATGAGCAAACGCTCACGTAATTCATGAATACTTTCACTGGCACAGGTTTCGTTGCGCTACACTTGTAGCCGCCGTATGTAGAGAAAAGTGCCCACGAGATGAGCGCCCGCTTGTGGCACTGAAAGTGTTAATTTAGAGATTCGCCCACCGACCGGGCTCGTGCAAATACAGTAAACACACTTTGTTCCCATATTCTAAAACTTATCAAACCTATAAACTCATTAATTGAGTAACAGGCTTTCTCAGTGAGGAGCAATGTGAGTTTGTTTTTTAAATAATGTGTCACTTTTTGACAACAGCAAGTTGTTTTTTTTTCGTCAAAATAATATATAAAAAAAAGATAAATCTAAAATCTCAAAAAGACGTTGCTGATGTACACGAAAACATACGTAAAAGCTACACAAATTTATATACAATAGTTTTAAAGTAACATAAAATGCAATGGGTGTAAGTCATTCATATTCATAAACGAAATTAACACGTATTTATCGACGTTGAGATTATCGGAACTCATATCATATATTTATTTTGTATGCTCGCGTGAGTATGGGAGCGTTTCAAACGCCTAATTTCTTTGTTATCGTTTATGGCGGAGCTAGTTAAGCGCGGCACTGTAACACCGATAATATTCATATTTCTAATATCAAGACTGTCAATTTATTTAATCGGATATTTTGATGTTATTCATTTATATAAGGCATTTCATCTAACAGTAATTTTGTGTCCTGTTACTTAGGTAATACGGTGCATTTTTATACGCATAATTATGCATTTTTGCGCTTCCTACATTGTAAATTAAATATACTGGAAAGAGTCAATCATATTATATTGGACGGAGTTCTCAATACTGACATCCGCTTCATCAGCACAGCTTCATATGTGACGGGTCAGCAATACTACATGGCAGTCAATGTGACATTGTCACGAGGTGACACACTTGTCATGACAAGATTATTCCACTATCTAGAAGTATCCCAATTCAATCATGTGAAGCTCTAAAATGTCTTTTTTTACATAAATTAGGCTAATGTACACGCATTTTTGAAACTATTCCAGTATATTTAAAAATAAAAATCTCTTAATTTCTAATTAGGAATTGATTATAAATTAACATACATCGAATATGGGTGTTGTTTCGATTTTTATACCAAACATTTTATATGTATAACGCATTATTGAACTAGCTTAATATCTATGTTATTCACGGAATATTATCTTGAATATCTGCAAGCTAGTGACGAGTGTGACGAGTTGTGAAATACGGAATTGGTGGTGTAATCCTAAAAAAATATAATAAAAGGAAAAGTAGGTTGTTCTCATACACATTTAAAAAAAAACATCCACGTCAAACGCGTACGCGATGATTATTAGCCTCGCCTTCGGCTCGTGCGAAGAAACATCGATCGTGTAGTCCCGTGTATTCGAACGATGTAAGGTTTAAGCGCACGCGCTTTTGACTCATAATTTACGTTTAGCTGCTTGTTTGTATGATAACCACTTATTTGTTCTCACCTAACCTGAATTTAGTGTAAGTGTACTTGCAAAATATGCAAATAAAAGGAACATTGCGAAGACATGGACGGTTATATTTTATAAGATAAATATAGCTTGAAGCTTGAGTCACAGGTGAGGTTGCCATGCAATTAACATAATAACATCATAATCAAAAATTTATTCTGCAAATAGGCCACAAGGGCACTTTTACATGTCAAAATATTAATTTACAATTTACGAAAGTCTGACTATAATAAGTAATACATTATTCATGCCAAAATATTAATTTACAGTTCAAGAAGGAATAATAATTTCGAGTTTACAATTATAACAAAATTAATGTCATACAGTGAAGATAAACCTGCAAAGTTATCTATTACAAATATTACAACATCAGTATAGTTAGAGATGTATGTATATCATAAATGATGTTAAAAACTACAAACCCTTGACAGTTGCTGACATATCTCCGACAGTTTAACATTGTTATGTCGATAGGCTGCCATTCGACATGTGTACGGTTTCATGTAAATATCACATACATACAAATAGTGTATGTATATCTCGCGCGGTTCTCAGCGCCTGTGATTCACGTTTTCACGCCACATTGATGTAATTCTTCCAAAATAATGATAGTCAATATTTTTATAAACATTGCTGGTGCAATTAAAGTATTTAGTTAAGTGTTGTACAGTCGCCATCAAATATATCTGTAAGATAAGATAATTTATTTGTCAAACATGAGTAATTTTACATAAAAACATGAACATCGAACATGATGTTTTTTTTACATTTTACATGAACATGCACTTTAACGCCTTGACAATAGAGTCGTGTTCAGATATTTGTGAGCACCTCGTTCGCTCCGATATATCTAATGGCGACTGTACACGTGGTTTGCCGGCCATGATTTTATGCGTTTTGTTTCGCGTATAGTGTATAACACCACGGAAGGGCAATAATTGTACCCGTTAAAACTGAGTGTGGATTGTAACCCCCGTATTCATAAAACTTAACAAACGACTGCTAACTAAAAAGTTCTTTGTCCCATTCTGACAAACGTCAATGTCAAAGTGACAGATAAGGACAAACGAACTTTAGCGGTTAGTTAACTAATATAGGTTTGATAGACGTTTATGAATAAGGGGGTAAGTTGGTGTGCGGTAGTCGCGGTGGTGGTTCTCGGCGAAGATAGGTATCATAGGCGAAGCTAAAGTTTCGAATTGACCCTCTGTACTGTTATATACTGTATAAACATGTAATCTATAGTTCTTAACCTTGTACATTATTTTATGTGCAATAATATGTGTAACACATCAGTTTACAATGGGGGCTATCGCGTATGAATTCGCCGCTAGAGGCGCTAGTGTAGCGTGGGGTCTCCGAAACGTCAAATGTCACTCTGTGGTTGCGCTACGTGGGTTAATATCGAATTGGAACAATATGGTGACTATTCTGCAATACCTGAGCTTGATTATGGCAAATATGAGTTACGGGTCAATGACCGTCAGTGCTTTGAGACAGTTTTGTCTTTCGGAAACTTATTTCCTCCTTTTTTCCGAACAAAACGGGACCGCGCTACAATGCGGTATGTTAGATATTTTTACGGTACGGTTTTAAGGTATTGAATATGATTTAAATTTAAACCTCGTTCTCATGTCCATAATAATCAATAATATTTTTTGACAGCTGGACCTTACTCGACAGTGGCGCCAACTGGTGAGCACAAAAATGATAGCCCCCATTGGACACATGGTACATAACATTTGTTTTTAAACCTGGCGACATTCAGATTTGCTCACCAATATCACTAAAATGTTGCTCATAATATAAAAAAAAGTTATTTCATGAAATATATGGTGTACCGAACTATTTGGCCACTTTGGCTGCTACATACTATATGACGCTGACTGTACACTATCATACCCTCTGTATTATTCATGTTTGCCGCCATAGATTATTGGCATATATATTGTCTATGGTCTAATAGTGGATGCCATCTTATTTTTATATACTCAAATTGTGTATTTATTGTGTAACTCATCAAATTAACATTGAGTAATTATATTTATTATTTGTTGTTCTTTTTGGGCTATGGATTTCTATTTTTTCTTATTAAAATAATGGCGTCTCACTAAAATCAATCTATGATATCGATCATAATCAAGAAATCATTGGGTTTGTAAATACCAAATGTCATTATAGTCAATATCGATTATCTGAGATTACGTGTCATATAATGTATTGTATACTTTTAAGGCATTTAAAAATCAAAATTTGTCTAATTTTTTTTATAAGTTCTGTGTATCGGCTTAGTAATAAAAATAAGGAATCATAATGATTTTTTATTTGACATCTCTCGCTACGGGTCTATGATAATTCCCATTTATCGTTTATCCTCCGATCGAACCGAGAACGAAGTATCCCTCAGTGTTGCCAGGGCCGTTGAGACGAAAGTTACATATCTTTTCTTGAAAAGTTACATTTCTAATGCAAAAGTTACATTTTATATGTTTTTCATAATTACTCATCAAAACGTTCATAATAATAATTATTATTATTATTTTTTATTCGGGGCATCAACAGCATTACAGAAAAATAATACAAAACTTAATAGCTAATAACAAAGCCAATTATAGATGTCCACACAAATACAGTTGATTGAAAAAGAACGTAAAACATAAAACATACAACTGGTAAAACAGAGGCTATTCATTTAAGAATCAAGTTTCAAAACATGCGTGTATTACAAATGACTTATCAAGACAAATTAATATCAAGAGGTACTCCACTTGAAAGAGCTTTGTGATTAATGTGATTGCACCTGTGTGTGTGTGTGTGTGTGTGTGTGTGTGTGTGTGCGTGTGTGTGTGCGTGTGCGTGTGCTTGTGCTTGTGCGTGTGCGTGTGTGTGCGTGCGTGCATGCGTGTGTGTGTGTGTGTGCGTGCATGCGTGTGTGCGTGTGTGTGCGTGCTTGCATGCGTGTGTGTGTGTGTATAAATTGTGGTGGTCGGAATATAAATTCACTTCACTTATTTATTTATCTGCAATGTTATGCTTTAACAGCGATTGAATACGAGTCTTCAGGGCGGGCTTGGCACAGTTGAATAAGTCAATAGTATTAAATCTTTTAATATAATTTTTTAAAATACGAATTAGAGGTGAATTCTGGGCATAATTTGTATGTACGATTGGTACACTGAATAGACTACGGTCAGTGTGCCTGGTTCGAATTGTTGGAACAAAGAATCTAATTTCACCAAGTAGCTCGGAACTATCAATACGTCCAGATAAGATGTCATGTAGTACCAAAACATCGAACGACATACGCCTACTTTCAAGGCTTAGAAGATGGTGACGGATACACATCAACATCATCAATTACTTATCAAAACATTCGATTCTAAGAAACGAGTCGCCATATACAGCTACAATTCGGCGAGTTCGGCGACAGAATTACGCCGAGCTGATGGGCGGTGTCTCAAATGTCATACAAAGTAGGTCGTACTATGTAGGTTATTTTGTCACCTTTTCTGTATGGAAGCCTATAAATTGTGTCGCTTAATCCCGGTTAGATAAAATTACCTTTCTTTTTAAGTCTCATTATCCTCAAAAGTTACAAAAAAATCCTTTACAACAGAAGTTACTTACATCTTACGCGAGCCGGTCAAAAGTTACGAAAAATGTAAGAAATGTACCCATCTGGCAACACTGGTATCACTCTTTGTCGATCGACTGTGCAAGTGTGGCATAGGCTGTCACTCTCACACTTTTTCGATCTTTCTAATAAGGACGAAAAGTAAATGTGTCATACGCGGATTTAGGTTCGCGTCTTTTCTGTGGACACACCAAAAGTTAAGGGCTACAAAGCTTAATTTCGGATTGGACCAGTAACCCGCATAAACAGTGTCTCCGTTTCTATAAATCCCTGTAATAAAAACATACCTAACATTCACATAAGCCGTTAACTATTGACCACAGGAGGGACGACTTTTGTTTTTTCAACTAAATATGACCCAAATCAAACTAGATTTCGATTTTATTTCCGGGAAAACAAATAGCACAGAGCAAATCTGTCATCCAGGTACTCTACAATGATAATACAAAATCAAAAAATCAAAATCAAAACATTTATTCTGCAAATAGGCCTCAAGGGCACTTTTACAAGTCAAAATCTATCTAGGTACATCAAATAAAAACAATACAATAATCAAAGTACTTATCATTAATTAAATGTAGTGTTACATGTCAAAAATAAGACTAAGAAACTAATAACAATCGAGATTTGTTAGAGATGTATAAGGTCTCTAAGCGTCAAGATAAAAGGTAATAATTGAACTGTTAAAGCAGTGACCATCACAAGTCCGCTTGCTATACCTCTACCCAGAACTACAACACGACAACTGCGCCAAGTAACGCTGTGGTTCCTGTATTTACCATTTAAGACGCCTTCGGCGAGGGGGGGGGGGTTGCAGGTACACCTTCTGCAGCAGGCACGTATCCAGACTTTTGGTTCGGGGGGGGACAAACATTGAAACATCTATATTTTTATATTTACCTACTTATTGAAAGAACACGCAAGCGAATAAATAAACAGACGGCTAAAAACGTTTTCGTGGAGGGGATAAATTCCAACTATCCCTCCCCTATACGTGCCTATTCCACAGGCATGGTGAAATGTAATCATATGCCAATGTCATTAGATAGCATATGCAGGTCTGTCCCATGGTCATTTTGGCGTGAATGAGGTTTGTTTGGTAACCTACCGTCCCACTATTGACAAGTAAACTGACTGGAGGTTGACTGGTAGAGAATGCCTCACGGCAGTAAATCTGCCTTTTGTACGTTAAGATTTCTTTTTGTGCAATAAAGAATGAATAAATAAAATATTTTTCCCCTCACTAGCTCGGAAAGCCGTCTTTTGTCCTTTAAAACCAGTGAGCAAAAACGCATTTTATCCACTTGTGGGGAAAGTAATTTGACCTTGGAGCGTGTTTAAGTAGCTTTTGACCGATAACAAAACGTAAAACGCTCTTCCTTCGATATTGATTATCATAAAAAATGGTTTGAGAATTTAATTAAAAAATACCAAATTTAGCTTTATTTAATGATAAAGACAGAAACCTTAAAATTCCATAAGAAGCATTTTTTTATAATGGTGTTGATAATAATTCTGAACGCACAAGTTTAGTCGATGCGATTTCAAAACGCATCGATCGTCAGAAATGTCAATACTCAATAATGTTGTACTATGTTGATGATGATTGTAATTTACCTGATAATTATTATAATGTGTACAAATAAAGACTTGTTTTTTTTGCATGTTGCACTTTCCTCGCTAGTGAGGTGAAAAGTTTTGTGTTACACACGGGTTCAAAGTTGTATTTTACTTCTCGTGTGTTGAAACACTCGCTACGCTCAGGATTCTATTTTAAACCACTCGCTTCGCTCGTGGTTCAACTATAGAATCCTTTCGCGTGCTCGTGTTTCAATTCCACACTCGCGGGTAAAATACAACTTTGCACCCTTGTATAACAAATAACTATTTCCCCTCACTAGCTCGGAAAGCCGTCTTTTGTCCTTTAAAACCAGTGAGCAAAAACGCATTTTATCCACTTGTGGGGAAAGTAATTTGACCTTGGAGCGTGTTTAAGTAGCTTTTGACCGATAACAAAACGTAAAACGCTCTTCCTTCGATATTGATTATCATAAAAAATGGTTTGAGAATTTAATTAAAAAATACCAAATTTAGCTTTATTTAATGATAAAGACAGAAACCTTAAAATTCCATAAGAAGCATTTTTTTATAATGGTGTTGATAATAATTCTGAACGCACAAGTTTAGTCGATGCGATTTCAAAACGCATCGATCGTCAGAAATGTCAATACTCAATAATGTTGTACTATGTTGATGATGATTGTAATTTACCTGATAATTATTATAATGTGTACAAATAAAGACTTGTTTTTTTTGCATGTTGCACTTTCCTCGCTAGTGAGGTGAAAAGTTTTGTGTTACACACGGGTTCAAAGTTGTATTTTACTTCTCGTGTGTTGAAACACTCGCTACGCTCAGGATTCTATTTTAAACCACTCGCTTCGCTCGTGGTTCAACTATAGAATCCTTTCGCGTGCTCGTGTTTCAATTCCACACTCGCGGGTAAAATACAACTTTGCACCCTTGTATAACAAATAACTATATTCAATCATTCAAAGGCAGAGTCGAAAGCTATACATATATAGAGTATAAAGCTAAGCTATGTTTGTATTGGACCAACTACCTACAACTAGAGCAAGACAAGACGAAAATGAGAGGCAAAGTTATTGAGCACTGCAAACGCTCCATACCGATTGACAGCGAAATGTAGGTCTATAGCCTCGTACTACCGTTGTATGGGAAAACGAGAATCATTTATTTCATCATTTATTATTTATTAATTCAGGAAAATCTTAACAACATGGCGCAGAAATTGAACGCCATGGTCATGTTCCACTGCAGCGGGGAGTCAGACAAGGAGATGTGATCTCTCCGAAGCTCTTCACCGCTGCACTGGAGGATGCTTTCAAATTTCTGGACTGGGAAGGACGAGGCATCAACGTAAATGGCGAGTACATCACTCACCTTCGATTTGCTGACGACATTGTAGTCATGGCTGAGACCATGGAGGATCTCAGTACAATGCTCGTTGATCTCAGCAGAGTTTCCGATCGAGTTGGTCTGAAAATGAACATGGACAAGACGAAGGTCATGTCTAATGCCCATGTCGTACCAACTCCCGTAATAATCGGCGGCTCGGCGCTCGAAGTTGTTGACGAGTACGTATACCTGGGACAAACAGTCCAGTTAGGTAGGTCCAACTTCGAGAAAGAGATCACTCGTCGAATCCGACTCGGCTGGGCAGCGTTCGGGAAGCTTCGCAGTGTATTCTCGTCCAGTTTACCGCAGTGCCTCAAGTCAAAAGTCTTTGACCAGTGTGTGTTGCCAGTGATGACATATGGATCCGAGACATGGGCGCTAACGATGGGCCTCATAAGAAAGCTCAAGGTCACCCAAAGAGCAATGGAAAGAGCTATGCTCGGGGTTTCGCTGCGTGATAGAATTAGGAATGAAGCTATCCGTAGCAGAACTGGGGTCACCGACATAGCCTTCAAAATTGCGAGACTTAAGTGGCAGTGGGCACATTGCTCGCAGGACTGACGGTCGATGGGGCCAGAAACTGATTGAATGGCGTCCACGCACCGGAAGACGAGCTGTCGGTAGGCCTCCGACAAGGTGGAGTGATGACCTGGTGAAGGTCGCGGAAATCCGGTGGAAACGAACGGCACAGGACCGGTCTAAATGGCGAGCCTTGGGGGAGGCCTATGTTCAGCAGTGGACGTCTTTCGGCTGAAATGATGATGGTGATGATACTATGTGAGTTCAAATATTGTTATTTTCGCGTCGAGGGACCGCTAAGTGAGAAAAACAGGTGTAGTCGCAGATTGTTCTCCGGTCCTCGGATATTTAGCGAAGTGACAGACAGACAGACAAAGTGAAAAGAAAAGAGTGTAAACAAGTGAAATGCAATAAAAGCAAAGTAATTTTATTACTGTCTTGAGGGCAATTACAATAGTACAGTGCACTCCTAAGGGTTCCTTTTTTACCATTTGACAAGGAACTCTAAAAACAAAATTTTATAGTCCCATATCTTTTATAATTTTGATTAATTTGTCTAATTTACTATTTATTGTGATTATTTGAAGTTTTTTTATCAATTTATACATACTATGGTATACATTTTAACATGTGGTTCGGGCACTGGTCCCACCGCCGACGATTACTAGGCGATTACTCGCTACCAGGGATCGGATACCGGTATTTTCTCCATAGAAAAATACCGGTATTATTACGGTCACCGGTTCATTATTTCGTTTTAATGGGACAATCTAATAATACGACGTTGTTACCTAAATACATGATTAAGCCCTACGTAAAGAGCAAAAAATAATCCAAAATATTGGGTTAAATCAGGGTTTTTTTTAAATACCGGTATTGGTCCCTGCTCGCTACTCGCCGGCGGGACCAGTGCCTAAACCAACTTTTCTTTCTTGTTATTCTGTCCCGTCAGCGAGGAGACAACAGTAACCGAGTTTCTTAGATAAATGTTTATAATATGGACTTCAAGCATGCTCGAGACATGTCCCATGTCCAACTGGATAGATACTCATCGCTGAAACTCATGTTTGGTAGATTTTAACCCCCTTATTCATAAACGTCAAACAAACCTCTATTAGTTAAATATCCGCTAAAATTCGAGTGTCCTTATCACTTTGAATTTTATGTTTGTGAGAAAGGGACAAATAACATTTTAGTTAGCAGAGGTTTGTTAAGTTTTATGGATAAGGGGCTAAGCCTTTAAAATCAGTTTTAAAGAGTGACTCAGGTGACGTAATCATGGTAACGAGCAACAAAGAATAGTTGATCCAAACACGTGTGACACATCAATGATGTGTCCAATACCCAATTATGACAGAAGACAACTGAATACTAAAAGTAGTAGAAGTATACAAAAAAAGGGTGTTGCTCAGATTAATAGATGCCGAAACCAACTGACATTTAAGTAATGGTTTTTGTTTTAATTTGTACCGTTTCTTTCTTTCTTTTGTTTTTAATAACTATCCGTGCGTTGTTTGTCACCTACTGCTTCACATACTTAAATGTACCCACTATTTAGCATTGTTGCAGATATCTATAAGTACTTAGCGCTACATACTAATCTATTAATCTGTGGACAATGTCGTTGGTTTCACACTCTGTAATTTTACAACTTCTACACTTAAAGCATGTTTCCTTGTGTGTAACTGTTTTTTGTCCTTAATAAAAATAAAAAACTGTTCATGTTGTGCGGGATACTTCGCAGGTACTTCCAAATGAAACAAACAGCTGATTTATTAACATAACTCTATTAAAAATAAACATTTTAACAACAGGCTTCTATGTACAGTGCGCCATACGCCATACGCCATACTATCTACACGCGAACGCAATGGGTGCGCCACTCTAGGACCCCACGCACTGGTCTACTAGACCAGTCAACCAAGTCTACAACAAATACTTTTATTATTACAGAGTAAACAAGTGAAATGTAACAAAAGCAAAGTAATTTTATTACTGTCTTGAGGGTAATTAAAATAGTGTAATACACTCATATGAATAACATTCGAATGAGACTTCGATAAAATATATAATATTGTTATCTGTATTGTAAGATTTAGTGTTTTCAAAATATAGTCCTTGTCTACCCGTCCCGGAGATCTTCGGGCACATAACAAAATAATGCTATTGTTTATTTTTTCGGTCGAGGACGGGAAAAATCCATCAGGTTTTTATCATTTTGCTCACATTAGGAACACACGAACTAAAATATGTGCGTGATTACAAATTAAGTCGGACCAGATAGCGATGTTAACACCAAATAAGAAAATCGATAACTCCAAATTTACTTGAAAAAGGTTCAAATTCTCAACCAAATAGCGAAACAAGTAACTCAAAAGAATAAATAATTCTATAATTATAAGTCTTGTTTAAAGTGGGGGCTTGTTCTGTCCCTTTTTCGCAAAACGCACCTCTGTATTGAACGGTCGTCATTTACTATGGCGCTTTAGGTCAGTGATGTCACTGATTTGTAGCGCTTTCTCACTCTAATTAAAAACATTCTAACGGTTGTAGCTTCGTTACTTTTTGAGATATTTGAATGGAATTTTCACCATTTCGCATAGTTTTATGTCTTCTTTCTTTTGTATACTAATTTGGATACCAATACATTTTGAGTTAACATCCCTATTATCATAATATAATAAACACGCCCAGAGCGCCAAAACTATAGTCGAGGAATAAAAAGGTTCATCAATTTTCAACTTTATTTTAATGACATCAAAGTTCAAAAAGGGATGAACATTTAATTCCGCGACTGTACATGGAAATGTGCATGTGTTGGTATTCTAAAAGCCAAAGTATTTGGGTAGAATGTCATAATAGTATATTTACCATTGACACAATACACCTCGTTGGAAACTGGTGTAATCCAAGTAATGTCCAGTTTCCCCTCTGGGTTGGAAGGTCAGTTGACAGTTGGCTTTCGCAAAACTAGTGCGTACGACAAATCTTGGGATAACGATAACGTGCCAAAGCGGACCCCGGACGCCTTAGGACACAACCAGGATCTATTTCGGGGACTGTTTCTGGAGACATTATTACTATTTGGTCGGGCTAGGTAAGATTTTGTTACCTTTGTTAGTAAAAGACAATCAGAATTATCTATGGTGAAATATTAACCATTCGAATATGTATTTTACTAATAAAACAATAAGAGCTATATTTGGATAGCTTACCTCCTAGAGTGACGTCATAAATGCTCTCTGGCAGGGTATCATACAACCAATATAAAAACGCTCTCATAAAAAAAGAAAAAAATACATTATACAGTGTATAGTGTTTAGAACTGGGCCAAATTTGACAACATTGCCCATATATACAACATTGCGATGATTTAACAGCAAATTATTCCAAATAAGACCTCTATGCGGTATACTTTGACTTTTGTTGGTTGGCAAAGTTGTAAAAGCGGGCAATGTTGCCAGAATCGACCGTTACAAATACATATTCAGGCATTTTGTGATGAAATTTGGGTTTACATGTTTTTGGCTCGCCACTCGGCGAAATTTATAGTTATACTATTTTTTTTTTATTAATTTAACAAGTTACAATAACGTCTTAAAACTCTTTATATCAATACCCTTAAGGCGTAAAAGACGATCCGATTTAGGCTGAATTCGACCAAACAAAGATCTTCAAAAGTTATAAAACTATTCTTATTGGGTCGAGTTGAAGTCTAGGCTCGATTTCAATTGCAAAGATTAACGAGAAATTACGTGAAAATTATACGCGCTAACCTGATATTATCTGGGTCAATCAACTTTTTCTTGTTATTCTGTCCCGTCAGCGAGGAGACAACAGTAACCGAGTCTCTTAGAAAAATCTTTATAATATGGACTTCAAGCATGCTCGAGAGATGACCCATGTCCAAATAAATGGATTGATGCTCATCGATAAAACTCATGATTAATAAATTTAAACCATATAAAATCAGAGTTTGAAAGAGTGACTCAGGAGACGTAACCATAGTAACGAGTAACAAACGGGCCATTGTCAGATTTAGGTTTGCGTCTTTTCGGTGGACATATCAAAAGTTAAGGGCCACAAATCTTAATTTTGGATTGGTCTAGTAACCCGCATAAACGGTGTTTCCATAGCTATAAATCCATGTAATAAAAACGTAACTTATATATACATAAGCCGTTAACTATTGATCACCGGGTGGACAACTTATGCTTTTACAACTGACAATGACCGAAACAATAGTTGTTCTTGTCTGGTCGAATTTTCCTTTGGAGCCCTAGATATCGGATAGCGTTACACGCGTTATAGTGACGCTTTGGTATCACCCATTACCAAAAATCCCGCTTAAATGCAATTGGATCTAACCCTCACTGCCTGGAACCTGTCATCGGTTTCTGAGGTACATTCCAATAAGGTCTGGTCCCTATTTCACCAAAGCTGTCGGCGCGACAATTGTCAAAAAACATTACAATTGTAGTGGGTGAAACAGTTTTCACATGAAAATTGTCGATTTGTCAGCCTACATATGTCAACTTGGTGAAATAGGGGTCCAGTGAAAGTGTTAAGGTATGAGGAAAACACACACACATACCACACATATACATTGCAAGATGGCGGTAAGGAAAACAATTCACGCATACATTCAAAAATGTCCATAACAATAATGATGCATTATAATTAATGATACGAAATCATTACAATATATACTGTTCCGTCTGAACTGGTCAAGATATTTGAGTGAGCAGCAGGTGGCGATAAAGGATATCTTTACAATATGTAAAATCGTCCATTCCAGTCGTCCGGTCGGACTGAAATAGAAAAAAAAACACTGTTAGACTTACAAAGGTCACAAAATGAAAGGCGTTTTTCTGTTCCCGAACATCGAGTCAATTACTTTTTGTTATGCAACGCCGGTGGCAAACAAGCTCACGGTCCACCTGATGGTAAGCGGCTACCGCAGCCTATAGAGGCCCGCAACTGGAGTCACGTGCGCATTGCCGACCCTTTATAAGATTTGAGGATGCACTGTGTTGACAGCAGAAGGGACAAATTTAGGTCCCTCGCTCTCAACACAGCGCATCCTCGGGAGCTCTGGCAACCTTGCTCACCTCCAGGAACACAACACCTTACTTAACTAATTTTTGGGCCAAAAAATAATAATCTGGAATTGGATCTGTATAGCAAATAACAATCCTCAAGTTCTTAAATTATACGAGAGGCTAAATTAGGAATTTGTCTAAATTTTGCACTGGGCAATGTTACAATACTACACATTTTGGTCAAAGATGTGTGTAAAGGGCAAAATTGACAGGACCTAAAACTGTGTGAGCCATACCAATAGCGAATTTTCTTATGGGTCAATCAATAAACTTAACTTTTTCTTGTTGTTATTCTGTCCCGTCAGCGAGGAGACAACAGTAACCATGTTTCTTAGAAAAATGTTTATAATATGGACTTCAAGCATACTCAGGAGATGGCCCATATCCAAATGGATTTATACATATAGCTAAAACTAATGTTTGGTGGATTTAAACCCTATAAAATCACAGTTTTAAAGAGTGACTCAGGAGACGTAACCATGGTAACGGGCAACAAAGAATAGTTGATCCACCCTTATTTTACCTGTGCTGCACCGCTTGCAAAGTAGCCCGCTGCCACTAGTGGGCAAAATTTTCACCCCTGGAAACTTAGGAAAAATTGTCCGTAATGCCCCGGTAACGGGCAGTTGCCAGCATGCCACCATTTTGTAAATAATCTTAATTTCGTCTGTTAACTAACCTAACCGTGATAAGAAATTAGTGGCCGCCAAATCTTGGGATTAAGAGTGGGTCGCACCAAACCGTCTGTAATCGTAAGCGGTGTTCGTTAGAATCTGATTGTATGGAAAGTTTGACAAGTTTCTATGGGATGACAGCTGTCGGCGCCATATTTGACGATGACCGGCCCGTGATCGTATGTTGGTGCAACCGAGCCTAAGGGTGCTTATAAATATGTAACCGCCACCGCAGCAGCACCAGGTTTTGGAGGTGGTGGTGGCGAGGTTCGATTTCTTCGGCAATGTAAGTGGATCCTTTTTAGTGTGCCTTTCACACGGTTTTACTGACATTTGTTTTCAACAACCCGCAACTCATATTTTAGCTCTTTAACTTTGGATACGATCACAGGCCGGTCATCGTCAAATATGGCGCCGGCAGCCGTCATCCCATAGAGACTTGTCAAACTTTCCATACAATCTAACACTAACGAACATCGCTTACGATTACAGACGGTTTGGTGCAACCCGCCATAGGTTTAGTCATGTGGTGTTTTGTTCCTGGTGGGGATAATGTTGCTGACGCTTTTGTGGACTCGCTGTGTTTTGAAGGCCTCTATCTGGCCACACAACGAATCCTCAAATAAATTAAAAGGTTGGCACGCCCCCAAGCATAGCGTAAGTAGAGGGCCCCGGGCATCCTTCAGGCTGCAACTGTACCGGGATGCTGGTAGGAGGGCGATGAGACAGAACTGACCTTAAGGTCCAAATCAGTGGGGTGGTATCTTTGGTCCGCTCCGTCTGTTATCCGACGATGAGACAGAACTGACCTTAATCAGTGGGGTGGTATCTTTGGTCCGCTCCGTCAGTTATCCGACGATGAGACAGAACTGACCTTAATCAGTGGGGTGGTATCTTTGGTCCGCTCCGTCAGTTATCCGACGATGAGACAGAACTGACCTTAATCAGTGGGGTGGTATCTTTGGTCCGCTCCGTCAGTTATCCGACGATGAGACAGAACTGACCTTAATCAGTGAGGTGGTGTCTCTGGTCCGCTCCCGCTCGGCCGGTTACCCGATGATGAGTCCGCAGCCGAACTTGAACTGCTGCTTGGCCTGGTTGGCGACGCCGGAGAGCGCGAACGTGAAGGGCAGCGGCTGCAGCTTCTTCTCGAGGACCGCGCCGATGTTCCAGTTGGAATCCACCATCCCTGAAAAGGAACTTTAGTGAGTCCACATAAAAGTACAAGCGACTATAAGATTTCAAGCTTACATGGTCATATGGGTCAATCAACTTTTTCTTGTTGTTATTCTGTCCCGTCAGCAAGGAGACAACAATAACCGAGTTTCTTACAAAAATGTTTATAATATTGACTTCAAGCATGGTCAAAAGATGACCCATGTCGAAATGGATTTATAATCATCGCTAAAACTCATGTTTGGTAGGTTTAAACCCTGTAAAATCACAGTTTTAAAGAGTGACTCAGGAGACGTAACCATGGTAACGAGCAACAAAAAATAGTTGATCCACCCATTTACATTAGAATTACGATTTGAAACGGGATATTTACCATGTATATTTGTATTTTTGAGTTCCCGATATTTCGGCACTGGTGCAAGCGCCATTATCAAGGATTAACTGACGTGCTGCGAGTTTTAGTTGTGGTCTACCCACACACCATAGCGATCTACCCTCTTCCTGGTTCGCTTTTTTCGCACAGTGTCACCGTCACTACCACCGTCCGCCTTGTCACTTGAAACTCGATTACGGTCACGACACACCACACTCACAGTATCAATACGCGAATACAAATATACATGGTAAATATCCCATTTCAAATCGTAATTCTAGTACAAGTCAAGTCTAATTCAAGCACCTTAAGTTTTTCACGGATAGAGCGACCTTATATACAGTTTATTATGCACTCACTGATTCGATACTCTCTTATGTACTAAGCACGTACGGCAGAACATTTAAAACCTATCTTGATAAAATTAAACACCTACAAATTAGGTTTATGAAAGCTCTAGTTGATAAAAAAACAAAGCAAGATTGTAGAGAGAACTATAATAAATTATTTCTTAAGTGTAATATGCTGCCAGTCTTTGAGAGGGTGTCGTTCCAAATTGCATTAGAACAATATAAGCTGGGTGAGTATAAGGTCCCTGTGACTAACACGCTTTTGCGGAGAAAGTTGGCCAATGAAGCGTTAATTGTACCTAGAGTAGTCAATTATTATGGTAAGAGAACCAGACCTTATCTCGTTCCTAAAATTTATAACAATATACCGTTAAGTATCAGGAAAAGCGCCAGTAAAAATATTTTTAAATCTGAATTGAAAAAGGTTATGTTAAAACAATTTGAAAATACAACAACTTAATTAGCGAATATTATTAGAATAGTTTATGTTATAACACTTATAAAAAACTTAAATTTGTAACTTGCACTACTACAGCAGTTGATGTACTTAACTAAATAGCTAACTACAGTACAGTAATGTAAAGAAAGGGAGCTTATTTCTGCCAACAAACTGTTATACAGTTTGGCGGAAGTTATAACAAGTTGTGAAAGAGTACTGTTTTTCGTGAATAAATGCTTTATTTATTTTTTTATTTTTATTTATTTAAGCGACTGTTACTTTAGTGAAAATTTACACTGAAATTTTGTGTAAGAGCACTTAAAGAGGCTTTTTAGAGAAATTTTAAATTTAGTAATAATAATAATATTTGTGGACAATCTTACACCAATCAACCTGGTCCCAAACTAAGCAAAGCTTGTACTATGGGTACTAGGCGACGATATACATACTTATATAGATAAATATATACTTAAATTAAATACATAGAAAACATCCAAGACTCAGGAACAAATATTCGTGTTCATCACACAAATACATGCCATGACCGGGATCCGAACCCGGGACCTCCACCTTCGAAGGCAGGGTCACTACCAACTAGGCTAAAGCGGTCGTCGGTATTTTAAAATTTAAATTGAAAAATGTAGGCTCCGAGCAGGATTCGAACTTGCGACTTTCATGGAAGATTTGTAGTTTACATCAGCAGCTTTACCGCTGTACAAACTTAAATTTTAAAATATTTTTAACTCGACTATAACAAGATTTTCTAATATTGCTTCATGATTTTATTAAAGTTTTAGATAGTATGAGAACATTTTTAGAGTTCTGTAGCCAATATGGCAAAAACGGAACCCTTATAGTTTCGTCATGTCTGTCCGTCCGTCCGTCCGTATGTCACAGCCGATTTACTCAGAGTCACCCATCCAAGAACTGACCTATTCCCACGTTGCTTAACCTCGCATGCCGCGCGCGGTGCGCGGGCGCCGCTGCGCCACGAGCGCTACATACATGATACATGTCAATTCCACTTTTAATACTAGTGTCTTTTTATAGGGGATTGACGAAAGACATCATCCTGTTGTGGATTCGTTTTTATTATCAGTGACTTAGAGACCATATACATCTCTAACAATATTAAATTAATTTCAATTTTGACGCTCAGAGACCATGTACATCTCTGGGATATTATATTAATTCCATTACACTCCTTGTTTAATCTTGAGACCTTATACATCTCTAACTTTACTGATGTTGCAATATTTGTAATAGATAACTTTGCAAGTTTATCTTCACTGTATGACATTAATTTTGTTATAATTGTAAACTTGAAATTATTATTCCTTCTTGAACTGTAAATTAATATTTTGACATGTAAAAGTGCCCTTGTGGCCTATTTGCAGAATAAATGTTTGTTTTTTTTTTAAACAGTTCCCAAATTAACTATTGAAGCTCATGCGTTTTTACTTGATAAGGACCCTTGAAATCCTTTTAATTCACTTTTATACAGGGTGTAACAAAACTAGTGAGGATCCGTTTAAGGGCATATTCGGTATTGTATTCTGATTAGGAAAAAGTAGAAGAAAAATTTTTTTGACGCAATACATTTTTGGCCTATCCTCGTGACGCCCAAAGATTTTTGGCTCCTCTTTAACTATGACCCGACTATCCTTCTTATAGAACATAATAGTTACAGTCATATCCGCCCAAGATTTTGAGTTGAAATTTGTATATGTTAGAGTTACCGGTTTGAAGTGAAACTTTCAGGGTATAATTATGATTATGTGTTTTTAAATTCAATTATTTGTCTACCTTTTGATCTTTACAAAGGCCACTGGGCCTCAATTACTAGATTTACAGAGTTTATTAATATGGCCTTCTGAAAGGCGCGTGGGCAGTAATTGAAGGTTAGTTGAAAAAAGTGCTGGGCTGGAGCCGCCATGCTTATTTTGGTTTATCAAAAGGCGCGTGGGCGCCACGAGGCTATGTATGGACAGTTGGCTGACTTGGACGACCTGCTCCATAGAAAAAAAATTTCGGGTCAAAAAAATTTTTGTTCTACTTTTTCCTAACCAGAACATGATACCGAATGTGCATTATACTCGGTTAAAGAGTATATGGATCTTAGCTTACTGACATGTAAATAATTATAACTCAATTTGAATTCAACTGATTTGTATTTTTGTGTTTCGAAATTTGTATTTTGTAACGGACATTATTATTATTTATCTGACTGACGATTCCGAATGGAAGATGCATTTATTTTTCTGTTTACTTTTTATCGTGTTTTTGTATTACTCTAGTTGACATTATGAAAGAAAGAATAATAATACCTATTACTTATGATTATGATTTCAGTAATTTGTAGAATTGAATTAACACATAATAATTAATATTGTATAATTGAACTATAACAATGACATGTAATATTGATAATATTATTAATAAATGACTATGACTATGTTATTTTTATTTTTCCTGTTATGACGATCATGATAACAATTCTTGTAATTTTGACATGTGTGCAAATTTATAATGTAATTCCTTATCATGAAATGAATTATCTAAATCTAAATGTGCTCTTAAACGGATCCTCACTAGTTTTGTTGCACCCTGTATACATTTGGAGAGCTTACCTCTGAAGACGAGCTCTGCCTTGGGTATGGTGACCTGGTATCCGATGGTGCCCACCGACTCCATGCCCCGGAAGGACGTGTCCATCTCCGCTACCACCTGTAATAGTAAACGCAATAAGGTATGGCGGTTTAGCGCGAACATTTGAAAGAAATTGAAATAGTAGTTTATGGCCAACAATTATTATGGTAAAAGGACACGCAGCTACTTAACACCGCGAATATTTAACACAATTACATTTGAAAACGAGTGTAGCAGTAAAAATATATTTAAAAATAAACTCAAAAGGTTGCTATTAAACACCTCAACGCAAGATGCTTAATATTAATTAAATAAGCTAGTACCCATCTTGTTTTATATTCAAAGGATAGGGATTAATTACTTTATTACTTAGGTCATTAGATACTATAACTTGGTACAAAAAAATTAAAGTGAGTTTAATATTTCGCCGATAAACTTAACGTTTGGCGAAACGGAAACAAATGTAAACTGTACCATACTTTTTGGAAAAATAAATTAAAATTAAAATTAAAAAATGCAACTGATACATAATGAGAGGTCACAAAACACAAGTGTGGTTTGAAACGAGCGTCAGCGAGTTTCATAATAGGATCACACGAGTGGTTTAAGGCCTAATTATGTACAGTTGTATACACTGCTTTATCTACATCCGTATATTAAATCCTCTTTCATGTGTTCAGGAACCATTACGTTGCAAGTGTAGTGAAATCGAGCGTGAGCCCGTGGAAGTCTTTTGAGCACGAGCCTGTATCGTGATGGGCGGGGATGGCCATAACGATACCGTTTTTGATGCTGTTATGGCCACCTCCGCCCCGGACCGGCGCGATATTGTAAAGTTGGTCCTTACCTACACTTTTTGAGTACATAAAAGAGTATTTACTGTATGGGTGTAGGATAAAAGGATTAATTTCATTAGTGGGTCATTGTCAGATTTAGGTTCGCGTCTTTTCTGTGGACACATCAAAAGTTAAGCCACAAAGCTTAATTTTGTATTGGTCTAGTAACCCGTAGTTTCCGTAACTATAAATCCATGTAATAAAAACATAACTTACATGTACATAAGCCGTTAACTATTGACCACCGGGTGGACAACTTTTGTTTTTACAACTGACAATGACCCTAGAGGCTGGATCAACTATACTTTGTTGCTCGTTACCATGGTTACGTCTCCTGAGTCACTCTTTAAAACTGTGATTTTATAGGGTTTAAATCTACCTAACATGAGGTTTAGCGATAAGTATAAATCCATTTGGGCATGGGTCATCTCCTGAGCATGCTAGAATTTCATATTATAACCATTTATCTAAGAAACATGGTTACTGTTGTCTCCTCGCTGACGGGACAGAATAACAACAAGAAAAAGTTGATTGACCCAAGTAAGCAAAAATATGGTTTATCGACAGCTGGAACAGGGTACACCACTGACATGTTCACTTAAATACGTCATCATCATTACATAGTATAAACAAAGTCGCTTTCTCTGTCCCTATATTCCTATGTATGCTTAAATCTTTAAAACTACGCAACGGATTTTGATGCGGTTTTTTTTTAATAGAGTGACTCAAGGGGAAGGTTTATATGTATAATACATGCATCAGCATTGCGGGTCGCTAGTTTTTAATATAAGACAGATTATAAACAATTGCAAAGTACCCTATTTTGTATGTAATGCTGTGAAGCACTATAGCTCTTGCAATTCCCGAAGGCGAATGGCGTGGTTTCAATTGCTATGACGTTAAAGTCTAATTTCGCCTAATTCACAAGCCTCCTTGAATTGCGATTCTTAAACTACCCACTGTGGGAGCATTCCATAATCATTTTCAATTGTAAAAACAGCCGAGCTCGGCAAGCGAAGCGTCTCCGTTTCAGCTGGGCAAGAGATCCCTGTCCACATAGCATTTTATTCGATTTTTAGCAGGGACCGATACCGGTATTTTTAAAAAACCCTGAATTAGCCCAATATTTTGGATTATTTTTTGCTCATTACGTAGGGCTGAATCATGTATTTAGGCAACAACGTCGTATTATTAGATTGTCCCATTAAAAACGTAATAATGAACCGGTGACCGTAATAATACCGGTATTTTTCTATGGAGAAAATACCGGTATCCGATCCCTGATTTTTAGAATATTTTGCGGCCGATTACTGAGGGTTTGGTGCAACCCACCCTTAGCGAAAATTGAATTCAGCACACCTGGTGTGATGCTATACCGCACGTCCACGGAGGATTTCGTTATTTGTTTTGCGGTACATATTCACGAAAAAAAATTTACTTTTTTGTACCTGTAGCTGTTCGCTGGCCTGCTTGAAGTAGCAGAGGTGGAAGCCGGCCGCGCCCAGCGTGGCCGACACCTCCGAATCTGAAACGTATAAACAAAAGTTACATTTTATACAGGGTTCGAAAGGATAATTATCGTGATTTTTATGCTTTGATAATTATCTTTACTGTTATTTTATATACATTGTATATTGTTTTGAAAAAATGACACCTCGCCGAGTTTCTTACGCCGGTTCTTCTCGAGGCAGAGGTTTATTTTATGAACCGGTGGTAGTTTTTGACATTCATAAGTGCATGTAACATGCCTAAATTGAAGAATAAATGATTTCATTTCATTTCATTTCATATCGATTTAATAATAACCTAAAATTGTAAATTCGGCATGAGTCTTAAAAAATTATGTGCGTGAATTGGAACGTCAATATTTGCGCTCTATATATGTGTTTTAATGATGTTATAATAATAATAATCATTTTATTTTCAGACAAGACATCCATAGCAATATAATGATTAATTACTATAATGATTAATAAAAAACTAGTAAAATATTGTATAGCAACTATTTATTTTGCAGCCTAAAACACCATAATTTTTTATATATTAGTACAGAGTACAGTCTTTATTGGTAAAAATACATTTTACAGGTCATATCATACATCGGAAAATAAATTTAACTAATAAAATAACGTATACTACCCTACCCATAAAAGGGATAATTCTCAAAGACCATAATTATCTTGATAATTTGGAAACCTGATTTTATATCTATTCTATTTTAACTAGGGATGCGCCGAATATCATTCGGTATTCGGTATGTTTTTGAACGTTCGGTATTCGGCCGAATTATTCGGTTCAGCTGCCGAATATTTACCGAACAATTTTGAGATGGTTTTGTTACAAGTTACAAGAGTATACACTATTTGACGACCGCTTTAGCCTAGTTGGTAATGACCCTGCCTACGAAGCAGAAGGTCCCGGGTTCGAATCCCGGTCAGGGCATTTATTTGTGTGATGAGCACGAATATTTGTTTCCGAGTCTTGGATGTTTTCTATGTATTTAAGTATCTATTTCTCTATATAAGTATGTATATCGTCACTTGGTACCCATAGTACAAGCTTTGCTTAGTTTGGGACTAGGTCGATTTGTGTAAGATTGCCCACAAATATATTAAATGTTTTTATAAACGTTATGTTTTTATTACATTTATTTATAGTTACGAAAACACCGTTTATGCGGGTTACTAGACCAATACAAAATTTAATTGTGGTCCTTAACTTTTGATATGTCCACCGAAAAGAAGCGAACTTAAATCAAAAATCAAAATCAAATATTTATTCAGCAAATAGGCCGCAAGGGCACTTTTACATGTCAAAATATTAATTTACAATTTAAGAAAGTCTGACTATAATAAGTAATATATTTTTCATGTGACTGACTGGGAGGCGGTGCTGCACCGGGGCTCGCTTGATGATGCTGTGGATAACTTTTATAGTCACTTGTACGCTGTAATCCGGGACCATGTTCCTGTCGTCACAGTAAATATTTCTCAAAGATACCCAAAATGGTATAATGGTGCGCTTATTCGGATTATTAGAGAAAAAAGTAAGCATCACAGTAACTGGAAGCAGTATCGCAATCCCGTCGACTACGAAATGTTTTCGCTTCTGCGTTCGCGACAAAAAAAGATGCAAGATGAATGCTTTAATAACTATATTCAAGCTTGCGAGCGTAGCATTAAGCGTACTCCGAAGGCTTTTTGGTCATATATTAAGACAAAACGTAAAAACTCTAGCAATTATCCCCATAAAATGATATACAAAAACAAGACAATTTCGGATAAGCAAAACATATGCAATACGTTTAACGAATTTTTTAAAGATATGTTCGTTGAGCCAGCCTGTACCTATCAGCTTCACCCGCCTAATAGTGCAAATGTCTCCACTGATTCTATGTCGAACGTATCGTTTACTGAGCCTCAGCTGTTGAAATTACTGAAAGGGTTGGACGAGAGTAAAGGCCCCGGTTGTGATAATATTTCACCTATATTCATTAAAAATTGTTCTGAATCATTAGCACTTCCGTTATCTATTATACTCAAAAGGTCATTTGGCGAAGGTATTTTTCCATCCCTCTGGAAAAGAGCTAATGTTATACCTATTCACAAAAAAGGTTCAAAAATACCTATTGAAAATTACAGGCCCATTTCCATCCTAAATATTTTTGGTAAAATTGCAGAAAAAATTGTTTATGAGAGCTTATACCCCGTTATCTCACGCGGTGTGCCAGCTGAGCAGCATGGCTTTCTCAAGGGCAGGTCTACAGAAACAAACTTAGCACTTTTCTCAATTGACGTTCTCAACGGTATGGAGCAAAGTGGTCAGGTGGACGTCATCTACACTGACTTTGAGAAAGCCTTTGACCGGGTAGACCATGCTATACTTGTCCACAAATTGTACAACCTTGGGATATGTGGCAACCTGCTGAGGTGGATTGAGTCATACATAAAGAATAGGAGTCAATCAGTGATCGTTGGTGGCTTTAGATCAAGTTATGTATCAATCCCCTCCGGCGTGCCGCAAGGTTCTTTGCTCGGTCCCCTGCTGTACGTTGCTTTCATTCACGACATTAACACTTGCATCCTTAACTCGCGTTTCTTATTATATGCTGATGATAAAAAAGTTTATCATAGCATTAGATCAGAAAATGACTGCATACTACTACAACAAGATCTCGATCGGCTCTCAGATTACTATAAGCGAAATCGCATCAGTGTTAATGTGAGTAAATGTAACCATATTAGCTTTACGCGCCGTAAAAACCCTGTAAATTATCAATACAAAATTAACAATGTAGGAATTGTATCAGTGGACAAAGTCAAGGACCTGGGTGTACTTCTTGATGCAAAGCTTACCTTTTCCAGCCATATAGACTCAATTGTCGACAAAGCTTATCGTAACCTTGGTTTTATTCTCAGAGTCACACAACCCTTTCATGACATACACTGTATCAAGATACTTTACCACGCGTATGTGCGCAGTGTGCTTGAATATTGCAGTACTATATGGAACCCCAGATATGCAACTTATCGCACTGCCATCGAAAAAATACAACGAAGGTTTTTAAATCATTTGAACTTTCGCTCGCGTACTTTAGATGCTAATTATGCCGAATCCTGCAAACGACATAGTGTTATTGTGCTTGAACATAGACGACTAGTTCGTGATATGATGCTACTTTATGATGCGTGTTCAGGCTCTCTTGACAGTTGCGAGCTGTCTTCGGCGCTCCTAAGGCTGAAAGCCACCACCCAGCGCACCAGACACACCACCTTATTTGCCATACCATTTAATCGCACTAACTATGGCTGCAACTGTCTTGTCAGTCGTCTTCCACGCACGTATAATACGTTCTTCGAGTCTGTTGACCCTTTTAACCAAAGCAGAGCCTCTTTCAGGAGGAATATAATAATGCATTTGCCCCATGTGTGAGATGCCGAGCCGCACAACACAACACAAACAGACACGCACACACACACACACACACACACACATACATACACACACACATACACACAGCGCAGTAAACATCAACCTCATGCCAAACTCAAACTCTTCAAATACTTGTGTCGATCACTTGGCTTAGTTTTTCCAAAATTATATAATGTCCTATTATTGATTCTTAACATTGCTACTGGATGTCATTTCACTAACTTTAGTTTCTGTTTTTCAAGTCGGAATACGTCTGACCGTAATGATTGGTTTTCTTTGTAATTGTTTAGCAAACAAAATGTAAATCCGTAATTGGCCAATGAAAAAGTAAGATGTAACCTTTTCTAAAAATGCTGTAAGTTGTGCTGTGGATTTTATAACAATAAATAAATAAATAAATAAATAAATAAAAAAATCTGACACTGACCCTAATTTGTGCTGAGCCACGGATAGATTCACTTTTTTTATTCTGTATCACGACTTAGGATGTCAACCGCATTTGTGCCCAGTTTCCCAAGTATGTTGACACGTGTCCCCCGCGGTACGTACCGTCCATGGTGTACCTCGCGGCTCCCGAGGCTATGGCGATCTCCCCGCCCATGACGCGCGCCCCCGACTGGTACACCAGCTCCGCGCCCAGCGCCAGCCGCTTCGTTACCGACTGTACACGGAAACACACACAACATTATAGTCCAAGTCATAGTGGTCACAGGCGCGGATACAGGGGGGGGGGGGGGACAACAGGGGCAATTGCCCCCCCCTGAAGCCTGTGTCAGGGGAGGGCAATTGCCTATGTCCTGACGTAGGAAATATGTTCTGACAACAGTTATCAAAAGTCAGTTTTATTTTCGGAAAGTTCGAAAGTGCCCCCCCCTGAACAAAATCCTGGATCTGCGCCTGAGTGGTCAACACATGGTGTAACAAAAGTGAGAGCGCTAAATTTATTTATTTGTTTATTTCATTGTAAAGTCTAGTATTACCCGCTCCAGTCTTAACCGTAATTCATGCTTTAGTGAAATTGCGTCCCTTTTCATCTTACGAAAACTCGTTATGCTATTTTATAACAAATTTATGCTATTTTATAAAGATTTAATAGCATAAATAGGTTGTTTTTTGTTTTCCACGAGTTATCGCAAGTTTTGTTTATAGGCACCGTAAATATAATAATTTTACTGAAATTTATTACTGTATAAGGCACTGGTCCCATCTCGTAGTAATTCTACTCGCAAGAATGAGAGTACGTGTAGAATTACTATGAGACTATAAGGCACTGGTCCCACCGCCGGCGAGTAGCGAGTAATCTCGTAGTAATTCTACTCGCTTGAGCGAAAGGACGAGTAGAATTACTATAAGAGTACTCGTTGCTCGCCGGCGGTGGGACCAGTGCCTTATGATGAAAATCAAAACAATGTACAGACAAGGGCACCAATATTGTATACATTTTGTCACCATTCCATTAAAACTAGTGGCTCTGTGAGCTGTAGACCTCGTGAGTGAGTTCTTTTATCATTTCCAAAATCTGACATTATAAAAAAGATCTATTATGAATATCGAACCTGCTAACAAAATTTCACGAGAACCGGTTGAGAAATGCGACCTGTGGAGGAGAACAAACCGAAATTCGGACCCAGAATCTTACAAAATCTTTGAAATAAAAATTGTTTTTAAAAATTTCCAAAAACTGACTCGACAAAACAATTCTATATAATTACCGGATCTGCTCACAAACTTTCACGAGAAGCGGTTGAGAAATGCGACCTGTAGACGAGAACGAACGGATATCCGGACATACGAAAGCATTTTTGTCGAAGCTGAAGCAGAGACCTTCGTTTCATTCGGTTAATAAGGTCCTAAATTGTATACATATTTATGCCCTCAACTGTACTAATCATATCAGAAACAAATGTTAAATGGAAATGTGACCAAACATTATCTTTGATACATTTTTATCAACGATCATTCTATTAATCAAAATTACGCTTTAAATACATGACTCTAAGATTGATTATTACTAATGAGCCCCAGAAATCATTAAGATGTGTACGCTCGTTACCTCGCACTTCATTAACTGTTTAATTGCGATCTCCGTTATGTTAATAACTACTGATTGCACTGAAGATTACAGTCCGCTTGCTACTGAATTACGGTTTTTTTTTTATACAACGCCGGTGGCAAACAAGCGTACGGTCCACCTGATGGTAAGCGGCCACTGCAGCCTATAGACGCCCGCAACTCCAAAGGAGTCACGTGCGCGTTGCCGACCCTTTGTAAGATTTTTTGACGACCGGTTTAGCCTAGTGGGTAGTGCACCTGCCTGTGAAGCTGACGGTCCTGGGTTCGAATCCCGGTCAGGGCAAATATTTGTGTGATGAGCATGAATATTTGTTTCTGAGTCTTGGATGTTTTCTATGTATTTAAGTATTTATATCTATTTAATATATCGTCGTCTAGTACCCATAACACAAGCCTTCTTGAGCTTACTGTGGGGCTAGTTCGATTTGAGTAAGATTGTCCTCTAATATTTATTTATTTATTTGAGGATGCACTGTGTTGACAGCTGAAGGAACACATTTAGGTCCCTCGCTCTCAGCACAGCGCATCCTCGGGAGCTCTGGCAACCTTGCTCACCTCCAGGAACACAACACTACAAACTTGTATAGTAGATAATGTTATTATGGCTGTGGTCTTCTGCAAGGCGGAGGTACTTCCCCAGTTGGGCTGCTCCAAATTCGAGCAAGAAAACATTTTGCTGTGCCTTACCCCAACATGGACACACTATAGTACAGTTGGGTTCGAAAATATGTACACGGACAATGCGTAAATAATATGAAGACGATTTAATTGCAAGGTCGCTAAGATATTTTGGAGCCCTCATGTGAAAGTATAAAAGTTAAATGTATTTTTCGTCGTTTGTAAAATCGCAACATTTTCCGTGTTGTCTCAAATATGAATATTAACTTTATTTTAGATTTATGTACGAGGATGTAATTAATAATACAATTAAATAGTTATTTTAAAACGATCACGATGTAAATTATTTATAATTAATTATTGATTAAAACACAAGATTGCAGTGTTTGTTTCGTTTCGTAGCCGTGTCAACTCCTACATACAACTTGCCCCAGGTTAGCCGCCTCGATTGCAGGGTTTGCTTATCAATTTTTTTGGAGATTTCTAAACACTTCTTACACTGAGGGCTGTCGTTTCTGTGCTCACCAGTTGGCACCACTGTCGAGTAAGGTCCAAATGTCATTTTTTTTTATTGGTTATTATGGGCATGAGAACGAAGTTTACGTTTAAATCATATTTAATACCTTAAAACCGTACCGTAAAAATATCGAACATCCTGCATTGTAGCGCGGTCCCATTTTGTTGGGAAATAAGTTTCCGAAAGACAAAACTGTCTCAAAGAACTGACAGTCATTGACCCTTAACTCATATTTGCCATAATCAAGCTCAGGTATTGCAAAATACTCACCATATTGTTCCAATTAGATATTAACCCGCGTAGCGCAACCACAAAGAGTGACATTTGACGTTTCGGAGACCCCACGCTACACTAGCGCCTCTAGCGGCGAATTCATACGCGATAGCCCTCATTACAGTACTTCTACCTTACGAACTCGGGTGAGCCATGGTTGTGTGTTGAGCTATACATGTACATTGTATATGTGTGCGTCAGCGCAGGAGCTATGAGTTCACACTGTCTGTGTGTTCGTATGTGTCTCAACTACAACTATGGCTAAGCCGCGCTCGTGAACAAAAATAAATGTAATAAATGCTCAGTTAAGACTAGACTCGCACGCAAAAGAGATTGGAAGTGTTGGGGGCCTTTGCCAAGCACACAGAATAAGGACAAAATTAATGATATCACTACATAATATAAAACGAAGTCGCTTTCTCTGTCCCTATATCCCTATGTATGCTTAAATCTTTAAAACTACGCAACGGATTTTGATGCGGTTTTTTTTAATAGATAGAGTGACTCAAGGGGAAGGTTTATATGTATAATACATGCATCCGCATTGCACCCGTGCGAGGCCGGGGCGGGTCGCTAGTATAAAAATAAACTTGTAATCAAATAAATGTCCAGTTTTTTTTAAATACCACGTCGGTGGCAAACAAGCGTACGGCCCGCCAGATGGTAAGCGGTCACCGTATCTTATGGACGCTTTCAACTCCTGGGGTGTCACATGCGCGTTGCCGACCCTTTAAAAATTTATACACTCCTTTCTTGAAGAACCCCATACTGTAGTCCCTCGGGAAAACCTCGGCAGGGAGTGAACTAGTTTTAGTTTATTAAATCTCATTATACCATGTTCATACAATACTACATTAGGCTTATATTATATTACTTATCGTATAGTGATCGTTTTATATAATAATAATGAGAATAATTCAATTTACGTAACATGATATACATTTTTATGGGTCATTGTCAGATTTAGGTTCGCATCTTTTCGGTGGACATACTAAAAGTTAAGGGCTACAAAGCTTAATTTTGGATTGGTGCAGTAACCCGCATAAACAGTGTCTCCGTTGCTATGACAAATTGTAAATCAATCATACCTTGACATTTTTATCATTGTCAATCATTGTTTCTGACGAGTAATGTATATGATCCATTGCAAATAAATGAGTATGAGTATGAGTATAAATCCATGTACTAAAAACATTGCTTACATGCACATAAACCGTTAACTATTGACCACCGAAGGGACTACTTTTGTTTTTGCAACTGACAATGACCCTTATGGTACATACAACAATTTTTACAGTACCTGGAGGTAGTGTCCCACGAAGACGGAGGAGCTGTCGCTGAAGTCGGGCTTGCCGACCGCCATGGCCAGCGTGTAGTCGGCGCCCTTGTACTCCAGCGTGCCCTGCGTGGCCGTCAGCTTGCACTCCTGCACCTGTTCAACCAAACACTTATTCATTTAACATACTTCAATTTAACCGCACACACCGGAAGACGAGCTGTCGGTAGGCCTCCGACGAGGTGGAGTGATGACCTGGTGAAGGTCGCGGGAATCCGGTGGAAACGAACGGCACAGGACCGGTCTAAATGGCGAGCCTTGGGGGAGGCCTATGTTCAGCAGTGGACGTCTTTCGGCTGAAATGATGATGATGATGATGACTTCAATTTAAACACGCAATGCGATGTCGCAACTAAAACCAAAACTCTTAAATGGAGGTGGGCCACATGTACAGAGAGAATATGAACAAATGGACAAGAGATTTAACAGAATGGACCCCTAGATTACAAACTAAAAGAAACAGAGGAAGACAAATAAAACGTTGGTTCGATGATATTAAGAAAGCATCAGGCCCATTATGGCATCACATAGCTATAAATAGGAAAAAGCTGGAAGAGGCCTTTGTGTCACAAGGACACGCCAACACCTCCATGATACATATTATATTATTACCGTCCAATATAACTGACCTTACCTAAAATGTTGGCAATAACGGCTAATAAATAAATAAATAAATAAAATTTAAACACGCAGGTCCTCGGAACCCTGCTTATGGCTCAACCAATTTTTCTTGTTGTTGTCATTCTGTCAGCGAGGAGACAACAATAACCAAGTTTCTGAGATAAATGTTATTTTTTTTTTTTTTTACTGCTTAATACGAAGGAACGGTTGATGAATTTGGGACTGGGTAGTGATTGCACCTATAGCTCAGTTGGCTAGAGCGACTGGCCGCGAGTGCCGGGAGGTCGCAGGTTCGAATCCTGCTCGGTGCCTAAATTTTTCGATTTTTCCTTTATTCTAAATGTTAATAATATACTTCAGGTATACTCAAGAGATGACCCATGCCCAAATGGATTTATGCTCATCCCTAAAACTCATATTTGGTAGATTTAAACCCTAAAATCAGTTTTAAAGAGTGACTCAGGAGACGTAACCATAGTAACGAGCAACAAACAATAGTTGATCCACCCATATATGATTAGATTAGATTAGATTTCATTTATTACACAATACAAGACTTCATTATAAATTACGTTTAAGTCAATTTAAAAGAATCGCTATTGTGGTCGTCAATACATTGAATAGAATACATAATAAAACAATTAAAACAAAAGAAAAACAAACATAAATTAAATAAAAATAACATTTCAAGTTTCACCCAAGAGGATCGTCATACTATTACTAATGTAGGCATTGATAACAATATAATAATGGTTAAATATGAGACTGGGGTGGTCGTTTCTGCCAATTCCCATGATTAAAAATGGAGCTACATTTTATTTTTATATTCGTTGCCTAAGGAACATGAGAGAACATGGAGTCTTCAAGGATTTCCCCAGCAATGGGACTCAATGGCTCATTATGATTGGTTTATTTGTATATGTTATATATGGACAATGAGGGTAGTGTTTGACATTTATGTACAAAAAAAAAAATATTTACGAAACAACCCTTTGTTAACAATTTTTTCTTCTGCCAAACTGCAGGGCAGTTTGTTGGCAGAGGGGCTCCCTTACATAGAATGATGGGTAGGTTTACACAATACGCAGTTACCAAAGTTACTATAGTTAGGTACATACGAGTACACACTTATAATAGTTAGTTGTATGATCATATACATATATATGTATGTATGTATATATGTATGTATATGCATTCATCGGCGTATATATATGTATATGCTCACACGCACTCATTTTATGTAGTTTTAAACAGACTTCCTAAGTTTCACGAGTACTAACTACATGCACTTTAAATGACTTATGTAATGACTTGTACTACATATTTTACATCCATGTGGTTTAGACTTTAGGTATAGATTTATATTTAGAACAATACATTTGATCTTTTTAAATTCTCAAATTACATTGCCACTTTTGCTTTTATTTTGTTAAAGTGATGTAAGGAAGCAGTCTGTCACCTGGATTTCGGCCAGCTCATGTAGCTTAGACCCTAACTGTGAGTATATAATAGTATAATATGGCAAATAACTATAAAAAAAAAAATTAAGCGCAACAAGGTATAGTTTTCACTCTTGAGTTGGAAGGTCAGATAGCAGTAGGGTTCTTAAAAATAGTTTCCCTTGCTAAATCTTGCGATTAAGACTCCAAGCGGATGAAGCGGAACGCGTGGTCTTTAGGGGACACCCAGGAAAATGTGGGCAGGATGATAAATTGGAAATTCAGAAATTCTCATTGTACTTCGGAGAGTGTGCTCAGGAGCTCCATGAGCTCATACCGCCTTCCCCCTTCTTCCATCGGACATCCAGACGTACGGCTGGATACCATCCTTACTTGGTCGAAATTCCTCTTATTCGAACCAAGCGCTTTGCATCATCTTTTATAATGAGCACTTCTAAGGTTTGGAATTCTCTGCCGGCGTTTGTGTTTCCGAGCTCATATAACCTAGACCTTTTTAAGGCACGAGTGAATAGGCACCTTCTGGGTGAGCTCGCTTCATCGTCGGCCTCATCTTTGCCCCCTGGCTAGATGCTGGCCAAGAGCGATCCCATTTTTAATAAAAAAAATTAAAAAAAAATTTTGAAGATGCTTACCTGTGCAGCACCCTTGACCCTGATCTCCGGCGTGAGCTGGTGTATGAGGTTGAAGTTAACGTTCCCCGCCGGGTCCACATCACCGAGCAGCACCGGGAACGCCTCCGTCGGAGACAGCTGCTTCGTGCCGATGTATGTGGCTCCGAGCTTGTATCCATTCTGTGCTGTGCTCATGGTTAACGTGTGTGACATCTGGAATTCAAATAGTTGATGATAAATAAAAGTCGGATTCAACAAAACGGGCATAAAAACCTAAACTAAACCGGCCAAGTGCGACAACCACGCACAATGAAGGGTTCCGTACCAACACCTACTAGGCCACATTTCAAATCACTATCCAATACATTGAATCTAAAAAAGTCGTATCTTCATAGGGAACTTACGGCACTTACGACCTTTTGTTTGGGCAAGACAGTTATTAAGCGATTTCATAATTGCTTATAGTCTCCGAGTAAATCGGCTGTGACATACGGACGGATGGACGGGTGGACGAACAGACATGACGAATCTATAAGGGTTCCGTATTTGCCATTTTGGCTGCGGAACCCTAAAAAATTTAATAGCACATTCAATTTCTCAAATATACTCTTTTCTGAATTGACATTTACATTGACTTACATATTTCGATTTATTAACCCTTTGGGACGCCAAGACCATGTAAAGGTATTAATTTTTTAATTAATTAATTTTTATTTTATAATGCTATCTATGGACTTGTTCTGGAATAAATTATTTTCATTTCATTTCATTTCAAAGGTGTTGCAAGATGTCATGCCTACGATAGTGAGTATAGGTGTAAGGTGTTATGGTGTACATAGTCAGTCACCTTCACGTTTCACTTGAGTTCATATTTAATCTCTTGTGGAAAACGATTTGGAGAGTAGATGTTACTACCGTACATGAAAATTGGTGTCCAGAGGGTAAAATGTACAGTTATAGTCCACCCAGGCACGTATCCAGAGGGGAAAGTTGGGATTTATTTTTAGCTGTCTGTTTATTTATTCGCTTGCGTGTTCTTTCAATAGGTAGGTACACAGTTCACATGGTTGTTTCAATGTTGGTTTCATGGTTGTTCCCGAGCTAAAAGTCTGGATACGTGCCTGAGTCCACCTGATGGCAAGTGGACAGGAGCAGAAGAAATTTTATTGAAAAACTCAATGAATTGTGTTAATACATAGATATTCTTATATGCTACTTTAGTAGAAAATGATTTTTAAGTTTAAAAAAAAAAATATTACTTTTATTATACTTTAAAATGTTTACCTGGAAATGATTAGATATGCCCTTGTTGACCATTAATTTACCTCCTTCAAAATTTACTGGCATTACATCTGGAATCCAAATTAATTATAAATAATGGAAGACAAACTTAGATACAGTGAAAACTAGGTAGAGATTATTATTTTCTTCATTGCCACAAATAAAATAAATACATAAAAATAGAATATAAGTATTTGCTGTGACCAAGGTTCAAATCAGGTGTCATTTGAGCCAAATGGATGTTAAATCATTAAGTATTCATTGTCATATACATGCTAAATAAAATATATTTTTTTCAGAACATATTGTAAATTTTAAATACAGCCCTTCTGTTAATCTCACATTGTAATTTAAGTGTTGTAAGGAAGTACAAAGCGTCCAAAATGCATAAATTAAGCTCTTATCAGTAAGTAAACATGGAAATTGAGTTGGGATGCAACTTGCTGGAAGTACTGTTCTATCTCGGTAATGTTAACTCAGGGTGGATTCCTGCTATAATTAACTATCCTTGCATGATTAAAAGCATGTATTCGTTTAAATAATTCATCAATATTACATCATAAGATAACCAAACTTTTACATCTAGCCAACTAATGTTTACCGGCTTTTTCTGAATGAACCGAAAACAAAAATACTTCCATAAGATGTGCATACGTTTCCCTATCATTTCTAATCACATTTAGACCGATATTTCCACCCACACGACTCACCTTTGGTTTTTTTGTGCAACTCATCCAATGTCCCTGGATTTTCACGTTTGTTTGCATTCTCTAAATTGTTAACGTCTGTGGGTGTAAGCCCCGAATTATACACACGATACCTGCTAGCTATAGCACCCATTTTATTGAGGAATTCGTTATACTTTCCCTAAATTCCTCAGAAATCGATGAACATGTGCAGCGAAACACAATTCTGTCGAATAAAAGACAATCGCAGCAGTGTGAAGTTGACAGCACGTATTACCAACTACCAACATAACAGGTGGACCATAAACAAGAAAACTTATTTTTGTTCGTAGTAACACTGTTCAAGATAGTTAAAAAACTACTTGAATCGTAATTTGATGGTGTTAGTAATGAACCAGTAGCTGGGTCACACCTTTAATAAAAAAGTGAAACTGTCACTGTTACTTGCCGTTGATGTTGATATGTTGCTTGGTGTTGTGTAAATTGGATAACTTAAGTATAAATTTGCTCAATTCGTGTGCGAGTTCTACACTATAGCCCGGATACTAAACATCATCATTCAATTTACTTAGTTACCCATACCACCGTCGTTTTCCACCACCGCAATGCCGAAAGTAGTGTCGCGTAGCATAGTCTGTTCAGACACCAAGGATCAAGAAGAATACAATGAGACTAAGCCACTGCACATCTACTACTGCATCTGTGGCCAGATGTCCCTGATTCTGGACTGCACCATCGACAGATTGCCATTACGGCCAACGGACGGCGCCCGGGTTATAGATGGCTCTAAACACGCTCATAAAATCACTTCAGACCCTGATGAGACCGTCTATTTGAAACGTGAGAAGGGTATAGAGAGGCAATACAGGTTGAAATGCAAGAAATGCGCTATACCTATCTATTACAAGGCTGACCAAGACAGCAACGTCGTTTTTATTATGCGAGGCGCGTTGGTACAAACCGCTGGTGAAAGTAACGTCACAGACATCTACAAACAAGTAGCATTGACCCAACCAAAGAAAATCATGGTCACGAAACACACTAAGAACATGGGCAAGTTCAGTTCGGTGACCGTTTCTACGATAGATGAGGAAGAAGACGAGATCGAAGCAAGGGAGGTGGCGGACAGTTACGCCAACAATGCAAGGATTATTGAAAAGCAGTTGGAGAGGAAGGGCATGAACAAGCGGCAGGCGGAGGCTCCGGTGCAGGTGCAGGAGAAGCGGGTGCGGGGGACATTAATTGATAAATAAAATGAACTGTTTATACATGAAAATTAAATTATTTTAATCATACCCTAGTTTCTCCTGATGAAAAGTAAACAAGGCAAAAAATGCGTGTTAACGTTTCTCATTAAAAAGTGTCAGATTGTATTTGTCATAAAAATGTTTATAAAGATATCACATGTTCACATGTTAACTTACAACTCTAATATATGAGTAATTATCTGGGAACTGATAAGGCTTAGGCTGTTAGACCACTGAAAACAATAATAGCATCCATATTTTTTTATTAAAAGAAAACAATTTCACAAATTTTATTTTTAAACAATAAATATAATGTTTCAATATTAATATGAGTGACGGAATAAATATATCTTTCACTTACACTTTGTATTTACAATAATTATGTACAATCCGATGAACTAGCCATTCTGTTCTAAAATATAAAAATGTACTTGAAAAAGAAGACAAATTGTTCAAATACTGAATTTTAATTTTGTACATTATTTACATATTTTTGTATACATCTTGCTACATGCTGCTTATGTTGACAATAGTGAAAATTAAAAATATTTGTAAGTTAAAAGTCCTGAAAATTAAGACTTTCATTACCGTTTTCTATGAATATTATACAAATGATGACCAGAGATATGGGAGTTACCAGTATACATGGAAAAGTGTAAGAATAAAATGTGCCATGAAAACCAGTTTCTTTTTTGTTTCTTTATATTATTCATAACTACCTAATCTCTGATGACAAGAAGCCAACTGTCTATTTTTAGCATTCCCCATCAATAAAACAACGTTTCCTAAAAATGTATTGCACAAGTAATAAAGAGGAGTACCTATCTGATACTTGCAACAAAAAAACTTCAATAGCATAGAATAAACAGACAAATATACACAACAGGTACTAACAAAACATTTAGGAATAAGTACAAGTACATATTTAATCACAAGTTTAAATAATATTCCTTTAAAGTGGCAGTAGTGGCCACATAACAGGGGATTAAACTATCAGAAACTACTAAGTGCTAGGAGGCATGCCAATAGCAATAACTGCTCAGTTCGTATTCGATTAAGTCGTCGTCTCCGGGCGAAAAAAATAAACAATAGCATTCATTTGTTATGATTCCGGGGATCCCAGGGACCAGTACACGACGGGATAACGAACTAGAATTGATAAATAAATAAATATTAGAGGACAATCTTACACGAATCGAACTAGCCCCACAGTAAGCTCAAGAAGGCTTGTGTTATGGGTACTAGACGACGATATATTTAATAGATATAAATACTTAAATACATAGAAAACATCCAAGACTCAGAAACAAATATTCATGCTCATTACACAAATATTTGCCCTGACCGGGATTCGAACCCAGGACTGTCAGCTTCACAGGCAGGTGCACTACCCACTAGGCTAAACCGGTCGTCGGTTATTATTATTTAAGAGTTTCATTCTTGTCGGTGCAGTTCTCTCCAGTCCATTCTACTTAACGAATACGATACCTCTCCAAATTAATTATCATCGTTAAGGGGCTCCAATAGTTCAATCAAGGGTTCAATGATCAATTGATCAGCAAACTGCTCACCTCACCGTATATATATACGTCGAAGATTGTTTACAGCGCCACCTTGTGACCTAAACGCGATTTACCAAGTTAAAGACGCGACAATGATTGCTATTGACGGAACTCCTAGCACGCGGTAGGTATATAAAATTATAAAGACTGCTAACGTGAACAATTTGCAATAGATACTTTTACTCCGCCATCTAGTGAAACTGTTGAGATTTGCAGTACTTAATGTAGGTAGGTACTAAACTTTAGTGATTATTGAAAACAATTAAGTATATATTTTTTCAACTGTAAATAACTTCACATAGGTTTAACTTCCAGATTTGTATAGGTTAACAGAATAAAAAATAAGTAACTACGATGTAGGCAAGTATTTTCACGTTTTAATAGTAAAAGTAAATAGATTTCTAAGTAGGGAGTTGGCACGTATAAGACTGTGTCCACATTATCCAATATCGAGTTCGAAACCATTCGAAAACGATAAATAATGTATCGAAATGTCTCCGATATCGGTTGGGATAGTGTGAACACGCACTAAGAGTAATAAAAAGTTGGGAAGCATAGAAATTGTGCGAATCCATTCCACAGATGGAAGATTAAGAAAAAAATAGTTCTAAAAGTTGTAGTATAAAATAATGAGTCGAAGGTTTAGGATACTGTGAAAAATATGTGATATAACTTTGTCATATAAGTATGTAAAATTTGACATTATATTTTCCATAGACACATTATGACAGGGTTATATCACTACAAGTATTCCAAAACAAAACAACGTTATAGATGGCGTTGCGTCGTCTTGCAGTAAGTACTTGCGCCATCTGCAAAACTAAATAAGGCCAGATATTTATTAAAGAAACGTTATTTCTTTTAGCATTAAGGCAAGGCCATTCCAGTGCACATGACCCCCTCTAACACGCGTGAGTTTACAATTAACCATCCCACTCTCTACGGAAGCTCTGCGCGTAATTTCGTAAATATTTAGTACATTTTTATTGATTGTTGGAACACTGAATCACTTATGAAAAATCTATCCGGTTATTTCCTTAGAACAATAAAAAAGCTATCGTTTATGTAACCAAAACGTATTACTGTCGTTGATGATTACGAGATCTGCAGCATTAAAGTTTATTTTTACTATGATATTTAGGATTTTTTAACAGAGTTACCAAGGCATATTTTGTTAGGTTATTTCTTTTCTTTGTTTCTTTTTCAGTATACTGTAATATATAATTTTTGTGTAGTGTAATTCTACATTATTTCTTCACACTGGAAGCTCAAACTTCAGTGTTTTCGTCAGATCTGTGAATGGGCCTTGCCTTAATCGTTTCGGTATAATATCCTACAGCGAAAACGTTGATTTATATTATCATAATAACGTTATTTCCTTATGACTACCTACGGAATGTGGTTCATTTGAAGTGGTGACGTTTTAAGCTACATCATTTATTCGATTACTTAAAAGGGCACTTCCTAGGGATCCTTACAAAGCTAGATTGTAAAATTTGACACCGATAAATAAAACGATAATACAATTAACACGTTTTTTATATGTTATATATTAGTATAGGTACAAATTTAGAATGAAGGAAAAATTGAAAAATTTTGGCACCGAGCGGGATTCGAACCTGCGATCTCCCGGCACTCGCGGCCAGTCGCTCTAGCCAACTGAGCTATAGGTACAATCGCTACCCAGTTCCAAATTCATCAACCGTTCCTTCGTAAAAAATAGTATAGCTGTGGCCCGCGACTCTGTCCGCTTACAACTCGTTAATCGCGTTAAAATTTTATTGTTACTCTTTTATATCAGGCGCTTACCTAGTTATCACACTTCCATACAAACTTCCACCCCCTTAAGGGATGATTTCCGGGATAAAAAGTATCCTATGTCCTTTCCCAGACCTATAACTGCCTCCATACCAAATTTCATCTCGATCGGTTCAGCGGTTTAAGCGTGAATAGGTAACAGACAGACAGAAAGAAAGACAGACACACTTTCGCATTTCGTATTTAAAAAAATATTAGTATCGATTGGATTTGTTTTTGATAACTTCACCTTTTGTTTGACTACAGACTCGTTTTCTTCGCAATTAGTACTCAGGTTTAGCTAATTATTGACGCTGTATTAGAAACTAGGTACGTATTTATCTGTTAAATAGTGATATTTGAGTAGGTATAGTAAGTAAAAGTTTAGTTTACGCCAATAGGGTTGTTGACACAAAATATGGCTACTCCAAAAGACTGTTCTAAAAGAAATAAGGCAAAAAAAATGGTTATGGTGAAAATCCTATTCAAATATCTTCAAAAATAACGAAGCGACAACCGTCAACAAAAAATCATCAGAACTTTAGCGGCCAAATCTAAAGCTGTATGTGGAGCTAGGTTAAGTAGAGCGTAGTGTACCTATACCTACTTACCCCCTTATTCATAAACGTCTATCAAACCTATATTAGTTAACTAGCCGCTAAAGTTCGTTTGTCCTTATTTGTCACTTTGACATTGACGTTTGTGAGAATGGGACAAAGAACATTTTAGTAAGCAGAGGTTTGTTAAGTTTTATGAATAAGCGGGTTAAATATTTATGTCTCAGTGGGAACTGTCAAGGGGGTAAATGCATGTTTAGCAACTAAGTACTGGTACTTTCATGTTTCCTTTTGTACATTTACTTCTGTTTGTTTCTCCTAAAATAAATAAATAAATAAAAAACAACGTTTCTACGAATCTTTATATGATTCCCCATATCTTCTTATGATTTTAATTTATTCGTCTAATTTATTATGATAATCTGATGGTTTTCTATCCAATATAGCCACACTGTTATAAATTGTAAAATGAGGCATCATCTCTATAATGAAACTACGAATGACTTAGTTGATTTATAAGTAGGTATTCGGGGATTGGTCCATCAAACTAATGAGCTGGGTTGTGTAAACCTTAGTTATCGTTAATTTTGTGCCAGATATAAATGAAAATGGCTATAGGTACACTTGCACTGTTAGATTTTTTATATAGTTATATTCGTATTTTTGTTTGAATCGCTCCTATTGGCACACTACCTAATATTACAAAAACAATAATGTTATTATGTGTTATTGTGTGTTATGTGTTGTGTTGTGTTGTGAAATTTTATTATTCAAACATCCGTTGATCTGGAGAATTGAGCCAAATTCAGAAAAAAATGTCCAATATAAAATGTCAGTCGTCTTTAAACCAAGTCCTACACCTAAAATCACTACGGAAAATTGTGTATTTATTCAGGTTTTGAAATTTTGTAAGTTCAACGATTCCTGGAAAGGTATTGTCATACGGGGTTATCTATGGGAATAGGGCTAGAAATTCGAGTATAGACATTTCTATAATTTTTAATAACAAAAAAACCTTTTTTTTTGGATATCATACTCTTACTTGCAAGTTTGCATATAAGTGCGATAGAGAGGGAAAACTTCGTTTGTGGTTCGCGGTAACCCCTCTGTTTCTAATTTTTAGGGGTAAAAGAGATGGTTGCTCTGTAATACATCACGCGTTCAGAGGTCAAGGCTAAATATAATCCTGTATTCATTTCTTTATAAAAAACCTGTAGAAATAATCAAATTCTAATAACCTAGCTAGCTAATAGCTATATTTTATAAAATGCTGTTAATACTTATTTAATTTTTAAGAAGAATTAAATATGCTCCATATCAATCAAATTATATTTTTGTACCTAAGTTACAAAACTGATCCGAAGGCAAAAAGATTTTCCAATGCAGAACTAAACAATACATGGACAAGCATAGAGAGTACAGTTCCATAGACTTGGCAGGTCTCTTCCATGCATTCAGATTCTAACCTCAAAATAATAAATAATTAAATAAGTAGGTATTTACCATTTTATTGCACTATACGTATTTGTGGTAGGCAATAAATTTGAACATCGATATACACGATATTATAGATAAGTAGGCATATATAAGTATATTAATAATTTGAGATTTATTACTCAAGTATAACTGTAAAACTACACGTCTAGAAAAATTACAAATTATATATTTTTAACACATAATTATCTCTATTATTGTATGTATTTAGAGATAACGTTCTCTCTCTCGTTTAGAAATAATTCTCTAAATCTACGTTTATGACAAAACGGTCTAGCACAATTGGGCGAGACTTTTAACACCACAGTTAAGCGACTATTGGTAGACCTTATTCCGTTGCAATAAGGTTCAAGAATGGTCAGTTAACTGCGATGATGACAGTACACACAACACAATACAAACCATTCATACAGCACCATCGAATCGACGTCAAAGTAAGTAATTGGGGTATTTGTGTACCTCAGTTTCATCCTCCTAGCTCGGGGTCTGCTTTGACACGTAATCCCAAGATTTGGCGTAGGGACTAGTTCTACGTAAGGGGGCGTCCATAAATTACGTGAGGTGTTTTTTAAAATTTTCTGTACCTCCCTCCCCCCCTGGTGAGATGTCGTGAGATTTTGTTTAACCCCCTCCCCCATCCCCCAATCTCACGTGAGATTTTTTAAAATGTGGGTTTCTTATGTAAACGCGTTGGATTGTTATTGTGAAAAGAAAAAAAAAATTGCTTCGTGCTTTTATTTACGACTAGTTAAGACTAGTAATCAATATTGCTGAGAGTTAACGTCGAGGTATGAATGAAATTATTCTCTTTCGAACGAATTAGTGAATAATCTTAATCGTATTACGATTACGCTTAAGATTAAATCTTATAAGCGTGTACAATCTGGATTAAATGGACCAAAATAGTATAATTTTTTTTTGTTTCAATCAGAAAAATAATTGCGTGATATTTGCCGAGAACCCCTCTCTCTCCAACGTAAGATTAAATGAGATTTGACTCGACCCCCTCCCCCCCTTAAACATCTCACGTAATTTATGGACGCCCCCTAAGTGATTATTACCATCTGACCATCCAATCCATAAGGAAAACTAGACCTTATTGGAATTAGAATGGTGTCCTCACGAAGTTTTCCTTTGTAAGGGTGATGACAGTGATCTACCAGAGCTCTCTTTGTAAGGGTGATTCTCTTCCACCGTCCACCATAGCTCTGCTAGAATGTGTTTTCATACATGTTGCACCTCGCAAGCATTCAAGCTAGGTGTCAAATATATGGAATCCTCGGACATCGATAGTGGATACTATTTACGATTACCCTAATAAGGCGTAATATTCATATTATTCAAGTACCTAACGTCAAAGTCGACGGTGCATTCCAGAAAATGCTCCAATTGTTGAGTGCCGTGCCACGATTGTAACTAGACTTATAGACAAGTTCAATTTTCCACAAAGCAAAATGCTTACGAAATTTAAATTAGTTAAATATAATAAATATCTATAAACGTATTGTTTTATCAGCCATTCGAAAAGTCCTTAATACCTACTTCAAATTATCAAAATATTTGAAGTGGTAACCAATTCAATTTGGCCCTTACAACAATGTCAATATTTTACCAAATAACTTTAGATGTTCTAATCTCACTTTTTCATCTGTCATACACAGTTTATAATAAAGGAAGTCTAGAACAGCGTTGAAATCATCATTCATCAAGTATCACTGTATCAAGCATATATCAAGCATTTATTGATTAAAGTATAATAATGATCTCTAAATTCGTAACAATCATGTGTAAGTTTAGTTCAAACTTTTTCACACCTGCTATTCAGAAAAGAGTTATTGTTGCCTTCGAATGACGGATCAAAGATGCGCTTTTCTTCCCTCATTAGCGGGCAACAATAACTCTTTTCCTCATAGAAGGTGTGAAAGGCAGTGTGTGGAACTCTGTATTAAAATCATTTGTATTTCATGTTTTTAGCAGTGAGCCTCATAGGCGGTGTGAAAAGCAGTATGTGTCACACGGTAGCAAAATTATTTCCGTCTTGGGCGTAAACACTTGAATCCCTCGCTATGCTCAAGATTCTACTTTAGAATCCCTCGCTATGCTCAGGATTCTATTGTAGAATCTTTCGCTTCACTCAGAATTCAATATACCGCCCTCGCCGTAAATATATCATTTTGCTCCCTTGAGACACAATCTACTATTACTGGTTAACTGCCTAGTGGCAGTTTAAAACGCCATTTAGATCTTTATGATAGGTCGATACAATAATGATACAATTTATCATAGATCGTGGGTTTTTAAACGCTTCGGAAATGTAACAATGACATAACCTTGTCATAATGTGGCTTTCACATCGACTCTCTGATTAACAAACTAAAATGTCCAATGTGTGTGACAGAAATTATAGCTATCACTTTTGGGTGTAACAGTCACGTTATGACAGTGTCATATCACTTTTTTTCATGTGACAGCCACGTGATGACAAGCTTATGTCACTTTTTGGACATGACAGCCACGTTATGCGCAGATTATGTCACTTTTTGGATGTGACAGTCACGGTATGACAAGTTTATGTTACTTTTGGATGTGATGCTACGTTATGACAAGGTTAGGTATGTCACTGTTAAATCTCCCAAACTGTTCCAAATCCACGACCCATTATAATTTGCAATTATAACCTCCGATTACGTACTATAGTCGTTACGAAACTAAGGCGTTAAATTATGCAATGGAGTGCCAATTATTCTGGAAACTTTGGTAATTTGGTAGGTAAAGTATAAAAGATTTGAGGATACAAGCACTATTATCTCGGCGTTAGCGTGCTCCAATATTTATGAGCACATTCACCCTTTACGATTTTAAACACCTCTAATAAGGTTCATATAGGTATAGTGGTATTCTAATATGTCCGAAAAGCCATAAAATGCTTATCGTTAGAGTTGAAACGAAAGGAGGTATGAAAAAAGATAATCGGCATAAATAGCTACCTTGTGTTATAGATGATAAGGTTCAAATTGTAATGACTTGGCAATAAAACAGTCACGGTCAACCCCCAGTCGGCCGGCGTAGCGCGTGGCAAAGGCTGCTACTGTTTTATTTCCAAGTCATTACAACTTGAATCTTATCATCTACAACGGAAGGTAGCTATTTGTGCGGGTCATCTTTTTCCTCACTCCCTTTCGTTTTGAACTGCTAACGATAAGCGTTTTATGGCTTTTGGGGCATATTAGAAAAATACCACTATAGGTTTGGGTTTAGCTCAAATTACCTAGAACTCAGGACTCGTCCACAGCTTCCGGCGGCCGCCGTAGCGGCAGCGTGCCACCGAAGTATCTCTCTCTCTCTCTAGCACTTACTAATTCGAGCGACAAAGAAAGAGTGAGAACGACACTTCGTTTTAGGTTCGCGGTAGAGCCGTGGCCGAACCGTAACGAAGTTTGCGCCACATGAACCATCAGGTACAAAGACAGAGAGCAATTGACAATAAATTATGCATTGACTGTTACCCTAGCAAACAAAAAATTGAGCATATCAAACAAACTTCAATACACTATACCAACACGGGTTTTCTTTTTCTTTTCCGTTTGTGCTGTCTGTGCTGTTTCGCGCCGTCGCCGCCATTCCGCGGCGGGTCGTGGCCGCCATCTTGTGAGGCACGGGTCTCTGCTATAACGGCTTGAACGGTGGGGGCAGGGTCCCCGGCTGAGAAGGGTGGCGTAGGATTTCTCCCTGGAACCGCCCAAATGTTAGCCTATACATTCGTTACATTCTGTGTGCTGGGGAAACTATAGGTAGGTTGCTAGGGGCCGATTCCACCACATTTCTAGCTTTTTAAGATGTCTAACGTATATAAATCTACGCTGTACAGCCGAAATCAAATTTAAATCTATCGGCGAAAAGGTGGTTGTAAGTCGTAGTTATTGGTGTCGTCTGGAGAATTCAGAATGTACAGCCGCGAACCGGAACTGTTGAATGCTGAGCCCCTTGCCATTGTCCGCAATTTAGCCTTGTAATGAATGATAGATGTTAAGAAAGAAGAAAGAAAGAAACACATTTATTCGTGACGATACAAACATAAAATATAGATAAATAAATGTAATTAAAAGAACATGGAATCGCCACAAAAAGGTTTCGCCTCAGCGTAATGCCGACTCAGGGAGCTGGCGCTGATCTTCCGGCGAAACGTAGGTTGTTAATGACGTGTGTGTAGCACGCTTCGCCTAAAAATTGAACGCGACCTATTACAACTTGACACCGCCGTCTTGTCACCTCGGGCCGTCACATGAATGTCCAACTGTCAAAAGGTGCGTCCAAAAATGGCGGAGACTGCTACACACTTTCACGACTACAATTGAAAATAAGATAGTACACACAAAAGTTAATTGCAGAGAATAAAGTCAACAGTAAAACAAATTGTTGATGTTCGTGCATTAATTAAAGTTTACGGTATCCTTTATAGTTACCGCATCGTGCAAGACTAAGTCATAATCATGTGTGTCCGAAACATATTTGAATAGATAATAGAAATGGTTTTATATCAACTATCTACAAACAGGAATTGTACAAGGCAGGCTGGCATATGGCATATGGGTACGGCAGTGATCTCGCCAAATCGAGTAAAAACATAACGACCCTTGGGTTAAAAGCAGTTTGGGTTAGCTAGCTAAAGGTCTGCATCTGACTAGGTAACATTTACTCATCAACCAAATAAGAAATGCATGGAATTTGGACACAGTCAACATCACAAGGCATTCGTGTTATGCAGAACATATGATTCAGTCAGGTTAGTGATGCTCGGACGTGGAAGACATTGGTGTTATCGACCCCAAGAGCTTAAAGTAGATACTTACAACTTGTGGTTGGTTTTGTGCATGCTTTATATTCCTTTCTTGAATCATTAGTTGGTGTGCCGCCCTATAAAATAAAATATTTTGTCAAGAATGTTTTGATACAAGTTTTTCAAACTATTTGTTCGTTAGATATCCTCCTGACGACTAGGTATCAAAACTTTGCAGAACAAATGTTACTCTGTCAAATTGACACAGAGTCAAAACTTAATTGGGGCCTATGTACTATGTATAGGATGCCGGTCGTCAGGAGGGTATAGAATATTATGGAGCTATAGAGAAAGAGATACAGAATGATAGTGACCAGATACTCGTAATTCTACCAAATTTTAGCTACATTAACTCACCATCAATAGTAGAAAATGCATGAAAGAAACTATAAACTTCTGCAGAATAAGTAATGCTTTAGTAGGTATTTTTATGTATATTAACTAAATGTGAAATTGGTAATTATACTGAAGGTTTCCGAGTGCTGGAAAAAAGCTGGTTCGCAGGTTTTCTCCACGAAAAGGCACCGGGAACTAGTACAACCGGGAACAAACACGCAAAATAGTGTCAATGTTACTGCCTGGCCAAACAAACACGCAAGTTGTACCTACGGACGGAGCTGAGGATATTCGCTTATCTCTTTCTTTAAAGCGTTAGCGCTTTACTGATCTCTCACTGTCAATGAGTCATCGTATCACTGCGACCACTGCTAATATATTGTGATGCTGGGAGGGTTACCTGTCCATCTGTTCTTGCGTCATCTCGAGTGCCTCCTGCATCTCCCGCGATGTGTTCCTCACGAACTCCGCGTCACAGTATGCCCCTAAACCCTGTTCAGCTAACACCTGTAGAAGAAGATGACCTGAGAACATTCTCAAAATCGTAGGTCTTGACAGCTGACCATAGGGCCGGCTACTTCAGTCAACGGATGGGTATTACTATCTAGTGAGGAAATGTGGCCAGCCTTATGGGCACCATTCCCAGGGGCATCGACCTTGAGGAGTATACACATTACACCAGCTGTACACTCTCGTGCGAGGGCACTCGCGCGCAGCCTGTATTTTTTATATTTCCTACCCTGTAAAATCCTTGGTACGGGATTTTTTTGAATTTTAAGCAGTGCCTTGCGTGGACATTCTAATTGGCTTTTCTGTGATGCAACACATGCATAATGCATATACCTCTTCTTCTTAATAAACTGTCGCTGTAAAAATCATCTGTCTAGATGCTGTGGCCAATGATGTATGGTAAAGTACTCTTTAATTGACCGAGTGAAACGAAGGCCTCTGCTTCAGCTTCGACAAGAATGCTTTCGTATGTCCGGATTTCCGTTTGTTCTCGTCTACAGGTCGCAATTCTCAACCGATTCTCGTAAAATTTCGTGAGCAGGTTCGATAGTTATATAGATTTTTTTGTCGAGAATGATTTTGTAAGTTTCTACGGTTTCTGCGGGCGAATTTCGGTTTGTTCTCACAGGTCGCATTTCTGAACCGATTCTCGTGAAATTTTGTGAGCAGGTTGGATAAATATACATTTTTTTTTGTCGAATAAGTTTTTGAAAATTAAAAAAGAAAAATTGTTCAACGGTTTGTTCTCTTCTACAGGTCGCATTTCGCAAACGATTCTCGTGAAATTTTGTGAGCAGGTCCGGTAATTATATAGAATTTTTTTGTCGAGTCAGTTTTAGGAAATTTTGAAAAAAAATTTTTATTTCAAAGATTTTGTAAGTTTCTGCGTCCGAATTTCGGTTTGTTGTCCTCTACAGGTCGCTTTTCTCAACCGCTTCTCGTGAAATTTTGTTAGCAGGTTCGATATTCATACTTGATCTTTTTTATAATGTCAGATTTTGAAAATGATAAAAAAGACTCACTCACGAGGTCTACAGCTCACAGAGCCACTAGTTTATCGTATGGCAGTTATTTCGAATTTCGAACCGTGAATTCTTCGACAAGACAGTATGGTTGCCAGGTTTGCCGAATATCGAATATATTGAACCTGCTCACGAAATTTCACGAGAATCGGTTGAGAATTGCGACCTGTAGACGAGAACAAACCAGGGATCGGATACCGGTATTTTCTCCATAGAAAAATACCGGTATTATTACGGTAACCGGTTCATTATTTCGTTTTCAATAGGACAATCTAATAATACGACGTTGTTACCTAAATACATGAGTTAGCCCTACGTAAAGAGCAAAAAATAATCCAAAATATCGGGCTAATTCAGGGTTTTTTAAAAATACCGGAACAAACGGAAATCCGGACATACGAAAGCATTTTTGTCGAAGCTGAAGCAGAGACCTTCGTTTCACTCGATCAATAAATAAGCAACCTAACACATGCTGCCCGGGGGCGGGCATCGTTCCTTGAAGGCTCGCGCCATTTGCTTTTATTGTAGAAAACTGAACCCTTAATGATGAAGACAGTAAGGATGATTATGACGATGATGAGAGCGATGCGTACCCTAGTGACAAGGCTCTCGGCGGATCCCACCACCGGCACCGACGAGTTGATGCCCCGCGGGCTTCCCGGCAGCGAGACCACGCCGCGCCCCGAGCTATCGCCTCCTGTAACATACGCTACAATGACGATTCACGGACTTTTCTAGACTAAACTATGACCAGAGTCCGGACGGATAGGCGCCATTACTCGCGCAGTAAACTATCAGCAGAGTCCGGACGGATGGGCACCATTACTCGCGCAGTAAACTATGACCAGAGTTCGGACGGATGGGCGCCATTACTCGCGCAGTAAACTATGACCAGAGTTCGGACGGATGGGCGCCATTACTCGCGCAGTAAACTATGACCAGAGTTCGGACGGATGGGCGCCATTACTCGCGCAGTAAACTATGAGCAGAGTCCGGACGGATGGGCGCCATTACTCGCGCAGTAAACTATGACCAGAGTTCGGACGGATGGGCGCCATTACTCGCGCAGTAAACTATCAGCAGAGTTCGGACGGATGGGCGCCATTACTCGCGCAGTAAACTATGACCAGAGTTCGGACGGATGGGCGCCATTACTCGCGCAGTAAACTATGACCAGAGTTCGGACGGATGGGCGCCATTACTCGCGCAGTAAACTATGACCAGAGTTCGGACGGATGGGCGCCATTACTCGCGCAGTAAACTATGACCAGAGTTCGGACGGATGGGCGCCATTACTCGCGCAGTAAACTATGACCAGAGTTCGGACGGATGGGCGCCATTACTCGCGCAGTAAACTATGACCAGAGTTCGGACGGATGGGCGCCATTACTCGCGCAGTAAACTATGACCAGAGTTCGGACGGATGGGCGCCATTACTCGCGCAGTAAACTATGACCAGAGTTCGGACGGATGGGCGCCATTACTCGCGCAGTAAACTATGACCAGAGTTCGGACGGATGGGCGCCATTACTCGCGCAGTAAACTATGACCAGAGTTCGGACGGATGGGCGCCATTACTCGCGCAGTAAACTATCAGCAGAGTTCGGACGGATGGGCGCCATTACTCGCGCAGTAAACTATGACCAGAGTTCGGACGGATGGGCGCCATTACTCGCGCAGTAAACTATCAGCAGAGTTCGGACGGATGGGCGCCATTACTCGCGCAGTAAACTATCAGCAGAGTTCGGACGGATGGGCGCCATTACTCGCGCAGTAAACTATGACCAGAGTTCGGACGGATGGGCGCCATTACTCGCGCAGTAAACTATGACCAGAGTTCGGACGGATGGGCGCCATTACTCGCGCAGTAAACTATGACCAGAGTTCGGACGGATGGGCGCCATTACTCGCGCAGTAAACTATGACCAGAGTTCGGACGGATGGGCGCCATTACTCGCGCAGTAAACTATGACCAGAGTTCGGACGGATGGGCGCCATTACTCGCGCAGTAAACTATGACCAGAGTTCGGACGGATGGGCGCCATTACTCGCGCAGTAAACTATCAGCAGAGTTCGGACGGATGGGCGCCATTACTCGCGCAGTAAACTATGACCAGAGTTCGGACGGATGGGCGCCATTACTCGCGCAGTAAACTATGACCAGAGTTCGGACGGATGGGCGCCATTACTCGCGCAGTAAACTATGACCAGAGTTCGGACGGATGGGCGCCATTACTCGCGCAGTAAACTATGACCAGAGTTCGGACGGATGGGCGCCATTACTCGCGCAGTAAACTATCAGCAGAGTTCGGACGGATGGGCGCCATTACTCGCGCAGTAAACTATGACCACAGTCCGAACGGATGGGCGCCATTACTCGCGCGGTAAACTATGACCAGAGTTCAAATTGAATTATTAACTGGCAAAGTCCAATATTAATTTAATTATTCCTACATTATGGCATTATAACTCAGTTATGTTATTGTCTACTAATGTATTTTATCTATTGTTGTAGCATACTAGCCTCTCTATTTATCATTCTAAAGCTTAAACTATTTATTTAATTGCAACTAAATCTGGAGTTCTCGTGGAAATTTACGATTTATTTTCATTTAGAAGCAGTCGTGCTCAAATAAAGGACAGGGCGAAAGGATGTTAAGTAATTCATTAAAATTCATAAAATATTGAATTTTAAATTAACTTTGTACTAAGCAGTAACGCTGCAAACGTAAACTACAAATTTAAATTATAGGATAAATTGAATAATGCAGGCTGCGAGCAGAGGGGCTACCGCCAATCGAAAAAGAACGAAGTTGGAATATCTCCTTCTCTGCCGCACTTGCTAATTCGTGCGACAGAGAGGAAGATATTTGAACTTCGTTCGTTTTCGGTTCGGGGTAGCCCCTCAGGATTCGAACCTCGGCGACGATCGGCCTCGGTGTAGTTCTCCTGTAACTCAGACGCTCTAGAGCGATTGGTTACGTATGCTAGAAAGTCGCAGTTGAGTAAAAAGTAAAATGTAATGAGTACCTAGTTTAGCCAGTTTTCTGACAAACAGAATCTTGAATTCAGATGGATTTGATGAGTGATTTGGCAAAACTTAGGCTGTATATGTTACCTAAAATCAAAACTGTTTATAGATCTTCGAAGTGATAAGTATAATTATGAATTAAGAATTTGAACCAAGCGGTTAGGATAATAGTTTTGAATTTATATTCGTTCTTCAATTAAACGAAAAAAACAAATGCAACTCCTTTCTTTTAAAATGTAATCTTACATTCCAACGATTCATTTTGTACTTTAAATAGGATTCTGGGACCTAGTGGCTTTGTCAATTGTTGTGTGGTAATTATGGTAAAGTAAAATCGATACTAGATACATTAAATAAATAAATAAATAAATATTAGAGGACAATCTTACACAAATCGAACTAGCCCCACAGTAAGCTCAAGAACATACATAGATACATTGAATTAGAAAAAGTTTCCTGGTTATGTATTTTTATACTGAACTAGCGACCCGCCCCGGCTTCGCACGGGTGCACTATTTAATGGATGTTATTATACATACAAACCTTCCTCTTCAATCACTCTATCTATTAAAAAAAACCGCATCAAAATCCGTTGCGGAGTTTTAAAGATTTAAGCATACATAGGGATATAAAGACAGAGAAAGCGTTTTATGCTATGTAGTGAAGTTGTCTTGATCATAGATTACTTATGTATTTAATATTTTATGAATAATAATGTTAATTACTAAAACATCAATTTTACGCCCAATATAATGTCTAAAAAATCAATTTTAGGTACTTTATCTATATAAGCTGCTAATCTTCCTCTATTTAATCTAAGATGCACTATTAGCTCATCAAATATTCATTACATGCTGTCATACGCAAATGGTTATTCTTGTAATTATTTTAATGTAGGTATGAAGTTTTAGTTGTAGGTATACTTGTTATGGATATGATCAGAATGTTATAGCAAATTCAGCGGTAATTAAATGTGTTTTAAATGTGCAATAGCGTCAATGTTTCTGCCTGGCCAAACAAACACGCGAAATAGTGTTAATGTTACTGCCTGGCCAAACGAACACGCAAAATAGTGTCAATGTTACTGCCTGGCCAAACAAACACGCGAAATAGTGTCAATGTTACTGCCTGGCCAAACAAACACGCAAAATAGTGTTAATGTTACTGCCTGGCCAAACAAACACGCGAAATAGTGTCAATGTTACTGCCTGGCCAAACAAACACGCAAAATAGTGTCAATGTTACTGCCTGGCCAAACAAACACGCAAGTTGTACCTACGGACGGAGCTGAGGATATTCGCTTATCTCTTTCTTTAAAGTGACAGTGCCAGGCGTAAGAAAGAGATGGCGAATTTCCTCAGCGAGGTATTGACTGACATATTTGGAGTGTCAGACCTGGTCAGATTCTGTGTTAGTCGTAAAAAGTGATTTGATTGGCGGAAGCTCAATGTGAATGTGTTTGTATACCATCTCTTTCCCCCTCCGTGATTCTGTAAAGCCTTGGAATTGTATTAGTGATGCATTTAAGATTATATCTCTACAATTTTCGGAAGCTTCCTTCTAAATCATTAAAATCATTTACTATGTCTAAAATATTTATGTGGGAATTCTATCAAAAGAAAGTAATGATACATTTCACGTTGTAAAAAATCATGATGCATTTTTTGTGGATTAAGTACCTACCTACTTAAATAAATAAGATATTGACTGAACAATAACAAATAACATGAAGAAAGGGCTTCATGTAGATGAAAGGAAATAAATTAAGGAAAAGTAAATAGAAAAAAGAAGGAATTAAAAGTTCTTAGTTGAGACAGAAGGAGGCTTCCAGAAAGGGTGCGGACCTGGCGAGTGCGGTTGAGCTAAAAGCTGGGCGGGAGGCGCATGCGTGCTCGCCGCCCCTGACGAGGCACTGCGCACCATCCGACCTGTCACCACCGGCTTGATGGCGCGGAGACTCCGCCTCTCCCCCGCGCGGGCCTTCTCCTTCGCGTGCGAGAACGCAAACGGGAGCTTCGCCGCCGCATTGTAGCCGTACAACGTCATGGTTTTCGATTCTGTTGTCGGCGTGCAATCGTTCGCTAGCATCGGTGATATCTTCGGCTGTATCGCTTCTAGCGCGTTCGGAGATGGCGTCTTGTCCTCTGGAGACGCCTTCCGCGGTATCGGCAGCTTCTCTCTGGAGGACGTCGAGTCTTCTGGATGGATCTTTTGCCTGGAGACGGCTGGAGACGTCCGGACCGGTGCCTCGCTCGGCGTCGTCAGGTAGTTCACGCAACCGAACGCGAGACCTATTTGACCTAACATCTCCGGGTAATTGGACTTCTGATTGCTATACGTTACCGAATCCAAGGAAGCAGTGAAATAGAAAATCGTGTTAGGAAAGGTGTTAGTTCTAACGCTAAGGGTTACTGTGCTGTGGGCCAAACTGAGCTACTTTGGGGAAAACAAACTCAAAAACCACACAAGACTACCTTTGTATGCGTTCTTTAGATCATTTGTGGTTTTTCTGCAATGCAACAAGTAATTTTCATTTAAAATTGTACAATCAGACAAATGACACGTTTAAACAAAGTTAAAATTGTGGTGAAGTGAAACCTCTATGTGCATGTCAACTTAAAATTGTTTATTACTTAGTATTAGATTCTGAATATGAATAAAGCGATGGTATTTGATTTATCGATGATGTTAGAATACTCACTCTAGCACTTGGTATATTTTTTCTGATTCTCCGTTAAATATTAAAGGTCTTAGTGGTATTTGCTCTTTCGGTTGTCCGTTTGGTCTGAAATTAACGAAGGTTACTACAATGATTTTAGAGACGTGTTAATGCGTATTATTATTTACGAGGCAAATGATTTGATAAAGAGGATAATGATATTACTTTAATACATAATATTGTTCATAACGATAGTTGTAATGGAATTGAAGATCATAATGATAGAAATGAGAACAACGGTAATATAGGAAATTATTTAGACAAGTGTACTCACACTGTGGGTGCTAGTGGTAGGGTTCCCACTCCGTATTCCCGCTGCATCATCGAACTGAGGTGATTACCCACGCCATCTGCTACAATTGCCAAAATTACTTTTACAGGTCAGTTGAAGTCAATTAACATCCAAGATAATGGCTAAAGTCTTGTGGCTTAGTTTACTCATAAGCTTCGTGAATTAAATATGCATTTAAAGGTATAATTTTGTCAGTATCTACGCTACTGCTTAATACATCCTCGTATTTTATAAGCTTATATCGGTTTTTTTTGACAATGTACTTAGTTGTGCTGGAATCGGAAGCTATAGAATTGTGGAAGTTCACTAAAGGACTAAAACAATCAAAAGCTTTAATAAAAGGCTACAATGCCAAGTTGTCTAAAGAGCTATTACAACTCAAAAGACACAAAACGAGCGCAGTGACAAGAATACTCACTGGTCACTGCAAACTTAACAAACATCTAACACAAATGGGCATAAAACAAAGCGCAGCATGCAGGTTCTGCCAAGAGTCGGAGGAAACTGCCATCTATATCCTCTGCTCCTGTGGACCACTTACGCGCAAAAGAAGTATCTACCTAGGGAGGCACGTCATGCCCCCAGAGGAGATACAACAGATTACGACCCAAAGAATCTGGAAATTCCTGGAAGCAACGGGTCTTTAAGGGCTGCCACAATAGATCAATACTGGAGGCGGCAACGAAGGCCCACAACAAACAATAATAATAGTAGTGCTGTTGATATTTACCTGGAGGATCCCCCGGTTTCCTGTGCCTCTGCATGTGCCTGTTGGGCCCATGTCTCCGGATGCTGGACCAAACTCCCCCAAACAACGAGTGGTTTCTCTGTTCGGAGATATTCTGCCTTATTATTAGATAATATAATTCTTTTTAGTTCAATTCGCATTGCAATTCTAAGGTTTACCATTTTGTTTTTACTTCTCCTTTATAGCAGAAGTGTCCGAAGGGCGCGTAATATAAATGGCGTCGTATTTTACTTAGGATGGTTTCTAAACGGTAATGGAGCTTTTGCTTTTATACAAATGCTTCTTTCCCTAGTTCTGTAATTCTTACCCTGTGCATAGGCACATCGCAATCGGCAACAATGTCGTCGAGGTTCCCTGATATAGCCCTTTTCAGTTCCGGTCCCGCTTCGTGCAGCGTCCTCAGTCCTGCTTGAAGAGTCATCTGGTGGCAGGTCTCGTCGTTCTGCCTTAATTCCTGTTCTTTCCGCTTTTTGAACCTTTTAATAAATAGGTAAGGTTTAGAATTGAACAGCAGATTGACGGTGTCTGTGCAACTAGGCTAGGAAATGAAAAAATCTAGTGTAAGCTAGGCTATGTGTTCTAGGAGCCATCATAAATCTATGAGGCTGGATTAAATTGACTAGTTAATGTACCTTTTAGAAAGTTCGATATATTTACAAGAAAACAAGTTAAAAGTGCAATATATAATGAAAATAATTATTTCTTTATTTATGTTGATAATAATTAGCATCCTAACTTATAAATCGAAAAGTGCTAAGACGTACCTAAAAGTAAATCTGATAAAGACCCAATTAAAATAGACAGTTTAAGTTTTAACGAAATTTCACAACAACACAACATTTAATAATAGTACCAAAGGAAAAAACGTATACCATTGATTTATTGGAATCGGGAATAACCCAGACATGCTTTTAAGCTTTCTTGGGAGCTAGATTTAGTTATATTTTATTTATTTCGTTGTATTAGGAACATGCAAAGGTAAAACCCAAACTATCTTGAGGTAACGTATATTTTAAACGCTAATTTATACATTTTTGCTGGAGCCACACTGACCATTTGAAAATAATCGTGATATCTTAGAAAACCTGTTTAAAATTGGGCTGTGAAATGTTTTAATAATGGCGCCCAAGAAGGGACTTAATGTGCACTGAATTATGTATTCAGATATATTCAATAAATCGGGTTGTTAAGTGTAAGTTTAGCAATTAATTTTGTACTAAGCTGCTCAAATTACAAATTTTAAGTTAAAGGGAAAAATTGCAAAGTTTTGACTCCGAGCAGGAGGCTTTAAGGAAGCCTGAGCCTTCAGGTAGATGTCGCTGTACCGACGCCTCCCTAAGGCGTGGTAAGAGGGAATTGGTTGAGGAATTTGGAGGCCGAGCGTGGTTGCCCCGGTAGTTCAGTAGCTAGAGTGACTGGCCGCTATGCCAGTGAAGCAGGTTCGAATCCTGCTCGGAGTCAAAAAATAAAATTTCCCTTTAACTGTTCCAGGACTATTTCACCAGCATGAAAGACAGTACGGTTTGACAATAGATTAAGGGTCGGTTGCACCAACATACGATCACAGGCCGGTCATCGTCAAATATGGCGCCGGCAGCTGTCATCCCATAGAAACTTGTCAAAATTTCCATACAATCAGATTTTAACGAACACCGCTTACTATTACGAACTGTTTGGTGCAACACTCTAAACGCACAATTCGAAAAATTTTGGGATTGTTTTGGCAGAGGTTTGCTTTCGAACATAACTTGCTCCACATTGACCACTTGTGGAGCCATCAATATATACTCTTAATAAGAGAACAACGGTTGGAACTCACTTGGAAAGTCACTATTTGTGTAACGATGAACGTGTGGACATAGTTAGTTCGGTGTGCCTGCCGTCGGTCGACTTGGACAATTTGTTGGAGCAGTCAACTCTAACACAGGACTGCGCCGCGTCGGAGGGCAGTGTTGCGCGGTCGGTTGCCTTGATAACACTCAACCTGATGAAGGACTCCAATTGTAGTCCTAAAACTTGTCGCAAATAGTGACTTAACAAATGAGTTCCAACCGTTGTTCTCTTATTAAGAGTAAATATGTCTCACGTTAGTGTAAATTTATGCATCAATATATAGTTATCAATATCATGTTGGTGAAATCGAGGGTACAACAGAAAGACATCCCGAGTATTTACAGTTTGACGCCGGTGTGGAGCCAGCACCAGGATTTAAGTAAATAACTAATTGGGAACATTCGAGACCTAAACGTACGTCCGCTGTCTTACTTACGCGTGATTCCTATGAAACAAAAATAACAGTGTCAGTGTTCGAAACAACTTAAACTGTAAATGAATGGAAATGAAGTTGAAATTATGAATAAACCTTGTACTATACGCTTGTAATATACGTGTAATTATTGTACGAAAGCGTCTTTTATTACTATAGCATTAGTATTCAGCTGAAGAAAGTTTATTCAAATAAAAAACACAGACATTATTTTACTTCTTCTATACCTACATTGATAACTGCCCTAAAAAAAGGAGAAGATTGAGGAAACCTTAATTTCAGAACCCCTATTTTACTATTATATTTTACTCGCTACAATAATAGCAAATACACTAAAAATACTAGTAAGTAGTTACACCTATATACTCCCAAAAAACGAGACCCTTTCTAAGGGCGGGTTGCACCAACATACGATCAACGTTAAACATGGCGCCGGCAGCTGTCATCCCATAGAAACTTGTCAATCTTTCCATACAATATTTTAACGAACACCGCTTACGAGACGGTTTGGTGCAACCCACCCTAAAAATTTCAAAGTTTCGAACGAAAATACGATGCAAAATCGTGCTTAATTAGTAACCAAGTGCCAGTAGTCAGGTAACCAAGACAAGTACCTTTCACCAACGTCTCCTACCTTCTAAAGTAGTCTTGAATGAGGAAGGTGGCATAGAATTTGCCGACAGTTATCTCATTAGGGTCCCCCGGGGGTGGGACCACTTGGTCTAATAGTTTTGGGGACGTTCGCTTCCAGATCTTCTTGATGACCGCTCGCAGTTCTGTGTTGCAGTCGTCTATGTTGCCTGGAAAGAATAGTTATTTGTTATACAAGGGTGCAAAGTTGTATTTTAACCGCGAGTGTGGAATTGAAACACGAACTAGCGAATGGATTCTAGGATTGAACCACGAGCCAGCGAATGGATTCTATGGTTGAACCGCGAGCGAAGCGAGTGCTTCGAAAATAAAATCCTGAGCGAAGCTAGTAGTTCAAAAATAGAATCCTGAGCGTAGCGAGTGTTGCAACACACGAGACGTAAAATAATTTTGCAGCCGTGTATAACACAAATCTTTTCATCTCACTAGAGCGAGGACTTTTTTTCCTTCTCTTCGTTCTAACGTTGACAGTTGCGTCCTAAATATAGTTGTCCACTACCTAATTCCGAGATTTGGCGTAGGCACTAGTTTTTTAACACAACAGCACAATATAAAATTATTGTTGCTGGACTGTCTGGACTGGCCTTTACATGTTTTAAAAAGTTACAAATAGCACATTCGGATTTCAAATATTCTTTGCACTCTTGTGGATAAAATGCAGTTTTGCTATCTGTTTTTAAATAATAAAAAAGGTCTTTCCGAGCTAGTGAGGTGAAAAAATACTTTCATGGTCAGTATATCCCCATCGTGGCCGATCTCGACCACGGCGACTGGAAAGAAGAAGACACTATCTAGTGACAGGGACAGGGTCTCTCGTGACGTGTAGTCTCTCTCAGATCACTGACATAGGTATCCTATCTTCGCTGTGAATGTGTGAGCACACTCCCCACAGGTAAGCACCCCTCCGACCTAATTGTAGTAACTGATATATTATTATATTATATTATTTATCTATTTATGTGCTCAAAAAGTGTAGGTAAGGACCAACTTTATAATATTGCGCCGGTCCGGGGCGGAGATGGCCATAACAGCATCAAAAACGGTATCGTTATGGCCATCTCCGCCCATAACGATACAGGCTCGTGCTCAAAAGACTTCAACGGGCTCACGCTCGATCTCACTACACTTGCAACACAATGGTTCCTGATCACATGAAAGAGGATTTAATATACGGATGTAGATAAAGTAGTGTATGCAACTGTACATAATCTGCCTTAAAACACTCGTGTGATCCTATTATGAAACTCGCTGACGCTCGTTTCATAAAACCACACTCGTGTTTTAAAACCTCTCATTATGTATAAGTTGCATAAACTACTATTATCTGAAGGTTCTGCGCTATGAGAGTTTTATTATGAAGGTCTTCTTTGATAATTGACAAGAAATAAAAATATACCTTCAGTTTTGATCTTAAGCGAAGTCCTGACGACGGCGAAGAGCGTGGCGTTAAAGAGGACGGTCCCATCGGAGTTAAGAGGCATGTTCATAGAGACCAGCCTTTTGCACGCCACGCGGTGGGGGCACAGCTTGCCGAAACCTAGAAGTGGACGATGTATTTATGCATTTAATGGATCGCCAGACTAGCACGATATGTCATATCGTCAGGTTTTACCTGTACGTTTTTTATTTTTACTAATCAAAGTACAAAACACTTAACTATATGCATTTTCATGCAACTGTAAATGCTAGCTGGTCAGAAGGCGAATTAGATCACGTGATATACCTACAAGATCGAGTAGATTAAGGGTGGGTTGCACCAACATACGATCACAGGCCGGTCATCGCCAAATATGGCGCCGGCAGCTGTCCCATAGAAACTTGTCAAACTTTCCATACAATCAGATTTTAACGAACGCCGCTTACGATTACAGACGGTTTGGTGCAACCCGCTGACAGCTGCCGGCGCCATATTTAATTTTGATCGGTCGGTTCGTAGGTCGGTGCAACCAGCCTTTAATGTTGTAATTATGTTGAAATCTCTGACACGTAAAATAGCCCTTGAGGCCTACTTGTAGCTTTAATATGTCATTTTGATTGTGACTCAAGGGGCGTTCAGTTTAAGATTAGAATTATTTATATTAGATTAGTATGAGATTTATTTATTATTTTTTAATATTCTTTTAGTTAATGTACTAGATATATTGTTCTTAATGTAATAGTGTAATTTTGTGTTGTTATATGGGCTAAGCCTGAAATAAAGAATTATTAAATTAATTCATTACATTATTTCATTTTTTTCAATTATTTCATTTCATTTCATTATTATTATTAAGATCGGTTTCTTGCTCTACCTGTGCATTTAATGTAGTAAGAACTTACCTAAAGGAGGACTAATTTTCCTTAATAAAGTAACTACATCTAAATGTTTTATCCGACCCTTGGCGTCCGGGTCGTATTCACTCCATAACCTGGAAAACAAAATCCGTGAGTAAAGTATTTGACTGAGCGATCGACGCGTCTCCATTTCAGCTCGGGCAAAAATGTTTCTGATGTCCGGATGTCCTGTTGTTACTGGGTGGATCAACTATTCTTTGTTACTCGTTACCATGGTTACGTCTCCTGAGTCACTCTTTAAAACTGATTTCATTGGGTTTTAATCTACCAAACATGAGATTTAGCGATGAACATAAATCTATTTGGACATGGGTCGTCTCTTGAGCATGCTTGAAGTCCATATTATAAACATTTTTCTAAGAAACTCGGTTACTGTTGTCTCCTCGCTGACGGGACAGAATAACAACAAGAAAAAGTTGATTGGCCCTACTACTGAATTCGAACCTCGTATCGTGCCGTGCTTTCAGTCTTGTTATTCACTATAAGAGTGAGAAGGATGGCACGATACGAAGTTCGGATTTCGGAGTAGGCCCTCTGGAGTGCTACCGCGAACCACAAACGAAGTTTTCCCTCTCTGTCGCACTTATGTGCAAACTTCGAAGTGTGACAGAGAGGGAACATTTCGAATGCCGTTCGCGGTAGCATTTCTCAACCGATTCACGTGAAATTGTGTGAGCAAGGATCGCTCATTTATTTTGTCGATTCAGATTTGTATTTTTTAGGGTTCCGTAGTAAACAAGGAATCCTTATAGTTTTTAGGGTTCCGTAGTAAACAAGGAATCCTTATAGTTTTTAGGGTTCCGTAGTAAACAAGGAACCCTTATAGTTTTTAGGGTTCCGTATGATTCTTGTCATGACCACAGTTCCCTATTTTGTCGGTTTTTAGGGTTCCGTAGTAAACAAGGAACCCTTATCGTTTCGCCATGTCCGTCCGTCCGTCCCCCGCTTTTCTCAGTAACCGTTAGTACTAGAAAGCTATAATTTGGCATGAGTATTTGTTCCTGAGTCTTGGATGTTTTCTATGTATTTAAGTATTTATATCTATTAAATATATCGTCGTCTAGTACCCATAACACAAGCCTTCTTGAGCTTACTGTGGGGCTAGTTCGATTTGTGTAAGATTATCCTCTAATATTTATTTATTTATTTATTTATTTAGTATACATATCAATGACGCCGACAAAACGGAGAATAACATCATAAAAAAAATATTTTTTAGTGTACCTCCCCTACATGTAAAGTGGAGGTGCAATTTTTTTTTCTTCCAAACCCCACCGTGTGGGGTATCGTTGGATAGCTCTTTCAAAAATATTATAAGGTTTCTAAAAGCATTTTTTGATTCAAGAATCGGTTGGCGTGATATTAAGTTTTGAAGTGATAATTTTTGCTATGGTCAAGTGTCACAGCTAAGTAGACATTAACGTAAAGGGCAAAAATATGTATACAACACAACATCTCAAAAATATACATCATCAGTACTAAGATCAGTAAAAACCCTTCTACGGGTCCGTAATTCCGCATATGACCGGTGACGTGATGGACGGGCAACTACGGAACCCTACACTGTGCGTGGCCCGACACGCACTTGGCCGGTTATTTCAAAATGGCGGTTGTAAACGTAACGTAACAGTAGATATTTACCTTATAAATTCATCTAAGTGGTGTGGTCCCAGTATCGACCAGTCTCTCGTTAAATAATCGAAGTTGTCCATAATGACTGCTACGAATAAATTGATAATCTGAAACAAAAAATAACATCTCGTAAGAATTCAAGTACTACAATTAGTTTTGAGGAAAAACCATCATGTTTGATTTAAAATAAAATACCGACCCCCCCTCCTTATGTCCAAAGTTTGGCAGGGAAAAAATTGAAATTATTACATAACATTGATTTCAATGTATATTTTACAGGAAAAATATAACTATAGCTCTACCTAGTTTTTTTTTTATCATAAAAAAACATTTCTATACTAAGTTTGTAATTTAATCACTTTTGCATATATTTTTGGTTTATAAATTTCTACGAGATTATGCTGAAAGTACCTTCTTTCAAATAACGAAAAAAAAAAAATGAAAATGAAAGTAAAGAATTGTCCTTGAAAAACCACCATACATACTAAGTTATTCAGTCGCTCAAATTTGTAACAAAAGTCACAGATAGATGGCGCTGTACCCATGGCGTTCAATTTCTACACCATGTTGTTGAGATTTTCCTGATTTAATAGGGTTGGAACCGATACAAATCTGTATATAGAACCCTCGGTGCGTGAGTCTTACTCGCACTTGACCGATTTATTTGAACTCATTCGAAACGTCGTATAACGCGATTAAATCCCTTTCACCAATAATAATATTAAAAGGATATTTAAGAGGCCTTATAAGTTTCAAAATATTTTGATTTTAAATTATGACAAAAGTATTTATTATACCAATAAAGGTATTAAAGTCTTACGATACTTTTATCAAAGTTTTAGATAGTAACATAGCTATTTTTTAATTTTATTATGTGTAGAATTTAAGCGGAAAAAACAAGTTTTTAGCTTGGAAATGGTCGATTTGGAGTGATGTTTGAAACGATATTTCATAATGAAATATCCAAAAAATACATTTAAAGTTTGTGACATAAGGTCGCAATAGTCCTGTTCTAGATAGTAACATTGAGAAAATGTCAAGATACGTGTCAATTCAAATAGAAAATGGCGTAAATAAATGAGCGTATTTAACTTGACCCTTAAAAAGAAGCTGATCAAGTAGAGCTACAGCCAAAACCGCGGGTAAAAGCTAGCATATTTGAAACATTGGAATAAATTAATCAAGTGATCAATTTGTTCGTTCGAATCGAACACGCTATCAATTGCTATGTGCGTTTAATGTGTATACACGGTGCGCAATTACCGAGATACATTGAAAGGTATTAAATCCATTAGTATCGACTTGTTTAACCCCTTGGACGGTAAGAACAGCTATGCCTTTACCATGAGTTTGCATGACCGTACTCGCTAGCGACTGCGTAATAGTAGTTTATGCAACTGATACATAATGAGAGGTCCTAAAACACGAGTGTGGTTTTATGAAACGAGCGTCAGCGAGTTTCATAATAGGATCACACGAGTGTTTTAAGGCTTAATTATGTACAGTTGTATACACTACTTTATCTACATCCGTATATTAAATCCTCTTTCATGTGTTCAGGAACCATTGCGTTGCAAGTGTAGTGATGTCGAACGTGAGCCCGTTGAAGTCTTTTGAGCACGAGCCTGTATCGTAGGTAATGGGCGGAGATGGCCATAACGATACCGTTTTTGATGCTGTTATGGCCATCTCCGCCCCGGACCGGCGCGATATTGTAAAGTTGGTCCTTGCCTACACTTTTTGAGCACATAAAAGAGGATTTACTGTATGGGTGTAGATTATTTTATTTTTTATTTATTTATTTTTTTATTAAAAATGGGATCGCTCTTGGCCAGCATCTAGCCAGGGGGCAAAGATGAGGCCGACGATGAAGCGAGCTCACCCAGAAGGTGCCTATTCACTCGTGCCTTAAAAAGGTCTAGGTTATATGAGCTCGGAAACACAAACGCCGGCAGAGAATTCCAAACCTTAGAAGTGCGCATTATAAAAGATGATGCAAAGCGCTTGGTTCGAATAAGAGGAATTTCGACCAAGTAAGGAAAAAGAGAGGAGGATAAAGAGTATTTGTATTGTATTGTATTGTAAGACTGTGATTTATGTGCAGTATAGTGCTATTTACACCAAAATTCTCCCCTTAGGCCGTCGTTTCACGGCGAAAAAAAAACAATAACATTCTTTTGTTATGATCCCTGGAATCCCAGGGACCAGTAGACGAAAGGTTAAGTAATAAGTATGCTCGTGAGGGTATCGATATGGAGACCGAGTGTAGGCGTGTCAGGTGTCACTGGCGCACATGAAGAATGGCGTTCTAAGGGTTAACATGTGTTTATAAGCACACACATTCCGGCTAGGCAACCATTTACTCTGACTGTGTAGTTACTCACAGTAGATAGTGATGAATTCGAAACAATTTTTGATTTTAGGGTTTTTACTGAGTCTTGCTGGATATGTATTCGGCCTTCCGGAATATGTTTACGAATTTGGTAAGTTTCATATAATTGTGGACAAGCACGTATCCAGACTTTTGGTTCGGAGGGGGGGGGGACAAACATTGAAACATCTATATTTTTATTTACCTACTATACCAAATTTGATATCCCTATCTAATATCTATAATGAATTAAATTGTAATTTCCGCAAGTTGCATGCTATTAGGCTATTACTATAATTGTAATATATAGGCTATTTAAAATGTGCAATGCCCTACCAGGGTCCATGTGAAACCAATATAACTATATAAGGTCTACTGTATTTACCATGGTTGCAATAAATAAATTAAATAAATAAATACTTATTGAAAGAACATGCAAGCGAATAAATAAACAGACGGCTAAAAACGTTTTCGGGGAGCGATAAATCCCAACTATCCCCACCTCTGGATACGTGCCTGATTGTGTACATACATCATCATCATCATTCTAGCGTTATCCCGGTACAGTTGCATCCTGAAGGATGTCCGGGGTCCGCTACCTAATCCCAAAATTTGGCGTAGGCAATAGTCTTTACGGAAGCGACTGCTCTGACCTTCCAATCCGAAGGGAAACAAGACCTTATTAGAATTGGGCTTGTCAAGTGAGTGGACAACTTGACTGTTAGAAGTTCTCAAGCCGCCTGAAGGCATCTAACTTGGCTTAACGACTGTTATCATAGATAGCAGCCGGGATCAACGGCTTAGCGTGCCTTCGATCCAAAGACGACCGGTTTAGCCTAGTGGGTAGTGCACCTGCCTGTGAAGCTGACGGTCCTGGGTTCGAATCCCGGTCAGGGCAAATATTTGTGTGATGAGCATGAATATTTGTTTCTGAGTCTTGGATGTTTTCTATGTATTTAAGTATTTATACCTATTAAATATATCGTCGTCTAGTGCCCATAACACAAGCCTTCTTGAGCTTACTGTGGGGCTAGTTCGATTTGTGTCAGATTGTCCTCTAATATTTATTTATTTATTTATTTAAAGCACGGGAGCGCTCAGTATTAACTGAAGCGGTCACCCAATAATTTTGTACATACAAGTCTTTTTTACTCGATTAGAGGCGAACCCGTATTTGCGATGGCTCGGCTAAGTACCAACTTGCCGCACTCGACTCGGTGGACCGCAGAGCCAGGAGGCTTATTGGCGACGGTCAGGTAGTAGGAAACAAGCTATATAAGACGCAAAGTAGCATGTCTGTGCGTCTTCTACAAATTGTACTTCGGAGAGTGTGCTCAGGAGCTCCATGAGCTCATACCGCCTTCCCCCTTCTTCCATCGGACATCCAGACGTACGGCTGGATACCATCCTTACTTGGTCGAAATTCCTCTCATTCGAACCAAGCGCTTTGCATCATCTTTTATAATGCGCACTTCTAAGGTTTGGAATTCTCTGCCGGCGTTTGTTTCCGAGCTCATATAACCTAGACCTTTTTAAGGCACGAGTGAGGTGAGGGCACCTTCTGGGTGAGCTCGCTTCATCGTCGGCCTCATCTTTGCCCCCTGGCTAGATGCTGGCAAAGAGCGATCCCATTTTTAATAAAAAAAAAGAGCCGCCACGGTACCTAAGGCACTTACATACCACCACCGAAATCTATCTATGCCACAAAACATCGGGTAATATAGAACTTGATTACTGGGAGCATTTTTATCAAAATTTATCATTGTTTTATTATTTACAGGAGACGCTGATCGTGGCGTAGAAATTTACAACAAAAAGAATTGGATTGGATGGTTCCGATATACCACCACAGTGGATATTCCCGTAAGTATTTTTTTTTTAGGGTTCCGTAGCCAAAATGGCAAAAACGGAACCCCTATAGATTCGTCATGTTTGTCCGTCCGTCCGTCCGTATGTCCGAGGCTGAAATGGGTCGTTTCACCTGCTTTTCATTTCGAATACGTGGAAACTAAAAAACCGGTTCATAGAATACATCTTCCTACCAAATTTCATAATTGTAGTGCTTATAGTCTGCGAGTAAATCGGCTGTGACATACGGATAGACGGACGGACGGACATGACTTTTCGCTACGGAACCCTAAAAATGCTAAATATGCACAAACATTTTCTGCATCAGTGAAAGTGCATTTTGGCGGGAACTGTTGAGTGGTGTTTTTGTACGGACTATTTTATTTTATTTATCTGCATGGTGGCACGCATGTAGGTTCTCTGTAGAATCTTTACTTTGTGTATTATGTTATGCCTGTATAGGTTACTGCCGTTGCCTATTATAACCCCAATTCACGACACTATTTATTTATTCATACTTTTCTGCTCTAGAGCAGAAATGGACCACTTTCAGCACGCCACCTAGATGAACAATGAGCCACTTTCAGAGTATGAGAACTGAAAAGTTACATTATCTATTTCAGACTCCATCACCAAAAACCCACATCAGTTACATCAAAGTGACGGTACACGCCATCAACCCTCCAAAGGTCGACTTTGACAAGAGAACGAGAACCGTCAGCATAAAATACTCCCTTCTAGAGGTTACTAGAAGTGACTACAATATTTACGCGCAAGGTTATGTTAAAACACCGTTTGGACGGGGTTAGATAGATTACAACGAGTTTCAAGTTGTAAAGAATAAACGTGGGGATGAAGTAACATCAGTTTATTGATAGAATTATTTTTCAATATAGGTAGCTATGTATCTTTAACCGAGTGAAACGAAGGTCTCTGCTTCAGCTTCGACAAAAATGCTTTCGTATGTCCAGATTCCGGCTTTCCGGATTTCCGTTTGTTCTCGTCTACAGGTCGCAATTCTCAACTGATTCTCGTGAAATTTTGTGAGCAGGTTCGATAGTTATATAGAATTTTTTTTGTCGAGACGGTTTTTGGAAATTTCCAAAAACAATATTATTGACAATGATTTTGTAAGTTTCTGGGGGCGAATTTCGGTTTGTTCTCCTCTACAGGTCGCATTTCTCAACCGCTTCTCGTGAAATTTTGTTAGCAGTTTCGATATTCATAAGTGATCTTTTTTATAATGTCAGATTTTGGAAATGATAAAAATACTCACTCACGAGGTCTACAGCTCACAGAGCCACTAGTTAGTCTTAAGACTTCATTTATACAATGTTATTTTAGACATTCGCTGCCAGGCCACGCCCCTAGTTTTAGGTTTCAAGAAGTAGGTAAGTAAGGTCAGTTGGGGCAACTCACTCATTTTAGATTCTACCCATTCCTGTCAGTATAGCATCAGTGCTCACTTACCAAGAAGGAGCACAGCACGTAGAAAGAGATGAAGTAAGGGAACGCGAGCACGGAACCACAGGAACCAACGTTCTCCCCCGGTTCCTCTTCATAATTGTCGTCGCAATGTACTTCTGGTTCCGGGGACACGCCCATCATGATGTCCTGCCACGCCTCCCCTGGGAAACCATCAAGTTACATGTCTATAGTTTAACTGAATCGGTGGAGCAGCAGTCGTTTTAGACTGTGACACGATAGGTATAACCTCCTACGACCCAATTTCGAAGACGGTACTTCCGAGGAAAACCCAATGTCCTAATATTAGAACTAATTAATAAAGTACTGAACGCCCGGACCAAAAATTGTTCATATCTGGTTAACCGTATATTTTGTTCTAGTACTATCACAGTGGGTCATTGCTTCAACTCTCTGTTAAAATACTTGGGCTTTTACTGCAAACTGATTTTGTCCTAGTATTATCACTTTGAACCCCAGGAGGATAATTTTTACCTGTAGCTGAACGAAATAACACTAAAATTGCTTGTGGAAATGTCTGGAAGTGGTTGTTCCTAGTGATCGGTGTCTCGTCGTCTATGGCTATTTTTCCGAACACCTGAAAACAAGCGATTGTATTACATGTTGTGGGCAGTAACCTAACCTAGTCTGTTGTTCACATTCATTTGATAGGAAATCGTTAGTGCCTACTAGAACGCATATACCAAGCCACGTATTGTTGTCTAATTTTATAGTTCAGAGTCGAGCATGACATGTGTGACATTAATACTGCCTCACACAGGAAGAAAAAATCTCGAAAGTTAAGTAATGCCTGTTGGTAAGAAAAATTTGGGATGTATGCAGGTACTCGTATTAAAATTGTAGAAATTCAACAGTATAAATTCTTTAACTCAACCATAGAAGGTTTATTCATAGCAAATACAAATTAAATTTATTTTCTACTCGTCGACTTCAATGTTTGAATTACGATATAGTAGACAAAACTAAAATCACATACATTTCCCTATTGGTTCCCTTCAAGTGAACTCTTATGAAATAGACCAATCACGTGTCGCCTTTTACTGCACTCTTATGAAATTGGCCAATCACGTGTCACCATTACAGTACTCTTATGAAATTGACAAATCACGTGACGCCGCGGACATAGAACAAAAGACCAACGAGTGCCCGACCCATGTGCCTAATGTTCATTGCCGCAGGACAAGTTTGTTTAATTAATTTCCGTTGACTCGTAGAAAAAGTAGTGTATGCAATAGTTATATAATTAGTTTTTTAGGTCTCGAACCTTAATTAGTCCACTCGGCAAGCCTCGTGGTCTAAACGCAGTTCTCGACTAAAAAAGCATACATTATATAACGATTGCATAAATTACTATTATGGCTACCTCCATTTTGGGTGTTTGTTTGGGTTGAAGTTATTTTATGCTAAGCAGAGTTTTGTCGTTTACCTGCATCCCCACTACAGCATAAATGAAGAACAGCATCAAAATCAGCAAGGCAACATACGGAAGAGCTTGGAAGGACTTTATAAAAGTCCAGAGTAACGTTCTAATGCCCTCTCCCCTTGAGAGTAGCTTCACCAGTCTCATCACTCGAAATAGGCGGAAGAAGTTGATTGATGGTATCGAGGTCTCCTGAAATATGAGTTAAATGGTCTAGGTATAACGAAATATCTTCCATATTCGATCTAGAATTATAAATTCTCGCAATCTGTCTTTCTGTTTGATGAAACGGTAATTAAATTCTATAATTGGTTCAATTTTTATGATGGGACTTGGGTCTGGAACACTTTAGAGGGTTGACCCATCGACTGGTTAGTTAAGCTCGGTTTTAAAAAGATCCGTTAGACCTTATGTCGGTTTGTTATGTCAAAAAATGTACTGATTTACTGAAATTTGATCTGATATTTGGTCTAACGGATCTTTATAAAACCCGGCCTTACTAGTAGACATTTACTGTATGACGTATAAAATTATTTATTTAAATTTGAACCATGGTACGTGTTAAGAAGGTCATAAACTTGTCTGCAATATATGATTTCGTATGCAATAAAGGTTTAATGTGTCCAATTGATATGAGATCCACGTCATGACAGGTAGCAGAGCAGTGTTCATTTCGCAAGTAACCCAAACCAATGATCCATCATAAATAAATAAATAAATATTAGAGGACAATCTTACACAAATCGAACTAGCCCCACAGTAAGCTCAAGAAGGCTTGTGTTATGGGTACTAGACGACGATATATTTAATAGATATAAATACTTAAATACATAGAAAACATCCAAGACTCAGAAACAAATATTCATGCTCATCACACAAAAATTTTCTCTGACCGGGATTCGAACCCAGGACCGTCAGCTTCACAGGCAGGTGCACTACCCACTAGGCTAAACCGGTCGTCAATATCAATCATAAACTGTACAAGTTATTATACTACAGTTTCGAATGAAGTCTTATTGCTATAAGAGTAGCTAGGACATTCAACAAAATCATGAAATTTGATCTGTTCTCCAATATCGTGGTGTAGTGTTTTCATTTGTACATTGCATGATATTGACTGTGTGCTCAGTGCCAGTTACAGTTTAGACATGTACATTGGTAGTTGCACGTTGGTTGTTACTGTCCCATCATCTAAATCTATTACATCTAAAGCTATTTTAAATTTATTTACAGAATTTAATTATTTAACTGGGTTCTTATTTGTGTTCAGTGTTTGGCCAGCTAGTAACTGTGTCGCGGAGTGCAACTTACCTTTATGTGGGCTTTTGTTAAACCGCTTCCCTGAAATCAATATGTTGTCTACATTTGTAATTATGGAGATAGAATCTACGTCATGCGGTATTTGACTTATGAAATGATTATTCATTTTACGTTTGTTTACAAGATTGGGGATTCTAAGTATTCTAACACTTCAAGAAGAAATATAAGAATTAACTAAAAGAATCTAGAAAACAAAGATTTCAAGTAATTATTTACTTTTTGAAGTTTATAGGACAACGGTTACATCAATGGGAGTTGAGTGATTAACAATGATTAATACTGTCGATGTTTTTATTTAATCTACATAGCTTCAAATACTTACTAGTTTTAGGGCTATACTACGACATTTACTTGTTTAACGACAAGTCCGTCCATGCTCGGGACAGTAACTGTACTATTTTTATTGAAAAAACCATATATCAATTCTTTCTTGACATTTACTTTCATTTTTATTTTACATTGTAGCTTCATTATTGGCTTCATTATTTTATTTACATTCCTAATCCGGAATTTCACGAAACGACTCGACTTATATCTGCACTATTTATATCGGCTTATAAATAGTTTTTTCAGTTCAAAATGGTACACTTATTGTGACAGTCGGTGATTGCTATATGCTAGTAGTGGTGTGCCGCGGTGTTACCTGGTTTTTGAGCTCGTTTACTTGTGACACCACAATGTCTATTATACTTCCTAGTACGATGATGAAGTCGAATGTGTTCCAAGCGTCTCCAAAGTAATTCTGAAAATTTAAATAAATATAACAACACTTAATGACGTGGTTTGGTTTTGAAAGTAGATAAAAATACACCAACAATCCTGTACCAACAACAATCCTACAATACGAACTAAATTGAAGAAGCTACAGATATTTCTAGTGAATACTATTTTGATACCTATTGAACACACTTGGATACTGGAACTTTTAGCAGGCATTACCAGCTTTTAATTAGTTCTTTTTTTAATAAAATGTTCATTGCTTCTAGTACTGCTTCGGATATAATGCCAAAGTCTGTCATAATGATCATTTGAAGTATATGGAAAAATGATTTTGAGAGCTTCTAATTACTTTAAAAAATCGCAAACATATTACGATATTTAGATCTAAGAACCTAGAGTGAAATAAAGAGCAAGACATTCTTGTAGCAAAACAAGATGGCGTCACTATATTCACTACATCTGTATATGTAGAAGTGTGTAGGATTAGTCTTTTCGTATGTAACTACAAAGTTAAGGATGTGTAAGAACCGACTTCAACTAACCCAGATCGTATTTATATCGCCAATCATAACCTCGTTCGAGGTAAAGACCTTCCAATATTTTTTTAAAAACGGTAAGTATATATTGGACTTAGGGAAAACTAAAAAGGTCCTTGAAATCGGTTAAGTGAAACTGTGAAATAAAAGTGATGATAGAAAGAAAACATTGATGAAAATTGTTCGCAATGCAACAATAGCGATCTTATTGATGTTAAATATGGTGACTAGTCAACTATAATGAAGACTGAGTCGCTACTAATGACAATAATGATAATGTCATTAAACATATTTAACCTCAGGTCCAGCTTTCTAATTAACCTACACATGCCACGGCATTCTATTACAACTCTGTCATTAATTTCCCCAGATCCGCCCAAAACGTCGTTTAGGGGAAATGAAATTTTTAATAAACAATTTATTCGGGAAACAATTTTCGAACTTGTGACAGGTATATTGCATGCCATAGTGATGAGAAGAAGATTGCTGAAGATAATTTGATAATTCACATCGAAACAATTTATATTTTTATACCTTGTGCATTTGGAGCGGCTGAATAAAATGAAGGGACTGATGAAATGTATATCATATTGTTATAAAATGATGACAGTATTAATACTGTTGATGATACAAACCTTAAATCTAAAGGCAGCGAGCTTAAAAATGAACTCAAGAGCGAAGATAGCGGTGAATATCATATTGAGCATGTCCAAAGCCTTGCTGTACTCGAGGGGTTGATTGTGGTACTTCATGGCTAGTGTGATGGTATTGATCATGATGAGGACAAAGATGGCGTATTCGAACGGCTGAGAGGTGACGAACCACCACACTTTGTATTGGATCCGATGCTTTGGGATGTACCTGAAAATATGAATGGAGCTAAAATTAAGAATAGTGAAACAAGATCCAATTTTGCTTAAGATTTTTGTTGCATTCATGCGCTATTCTCTTGAAAAGAAGCTGTTGGTTTTCGATAATGATCGATCAGCAAGGTATTTCGGAAGCATGTTTAGACGATACCTTCTAATAGGTTTGGCTTTCAGCGCGAACTCTATGCAGTTCCTCTGATTTTTGTCCAGCTCACAATTTTTATACTCTTGCTCTCCCTCGTTTTGGAATGTGACTATGACGAAACCGACGAATATATTTACCTAAAAATTTATAAGTTCTACAAATCTTGGTTCATGCAATGTAGTAGTGAAAAACTTGCGAAATTGTTTAAAAAGTACATATTGTTTTTTACAGCTTTCACAAGAACTATTAATTTAAAGCTGGTACACAATTTGCAATTTACATTATTATTTTTGTACATATAATATTTCATAACTAACTAAATATTATGAGTACACTAGGATATTGCAGTGGTATTTTTATAGAACACGCATCGCTTAAGAAGAGTGTTATAACTTACAATTATTAATACCACTTTATTTTGAAATCAGAAACTGAAAGAAGTGGAAATAGGATTTAAGATTTAAGATAAACGTACCATAAAGAAGGCAATTATAATAATATAAATAATATAGTAGGCTGCAACTATTGGACGGAAGTTAGTAATGGGACCACGGTCCTCCTGGTTTGAGTCGATGGACACATATAATAACCTGCAAGTTAAACTAAATTAGTACCTTACAACACAAAGCTGCGGATAGCATTTACAACAAAATTGATTAAAATTTGTTAAATGACAACCAAATTTCAATAGCAAATCTGTCCGCCCTTACGATTACAGACCGATTAATGTCAAATATGGCGCCGGCAGCTGTCGTCTCATAGAAACTTGTCAAACTTTCCATACAATCAGATTTTAACGAACACATCTTACGATTACACACGGTTTGTTGCAGTTGCAACCCGCCCTTAGTTAGATTTGGTTGTCAACCGACGAAATGCCTACATATCAGCATCACAGTTAATTGACCATTCGTGAACCTTATTGCAACGAGATAAGTGCCAATGATCAACTAACTGCGATGTTCAGTAGTAGTCAACTACAAAGAAATGTATCCACTTTAATACCTTAAGCCATTGTAATAACGTCCTAAAGTGGATATATCTTATTGGTTCTCGACAGTTTTTCTTGTAATATAAATACTCCCGTACAAAATATGTCTCTAATTCTTACTTTAACCGTTGTCTCAATTATTGTAATGTAAACTTGTCTCATATTGATATTTTTTCAATTAGATATTGTCAAAGTTTTAAAAATCAAATTATTTGTCACTTAAAATCGAAACTATAACCTCACAGTTAGAAACTGTCTGTATTAGTAACCATGTAGTAACCATGTGTATGTATCCATGTAGTCTTCTAAACCATATTTAAAAAAATGCACTTGTGTAGCAAATAGCCAATAATGCACTCTTTTGCAAATTGTTTCGCTTCTTACCGCTCCTACAATAAGCTACTTTAAGTTAAAATGTTTATGTAATCTTAAGATATGGCACTCAAGGTCTTTTACCACAATATGTAAAAATATCATTTTTGTATTTGGGTCAATCAACTTTTTCTTGTTGTTATTGTGTCCCGTCAGCTAGGAGAAAACAGTAACCGAGTTTCTTAGAAAGATGTTTATATCATGAGCTTCAAGCATGCTCAAGAGGTGACCTATGTCCAAATGGATTTATGTTAATCGCTAAAACTCATGTTATGTTGATCTAAACCGTATAAAATCAAAGTTTTAAAGAGTGACTCAGGAGACGTAACCATGGTAACGAGGAACAAGGAATAGTTGATCCACCCATTTGACTGTTTGTTGCCTAAATAAATTAAATTAAATTAAAATTAAATAAATGAGAGACTCACGAAGGCCACCCCTCGAACGTGGAGACGGTGAACAGCGTCAGCATCCCTTTCATCACGTTGTCGAAGTGGAAGTCGTTCCTCTTCCACTCTCGATCTCTAACTACGTAATTTCGATTTTCAAACACAAGGTACGTCCCTCTGAAATATTTTGTTAACTCCATTATTCATACTCATACTCATACTCATTTATTTGCAATGGATCATATACATTACTCGTCAGAAACAATGATTGACAATGATAAGAATGTCAAGGTATGATTGATTTACAAATTGTCAAACTGTCACAGTAAAATTACATTTAAATTTGGAATTCCAGTATAAAATAAAAATAATAATAACAATAATAATCATAAATCCATTTAAAAACAATAATAATATTTAAAAAAGAAACACATGTATTATTTTATATTTAAATGTCACATAGTTCTGAAATGTTATAGTAGGCATTTTCAAGGAGCCATGATTTAAGTTTAATATAGAAGGTTATCTTTACTAATACCATTTTGTTTGAAGAAGTTGTGTATCTTTCTAGTTGTTATAATTTTCGATTCATCACGTTAAATCTTATTATCGTTATTTATGTGTAAGAGTCAATAATGTGACGACCGCCTTAGCCTAGTTGGTAGTGACCCTGCCTACGAAGCTGGAGGTCCCGGATTCGAATCCCGGTCAGGGCATTTATTTGTGTGATGAACACGAATATTTGCCCCGAGTCTTGGATGTTTTCTATGTATTTAAGTATATGTTTATCTATATAAGTATGTATATCGTCGCCTAGTACTCATAGTACAAGCTTTGCTTAGTTTGGGACTAGGTCGATTTGTGTAAGATTGCAAATAAATAATATTATTTATTTAATTATTTATTTATTTAATTATTTTAATAAATGTTATTAGAACGATTATTGACAGTCTTAATAAGATAGCAAACAATATAATATACGTAACTGGCATATTCATCCCAAAATATACTTGGTATTTTATGTGGCTAACTGTCTAATAGTTACGTATGTTTGATGAGATTTAAGATAAAAATAAGATTTTTTAATTTACACTTACTGGCACTCTGCTTTTGTCATTTTCGAAATATCATTACACCTAAAAAACTTTCCCTGAAACAACCACTCAATGATTAATAAGGAGGTAATAAATGATAAAAAATATATATTAGTACCATGCTTTGCAACTACAAAAACATGAGTCAATAAAATCATAAAATGATTTCAATCTAAATAAGAATGACTTCTGTGTTGGTGTTCTACAGAACTCATTTCTCATGATGATATATACACAAGCTTCAGTATAGCTAGAGTTAAAATAAACAACCTGTACAGACAGCATCATCAATATGTATACATTCTAGCAGTGTACAGCAACAGCATACCTTTCTGCTGAATATATGGCCATGCAGACGCAGGGGCGCGGGGAGGGGCGATAGAGGGGGGCTGGAGGGTGGCGGAGGGCAGGCGCCCTTCGCCCGCTACTGTATTCTTAGTCGTCTCCCCCCGCGCCCCTGCCTCGTCATAGGCGGCGTCTCACTTAAGCCTGGTTAAGCGATCGACCGAAATTTTATTCTTAATGCGATAAGGTTTTATAGTGGTCCAATATTACATTAATTCGGACGAACTAACTAATTATATTTTAACTAATTTGATAATATGTAGGTATAATAAATAGTAATTTAATAATGTTATGAAATAATAAAAAAAACTAATTCCTTCCAAAAACACCGGTTAAGTGCGAGTCCGACTCGCGCACCGAGGGTTCCGTACACAAATGTCCGGTACACATCTAAGTTTGTAGTTTACTCGTAATCACCTTTGCATGTATTTTTGTTTTATAAATTCCTACGCGATTACGCTGAAAGTACCTTCTTTAAAATTAAGAAAAAAATTTTTATCGGTTCACGTGATAAAGAATTATCCTTGAAAAACCAAGACACATTCAGTCGCTCAAATTTGTAACAAAATTCGCTGATAGATGGCGATCAATTTCCACCATGTAGTTGAGATTTTCCTGAGGGTTGGAACCGGTACACATCTGTGTACGGAACCCTCGGTGCGCGAGTCAGACTCGCACTTGTCCGGTTTTTTTTATAAAGCTGACGAATCTAGTATTACAGTTTTTCTCTGATAGTCTAAAATTACTGTGGAAGATTAAGCAAAAATCAAAAAGTAAAATTTTATTTTGTGTCTTCCAATATACATAAATGTAACACGTACATTTATTTTAAGTCTTGTTACGAATGTTTGGTTAACTTACTACTAACAAATTACTAAACGACCATGCCGTTATGAAAACCTAGTTCACATGCAACGACCATTTTGTTAAGAATTAGTTGAAGAACGAAGATTCGTACAAAAACTTGAAAGATTTGACTTGTCCATAATATCTTTCTGCTAGAGAAAGAACCTCAAACTCAATATGTTTAAAACAGGTAGGTGACCTGGATATGAGATAATAGTAAAATAAGTTAATAATTGGTAAGTAAAAATGACTTTGATAGATTTTGATATAATATAGTATACCAAATAACTTGTTAATTACAGCAGTTTCCAATCAAATTCTAGAAGAAAGTCAATTTCAAGTATTTGTAGAAATCTCACAACACAACACCGAAGGCTCACCTTAAACAACTGTACACCGACGACAGCAAACATAAATTGTAACAAATACGTAACTAGCATTATATTGCCTATAGTCTTAATAGCTACTATCACACATTTCACCACATACTACTCGGGAGAGGGCATACGTTACCAACGGGGTCGATCATCCGGCAGCGGGACATAGGGACAAGCAAACCAATTTTATTAAAGGACTAGGGCGATTTGTTAACGGACTTGTTATCCTTGGGGGAATCGTAAACGCCAAGGTAGGGTTACCTCTAACATACATGGGCTGTATTAGTGTACTAACGTCTACACCTTTGGGTTCGTTCGTTATTTCCATGCTGAACTATTGACGACATCTAATTTCTCTATTCCTTGCTACTGCTAACGACTTTACATGCCGATTATGTCTGTTTTGCATTTATAATTCTTATGGTTTTCCTAATAAGAACAAGAGTGCTAGATGTGATGGATTCCTTTTAGAGATAGAGAGAGAAGAAGATGTTTAAAGCCGATAGGTATGAAGCAAAAGACGACATTAAGTTTTCGTTAAAGCAGCTTTCCAATATTAGTGACATGAAAGCTATAGCGATGGCAAAATAAATAGCGAAGTTGAAAGCTAAACAGAAATGGCAAGACTGACTTTAACAGACGATGAAATCATGAGAAATGAGTGAAGAGATGTTGTAGCAAGTTTTTAAGTCACGGGAATAAACAGTAACATCCCAAATTTACTAAGTGAAAGCAGGATGACGATATTCCACGCGACAATATACATGCTACTGCATCAAAAGAGATACAGTTAGATAGATAAAAATAGTTAAGTTACCCAAAGGTGTAATCGAAGATTTTAGACAAGGAATCGATGTGAAATAGAAAAACCGTGGGCCACACGTGTTCCCAAGGGATGTGCGTATGGAGAATAGAGAAGCCCCCTACCTTGAACATTTGAACTCCCATGACAGCGAACATGAATTGCAGTAACGATGTTACCAACAATATGTTTCCAATTGTTTTGATAGCAACGACCACGCATTGAACAACGTGCTATAATCATGGAAAAAATGTGTCAGATTTCAATTAAAACTTTAATTTAATATGTATGGCGTAGCTGAAATAGCATACACATATAATACGAGTAATGAGTGGGCCCATATTGGCTCATATACAATTTTTTCTAATAATACCGCTTTGTGATCATAATCATCACTCTTCATAAAATTCGTACTCATACTTTTTTGTTAATAATTTCTATTACTAACAACCGATGTCATAACGGTCAGTAGTCATACATTTGTTTGACGACCGGTTTAGCCTAGTGGGTAGTGCACCTGCCTGTGAAGCTGACGGTCCTGGGTTCGAATCCCGTCAGGGCAAATATTTGTGTGATGAGCATGAATATTTGTTTCTGAGTCTTGGATGTTTTCTATGTATTTAAGTATTTATATCTATTAAATATATCGTCGTCTAGTATCCATAACACAAGCCTTCTACTGTGGGGCTAGTTCGATTTGGTCCTCTAATATTTATTTATTATTTATTTATTTATTATTTGTTGTTCATCATATTGTAATGAACAAATAATTAGTCCGTGTCTATAACTTGAACAATATATGAGGTCTTGGGTTCTAAACTCTTTGGGATTCTAACAATCATATAACCTTGTCATATCGTGGCTGTCTCATTGACGACCAATTCACGACCCCGTATCTTGTTTTCAATTATAATATCTTATTGTTTGTGCGTCCGATATTCTACCATTAGTTTCTGTAGATATTTGGAGTACACATGAACATTTTAAAATATTTTTGTAAATAATTTTCCATTCTGTATAACCTGACTAATTATAAAACATATAAACTTTGTAGAATAATTTTATCTAATTCTAATATGGCATAGAAAGGAGCAGATATAAGATAACTGACCTTAAGGCCCTTGGCCCTGTTGATGGCCCTGAGTGGCCTCAGCACTCTGAACACTCTCAATATCTTCACCACGGATATACTTCCTGACCTGAAATATGTTAGAGACAAAACTATTCATTATTTGTTAGCCGCTCATATGACCCTGGGTACAAAAATTACCCAGTTTGTAAATTCACTTGTCTGACCCGGCTGTCTGAGAAAAAAACCCTTGTCTGCCCCGACATTTTGGATAAATGGCGGTCGGGCGCAGTGTGTTTTTTATCCATAAAATAAACCATGAAGACATGGTTTTAGGTATAACTAATATTTAGCCATTTTGTCAATAACATAATCAACTTTATCATGGTATTTAATTCTTTCAAAAATGTTGAGTGGTTTTTTGTAACGCTTAGTATAAACACATGGAACAGGAATTTTGTGGCTAATGTTCTATATTATTGAGGATTTCTTGCTAATAAGATCGATGACCTACGTAATGTATACGTTTTTGAAACCCTTATTAATTTTCCTAGTTGCTTAAAAGCATTTAAATTGCATCTTCGATAGAAAAAAAAAGAGTAATCGTTGCACAAAAGTGTTATATTTTGTGTGCCTAAGCGTTTCTGACACGCATAATTTAAACACTCAAATACAGATAAATATGACCGCATAGCCCTAAAATATACTTATTTTCTAAAAGGCAACTATTATAGAAATACTTTTATGGTAGATTAAGCCTATTTGATATTTAATTGAATACAACCAAAGAGGTCTAACCTGGACGTCTACTTGCTATCATGTTTTACATGCTAGGTTATTGTGTCTTAGGTAAGAATTTTATACTGATGGATCCTAATGTAGTTATCTCATTAATAAGATAATTTCATTAGATAGAGAATTCAATTAAAACAATTAGTAGTGTAACCCTGGATATTGTTAAATTTGAGTTTTTTGGAGATGCTGTTTTAGCTGTGGACAAAAAATACCCAGGGTCAAATATTGATAAGGTCTGTGACACACCAGACTTTAACAAACAAACTCACTTAAAACGGAACAAACACATTTACATTTAATAGTATTAGTTACAATAAGGATTATAGAGATCGGCTAAAATACATGAATCAAAAAAGTATTACCACATCTGTAGATTTGGGGGCAACCAACAACATGTGTGGCTGTGCTGTTGGGTATGTAATATACCCGAAGTCAAGAAGTGAATGCTATATGTGTGTCACAAACCTTACTTGAAAAATGAATTTTGACCGTGGGTGGTATTAGTCCATCAACTAAGTTTCTTGTTGCCATCACATTTGTAACAAACAAATATTTTAGACGTGCAGATTTATGTAAGTATCACGTTAAATAATTTTAAAAGAATCATGTAAGAATACATACGATCATCTGATTCCACATAAAAAACATTCTATAACCACAAACAATAACAAAAACATTGACCTTACGACTGACTGCAGGAGTTTCTCAACTTTTTAAGCACAGATATATAATTTTCCGCCCACTTTTCACATCACTCTTCACATTAAACATTCACAAATTTAATTAAGAAGCTCTCACTATTATCGCTTTTAAATTAAAATCACAATTGCCGCCGAAATGTATTAATTTACGCACCAGCAAGCGAACCAATTGAAACTTGCTTGAAACGCGAGCTACAGACTAAAAAATCTAGCGAACTATTGGCCGAATGGTGGTGACATCTATGAATAAAAGTAGGACAATATTATATGGAAGAAGAAGCGAGACAGAGATTATGGATGGTTGTATAGGCAAGACGAGGAAAACTATTGTTTAGCAAACTAGTGCTATGGGATAATAAAGTACACGCGGGCAAACAACTCCTTTTTGATTTTGGGTATGAAAAGTAACCGAGGGCAGACAAGTGTCGTTTTTTCAAAATTGCTGGTCATAGGAGCGGTTAGAGCATGAGTGCATTACTCGCCAATAAACGTTGTGTTTGGCGAACGGATATTAATGTAAAACTGTATCTAACTTTTTTGGTAAATAAATAAAAAAAAAAAAAAATTTCAACTATAGCTAATAGTCGAAATGCTTGTGGTAAAACGCTAAACTAAAATGAATGTATTACATTAATAATTTAATATTACACAATATTACGACAACGAAGTTACCATATTTGTAGTTAATAGAGATCTCTAGGAAAATTTTCGAAAGTAAGATAAGTTTTAGGAATCTTTCGAAATGACGATAATCCGTGGTCGACTGACGAAGTAAATAAACAATACCATTTTTTTGTTATGTGGTGATCTCCGGGATGGGTGGACAACGGCTTAAGATATATACTATATCCATAATGGAAGGAAAAATGAATTGGTTATTGTGAATATAATGTGAAAAACACCATGATATGTGTTTAGGACATTATCGTTCTTAGGACCTTGTGTTGAAGTGACGCGATTATAGTGAAGATGATAATCTCTACATATTATAAAACAAAGTCGCTTTCGCTGTCCCTATATCCCTATGTATGCTTAAATCTTTAAAACTACGCAACGGATTTTGATGCGGTTTTTTTAATAGTTAGAGTGATTGAAGAGAAAGGTTTATATGTAAATAAAAACAGGGGCCTGATTTTTGAGTGTCGAATGCTCGACTTTTCATTCGAAATCTGTCAAAAAACTATGATGATTTGACAGATGTCGAGTGAGAAGTCGAGCGTTCGACACTCAAAAATCGCCCCACTCTTTTACATTTTCCTCCATCATCAATCTATACCTTCTTTCATCCTTATTTTAAGCCCTCGTCTACCACGGTCTTCTTTATAAATATATATATATATATATATATATATATATATATATGTCATTGCGAATGTCCAGGTTCGTTAGATGAGAGGTATGTTACAGAAATACATAGTTTAAAATGAGGATGAAATAGCGAAGGATAGATTTACCCCCTTATTCATAAACGTCTGTCAAACCTATATTAGTTAACTAGCCGCTAAAGTTCGTTTGTCCATATCTGTCACTTTGACATTGACGTTTGTGAGAATGGGACAAAGAACTTTTTAGTTAGCAGAGGTTTGTTAAGTTTTATGAATACGGGGGTTAATATTTAAAAAGTCCATCACATACTTAAAGCACATGGAGATGAGTGAGACGCAGACGACGAGCATGTCGAGCACGTTGAAGGCGGAGCGGAGGAAGGCGCCTTCGTGTAGGATGAGCCCGTATGTCACCAGCTTTAAAAACAGCTCCAAGGTGAAGATGCCCGTGAAGCACACGTCGAATTGGCTCAGTAGCTGGAACAAACAGGTACGGTCAAACATACAATACAATACAATACAAATACTCTTTATTGCACACCTCAAATAATAGAAAGCACATAAAAAACAAAAAACAAAGATACAGGGAGACAGAGGCAGAACAACAGGTGGTCTTATCGCTAAAGAGCGATCTCTTCCAAACAACCTTAACCAAACATATTTAAACATATTTAAGTTCTACTTAGTTTGTTTTGTAAACTGTTCTGATAGAGGCTAGAGTCTGATTAGCGAGTCGTAGCAAAGCGCTTTCTTTATATTCTTTATATGGCGACAATTTTACCGATCAAGTAACATGTGAGTACACAATTGGATATATCGAGTTACCAGTATACAATTATTTAAACATTGCCTGTTATGCCATGATTAGCTGGTCAGACTAGCTACCAGAAAAAGTGTAATAACTTCTGACTGTTCAGAATCGTTTAAAAACTAAAACGTTTTTAATCCTTTTTCTTGAATCAAAATTATATTCAATAATTCATATAAAAATAACCCAATTAATTGTATGCAATAAATTCATCTTATAATTATTTCAATCATACTTGCATATTTTTTAAATAAAATATTCAATATAATATTAAATTCATAACCAGTCGAGCTAATATGGACAATTTCCATATGGCAATGTTTAGGTTTCAAAATTGATTTATGTTAATAACTTACGATTGTTCAGCAATTCCCAAAGACTGTTACACTCACTTTTCTGTATATTTTTCTATTTTGGATTACACCAGCTCCTAAATCTACAGTCCACTATTTTTATTTAGCACTACGGACCTGCGAAGATTTTACACTGACTCACCCAATTTCTGAACCCTTTCTGCTGAGCATCCAAAGGGTCCTCAGCTGCCAACATGGCAGATGACAGCATGATGCAGACCAGGATAATGTTCCCGAAGGTCGAGGATGCCGACAACTTGTAGCAGAACACGCGGAACCTGTACAGCACAACGCTCATGTAGTTGATGTCAGTGATGACTGTGGTGAGGGTAAGGTTTTAGATGGACGTGATGAGGAGAAGATGTGATACACAGAATTTCGATTTAAAATAACTATTGAACAATGATGAAAAAATATAGTAAAAATACAGTACCTAATAATTTGGATATGAAAATAATTTTGTTGAAAAGATAAACTGAGAACTTTATTCTTAACAGATGGAAAATATATCATTGATAAGGCTTTTAATAATATAAATATTACTGGGTTATTTTGAGTTAAATGATAGTATTATAACATTGTTCAGTAGTAAACTATACATTTATATACATAATTATAAAGTTGATACATATAGTTACAATAATACATACGTACAACAAAATCAAGCTCATGCATAGTGCATGCAACATAAATGCAGATTTACATCAAACTGACACATCATGCATGCATGCAGACAATATTCTAACTATCCATTTTCAGACAAGAGATCTAAATCTATTTAGGGAGTTAATTTCATGCTTTGATCTATAAAAAGGGCCACTGCTAACAATTAGACCTGACTGCTAACACGAATTTGAAATAACCTGAAATCTCATTGTTATATTTAACTTTTTGGATCCACATTGAGGACAACACTCGTGCGATGATAGACTATCTCGACGGACAATTGATATGAATGATGTGAATAACGCCAATGCTTTGAAAGACAACACTACGACATACAAATACAAGTGGTAGCTTTATGAGACGTTGTAATCGATACAGGCACGTGAAACGCCATTGAAGTGGCCATAAATTGAAGTTGCCACTAATTGTAGGGATATGAAACTTGAATATTGTTTTTTTCTGATGTCGTTGAATTACCTAAGATTTTTAATTTGCGACTCATTGCGCAAAAAAATACTGTGAATGTATACAATTCCGCAGGACTGTCAACCTTAAGGTTGTCCCAAATTAAAATTCGTGTCTGTAAGTACAGCAACGTATCTATTACTTTCAGATTACTTTCGGTTGGTGTACTGTTGAAAGAATATTCAATGAAAAATGGTAGGTATTCTGTAATGTTTAAAGAGTGCTATCGATTACATCGTTTCTATAGGCACTACTACTTGCATTTGCATATAGCGACAACACAATGCCAATTTAGACAATGAGATCAGGTATGTCCGCCACCAATCACCTGTTCTTTGGTGAAAATACGAAGAAACTACTAGCGTTCGGTATGGGCGGCACTTGATTGGTCATTTTCATTTCAGAAACCCGCCGTGGCCTGGCGGTTACTAGCGTCCCCTCTTCTTCAGACTGGCCGGCATCTTTGTGAGATAGAAAGAGACGACAATAGACTTTTGTACAAATCTAAAATGCAGTTTAAACCTAGAGCATACCCTAAACTAAAAACTCCTCTATATACATGCCCAAATCCCTGGAAAAGATTTTAGATACCTAGATTCATTACAGTTTGTATCCTTAGCTAAAAATGTTATAGTATCAGATAATGCAGAAGAAAATAAAGTGAGTATAGCTTATAGATGTGTAGAAATAATAAATAATACTTTTATAAAAATATACGTATCAAAAACAGCTGAAAACATTAAAGTAGAAAAATAGAGGCGTGAAGAAACAAGGACTTTATCTTTGATAGTTTTATAGGGATAAAGACGTCCCTGGCATGTAAATGTAGTTTCATTAACTGAAATTTAGCTTTATGAGAAACTATCAATGACAAATCAGAAAACATCAAATCAAAAAAATACTTCAAAATAACATCTATTTAATTGAAGCTGAAGATTCTGCTGTCCCACACCCTAACCTGTTGGTTTTGGTAAATATGAAGAAGGAGGTAGCATCAGGGATGGGTTTCTTAGAGTCGTGTATATCGACTTCTGACAACCTCCGCGGTCGCGCTGACGACGTCGTCGGCTTTCGCTTCAGTCGTGGCTCCTCGCCCTCTGTATTCACTGTTGTTGTATGGTTAGGTTCTGTTTCTTTGTTGGTTTGCGCCATCACGGTTACAGTGAGTCCTTCTTTGTTAGAACCTAATGCAATGTTAGTATTTTTACCATCTCCAAGGATATTAGTACCTGCGTCACCTGTGTGTAGCTTTTCTATATCACATACGTAAATATCTTTGTATATTATTAACAAGTGTTAGAATTAATTTTATCAATTAATAAATTGCGATATTGCACGTTATTTTATATCTTAACTCTACTGCAAACTGTGTTTTAATTATCATTACATTTAATTATCATCTCAATAATCTTTCAATGGACTTCGGAGAAACGGAAATGATGAATTGTAGAGTCAATAAGCGCGAAATTGTATCAAATTATAAATCATATAATTATACAATAATGTTTTGAAACCCTTATTTAAGAGCGTTTGTTACCTGTTTGCTCACTTGATTGAACATAAGAAAATATCAAAATAAGTAACTTATACGTGTTAGAACAAAAGCACCCTGGAGATTTTAGTTGTTATCCAATAAACACAGAATCTTTTATTTCTCGATATACCTATATGATTTCGCTGTATAATTTCTTCTTCCTGTTCTTGCTCTTCTTCCATTCTTTCAGTTTCGTCCCCTGCTTCCAATTCTGCTCTTACTTCTTCTGCTTCTTCTGAACCTGTTTCTTCATACTCTCGCTCAGAACTGCATTAATCAAACGTATTAATTTAGTATTTGTTTTCATGACTACATGGAAATCCTTTTTTACTTTATGTAGCATGTACATACTTGTCTGTCGTATACGCATCGTCGTCGTGTATGTATTCGTCGTCTGTATCAGCATGTGCGCCATCAAGTACTACGCTACCAGCTTCTTTATCATCGGGGCCCTAAAACCAAACATTATCATTATGGTGTACTGAAAGTGTTAGCATAAAAAGGTACAAGCTACTCTCCGTTGATCTCAAGTGACACTTGTGACTGTCAACTTTATTGTTTAACCTACCGCTTCTTCTTTTTCAATGTTGGTCAACGATTCGGCGTCAGCGAGGTTATCCACGGCTATAGCCAAAAATACGTTTAGTAGGATGTCTGTATTGTTGAGTTGAGGAATTATTTAAACATTTATTTCTGAGTACTTTTTATTTTGAATAATATCGCAAAATCTGAAATAGATATCAGTGGGCAAAATAAAGTTAAGGATACAGTTGCCGCAGATGAATAGGATGATAAAGTAGATGCACGCGACGATGCCTACGGAGCCGACGCCGCCGTACGCCTTGATGCCCTCGTACATCACGGCGTTCCAATCTTCGCCTGTCAGTATCTTAAAAACGGACAATCAAATAAAGTATAAGTCCCACTAGTTCACAAACATGTTTTTGGAATGTCCCAATTGTACTTAATGAGCCGGTCCAGTGGCCCACACGTAAAAAGTATTGGTCTTGAACAGTGATCAAGTGACATAAAATGCATCAGGTTCGGTCCTTCATTTCCATCGACATCTACCGCCGATATTGTAGGATCTACGTGCTGAGGAGCTACCGCGAACCGAAAACGAACGAAGTTCGAATATCTCCCTCTCTGTCGCACTTGCTTATTCGTGTGGCAGAGAGGGAGATATTCGAACTTCGTTTGCTTTCATTTCGCGGTAGCCCCTCTGGTAATATAAGACCTTTCATTAAAGTATTCAGACTAATAAAGATGAACAAAATGTCGGACTTCATTAAGCTTCTATATAGACAATTGAAGCTTAAAAGAACTTCTATGAAATACTATAAAAGTGAAAGAAGTGCTTTTCAGTAATGGAATTAAACTGATGATATAACATTTTAAATCCTTGTGCATTGTACACATATTTAAAGATTTGTTCAAACGGGTTTAATGCGATATTTACGAGTATGTATTTACCTTTGTTACTGTCTCTCGGTAAGTTGTCAATGGATATGGGTACACAAAATTTGACTGCCCGAAAAAGTGATAAAAATGTGAAGGATAGACTCAAAAAAAGTTTCTACCCGTCCACTATGATTCTAAATGTCTCTTAGGGCACGTCACACAACACACAGTATCCACGCACAGATAGGAATTTTATCGCGTTAGACCCGTTTGGATAAATCTTTGTAGTAAACTAATGTTAATTCATATTAGTGACAATGATTTAATAATAATGGCGATGATATCGATTACGACATTTTTTATTTTTTATTTATTTATTTATTCCTTAGGCTAACACTTAAGACAAGCTAAAGGTGTTAACAGGAGACACAAAAAAGGGGATCCAAGTTCCATCCGTGGGTGAAGGATTTGTTCTGGCTTTAAACGTCATGGATGGAACTTGGAGTGGCAATAGACTCCAGGTAACGGCTGCTGAGCGTGAGGAAACTGGATTCAGTACTGCGGAATATATCCAGTTTGCTATCGCTGTTGAGGATATCATTCAGAAGAGCCAACCCACGATGTAGCGGTGAATGGGACAGAGCGTGCGTCCGCGCTGACGGAATAGCGAATAGACATTATAACATCGATCAATCAGTCATAATCTCCCTTCATTGGAAAAGAGAAGATTATATCTTGATGTTCTATTTTTATTTAAAGTTATTAGTAATCGTATAGACTCTAGTGAATTACTAGAAAAAATCTCCTTAAAAATTTCTCGTTTCCACACACGTTCTAAACCTACTTTTTCTATCTCATCCTGTGGTACAAGGTATGCCCAAAATTCTTTCTTTAGGCGCACTTGTAATATGTATAACGAAATGCTTAATGACATAGACATTTTTGCTCATAGTTATTCCTCTTTCAAGAATAAAGTTCGGCAGTGTTTGTTTTCTAGATAATATGAAGTGAGGGAAAACATTGTTTTTAATAATCTCTTTTACTTTAGTTAAACTACTTTGCATGAGTACACAACTTTATAGGTAATTATAACGGCACCTGTAACTTATTTAGTCAATAATTGTTACTTAGTAATATGTGAAACTTTAGGCCTAATCTGCGTCCATTTTTGTATGTTTTTTTTTTGTACATGGCTGTTTGTTTTCTAAATAAACTAAAAAAAAAATAACACTAACGTACCTGAAACACCGTGAGTAACGCCTGCCAGAAGCAATCAAAGTTGTGGCGATCCTTCTCCTCCACAGGGTCGTAGTTGAACTTGCCGCCGAACACCTGCATGCCCAGCAGCGCGAAGATCATGATGAACAGGAACAGCAGCAGCAGCAGCGACGCGATGGACTGGATGGAGTTGAGGAGGGACGCCACCAGGTTGGAGAGGGAGCGCCAGTATCTACAAAGTAAAACAATAATCTAAATATATAAAAGAAGAAACTGACTGACTGACTGACTGACTGACATATCAACGCACAACCCAAACTGCTGGTTCTAGAGATTCCAAATTTGGCAAGTAGGTTCCTTATAAGGTCTAAAGGTGCACTAAGAAAGGATTTTTCAAAATTTACCCCCTAAAGGGGTGAAACGGGGGTCCAAAGTTTGTATGAATAACCGTATTTATTAAAGTCAGAGACATGAAATTTTGTATATAGAGTCTGTGTTTAAATATATTAATGGCGTATTTCAGCGTTTTTCTAAATTGCTCCCTTTAAGGGGTGAAAAGAGGGTTCCAAGTTTGAGCGGGGAGCAAATTTTTCCTTTTCTTAAAAATCGATATGGGTGTCATTTTCGAGATTCCTCGGGGTGCAAATTACAAAAATGACATCCATTTTCAAATCCAAGATGGCGGACATTTATTTTTCTTAAAAATCGATATGGGTTTCATCTTTGTGGTTCCTCGGGGTGCCGATTACTAAAACGACATCCAATACATATCTGCATGCATCTTCAAACTGAGAACCTCCTTTTTTGTAGACGGTTAAAAATTACTCTTAGTACGCGGGCGAAGCCGCGGGCAAAAGCTAGTTTAGAATAGAAATAGGTAATTTGCGTAGGCGCAATACAAACATCTAAAATCGCTCTAATCGCAACAACGACCACTCTTCCTTTTGAGTTGTAAGGTTAGGTGGCAGTGTAGTTCGTAAAACTAATGCCTACGCCATAGAGCAACAACAGGATACAATCGAGACAACGCTACGAGGATGACGATGACAATACAAAATGGAAATAAGAATTATGTTACTTCCATGATTTGTTTCATGTGTATTGTAGGCTTGGGGTGTACAAAGTCATAAATATATATACGTTCTTACGCTGTTGTCATTAAAGTTACTATCGCATATTTTGTTACGGAGTGCGTGTATATATTTTCAATGTACAATGGAGATGAAATAGTAGATTGTGTCTCAAGGGAGCAAAATGATATTTACGGCGAGGGTGGTATATTGAATTCTGAGTGAAGCGAATGATTCTACAATAGAATCCTGAGCGCAGCAAGGGATTCTAAAGTAGAATTTTGAGCGTAGCGAGGGATTCTAAAGTAGAATCTTGAGCGTAGCGAGGGATTCAAGTGTTTACGCCTAAGACGGAAGTAATTTTGCTACCGTGTGACACATACTGCTTTTCACACCGTCTATGAGGCCCGCTGCTAAAAATATGAAATATTTTACAAATGATTTTACTACAGAGCGTCACATACTGCTTTACACACCTTCTATGAGGAAAAGAGTCATTGTTGCCCTCAAATGAGGGAATAAAAGTACATCTTTGATCCCTCATTCGAAGGCAACAATAACTCTTTTCTGAATAGCAGTTGTGAAAAAATTATTTCATCGAAGGTTTACCTATGTAAGTAGTAAGTGGATATTATTATTATTTTTCTCTTATGTATTTTTTTTTTGCAGACATATTTAATTATTTTTCTTTTGGCTATTATTTAGTGTATGGCGGTCCGTGAGTCACCGACGGTACTGGCTGAAAATCAGCGCTGTAGGTGTCTGACACCTCAGCATAATGCTGAGCCAGTGTCCGTTTCACTGCCGCGGGGACACACATGTTGTGGTTTGTTTTCTTATGTTGTTTTTTTTTTTTTTTGTAATATGTGTGTCTTTAAATAAATGTTTCTTTCTTTCTTTCTTTCTTTCTTTCTATGCCTTAAAGAATTTGAGGTGGTAGTTTGAAACTGACTTGGTGACTTTGAAGACCCGCAGCAGGCGCACGCAGCGCAGCACGGACACGCCGAGCGGCGGCATCAGCTCGCTCTGCGTCAGCACCATCTCGCTGATGGAGCCCACCACCACGAAGCAGTCGAAGCGGTTGAACAGCGACACGAAGTAACCCTGCACGAGGAACAGGTTTATGAAACAATGAATTAATATAAAATATAATGCAATGAATTCTTTACTATTCAAGTCGACCATAGTGGCAAGTAGTTTGCAAATGTAGACGCAGACAATTATTCATTACAGAAGAATAAACATAAATATTATGACATTAAGTCCTCCTTTTGTACAATAAGTTTTACTTGTGTGCAATAAAGATTAAATTAAATTAAATGAAATAAAGAGAAAAATACTACATCCAATTTAGTTTTAGACAAGAAAAGGGTCAGATATCTAGAGACTGATTAATATAATGGTTATAGTGGATGAAAGGAAAGGTTGTGCAAGTATTTTCATACAAAATGATGATTGAATGTCAAACGATATGATTATGGAATCGGCGATGAAAGTGCAGTGCCTCATCTACTATGCCATGACTTTCACTTACGATTTGAAACGAGATATTTACCATGTATATTTATATTTTTGAGTTCCCGATATTTCGGCACTGTTGCAAGCGCCATTATCAAGGATTAACTGACGTGCTGCGAGTTTCAGTTGTGGTCTACCCACACACCATAGCGATCTACCCTCTTCCTGGTTCGCTTTTTTCGCACAGTGTCACCGTCACTACCACCGTCCGCCTTGTCACTTGAAATCGATTACGGTTCGACACACCACACTCACAGTATCAATACGCGAGTTCTTTCCGGAAATAGTTTCTTTTCGATTTGAGAACTTTCGGATCACTGGACGCCAGACACTTGACAGTTGAAACCCATCTTCCCGGTTGAAATTCTTATGCAATTATACATGGTAAATATCCCGTTTCAAATCGTAATTCTAATGTAAATGACCATGTGAGCTTGAAATCTTATATTGACTTTCACTTACTTGTAATCCTAAACTGTACATCTTGACTAACATTTCTAATGTGAAAAGTGCTACGAAAAACGCGTTTCCGTACTCCTGGAATAAATCTAGCCAGCTTGGTTGCCTGAAAAATAATTAGACATTCATCAAAGCGAATTAAACAATGCTAACCGGTCGTCTACCGGTCCCTGGGATCCCAGGGCTCATTACAGAAGAACGCTATTGTTAATTTTTTCGCCGGTAGACGACAGCACAAAAAACATTAATGAAGTAAACTTTTCAATCTCTTTATTTTTAGATTGTATCCTTTTTCAACATTCTTCAATTATGTTTTCAAACATTACAAACAAGTGTACGGTCCACCTGATGGTAGGCGGCCACCGTAGCCTATTGACGCCCGCAACTCCAAAGGAGTCACGTGCGCGTTGCCGACCCTTTATAAAATTTGAGGATGCACTGTGTTGACAACAGAAGGGACAAATTTAGGTCCCTCGCTCTCAACACAGCGCATCCTCGGGAGCTCTGGCAACCTTGCTCACCTCCAGGAACACAACACTACATACTTGTATAGTAGATAATGTTATTATGGCTGTGGTCTTCTGCAAGGTGGAGGTACTTCCCCAGTTGGGCTGCTCCAAATTCGAGCAAGATGACATTTTCAAACATCATTCCTACAATTTTCTAGATTTTTGATGCTCACAGAAGAAAATAACCGTAATGGGTAGGGATACCGTCACCGGAATCGATGTGGCGCACTACATATTTATAAATAAATAAATATTAGAGGACAATCTTACACAAATCGAACTAGCCCCACAGCAAGCTCAAGAAGGCTTGTGTTGTGGGCACTAGACGACGATATATTTAATAGATATAAATACTTAAATACATAGAAAACATCCAAGACTCAGACACAAATATTCATGCTCATCACACAAATATTTGCCCTGACCGGGATTCGAACCCAGGACCGTCAGCTTCACAGGCAGGTGCACTACCCACTAGGCTAAACCGGTCGGTAATTTAATCATTTTAATTTGTATTACCCGTGTTGCTATTTCGTTTTACTTTCATTATATATGAGCATAGCAACCTCATTGTTGTAGACTTTTAACATATACTCACTGATAATGTTCGCTGGCCAACACTACTGTGTTCAAGAACACCAGCAGGATGATCAGCCAGTAGAACGTTTGTGATTTCACCGCTTTCCGACAGCCACGCTTCATTCGTCGATTGATCTGCAAATATATTAAATTATACTCCCACCACCACTAGCACCATCACCACCAGTTTGCAAACTGAGAGTTACGACGCGCCGAAATTACGTAGAACCCGCAGCTAACAACTATTAGGGGGCGTGCATAAATTACGTGAGGTGTTTTTTTAAATTTTCTGTCCCTCCCTCCCCCCCCGGGTGAGATGTCGTGAGATTTTATTCAACCCCCTCCCCCATCCCCCAATCTTACGTGAGATTTTTAAAAATGTGGGTTTCTTACCCCCCTCCCGCCCTTAAACATCTCACGTAATTTATGGACGCCCCCTTACGGTAAAAGAACTCGAAGTTACTTAACACCACGCATTTTCAATACCATCTTTCCAGAACATGATTGTAGTAGCAAACACGTCTTCAAAGCTAAATTGAAAAAATTGCTAATAGATACCCTCTAAATACAAATTTTATTTTAGGTTTTAAGGTAGATAGGTACATTAATTTGTTAAGAGCATGAGTGCATTACTCGCCAATAAACGTTGTGTTTGGCGAACGGATGTTAATGTAAAACTGTATCTAACTTTTTTGGTAAATAAATTAAATTAATTTAAAAAAAATAGTATTATCTCGCGATGCAAAGATTTAAAACTCTCATCATTCAACAAACTTTGAGGCCAGTTGTGTATGTATGTCTGTAAGCATTTTATTGTACACAATAACAGGTTAAAACAATATACATGTCACATAAGATTAGAGTACAAAGGCGAATTTATCCCTATGAGGGATCTCTTCCAGCTAACCTTTGAGGGATTGCGTGGGGAGTGGGAGATTGAGATAGACAAGCTTACATAGTGTACTAAAACTTTTCAATAAGGAAACTTATAGCTAAAACCAAAACTAAATAAATATATAACAACTAAACATATAATAAATACATATTATAAATATATACGTATTTAAATTATTATACATAAATAAATATATACAGTATTCAACCAAATCACAAGTCGTTGGAGAGCCACAATTTCTTTAAATTACTCTTGAGTGAGGCGACAGACTGGGACTGTCTTATTGACAGGGGCAACTCGTTCCACAACTTCACACCAGTTTAATAATAATAATAATAATAAATATTTTGGACAATCTTACACAAATCAACCTAGTCCCAAACTAAGCAATGCTTGTACTATGGGTACCAAGTGACGATATACATACTTATATAGATAAATATATACTTAAATACATAGAAAACATCCAAGACTCAGGAACAAATATTCGTGTTCATCACACAAATACATGCCCTGACCGGGACTTGAACCCGGGACCTCTGGCTTCGAAGGCAGGGTCACTACCAACTAGGCTAAAGCGGTCGTCAAGTTATTACTTACTTTATCAAAATCCTGCTTCCAGAGTTTGCAAAGACAGCTTTTCTGTGGTTCATTCATTTCTACTCCTAAATGATCTGATGAGTCGTGATTCTCTGCCGACCCTGCTCCTTTAATACCAACAATGATGTTTATAAATACATTAGTAGTATAAAGATAATATAATACTGGTGATTAAATTTTATTATCATACATCTCTAACTTTACTGATGTTGTAATATTTGTAATAGATAACTTTTCAAATTTATCTTTACTGTATGACATTAATTTTGTTATAATTGTAAACTCGAAATTATTATTCCTTCTTGAACTGTAAATTTTTCTTCTTCAAATTAATATTTTGACATGAAAAATGTATTACTTATTATAGTCAGACTTTCTGAAATTGTAAATTAATATTTTGACATGTAAAAGTGCCCTTGTGGCCTATTTGCAGAATAAATGTTTGTATTTGTATTTGTATTTAGTTTCTGCATCACTCTCACCTAAATTATATTCCCTTAACTGATCAGCTGTATCGTTCTGATCTGCTAGAGGTTCCAAATACTCGGCTTGGGTGATCCAGTCCAAGTATCCTTTGAGGTCCTCTTCTAGCTGTTGCTTTTCTCGAAGCTTCTGGAAATCTCCACGGTTCTTGGCTTTTTCTCTTTCTTTGGAGAACTCTCTAGAATTATGTAGTAATTTAGTAAGGATCTAGGTTTTAACTTCTTAGTATAATTAGTTATTATTATGTATAATCAAGGGCAGAAATAAGTTAACAATTCTGCATCTTATCGCATTGTAATAAGCTCTTGACTGTATTTAAATATGTATTTGTACGTACCCCGACAACACACCGAGAATAAGGTTCATGACGAAAAAAGCACCCAATATAACCATCGATACGAAGTAAATCCATTCCCAGCTGTTACCCATCGCATCTTGAATCTGCAAATAATTACGATAATATCAAGTACCTATGGTCCACTTCAAGCATATTAGAAATTTAGTAATCATCCTAAGTATGTAATGTACCATGTAATAATATCTTGCTGTACTCTCACGAGGTTAATTTAATTGCTTGTGTCACTTTTAAAATTATGCGTCCATTAAGTATGGCGTGTGACTTATTTTTATCTAACCAACCATAACGGAGTTATCATATTGGTACTAGAATGGACCCTTGAGGTAGTACTACTGCAAAAACTGCCTGTAGCTATACATATTACTAAAAAGTTACACCTTATAAGATTTCAAGCTTACATGGTCATTTACATTAGAATTACGATTTGAAACGGGATATTTACCATGTATATTTGTATTTTTGAGTTCCCGATATTTCGGCACTGTTGCGAGCGCCATTATCAAGGATTAACTGACTGTTAATCCTCAAAAATACAAATATACACGGTAAATATCCCGTTTCAAATCGTAATTTTAAGTTACACCTGTTATTTTCATTTCTGAATATTTAAAACTATAATTTAACTGATCTCCTAGTTTTGACAGTAAGAATCTACACACACGTCTAAACAACGCCACTATAATTCATTCATAAGTTTTAGGTAGATCAACACTGAATAATAAAATTACAGAAATCATCTACATGAATGTAATGATGATGAAATAGTAGATTGTATGACGGTATAAAAAATATGACGATATGTATGGGTCTAAAATAAGCCATACTACACGAGATGGTTATTTTCCCGAACGAAGTGAGGGAAAATAGTTCGAGGGGTAATATGGCTTTTAGACCAGAGTTATACACTCTACTTTTCACTTCGATTGCGAGAAAATTAAATAAAATACAATGAGTATATGGCGGCAACTTTTTTTTAACTGTTTTGAATCAGATACATACCTAGTAGTTGAAATAGGGACAAAAAAGACTTAACGTTTTTAATAGTTGAATTAGTTGATCCCATTGGCTGTCGACGTGTTTTCTGATTGGTGGATTTAACATGGTGAAGTTCTTTGATTCGTCAAATTAGAATGTTTTGTAAATCATAAATATGTATTCATGTTTTCCCTAGGGGCTAAATATACTACTTTAGCCCCGCTTGATAAGCCTAATATGACACACTTTTCGAGCATGAGAAGTGAAAAGGTCATTTAAACTCACATTATACATAACATCAGTCCACCCCTCAAGTGTAATACACTGGAAGACTGTCAGCATGGAGAGCCCGAAGTTATCAAAGTTGGTGATCCCGAAGTTAGGGCCGATCCAGCCTTCGCGGCACACCATCTCGTCGCCGAGGGCCGAGCAGTTGAAGCCGTTATCGACATCGCAGGGGTGCGGAGAGTCCATCACCTCGCCTGGAAACATCACCATCCTAGCGTTAGCCCAGTACAGTTCAAACCTGAAGCTCAAGGATGCTTGGCTTCTGCTACCTAACACCAAGATTTGGCGAAGGTACTAGTTTTTACGGAAGCGGCTGCCAAGGGGGAAAACTAGATCTTATTGGGATTAGGCTTACCCAGTGAGTGGGCTTGATTAAGGCCGGGTTTTATAAGGGTCATTGTCAGATATAGGTTCGCGTCTTTTCGGTGGACATATCAAAAGTTACGGGTACGGGCCACGAAAGCTTAATTTTGGATCGGTCTAGTAGCCCGCATAAACGATGTTTCCGTAACTATAAATCCATGTAATAAAAACATAACTTATATGTACATAAGCCGTTAACTATTGACCACCGGGTGGACAACTTTTGTTTTTACAACTGACAATGACCCATAAAGATCCGTTAGACCAAATGTTAGATCAAATTTCAGTAACTCAGTATATTTTTTGACATAAGAAATCGATATAAGGTCTAACGGTTCTTTATAAAACCGAGCCTTAGTATATCTAAACCATGAGTTAAAGAAGAGGGACATGCCACTTACGATTTGATTGGTTTGATTGAGATACGAGCAATGAAAATCATGATCATGCATGATTGAATTGATGTTATTTCAATTAGACATGACCATACTAGCTATCATTAGGTTTGGATAAAAAATATACATTCGTAAACCTTAATTAGGCAATGCAAGGTAAAGGCATTCTAGCTAATGGATGCATGGGAAAGTATTTCACGTAAATAATTTTATGTCACACCTGGCCATAAAGTGGCAATTACCGCACGCTCCGCGTGCGGAAAATCCCACTTCCTGGCCAGGGGGTGGCATAAAATTTTGTACTTACCTCGGGTGGTAATTAAGAAAGCCTCAGATCGTATAATTATCGCCCTTGCCTTCGGCTCGGGCGTCAAATAGCTGCGATCTGAGACATTCTTTGTTTTACCGCCCTTGGTAAGTAATGTACTATTATGACATTGGGGCTTTGAAGAAGTTAGCTATCACGAATCCAGGCTAAAAATACTTTTATATGTTTTAAAAAAAGAAGTAGTAGTCGTGTCGTGTCGTTTAAAAAAACAATTAGTAGGTAGTCGTGTCATGTAAGAAGGTCAAGAAGATTACCTTAGATAGCCAGATGGAGAGAGCTACAACGACAACTCAACAAGAGTCTAACTCTCCAATTTGTTTTGAACATATGAGTATTTTATGTGCAAAAAAAGAAATATTATTTCGCAAGTACTTCAGTTTCCGAACTCTTTAAAACCAGTAAAAAAGAGGTTTCCAAAATATTTTGTTTCAGAAGTTCTCCAGTGCGTCACTCTTTAAAATCGGTATAAAAGAGGTTTTCAAAATACTGTAGATAAACCGCTTTAACGAGTACTCGCGGGCTCGGCGTATGACGACTTAGGGGACTGAGGGATGTGGGGGCGTCATGATGGGATGGGATGTCAGCTCAGTTTGCGATTTGAAACGGCATATTTACCATGTATATTTGTATTTTTGAGTTCCCGATATTTCGGCACTGTTGCAAGCGCCATTATCAAGGATTAACTGACGTGCTGCGAGTTTTTGTTGTGGTCTACCCACACACCATAGCGATCTACCCTCTTCCTGGTTCGATTTTTTCGCACAGTGTCACCGTCACTACCACCGTCCGTCCGTCACGACACACCACACTCACAGTATCAATACGCGAGTTCTTTCCGGAAACAGTTAATCCTTGATAATGGCGCTTGCAACAGTGCCGAAATATCGGGAACTCAAAAATACAAATATACGTGGTAAATATCCCGTTTCAAATCGTAATTCTAATGTAAATAACCATGTAAACTTGAAATCTTATACAGCTCAGTTTGTTCGCTACGCGGATAGCTCATTAGCGAGGATTCATTAAGACGGTCTGTCTATAATTACTGGTGTGTCTATTGAAGCAGGTCTTGTGCATTTTCCCGGAGAAGAGTTCGAGGCCGATGATCGCGTAGATGATGATGACGAAGATGACGAGCAGCGCGATGTGCAGCAGCGGGATCATCGCTTTCAGGATCGAGTTCAGCACGATCTGGAGACCTGGAGGTGGAAACGTAAGAAATAACGTCACTGAAGATAAACAAGCATCAATCAATATCATCGTCAGCCTATATACCTCTCGCTATGCAAATTAGCTATAGCAATTCCGAAGCCAGATTGGCTTCTTTTTTTTATTTCTCGTACAATACATTTAATTAAGAAACAGTAAACAGTAATTATCAAAATTAAAATTATTACTAAAAACTATCCTGAAAATAATTATAGATACATAATTTGCCCCAAATCGCCTTCTGATGGCAGCGTGCCCAGAAGGCTGGCAGCATTGCCAGGTTGAATGGCAATGCTGATCCTTTGTGCCGGATAGGATCCATCTTTCCGGTCACGCGTTACCTCCATCAGGCGTTTGGAGCATTCCTTAAATAAACTATGAGCGCTTTCACCCCACGGCTCCAGAGTTTCAACCCCAAACGGCTCTGGACATGTTCCCACTAATAAATTTAAATTCCTTATGGGGAAAGTTACCAACCCTTTCTGCTCCGACTGTGGGGTAATAGAGGACGTATACCATATTTTGATGGAATGTGTAAGAGGGGAGTCTCTCCGCACAACCTACCATACTGGATCGTGCAACGCAGCGCTGGCTGATCCTGAGTCTGCTCAGGCGAAATTATTGTATAAGTCCTACAAACTGTGTCTTAGGTAGTTGTATTCCTAACTGTGGACGTATGGAGCGACATTCTCGTTCAACGACAAAGCTCCTTAAAATTAGATTTAAAAAAAACCCCAAACGGCACAAATTGGGAGCCACTATTGATGACTGCATATTAACGCCGCTTGAGGCCTTTAATTTCTAGCAACACAGATAAACATTTGCTAAAATTGAGGAAAATTCCGGCAAAATTTCATCGATAATGGAACGTTTAACTTACTTGGCACTCCAGAGACGAGCCTCAAGGGACGGAGCACCCTGAATGCCCGTAGCGCCTTCACGTCGAATGCGTCCTTGAATATGCTCGACAGTACCGTGCTTACCATACTGCAATTAAATTAAAAAACTTTGAACTATCAGCATCACAGGTAGCTGACCATTCGTGGACGTTATTGCAACGAGATAAGGTCTATCGATGGTCAGTTAGCAACCCACCAGGCCACTAGGAAAGAGGTCAAGTCTGTTATCTGCCTCTGTTAGACCAAATTAGAAATCTGATTCGATACCGCTTTCGAATTTGATTTTCAATTTGGCCTCAAGCCAACTGAGTTCAGAGTTGTAAGGAGTTGTAGATGATCGACATAATATGCTAAGTTCCGTCGACTACTTTTGACTGAACGACAGGTTCAGACGTGGCTCGTTAAACCAAACATTACCATTATCCTGAATATACGTGCTGCAGCCACCATACTGTGGTACTACGTATGTAGAATCTTATTTTTTTAACCGACTTCACAAAAAGAGGAGGTTATCAATTCAGTTGTCTGTTACCCCAGAACTTCATTGTTTATGAACCGATTTGGAAAATTCTTTCTTTGGTTCAAAGCACATGCTTTAAGATTGGTCCCGTTGTTACCAGAATGCAGTTCTGATGATGGGGTCTAGAAGAAATTGAGGGAACTCTTCAAACATTAAAGGGAGACATATACCGACTTTAGTATTTTCGGTTACAAATTGAGCATTTGCATTCAGAAAGTAATAATTCGTGAACAAAAACTGATGGAGAAGACCACGGATGGCCATTCAAATCTCCTAGTGTTTCACAGTTAGCACTAAGATATTTCGATCAAGATACTGATGCGACTATAATGAAGCCAATTTAAATGGTCGTGATGTAATGTTACCATCAACCTGATCTAATATGAGATGCACTCTGATAATGATCCACTAAAAAGTGTGAAAAAAAAAAAAACGGCCAAGTGCGTGTCGGACCACGCACAATGAAGGGTTCCGTACCAACACCTACTACTCCACACTTAAAATCACTATCCAATACATTGAGTCTAAATAAGTCGAATCTTCATAGGGAACTCATGGCACTTACGACCTTTTGTTTGGGCAAGACAGTTTTTAAGCTAAAACTCAAAAATCGTAAAACCAATATTGTTCAAACCAAAAATCGTTGAAAGTATTTACTAATGCACACCACCTCAATTTTTTTCAGAATTATAAACTTTATAGTTTGGAAATTAGAGGGGGGGGGGGGCACACTTTCTATGACTTTGACAGCTAATATCTCACCAACGATTGACTTAAACGGACAAGTTTTTTAGAAACCTCCATATCATTTTTAAAGGCATATCCATTGATACCCCAAACGACTATGTGCGTTGAAATTTTTTTTTCATCCACCGGTTACATGTATGGAGTGCCCCCCTAATTTAATATTTTTTTGTAATTTCACATCACTTTTATATAGCGGTTCATAGAATACACCTTCCTACCAAATTTCATAACTGTAGTGCTTATAGTCTCCGAGTAAATCGGCTGTGACATACGGATGGACGGACGGACAGACATGACGAATCTATAAGGGTTCCGTTTTTGCCATTTTGGCTACGGAATCCTAAAAATAGGCCGATTTTTAGGATTAGGAAACACTGAAAATTTAAAATTATTGACTAACTTCTAATATCGCAATATGAGACTAATATCGCAATATGAGACTAATACGCTTCTTTTTGAACAATGTAGTCGTATTGTAATTTTTGTAGTCGGTGCCATTTCATCAACTTTAAGCAATTTCTTTGTACGGCTTCTTTCCATTTTGTGCTGTGTGCCTATGGAAATTAACTGTATTTTTTATTATTCTTACGTTAATTTCATCCATTCATTTATTTTATACACACATTATATCCCGGACGAGCCCCCATGTAGACACCTAGCCAAGTAAAACTCGGAAAGCCGTTTGTATAAATTAGGTTTATAATTAAAGCCTCTTCTTTCAGTGAAATGAATTGAAATTATTTATTCTTCAATTTAGGCATATTACATGCACCTATGAATGTCAAAAAAACTACCACCGGTTCATAAAATAAACGTCTGCCTCGAGAAGAACCGGCGTAAGAAACTCGGCGAGGTGTCATTTTTTCAAAACAATATACAATGTATATAAAATAACAGTATCATAATACCACAGAATTACAATGCTACAATCGAAAACATATATATATACACACACACATATATATATATTTGCTTTGAAAATATTTAGGATAAAATATTTCTGTGTTAGATTACTTGTGCGGTAGCAGTTTCCTATTCAGACAGATCTCAACTGCGTCATCCGTCAATTCTTTCACCATTCGTTAGCAAACTACATTCGATCGTTCCTTATACATGATTGTATTCATCTTTTATAAGCCACCATCATACATGTATATCAAAAAGTAATCATTCCAGATAATCCATTTCTGTCTTGTAGTTACAATTTAAATTGGTCGGCCGTGGTCAACTCTTGAATGGGTGACCGTTTTGAATGGTTACTAACTGAGCGATTCCGTGCTTTGGAAGACACGTTAAGCCGTTGATCCCAGCTGCTGTCTGTGATAGCAGTCGATAAACCAAGCTAGAGGCCTTCCGGCGTCTTGAGAACTTCTAACAGTCAAATTGCACACTCCAATACTAATAACTAATAACATACAACAATCAAATAAGGTCTAGTTCCCCCCTCGGTTGCAAGGTCAGATGGCAGTGGCTTCCGTAAAAACATCTTGAGATTAAGCAGCATCACTGTGGCATCTTTCAGGATGCAACTGTACTGGAATAACGCTAGTATGATGTCGATGACAAATTGTATACGAAGTCAATGAAAACAGCTTTTCTTACTAAAAGTGTTTTCGGGATAGCACCAAAAATTTACAATAAATTGCCGAGAAATATAACCATATTAGAGGGATTGATAGAATTTAAAAAAAGTATATTTGCATTTCTAGTTTAAAAAGCTTACTATTCACTAAGGGAATACTTGACAGATTAAGAATTGTAACTGTTTAAGCATGCCCCATCTTGACTCAAAATATTTGTATGCCTTATGGCAAAACATAGAGAGACAGTAATATTAATAATTCTAAGACCTATGTACCTTACCTATGTTTGCAAATAAATGTTTTTGACTTTGACTTTGACTTTGATGATATTGATGATAGTACTGACCCGATGACGACAATGGTGAAGTCCAGCAAGTTCCATCCGTTCCTCAGGTAGGAGCCGGCGTGCATCACGAATCCATACGCGAAGATCTTCATCAGGCACTCCCCGGTGAAGATCACCAGGAACACGTACTCTATTTTCTCCTGGAAAATACATCCATCCATCAGTCTCAGTTTATAATACTAGAAATTGTATACTGAGACTGGATGGTCGTATAAAGGCTTTGTGATTGTGAATAAGGGTGGATCATCTATTCTTTGTTGCTCGTTACCATGGTTACGTCTTCTGAGTCACTCTTTAAAACTGTGATTTTTAGGGTTTAAATCTATCACACATGAGTTTTAGCCATGAGCTTAATAAATCCATTTGGACATGGATCATCTCTTGAGTATGCTTGGAGTTCATATTATAAACATTCTTCTAAGAAACTCGGATACTGATGTCTCCTCGGTGACGGGACAAAATAACAACAAGAAAAAGTTGATTGATCCATAAAACTAACTGAACCAAGTTTTCTTTCTATAACTTCTGTTAAGAGTCATAGCTCATGTTTCGTTAGCAAAGCGTTTGTCGGTTTGTAACATCGGGGCTGGTCAAAAATCTTACCAGACCAATATTATGATCCTAAACCGTCCTTGGTATGGGCTAATGATGAAGATGATTGATTGGGTGTTTCTACACTAGAGTCCGTAATGTAGGGAGTTTTGGTTGAAAAATTAACCAGCACTGACAATACTGACATGCCGAAGTGGTATCATAAGTTACTAGACATGATGCAACGCCTTTGGTTGCTTGGATCAAGCTCAAACTCAAACTCAAAATATTCTTTATTCAAAAGGCCTAGCAACAAGCACTTTTGAATAGTCAGTTATATATTACATAAATTGAATCTAATTATTCAGAGCAATTTATTGATGCATATGAAATTAAAAAAAAGACATGAATTACTGTAATGTATGTCAAAAGAGAGTATAATAAATTCACAAATAGATCGTCAATATGTAAAATAAAAACATAAAAAATAGTATAATCTAGACAGTTTCTAGAATAAAATCTGAATGTCAAGAGGAAAATTTAAAGTCAACATCTAACGTCATAGTTATGATCATATTAGACTTAAGTTCATATAGTTTGACCGATAGTGGAATGCTCGACTAAGCATGGCTATAGCCCAGGAGTCTTGGATTGGAGATTGAAGTGGCCAGATGTTTGGCTTCAAGGGCAGTTCCTCGATAGTATCCAGGGTCCTGGTACTCACCAGCACTGAGTTGGTATAGTTGGAGTCGCTGTTGGGGTAGGGCGTGAACACAGCGAGCGCGATGCAGTTGGCGAAGATGGTGGTCAGGATCATCCACTCGAACGGTTTGGGACTGGTTGAGGAACTCATAGGCAACAGTAATCGTTAATTTAAAATTACGCAGTTAGTTAATATGAAATGAAATCATTTATTCTTCAATTTAGGCCTGTTACATGCACTTATGAATGTCAAAAAACTACCACCGGTTCATAAAATAAACCTCTGCCTCGAGAAGAACCGGCGTAAGAAACTAAGCGAGGTGTCATTTTTTCAAAACAATATACAATGTATATAAAATAACAGTATCATAATACTACAGAATTCAAATGCTACAATACAAATATACATACATATTTTTAATATTAAGGACAAAATATTTCTGTGTTAGATTACTTGTGCGGGATGCTATCACTGCCAAACATCCCTATCCATGATATAATCGTTTATCTTATAATATGCTTTTGAAATAAGTGTCTGTTTCACGACAGACTTAAATTTAGAATCCGTAAGTTCAGTAATGTGTCTTGGAATTTTATTGTAGAATTTTATACAATTTCCCAAAAACGACTTTTTCGCCTTCACTAGTGTTCTTGTACCAGGCACTATATATATATATTTATGTGTAGCTACACGTTACTTAGTTCGACAGCACACCGCCACTCCCGGCGACGGTCAAACTACTACTCATCCCCACTCCGATCAACCGGGTCAACGTGGCGTATGCGCAAGAGATACGGGCATGATACGAGCCATATATGGCACCAGGTATGGCAATCCGGGACATCGGTTAGTAGTGTGGGTGACACAAGCTACGGTATCAGCCTAATGATAATATGCGAACGTATATGAGTGTGTCGTCGACAGTGACGTCACTGGTGTCACGTTCGAATTGTCAGACCCTGTTTTCATAGACCATGGATAATTGTAGCGAGACTACAGTAATGTTAGCCTTTAGCCTTTTGTTGTCCTTTAGACTATGTGGCTGACTATATATTTGTATGTGTATATGTACGTATATTTTTATACTATATTTATGTATGTTTATTATCCTTAATTAAATGTTATTGTTGTAATTATTAGTAGGCTTCATATGTATTAACTCTGCACCACTTGTTATGAATCGTTCTGATTAGATTTCATTTCCGCTACCCTAAGGTTGTCTGGAAGAAATCGCTCTTTAGCGCGAAGACCGCCTGTTGTTTGTCTGTTCTCATTGTGTTTTTGTACTGTAATGTATCCTTTGATTGAGGTGTGCAATAAATAATATTTGTATTGTGTTGTTAGCAGACGTTACTGCTTAATACAAAAACAAACTACGTGAGTTGTTCTGCAGGGCTATTACAACTCTGTGACATGGCTTGAAATCTACCCTCCTCTTTCTAATTTTGCAGTGCGAGTGAAAAAAGGTCGCTGAGGCGCATGCGTGACTTCAGTAAATTGAGCCTGTCTGTTTGAATTACGCTATAGGACTGATTATTTTATTATTTGATGACGCTACCTACAGTATTGACCATTAGTTTACAATTAACTGCCGCTTATCACAGTCTTGATCTATTAATACCAGCCAGTTTTTGGAAGGGTAAGCTCACTGGAGCGGAGTTTTAACACCGAAAATAGAGTATGCCAAGTTTTGAAGTCTGAGAGTCCTGCTCTAACAGTCAGCATCAAAAGATACTACGCATTTGGAGAGCACAAAAGTCTGTGTTGTATTGGAATAAGAGCTTTTGGCCTCTCCATTTACGTAGTTACTTTTGTATATTTTCAGAACTGTCCTTGTATCTTACATATATGAATAACTAAGTTTTTGCCTGCGACTTCCAACTTACATTCTTTTCATTTCATTGGGGATAAATAGTACGTTTTGATGCAAGTGGAAGTTTTGTCGTTTCATACGAGCCCCGAGTTGTGAGAAGACTCGGGACGAGTGAAAATGACACTTCCGCACGTATATCAAACGACGTTTTTTAATACAGTTGCGAAAAAATAACAAAGAAACAAAACTAAATAAAACAGTAATTAAAAGAGAGATAGAACAAAATGTATTTACTTGCCATTGTGGGCTTTGCACGTATTTGGCCTACTTCTGGCGTAGTTTACATACATTTTATTTAACAATCATATAAATCGCACATATCACAAGAATATTATTAAAATAATACGTCATTATAAAATTAATTCGTGATATTATTAATGAAAGAGGCGGGAATTAAAAAGTCGGTTTAACTTTTAATTGATAGACTTTTTTCAACAAGCCATGGTTGTCAGCATTCAGCCAAAACCAAAACTATTTTGCGAGACATTTTACGTCATGTGGTAGTTTAATTACATTTAAACATGAAAAAACAGTTATTTGTAATTTATATTTAATTTATATTTGATGTTTTGGTAAATAAATGTATGTCTTGGCGAAAAAGAACAAGCGTTCATTCATCCGGCGCGGCGGTCCTGCATAATACTCTATTAATCTTAGGTCTCACATAATACTCGTTTCCGGTCATTGGTCTACTCAATCAGATAACTTTTTGAAAACTGTTTTAGACTGGCAGGCTTGTAACTGGCAGTCAAACTATTTACCAAGTTGCCAGAATGCCTGAAAACATTACCACCTAATAAATTTAGAAATAAAATCTGTAAAATACTTAAAAATAAATGGTATTATGACATACAAGAATATTTAAATGACATTGAATTGAATAATGCATGAAATCTAGGATTATTTTATTGTGTTATGTTGGTTTATTTATTGTATTATACTTCTGTTTGTTTTAGTATCTAGTCTGACTTGATGAATGAAATTTGATAATTTCATTATAAGGAATAATAAATAACAATAATATAGTAATAATTAGGCAGGCACGTAAAGAGATGAAATCTCGTGATATAAAATTTGTACGCCGTTTAATCGGCAAAAAGTGGAGATCTTTTTAATTGTGACATAACACCTGTTGTATAACATTACCTACTTTTTGGACAAATAAACTATTGAATTGAATTGAATTGAATTGAATAGATTTTTAGTATATGATAACCCTTTAACCTGTTTAATACGCACTTTTAATGTTTTAAATATAATAGAAGTATAGTTTTAATGCCAAATGCTTTATTAAATAAATGAGTAAACTGATTGAACCTAAAACTCGTCTGTTGGATGTTCGGATTGGACCAACAGTAAATCTAAAAAAATTGGAAAAGTAAAAAGCACTAGTGCGCGAAATCCAACTTTGCGCACGATATTGCTACATAAAGTACCACTTTTTGAGCAACTGTATTAAAAAAGTATTTTCTATATGTTAATCCAGGCTATAGACTCATTGCATACCAAGTTTCATCATAATCCATTCAGCCGTATTTGCGTGATTGAGTAACAAACATACAAATATCGAAACATCAAAACTTTCGCATTTATAATGTTAGTAGAATTGTGGGTGCTTTATTCGGTATGTATGGGTTGTCTTATTCCTAAGATTATAAAAATCATTAACGCACGATATTTGTGGCATGATCAAGGAAAACTACTTTATAACGCAAAGGAAATATTAGCGTTTTATTTGAAAAGTAATAAATGATCGAAATTAGTTAACATTAGTACGATATTGCGCTTGATTTCTTAATAGTACATTATTTACCAAGGGCGGTAAAACAAATAATGTCTCAGATCGCAGGTATTTGACGCCCGAGCCGAAGGCAAGGGCGATAATTATGCGATCTGAGGCATTCTTAATTACCGCCCGAGGTAAGTACAAAATTTTATGTCACCCCCTGGCCAGGAAGTGGGATTTTCCGCGCGCGGAGCGTGCGGTAATTGCCACTTTATGGCCAGGTGTGACATAAAAATCATTAACGCACTTTATAACATAAAGGAAATACAGCGTTTTATTTGAAAAGTAATTAATGATCGAAATTAGTTAACACTAGTACGATATTGCTCTTGATTTCTTAAATAAACGAAGAAACGTACACGAATCTGGCTGTTAAAACTATAAATATGGAACGATTGGTAACCAATATGTAACTCAATGATTAGCGGTACTCGTATCTTTCTAGAACGTACTGGTAACTCTGATTTAGTTCAATGAGTCTCTTCCACCGACCTATTAATCAGGTAGTTCAAACCAGGGATTGGATACCGGTATTTTCTCCATAGAAAAATACCGATATTATTAAGGTCACCGGTTTATTATTTCGTTTTTAATGGGACTATCTAATAATACGACGTTGTTACCTAAATACATGATTCAGCCCTACGTAAAGAGCAAAAAATAATCCAAAATATTGGGCTAATTCAGGGTTTTTTAAAAATACCGGTATCGGTCCCTGGTTCAAACCTTGAACTTGCTCATCCTTTTAATATTTTATGAGTAATCTATCCAAGCAATTATAATCCTAATCCCAAGGAGCTTATGTCACACAATCACATAAAATTTGAGGTTACTCTAATATAGATTGCGGGCATACCATGGACATGAGCCAAATACACAGTATATAGGCTTTAAAACAGTAATTCAACTCAAAAACGTACAGTTCTTCTATTTTCATCAAACGTCATTTTTCGATTTTTGATGACAAATATACGGTAAGTTACAAGAGCAATATGCGATGCCAAATTATATAAGTGGTGGTGGTTAATTCAGTCCGTTCCCCCACATCCACCGTTTAGTAAAAAAAAAGCTTTTTAGCACAAGAAAGATGCAAATGTGAATCTGTAAGTATAACCTGGCGCATTTAGAGCCCTGATGAATCTTGTGACCATCGACTTTTTTTTATACAACGCCGGTGGCAAACAAGCTTATGGTCCACCTGATGGTAAGCGGCCTCCGCAGCCTATAGACGCCCGCAACTCCAAAGGAGTCACGTACGCGACCGACCCTTATAAAATTTGAGGATGCACTGTGCTGACAACAGAAGGGACAAATTTAGGTCCCTCGCTCTCAACACAGTGCATGCTCGGGAGCTCTGGCAACCTGGCTCATCCCCAGAAACACAACACTACATACTTGATTTCAGAATGAGTAAAACGATCTCCCTATCCGTCCGTCTGTTCTTCGTATCTCCCTCGTTGGCGCTCGAAATTTTAAGAGAGGCAGGGCACAGCAAAATGTCATTTTGCTCGAATTTGGAGCAGCCCAACTGGGGAAGTACCTCCACCTTGCAGAAGACCACAGCCATAATAACATTATCTACTACACAAGTATGTAGTGTTGTGTTCCTGGAGGTGAGCAAGGTTGCCAGAGCTCCCGAGGATGCACTGTGTTGAAAGTGAGGAACCCAAATGTATTCCTTCTGCTGTCAACACAGTGCATCCTCAAACCTTATAAAGGGTCGGCAACGCGCACGTGACTCCTTCGGAGTTGCGGGCGTCTATAGGCTGTGGTGGCCGCTTACCATCAGGTGGTACGCTTGTTTGCCACGGGCGTTGTATAAAAAAAAATTGAAAGTACGACAGAATAATATTTAGACTGTGGCAAAGTGTCAGGAAACGGAAACGCGGTGGATCGCGGATGCGTGGGAGTTTCGAGTGAGTTTACGGCTGAAACTTCAATAACTTGACTTCTATATGAAATGTTGACTAAGATAAATATTAGAATGACTAAGATTACTATTATGAATTTATAACTTATGCTGAACGATGCTACTATATAATATAATAGAATACTTTAAATATTGTTCAATATAAATATAATTGTAATGTGACATCCTAAATTAACCCTATGAAATTGTTAAAATATGTACGTAGCTAGTAAGATGACATTGTAATGCCCTAACAGGGTCGCATGTACGATACCAAAACAAATGTAACACCATGAATTATATGCATAAAAAATGTACATGTACACAAAATGAATAAATGAATGAATAACGTGTCGCAAACCGTAGACAAAGGAATTTGGCATGTTGTGCGTTTGTGTGTGTGTGAGAGCATTGTTTATAAACATATATATTTGGTTTATACTCTTGAAGCGTTATAAACTTATAATGAAACTTGCATCGAAGGCTGTGCTTCGGTGTTACGATTTGAAACGGGATATTTACCATGTATATTTGTTGCAAGCGCCATTATCAAGGATTAACCAGGATCAGTGCCTTTATCATGAGTTTGCATGACCGTACTCGCTAGCGACTGCGTAAAAAATTGTATGGGCAAAAGTACAGCGCCTCTGGCGGCAATAGAACTAAAAATCGGCATACTAAATCGTTTAGCCAGTCGCTAGCGAGTACGGTTATGTAAACTCATGGTAAAGGCACAGTTAATCCTTGATAATGGCGCTTGCAACAGTGCCGAAATATCGGGAACTCACAAATACAAATATACATGTTAAATATCCCGTTTCAAATCGTAATTCTAATGTGAATGACCATGTAAGCTTGAAATCTTATATTGTGCTTCGGTGGTTAGTAAAGTTCCCAAAGCTTCAGAGGATACGCTGTGCGGAGACTAAGGGACTTTTCAGGGCTGTCGACATCGACACAACGAATCTTCAAACTAATAAAAGGCAACGTGCGTGTTGCTCTTAGTCCAGTTCAGAAATCTCGATATATAATTTTTAGCTCCTTTGTTTTTGAACCCCAGATACTGTATGTAAGTATTTATTTAAACTTTATTGCACAAAAAGAATATAAGTACAAAGGGCGGACTTAATGCCATGAGGCATTCTCTACCAGTCGACCATAGGACCAAACAGAAACTAGCAAATGTGGGTGCAATGAGAAAATAATTCATAAAAGTTAAACGATAAGTAGTAAGTGGTTTTTGGTTTATTTATATACCTACCTGTTTTTTTATATATTTCAGTTATTATTATTTTGTTTATTTATTTTTTACAATTGTATGACGTCCCGTGAGTCACCGATGGTACTGGCTGAAAATCAGCGCTGTAGGTGTCTGACACCTCAGCATAATGCTGAGCCAGTGTCCGTTCCACTGCCGCGTGTATAACATGTTTTTTCTTCATTTATCATTTTTGTCATATGTGTGTCTTCTGTGTCTGTGTATAAATGTTTCTTTCTTTCTTTACTTTGATTGCTACTATATGATGTTGACTGTACTAAAAAATGAACCAACCAACATGGATACGCTATGGCCGTCCCACCTACAAGCGAGCCTCCTCTAAGGCTGGAGCTGCGGCCGCTACGGCGGAGCAAAACAAGCGGCGCAAATATGCCGTCCTCAGTGAGGGCTATATATTTGCGCCATTTGGAGTCGAAACCTTGGGGCCATGGGGTCCAGGTGCGAAGGCGCTCTTCAAGGAAATAGCGGAGCGCCTTGTTGAAATGTCGGGTGACCAGAGGGCTGGCAGCTATTTTGGCCAGAGGATTAGCCTAGCAATCCAAAGAGGAAACGCTGCCAGCCTTCTGGGCACTATAGCCAGTGATGGGGACTTGGGGGGCATCTTCTTTTTATAGTTTAGTTATAGGTTTAGTTAGTTTCATTAGGTTAGTGATGTATTATTTAACTTTATATTTTAATTGTGTTTTTTATGTTTATTTCAAGTTATAAATTACAAACATAACAATGTAACTTTAGGAATGCTTACAATTTGGTCTGGCTTCTTCAACTCGCTCAAACGTCACGTGCAAACAACGTATTGTACAACTTGTTTCGCAACGTTTGCGAAACGAGAAATGAATTCGACTGCAAAGTTTGGAAAGAAACCGTAGAGTTCACGGCAGAAATATTTTTTATTTATTTATTTTGCTCACAGAAAGTTCCATGCAAAAGATGTCTATGTGTGACAGTTAGTTACAATAAGAAACACAATATACAAACAAAATGGTAATAGCTACACACTAGGATTAATAAGTAGGTATTCAAACAACTGTCAAACATCAATTAAAATTTAAATTACAGCTTCTTGGTATAATCATAAATACTTTCTGACATTGTTCTCATTTTAAATAATTAAATCTTAATTAAAAAGTAATTCATACATGCAATAATATCAATCGAACAATTTTCCTATAAATTCATTGAGACTGTAAAAAGGCCTTTGATTTAAATAATTTTTGAGTTTTCTCGTAAAGTCATTAAGTTGATCCGAATCCTTTATATCATTTGGAAGATGGTTGTATATATGTAAGGCGTTCAATTGAAAAGGCCAGAGGCCGGGCTTGTATTGGACGTTATCCATCAGTACTGAGACACAGATAACTTTTTAACCGAATTCAAAACAAGTGCGTGTCGGGCACGCACAGTGCAGGGTTCCGTAGTTGCCCGTCCATCACGTCACCGGTCATATGCGGAATTACGGACCCGTAGAAGGGTTTTTACTGATCTAGTACTGATGATGTACTTTTTTGATTGAAAAGACCAGAGGCCGGGCTTGTATTGGGCTTTATTCATCAGTACTCAGACACAGATAACTTTTTAACCGAATTCAAAACAAGTGCGTGTCGGGCCACGCACAGTGCAGGGTTCCGTAGTTGCCCGTCCATCACGTCACCGGTCATATGCGGAATTACGGACCCGTAGAAGGGTTTTTACTGATCTTAGTACTGATGATGTACTTTTTTGAGATGTTGTGTTGTATACATATTTTTGCCCTTTCGGTAATGTCTACTTAGCTGTGATAGTTTTCCTTTTAAATTCATCGTATATACTACTACCATGATTTTTGTCACATGCCTAGTAGTCACCGTTTAGCGGGCGAGGGGGGGCTTGACCATAGCAAAAATTATCACTTCAAAGCTTAATATCACGCCAATCGATTCTTGAATTAAAAAATGCTTTTAGAAACCTTATTGAAAGAGCTATCCAACAATACCCCACACGATGGGGTTTGTAACAAAAAAAAAATTGCACCACTGGTGGTGACAACGCCGGCCCGGCAACATACCTAAACCGGCTCGCCGCTCGCAGCGCGTCATGGAATCCCGTTAACTGATAACACTGCGACGGCGAACGAGGAGCGACCGCGGCTCGACACTTGACCTAGCGTACCGCTTCGCGCACGCACGAACCCATATCTATTGTACGCGCCGCGATCCCAGATTATGTAGAATTACCGAACGAATTATTATTATTATAGTGTTTACAGTCCACTACGTATTTTCTTGTAGTCTAGATATCCCTCTAGTACGAATTAGGGCACTAGACGCAACAACCACCACTTTACATGTAGGGGAGGAACCCTAAAAAAATTTTATTCTACCATTATGTCGGTGTCATTGATATGTATACTCATATCAAATTACAGCTTTCTAGTACTAATTGTTACTGAGAAAAGCGGGGGACGGACGGACGGACATGGCGAAACTATAAGGGTTCCTTGTTTACTACGGAACCCTAAAAAAATTAAAATGTACATCCTCGTGAACCACAACCTCGTAGTCTATTAATGTGTTTATTTTGATTCAATCTCACTAAACGTTGGCGGATTTTTACAGCCGCGATAAAACTATGGATTAACTCGAACGCACATAAATCAGATTGATATGTGTGTTCGTTTTTAACTGACCGACTGGGATCATATGTGATAATCCACATCGAAAGGGACCTTATGGCGGCAGGCGCTTACGTTACACCTATTCACTATTGTATTGGAACAGCGGCAATAAAGGCATAAGTGCCGGCCGCCATAAGGTCCCTTTCAATATGGATTATCACATATTTAAAATATTTTAGTGAGAATTGATATGAAGCATGCCGATGCTGTAGTATTGCGTATGAATTAACGAGCTTCTCGCAATTTACTGCGATAAGTAACCACAAATCAAAAGTTTGTTTTAGTACTTAGATAGAATTTGCTATTTTTTAAAAAGAAGTCTTGACGATCGGCTTAGCCTAGTGGGTAGTGCACCTGCCTGTGAAGCTGACGGTCCTGGGTTCGAATCCCGGTCAGGGCTAATATTTGTGTGATGAGCATGAATATTTGTTTTTGAGTCTTGGATGTTTTCTATGTATTTAAGTATTTATATCTATTAAATATATCGTCGTCTAGTACCCATAACACAAGCCTTCTTGAGCTTACTGTGGGGCTAGTTCGATTTGTGTAAGATTGTCCTCTAATATTTATTTATTTATTTTTTAAGTCTTAAACAATACTAGTTTTAGGTTGTGACTTAGAGATGGCGGACTGACTGACAGTGCTTCTTTTACATAACATATGAGTATTACATTATACTTAGAGCTGTTTTTTTTATACAATGCCGGTGACAAACAAGCGTACGGTCCACCTGATGGTAAGCGGCCACCGCAGCCTATAGACGCCCGCAACTCCAAAGGAGACACGTGCGCGTTGCCGACCCTTTATAAGATTTGAGCATTCATTTTCATATAGCTTTCGGTATAGTGACAGTAAAAATTAGAAATTATGTCATGTTTGACGTAAAATTATGTGCTTCGATGACAGCTAAATGACAGATGTGTAACTATAGTATTTATTGATTTACAGGAGTTTGCCTGTATACGTAAGTAGAAAATAAATATGCGTCAATTGTAGTTATTTTTCTCGTATGATATCATCGTTTTCAGCATCCATTAGATAAAAGGTTGATGGTCTACAACGCCTCTTATGCTGTAATGTGCTATTTAAAGCCCGTGTGTTAATAATACGGATTTGGCCGCACGCGGAGACCGCAAATATGATTGTTTACTTAGAGACGCTTTAACTAATGGATTGTTTGTAAATAATATGGCGGAAACACTATTATAGCTCTAAACAGTTAATTGCTTTTTCCTGTAGTCCTATCCCGTCATATCTGAGCGCAGATTGCCGAAGATTTATCTATCCATAAAAATGCCCACAGTACACGGCGAGACGAACGGCTTTGACTTCATACTTATTTTATATTAGAGATGCGCCGAATATGGGTTTGATCTGCCGAATATTAGGTCCAGCTGTTGCCGAACCGAATATTCGGCCGAATTATTCGGTTCAACGTAATTCCTTCATCTATTGTTGTAAAACAGACTAAGACAGACTGGACCTAACCTAACCTAAATAGCGTAAAGAGTCTAATATTTTCATTGTATCTCGTTGACACAGTTCTTGCAGGAAAGCATATCAAACGATTCGACATGTTTTGTTTTCTTGTGTAACTACACATTGTAAATACCTATTGTTATTTTTTCCTCATTTTTCTTTCAATTCTCTTTTGTTTTTTTACCACTTACATTTACTTAAGTAGGTTAAGTAGTACCATTGTAATAAGCATATTTTGGAGAAAATGACTGACTGTCGAGTTTCTTTCGGCGTTTCTTCTCGGCAGTGGTCTCATGAGAAACGCTAGTAGTTTTTGACTTGTAAAAGTGCTTTTACGGTCTACTTGCAGAATAAAGTTCATTCATTCATTCATTCAGACTAATTGAATGGTAAAATTTTTGTTCACTATAAAGCGAAATATTGACAATAAATAAGGTAAGTCACTGTTAATAATGGGTCAAGTATTAATTTCACGAAGCAGTAACTATAATACACTCATGTAACTTGTAACAAAACCCTCTCAAAATTTTTCGGTAAATATTCGTCAGCTGAACCGAATATTTCGCCCGAATACTGAACATTCAAAAACATGCCGAATATGCCGAATACCGAATAATAACCGAATATCGGCGCATCGCTATTTTATATCAACAAACATCTCCATTGGAGAGCGATAATTTTATCTATGAAGTCAGTCAATTAAAATGCCTCTAATAGTTTTGATTTCTGAACGTACAACTTCAATATATAAGTATACTTTGAATCTCACGAAGAAAACTTGAATAGTTATTTGTTATAAAAGGGTGCAAAGTTGTATTTTAACCGTGAGTGTGGAATTGAAACACGAGCTAGCGAATGGATTCTAGGGTTGAACTACGAGCTAGCGAATCGATTCTATGGTTGGACCGCGAGCGAAGCGAGTGGTTCGAAAATAGAATCCTGAGCGAAGCGAGTGGTTCAAAAATAAAATCCTGAGCATAGTGAGTGTTGCAACACACGAGACGTAAAATAACTTTGCAGCCGTGTATAACACAAATCTTTTCACCTCACTAGAGCGAGGATTTTTTTTGCTCCTCCTCGTCCTAGCTGTATTCCAGTACAGTTGCATCCTAAATATAATTGGATGCCCGGGGTCCACTACCTAATCCCGAGATTTAACGTAGGTACTAGTTATTGAACACAACAGCACAATATAAAATTATTGTAGCTGGACTGTCTGGACTGGCCTTTACATGTTATTATGTTTAAAAAAGTTACAAATAGCATGTTCGGATTTCAAATATTCTTTGCACTCTCGTGGATAAAATGCAGTACTGCTATCTGTTTTTAAAGAATAAAAAAGAGCTTCCGAGCTAGTGAAGTGAAAATTAATTGTAATGTTCTTTGAAAAGGATACTTCCACTCAACAATGTCGATGCAGACTTTCCTGATCGGGTTCTTGAGAGTGAGACAGAAGAGGGCCCGCTTAGGCCTCTCCTGGAGCACTTTGGGGCCCCGGCGGGCGGTCTTGCGGGGCGCGGGCACCGGGATGAGGGGCCCGTCGGGCTCCGGGGCGTCCGCCGGGGTGCCGGCCGGCGCCGCCGGGACCGCATCCGGCTCGGGCGCACTCATTTCTGGAAAGAGATTTTTAAAAATTTAGAATGAAGGAAAAATTTAAAAATTTAGGCACCAAGCAGGATTCGAACCTGCGACCTCCCGGCGCTCGCGGCCAGTCGCTCTAGCCAACTGAGCTATAGGTGCAATCGCTACCCAGTTCCAAATTCATCAACCGTTCCTTCCTATTAAGCAGTATCGCTGCTAACGTAAACTATATATATATATATATATATATATATATGTTAGCGCCTTTTCACAATACTAGGTAAATGTACTGATTTCACCATCTAATTTTATATTGGTCATGATTTGCATGTTATCGAATTGGTTTAAGTCAAATATTGTTAACTACCCACTAATTTGTCGATTACGTATTTTAACCTCTTGCCTGTGTCTGATAAGGATCAGTACAAATCAGTACAATCGAAAATTAACTCTATGACAAAAAGGAACAAGAGTTAATTTTCGATTGTACTGATCCTTATCAGACACAGACAAGAGGTTAATGATCGTTCGACTCAGAGTGCAGGTGTCAATGCAGGTGTCTATGCAGGTGTTGTTTACAGTGCCTTATAAAAGGCTGTGACATCGACCAACCGGGCACTCTTGGTCAGACGCTCGACGATGAAGGTCTACCAAATACAATGCAATTTATTGATTTGTTGTTTTTATTAATCACCATGAACTTCCCGCCAACATCAGAAGTAGAGGAAGCCCGTGCCCAACAGCGACACAATAACATGGGTAACGGTGACGATCGTTCATATTCACCGATTATACAACGACCACAACAGCACTCTAGACGCGAAGACAACGACCACAATACAACTCTGGAACAAAACAGTGAAATATCATTACTTCGTCGACAAGTGCAGCTCTTGGAAAGAATGGTTTTGGTAAACAACCCTCAACAACCAAACGTAACGACTCGCAAATTATCGGAAATCTACTTGCCTGAGTACGACCCAGATTCACACTATCTGACAATAACTGAGTGGTGCCAACAGGTAGACAGCCTTATTCTTTTGCGCGGATGTTCACAACAAGTGGCGATGACGAAAAGTTTATCTTGTTTACGAGGACGAGCTAAAATTTGGGCAGATTCTAATGCGCATTCCCTACCTGATTGGAATGCTATCAAAACCCACCTTATAAGCCAATTCAGCGCGGAGACACGTTACATCCAGTTTATCAACCGTTTTCGAGAATACACGTCCAACGACGCCAAAACTTACTCTGAGTATGTATCAGAGGCATGGAGATTATTTACTCGAATATCACCCAATGCTCCGATGGATCTCATGGTAGAAGCAGTAATTTCCGGAATACGCCCCAAATTTTATCAAGCCGAATTACTGAGATCGATGCCAAAAAACCAAGCAGAACTTATTGCTACCCTAAATAATTATAGAAAAAGACCTGCCGAACAAATTACATCAAACGACGGGTCACAGCCAAAACGTCAACGCGTAGATACCCCAAACACAACAACTGTGCAAAATATCATCAATTGCAAGAAATGCGGAAGAAACGGACACAAAACCCAAGACTGCCGAATACCTTTCTGCAACATATGCAAACGGATAGGACACGCCAACGACAAGTGCTGGTCCAGAATGGGAAAGCCTGTTCGTAGCACTGCGATCACATCTTACCAACAACCGGCAGCGGCAGCTTCTCATGAGACACCCAGCTCAGCGACAGTCAACATGGTGGAAACAAACCGCCCATGCACAGCCAACGTCTGTATAGGTAACACTTTACTGTCTTGTTTAGTCGATACAGGTGCTGAATGTTCCCTCATCAAAAGAAAAGCATCAGGTTCGATTCCTGGAAAGAGAATTAATTCACTTATACACTTACGCGGCATTGGGGGACAATCAGTTACCTCTGATGAAGAAATAGCAACAACTGTAACTCTTGATGAGGTAACATTTGAAGTTAACCTTCATGTTGTTGAAAATTTGCCTTATGATGTTCTGTTAGGAATTGATACCCTTCAAATACCTGGCCTGAAAATAGAAATCACCAACAATGCAATATCTGTCAAACGAGAGCACTTCATAGGACAAATACATACTGACTTTGAAGTGACTGATATAGACACTGACATTTCTGATGCATCTACTCTAAATCAAATAATTTCAAAACATTCAGATATTTTTGGTATAAACTTACCCTCCAAAATAGTAAAAACTGGAAGCCTACAGATTCGTCTAAACGATCCTAACCGTATTATAAATCGCCGCCCTTATCGCCTTGCCCCCATAGAAAGAGAAAAAGTCAAAAACATAATCGAGGACCTAAAATCAAAAGGGATTGTTCGGGATAGCTGTTCGCCATTCGCCAGTCCTATTCTTTTAGTTAAAAAGAAAAATGGCGATGATCGTCTTTGCGTTGATTATCGTGAGTTAAATTCAAATACTGTACGCGACCATTATCCGCTACCCCTGATTCAAGACCAAATCGATAAGTTAGCCACAGCAAAATTTTTCACTACTCTGGACATGGAATCAGGTTTCCATCAAATTCCCATACACGAAGATTCCATAGAGAAAACTGCGTTCGTTACCCCTGACGGACAATATGAATATGTCACTATGCCTTTTGGGTTATGCAATTCGCCGTCCGTTTTTCAACGATCTATCAATAAAGCCTTAGGTGATTGTTTAAATACAACAGCATTAGTATATATTGATGATATTTTGATCCCATCAGAGACCGAAGACGAAGGTCTAAAAAATTTAGACATAGTACTCCAAAAATTAAAAGAGGCGGGATTTTCACTAAACATGTCCAAATGCAAATTTTTAAAACGATCCACTGAATACCTAGGTAATATAATAATGGACGGTCAAGTCAAACCCAGTCCTCACAAAATAAATGCACTAAAAAATTCCAGCCCACCAAGCACGCTAAAACAATTGCGTCAATTCAATGGACTAGCCGGCTACTTCAGAAGATTCATTCCAAACTTCTCCCGTAAAATGGCTCCCTTGTATGCCTTAACTAAAAACAATGCAAGATGGGAATGGAATGAGTCTCATGAAGCAATACGTCAAGAAATTATATCTTACCTTACATCAGAACCTTTACTGAGCATATTTAGAGCTGAGCTACCAATTGAAGTTCACACAGACGCTAGCTCATTAGGATATGGGGCTATATTGATTCAAATAGAAAACGGCCGTCGAAAAGTAGTGAGTTACTTCAGTATGAGAACCACTGACTCGGAATCAAAATATCATTCATATGAATTAGAGACCCTCGCAGTAGTTAAAGCGCTCAAACACTTCCGGCATTTCTTATTTGGACGAAAATTTACCGTAGTGACTGATTGCAATGCTCTTAAAGCTAGTAAAATGAAAAAAGAATTAAGCCCTCGAGTTCATCGGTGGTGGGCCTATTTGCAAGCCTTTGATTTTGATATCAAGTACCAAAAAGGCGACCAAATGAACCATGTTGATTATTTGAGTAGAAATCCAGCTATAAACTTAATAACTAAAGACCCCACGTGGATGATTGTAGAGCAAGAAAGGGACATTGAATTAAAAAGGATTAGAGATTCCATTAAAAATAATACTTTGTCTGATACGAAGTATACCCTCGAAGACGACTTACTGCTTATTTCTGTTCAAAATCAAAAAGGCAACACAATAACTCGCACAGTAGTTCCCAACTCGCTTGTCTGCGGTGTTATTAACCGATATCATGACTCTCTCATGCACGCGGGATGGGAAAGAACTCTTGAAAAGATTCGAGAACAATTCTGGTTCAGTAACATGTCAAAGAGAGTTCGCTCATTTTGTGACCATTGCTTAGTATGCAAAATCGGGAAAGGTCCATCTGGTAAATTTCAAATGCAACTCCATCCAATAGATAAAGTAGCAACTCCCTTTCATACCATTCACGTCGACTTGATGGGTAATCTAAGTGGTAGTGATAAAAAAGCATATGCTCTAGTGGCAATAGATGCATTTACAAAGTTTGTATTAATTTACCCTTTGCATGACAAAAGTACAGGTTTAATTTTAAAATCAATCCAATCTATAGTTTATCTCTTTGGCACACCCCTCCGGATTATTTCAGACCGTGAACCAGCTATAATGGGATCCGAAATTCAAAATTTCTTTCGTCAAAGTAACATAGAACACCATGCCATAGCACGTGGTGTCCCAAGAGCTAATGGTCAAATAGAAAGACTAATGAGAACTCTGCGAGATCATTTAAGTGTCATCGCACTAAGCCACAATAAACCCTGGGTTACTAAACTAGGAGAGCTTCAATTATCAATTAATACAACCAAATCCAAAGCCACTGGTTACTCCCCATTAGAACTTTTAATAGGAAAAATATGCTCCCCCCCCGCTATTGAACAGATTTCATTACTAGAGAATCAAGTTGATAAAGATGAAATTCGAAAAGATGCCTCCTTCAGGATGAACGAGCAAGCAAAAAAAAACACGTCAAAATTTAACTTGAAAACTGCTGCAATCGTCCCCTTCAAGGTGAATGATTTTGTCCTTTGTAAAGACACTCAATGGTCAAGTAATAAATTAGGACCAAAATACCTCGGCCCATACCAAATAGTCAAAATCATTGAGAATGATCGATATGAAATAAAAAATCTTCGAACAAGTCATAAAAACATAACTGTCCCTCATGAACATCTAAGGCTAATTCCAACCCCAAATTATAATTAAAATTCTCGTGAAAAGACCGTGTTAGCGGCAAACAATATGAAATAAGAAATATCGTACTCCAGAAATAAAAGACCGAAACTTAGATATGATTTGTTTTTGCCATCTATAAAAAGAGCACACATACAGTGCCAGACATAAAAGAGCACACAACAAGTGCCAAAAATAAAAGAGCACACAACAAGTGCCAAAAATAAAAGAGCACACAACAAGTGCCAAAAATAAAAGAGCACAACTCAGGTGCCATGTACATAAAATCTTACTTTTCAGATGGCAACTATCAAATACGCTCAGAGCACGAGCTTTAATCAGAATGGCCGTGTTAGCGCCTTTTCACAATACTAGGTAAATGTACTGATTTCACCATCTAATTTTATATTGGTCATGATTTGCATGTTATCGAATTGGTTTAAGTCAAATATTGTTAACTACCCACTAATTTGTCGATTACGTATTTTAATGATCGTTCGACTCAGAGTGCAGGTGTCAATGCAGGTGTCTATGCAGGTGTTGTTTACAGTGCCTTATAAAAGGCTGTGACATCGACCAACCGGGCACTCTTGGTCAGACGCTCGACGATGAAGGTCTACCAAATACAATGCAATTTATTGATTTGTTGTTTTTATTAATCACCATGAACTTCCCGCCAACATATATATATATATATATATATATATATATACGTTAACGACGTTAGTGCCGTTAATGAAGCATGAGACTTCTGGTAGATGTCGCTGTACGCCTCCATTAAGGCGTTTGTATATAAAAAAAGACATTTTTTAAAGTTTCGGTGTTAAGCTATGGCATTGTAGTTTCACTTCATGAGTTAATATTAGTATTACCCTTTTAACTTTAAGGTGCAACGAGAAATATCGCGCTCTTTGAAACGCTGTTCTACCCAGACGAGGAACCAATAAGGATTGATTTTCAGATATATGATTCTTGACTATATGACTGTGTTTCTGACAATACAGAAACATGATTACTTAAAATTTTCTCGATAGAAAAAAATCCAAAGTTGAGTCTTTATTTTCCTTTTTTTACTCACCCTACTAAAACAACGCATTATTAAACGACACATTTAAGTTAAAATGATGGTATTTTACATCGTCTAAAGTCTGTCAAGAGGAAATTTAATAAAACTGCACAGAGACAGACATTTAACTACATTTGTCTAAAAAAGGCATTTCGAAGAGTGTTGTATCCCGTTTTGTCGTGCGCGAAATAAATAAGCGTGTCTCTTTAACTAGAAACTGTCTAGATTATACTATTTTTTATGTTTTTATTTTACATATTGACGATCTTTTTGTGAATTTATTATACTCTCTTTTGACATACTCTGACTCTTTTGGCATCAATAAATTGCTCTGAATAATTAGATTCAATTAATGTAATATATAACTGACGATTCAAAGTGCTTGTTGCTAGGCCTATTTGAATAAAGAATATTTTGAGTTTGAGTTTGAGGGGCGTGGCTAACCGAATCAAGGCATCCCCTTAACCGCGGAACATCAAAAGTTAACTGCGATGTCCAACTCGGTCATAAATCAGGAATGTGTCATTTACACTGTCACTGTCTGATATATCAGACGAGGGTTAAACATGCCCTGTAAATAAAAGCAACCCCATTTTCCAACATTTTATTATATCCAATGCGCACATGTCTTTGCATGGATGCCAGTGATGCGGTATAAGAGAATATATAATATGAGAATATGGCTTAAGAGGCCTTATAAGTTTTAAAATGTTTTGATTTAAAATTATGACAAAAGTATTAATAATACCAATAAAGTTATTAAAGGCTACGATGAATTTTGTAAAGCTTTAGATAGTAACAGCCATTTTTAGGGTTCCGTACCAAAATGGTAAAAAAGGAACCCTTATGGTTTCACTTTGTCTGTCTGTCTGTCACATCGCTAAATATCTCAAGAACTACTTATGCTATCGATTTGAATTGGAATTTTTGGAATGAAAATTTGGAATAGTTATAAAGAAGGCTTACTTACATACATACAACATGACTTTTTAATATTTTTTTTTTATTTTCTGTGAAAAATGACAGATAACAGGTGGTTCAAAATTTGAAAGTCTAGTTAATATGTCGAGTGGGGTGTCATATGAAAGGGCTTGAATTGTGTATTCTGAAACAATTTTTAATTTTTAATTACGTTGAGTCATTTTTGTTTTATGAGGGAAAATGTAAAAAAAATACCGCAACAAAAGTCGCCGATAGATGGCGCTGTACCCATGGCGTACAATTTTCACACCATGTTGTTGAGACTTTCCTGATTTAATAGGGTTGGAACCGGTACACATCTGTATACGGAACCCTCGGTGAGCGAGTCCGACTTGCACTATACTAAATATTTATAAAAGTCATGTTCTATGTATATAGGTAAGCCTTCTTTATAACTGTTACAAATTTCAAATTGATAGCATAAGTAGTTCTTGAGATATTTAGCGATGTGACAGAGAGACAGACAAAGTGAAACCATAAAGGTTCCTTTTTACCATTTTGGTACGGAACCTAAAAAGAACATACAACCGAATCGAGAGCCTCCTCCTTTTTTTGAAGTTTGTTAAAAATCACTACATAGTATAAAACAAAGTCGCTTTCTCTGTCCCTATGTCCCTATATCTCTATATCCCTATGTATGCTTAAATCTTTAAAACTACGCAACGGATTTTGATGCGGTTGTTTTTTAATAAATAGATCGACTCAAGGGGAATATGTTTATATGTATAATACATGCATCAGCATTGCACCCGTGTGAAGCCGGGGCGGGTCGCTAGTATTGTATAATTGAAGCATCTGTTTCAATACAAGTAAAATTATCGCGTAACTTATTCATTATTTAATTATGAACGCAGAACATGAACAGCGCCAGCGCTGTGTTTGTTGTATTAACTATGTTAATTAAATTAAGTGCCCATTTACAGCGACACGTAACGTAATAATTATTTTGTTAACAAGGCTGAGCCACGCCACCGTTAATGATGTGGTTTAAGGTACGGTTCCGCTGAATCGCTCCTTGACTTTAGGTATTATTTAATTGTTTGTATCCGAACACGATTGCTATAGTAGTTTATGCAACTGATACATAATGAGAGATGAACTCGCTGATGCTCGTTTCATAAATCCACACTCGTGTTTTAAGAGCACTTTAATAATAACTGCGGGGTAATCACGTAACTTTTGTATTACCGTTAGATAGATTTTAATGTATATTTTAATTGTCAGCTCATACATTGATACTTCAAAATTGACAGTAAAATCTATCTACCGTTAGTACATAAAGTTACGTGATTCGCCTGCAGGTCTACTAGCGCCACTCGTAAATAATTGTAATTATTTAAATTTAACGATATATAACTAAAAAAGGGGGCCGCTACGTACTGTAGTTTGTATTTAAGTACTTTTTGAATCCATCAAACTAGTTATTACGTTGCTGGATTCGTCAATCTATGCGTCCAAAGTTAAGACGGCCGTTTTAATTTTGAGCTCATAAAGAGACGAATCTATCACGTAGCGCCCCCTTTTTTAGTTATATATCGTTAAATTTAAATAATTACAATTATTTACGAGTGGCGCTAGTGGACCTATTACATCCTATTAAAGCGCTCTTAAGACCTAAGTATATACAGTTGTATACACTACTTTATCTACATCCATACATTAAATCCTCTTTCATGTATTGAGACACCATTGCGTTGAAAGTGCAGGAGTTCGAGTTCGTGAGCTCGTTGATGTCTTTTCGAGCACGAGCCTGTATCGTAATGGGCGGAGATGGCCATAACGATACCGTTTTTGGTGCTGTTATGGCCATCTCCGCCCCGGACCAGCGCGATATTGTAAAGTTGGTCCTTACATACAATTTTTGAGCACATTAAAGAGAATTTACTGGAATTCCCAAGGGAAGTAATGAAAAATTATTTCCCGTGGGAGGATTATCGGCTATATCTGCTCTATACGCCTGCGTGTAATAACCCCTTTACGAGCAAGTGTGATGAAAAAATAATTATTCTTATATATTAGCTAGGATTCCCTTTATAGGTTTATTGATCTAAATATGTATTTTCTTTATAAGGGTGTCATTCCATTCCAAGGTCATATTTATATTACTGTTCTAAAACACATACTGTGACCGAAAGGTAAATTTTCCATTAAACATAAAATATGAGCCATTGAACTCCAAAATGACCGGAACGATTATGTAAATATGACTCTATCGCCAGAGCTTTATGGTCCATATTACCTTGTTACGATTTTTAGTTAGGAATACGAACCATTACTTTGTAGTCATTTCGTAATGGGTTCCAGAATGTCTTGCAGTTACGATTCAAAATAGAAGGAGGAAGTATGGGCCAAGGTTTTTTGGATAACTGATGTTAGATGAACAGTCGTGGTAATAAAATGTTCGTTACTTTTTGTTAAAAATACAACTTAAACATTTCTCTTTCCCTAGTTAGCAACATTTCTATATAAGACTCTGTGGTAATAGAAATGTCGTTCTGTGAAAGTGCTCTCTGTTTTGTAAAAGATAGAAATAAACAAATTAAGTAAAGATAAATATTTTATTGAATAAAATAGATCATGCAAGTAACCGATTCATTAGAAAAATAATACTTTTTGAACCTTAATGTCCTTTAACATAAAGTCGAACATTGGCAAGCCTTTGACTGTTTTACATTGTCCCTCATAAATTGAAAACGACTTGTGGTAAAAAAAATTGTTTTAGAATGTGTAACTCAAGTCCTTTCATATGATACCCCACTTGACATATTCACTAGACTTTCAAATTTTGAATCACCTTTTATCTGTCATTTTTCACAGAAAATAAAACGAAATCACTACATAGTATAAAACAAAGTCGCTTTCTCTGTCCCTATATCCCTATATCCCTATGTATGCTTAAATCTTTAAAACTACGCAACGGATTTTGATGCGGTTTTTTTATAGATAGAGTGATTGAAGAGGAAGGTTTATATGTATAATATTTCTGTAGTGTATTTAGTATCAGCATTGCACCCGTGCGAAGCCGGGGCAGGTAGCTAGTAATAAATAAAACTATGTTCTATGCATCGAGGTTACCCTTCTTTGTAACTATACCAAGTTTAAAATCGATAGCATAAGTAGCTCTTGAGATATTTAGCGATGTGACAGACAGACAGACAAAGTGAAACCTTCCTCTTCCTTTTTATCATTTTAGTACGGAATCCTAAAAATATATTATCAATCAGTACTCAAACCATTGCCACATGACTGAAATGTGCTGACAGGCAAGCCAATGTGTGTAGCCAACGTTGTGTTTGTTTTTATTCTGTGTATCCTAACCTTAGATTTAAGATTGTTTATTTTATTCATACTAACAGTAAATGAAATAATGTAACTGTAATTTTATTTTATTGTATACTAGCGACCCGCCCCGGCTTCGCACGGGTGCAATTCTGATGCATGTATTATACATATAAACCTTCCCCTTGAGTCACTCTATCTATTAAAAAACCGGCCAAGGGCGAGTTGGACTCGCGCACGAAGGGTTCCGTACTAGTATCTATAAAACAGCAAAAATAACTTAACCAAAATTACAGTTAAATCAACCTATCTCAAAAACTATAAGAGATACTTTGATCAAACCAAAAATCGTTGAAAGAGTTAATTAGCATGCATCACCTCTATTTTTTTTAGAATTTTATACCCCGTAGTTATAAAAATAGAGGGGGGGGGACATACTTTTTACGACTTTGAGAGCTGATATCTCAAAAACCGTTCACTTTAAGAAAAATGTTTTTTAGAAAACTTTATATCATTTTAAAAGACCTTTCCATTGATACCCCACACGGGTATGTACATCGAAAAAAAAATTTTCATCCCTCAGTTACATGTATGGGGGGCCCCACCCCCAATTCTTTTTTTTACTATTTAGTGTCATAATTTTGTAGCGGTTCATACAACACATATTCCCATCAAATTTCATCACTGTAGTACTTATAGTTTCCGAGTAAATCGGCTGTGACAGACGGACAGACGGACAGACGGACAGACGGACAGACGGACATGACGAAACTATAAGGGTTCCGTTTTTGCCATTTTGGCTACGGAACCCTAAAAAGACCGCATCAAAATCCGTCGCGTAGTTTTAAAGATTTAAGCATACATAGGGATATAGGGATATAGGGACATAGGGACAGAGAAAGCGACTTTGTTTTATACTATGTAGTGATGGACATGGGCTAAAATAAAGGATTATTATTAATATTACCGTCTTCAGCCTGTAATCTCCCACTGTTGGACATAGCCCATAGGCTCTCCTTAGAGCTTTCATAATTTCACCAAGATGGCACTCTAGTAAATTATGTAAAACATGGAAATTATTACGATCAGTTTTACTTTCCCACTGTCTACATTGAACCGCTGTACCTTAAATCATTATTCGATCATTATCACTAACATTTATGTATGATAGATTACAAGAAAATGTCTTCGCTTTTGTATAGTTACGAAAATTTACTGTTGCATTTACATGTTTTTTAGTAACGGGAACTTTTTAGTACGTAATTAAGAGTCCTTATTAGTTAAAAAACGCTCATATATTTAGGCCTTTTCTGTTTGAATTGACACGTATCTTGCCATTTTACCAGTGTTGCTATCTAGAACAGGACTAGTGCGATATTATGACATAAACTTTAAATGTATATTTTGGATTTTTCATTAAGAAATGTCTTTTCAAACATCACTCCTAATCTACAATTTTCAAGCTAAAAACTTGTTTTTTCCGCTTAAATTCTACTACACTCAATAAAACTAAAAAATGGCTATGTTACTATCTAAAACGTTAATCAATACTCCGTAGCCAATACTACCGCCGCCGCTACTGCCGTCTTCGTAGCCAATACTTTTGTCATACTTTGAAATTAAAACATTTTAAAACTTATAAGGCGTCTTAATTGAATTTATTAACCTGAACATTTCATTTTCAGATGTACTGCAGCAGCCTTGGTCCAGAGGAAATTCATTCATTACTTAATTCAAAATGTATACTCTTTGAAGTTAACGCCATTAACAGTGAAATAACCGAAATTAGTTCTCTTTCCGTAATTATACTGCTATTCGTGACTGAATCATCGCAAGCGAACTCAATGCTCGCTGAAATTATATTTTCCTTGAAACGTTCGAAAGCTTCCGACTTGCGTTCCGATCCGGTGTTACTGCGAGTGCGAACATTAGTCGGAGGCCTATTTTTGGCCGTTGCTTCCGATCCCAATATCGAAGCCGCTGTAGCCGAGCGGCAAGGCATGCGATTTTAAATCTGGAAGTCGTGGGTTAAAAAAAATTATCTACATCCATACATTGAATCCTCTTTCATGTGTTGAGGTACCATTGCGTTGAAAGTGCAGGAGTTCGAGTTCGTGAGCTCGTTGAAGTCTTTTTGAGCACGAGCCTGTATCGTAATGGGCGGAGATGGCCATAACGATACCGTTTTTGATGCTGTTATGGCCATCTCCGCCCCGGACCGGCGCGATATTGTAAAGTTGGTTTTGGTGGTTGTCTTTTCCACTTTTTGAGCACATAAAAGAGGATTTAATGTATGGGTGTAGATAAAAACATTAATGTCATTAAATGAAAACGAGATTAGAAATTGTAAATTAAAAAAAAACTTCGAGTTGTATAAAGTTTCTGAATACTCCGAATTAACAGGGAGTATTTTATAAACTTGTTTGTATAACCCAGAAAAGTTATGGACGATTCCTATAATATATAGGAGCTCCTTTTTTCGCTCCGATATATTTGCTGGCGACAGTACATATAATATGTGATAATCCACATCGAAAGGGACCTTATGGCGGCAGGCGCTTACGTTACACCTATTCACTATTGTATTGGAATAGCGGCAATAAAGGCGTAAGTGCCGGCCGCCATAAGGTTCCTTTCAATATGGATTATCACATATAATATGTAGACGAATTTAGACCCTCCGTATTGGAATGACCTTCACCTTAGACCACGGATGAGCTATTGTAGTCCAGTAGGTCAAGCTATTGGTGTGCCCTGTAGCCCGGGCATAGAATATGGCTACGGTATCCTCTGCCTGTCGTAGAAGGCGACTAAAAGGGGGTCCTCGGGGTCGTAGACGGACGTAGTTGGGGGCTACGATCGTCATAAAAAAAAAAAAAATAGCGGGACCCACATAAGTGGACTCTAGGGCGACACTGGTGCGTTCCGTAGGAGATCCCAGAGCCGCCCGAAATGGGTTGAGGAGGACAAGCGGGGGTTTTTAGTCGGTGCAAGTCCGACATAATCACCGCGCCGCCCCCACGGTGCGGAGGTATCCATAACGGATTTTCCCCCGTCGAAAAAAAAAAAAAAAAAAAAAAACAGGTCAAGCTATTGGTGTGAACTGCGACAATATAGTCCAATAAACTCTTATATCATTTACGAATCTCGTCTAAAGTGATGTACACAATAGCTTTCGACACGATTAGCACAACAGTGCGTTTAACATGAGTGCATGACCGTACTCGCTAGCGACTGCGTAAATGATTTAGTATGCCGATTCTTAGTTCTATTGCGTAACCGCTAGAGGCGCTGTACTTTTGCGCTTACATTTTTTACGCAGTCGCTAGCGAGTACGGCCATGTAAACTCATGGTAAAGCTGCCACTGCCGCTGTAAACGACTCGAGTAGAGAAAAATCTCCTCTTTCTAATCGCACGGTTCAAGTGAGACAGAGGAGTCGCTGTGTCGCGCGAGATTCGACTTGGCAGCAAGTCCCGCTAGCCCACTAGCTCTGTAGGTATGTGGTGTTGTGTTGCTGGTGGTGAGTAGGTCGCCAGAGCTCCCGAGGAAGCTGTGTTGAGACTGAGGGACCGGCATAATGTTTCTAGCTGACAACACAACGAAGAAAAATATATAATGATAACAACATTTTTTCACCTCACTAGCTCGGAAAGCCCTTTTTTATTCTTTAAAAACAGATAGCAAAACTGTATTTTATCCACAAGAGTGCAAAGAATATTTGAAATCCGAACGTGCTATTTGTAACTTTTTTAAACATAAATAACATGTAAAGGCCAGCACAGACAGTCCAGCAACAATAATTTTATATTGTGCTGTTGCGTTAAAAAAGTAATACCTACGCCAAATCTCGAGAGTATGCAGTGGACCTCGGGCATCCAGCTATATTTAGGATGCAACTGTACTGGAATAACGCTAACACGAGGAGGAGCAAAAAAAAGATTCCTCGCTCTAGTGAGGTGAAAAAAATGTGTTATAATACACGGCTACAAAGTTATTTTCCCCTTACTAGCTCGGAAAGCCGTCTTTTGTCCTTTAAAACCAGTGAGCAAAAACGCATTTTATCCACTTGTGGGGAAAGTAATTTGACCTTGGAGCGTGTTTAAGTAGCTTTTGACCGATAACAAAACGTAAAACGCTCTTCCTTCGATATTAATTATCATAAAAAATGGTTTGAGAATTTAATTAAAAAATACCAAATTTAGCTTTATTTAATGATTTTAAGACATAAACCTTAAAATTCCATAAGAAGCATTTTTTTATAATGGTGTTGAGTATAATTCTGAACGCACAAGTTTAGTCGATGCGATTTCAAAACGCATCGATCGTCAGAAATGTCTATACTCAATACTCAACACAACATTGTCAACAATTTTTTTAAATTCTCACCGACTCCGACCGACTCACGTAAAAATAATCAATTTCCAGCGTTTTCTGTTACAATAACATAATAAAAAAATGAGTGATTCTAGCGATGAAGACGATCTAACGCCTGTGGAACTACTGGAAGCTGTCAAAAATTAGTTAATTACAATTTGAAATAATGTTGTACTATGTTGATGATGATTGTAATTTACCTGATAATTATTATAATGTGTACAAATAAAGACTTGTTTTTTTTTGCATGTTGCACTTTCCTCGCTAGTGAGGTGAAAAGTTTTGTGTTACACACGGGTTCAAAGTTGTATTTTACTTCTCGTGTGTTGAAACACTCGCTACGCTCAGGATTCTATTTTGAACCACTCGCTTCGCTCGTGGTTCAACTATAGAATCCTTTCGCTTGCTCGTGTTTCAATTCCACACTCGCGGGTAAAATACAACTTTGCACCCTTGTATAACAAATAACTATTTACGTCTCGTGTGTTGCAACACTCGCTACGCTCAGGATTCTATTTTTCAACTACTCGCTTCGCTCAGGATTCTATTTTCGAGTTTTGCTTCGCTCGCGGTTCAACCATAGAATCCATTCGCTAGCTCGTAGTTCAACCCTAGAATCCATTCGCTAGCTCGTGTTTCAATTCCACACTCGCGGTTAAAATACGACTTTGCACTCTTGTATATCAAATAACTATTTTTCGCTATTTCCCCAGAAACTGAAATTCACGCGTTCAAAGTCGCTGGCAAAAGAAACGAAACGAAATAAAACTAAGCGAGTGGTATTTTTTAACGCGTTCAACAACATGGCTCCGGGCTCCACTTTGAAAAAGCATCTGTCGGACATACGAAAGCATTTTGCCCAAGCTGAAACGGAGACGCTTCGTTCGCAATTGCAACTTGAGAAAATAGAAACAAATAAGAAAACTTCCGCAATTTTATTAATCCGAACAACTCATCAGTAAGTAAGTGTGAATGAAAGTTACATGTTATGTACTACCAGCGCCATCTGTGTGCGCCATTAGACACATTGCATTCAGCCAATTCAAATTTTATCCAATATTGCACTCGCTCAAATGCCTCGCTCAAGTCTTCGCTCTAAATGGGTGACGTCACCGCTCGTCTGCACCCAGCTTTATCAGTAATGGTGATTAACTCTGATTGAGTTTTTACGATTCAATAAAATCTATCGGCGTCTAGTGAGTTGCGGTGCGCGCAAGCTAGGTATGTGTGTTGCCGATAAGGTAAACGTCCCAATGCCCGACAACTTAACCTTTTCGACACTTTCTAAATTAAAAAAAGAAACAAAATTGTTTATTTGTAAACATAGGTTGAAAAGGTCTTAGAATAATTTTAGGTAGGCGCCATGCCAAAAATACTTTTACTAAACAGAGCAGTTTTGAATGGCCCTGTATAAATTTTATCCTTCTGCCTACAGCTGTTAAAATGAGAAAATTGGCTTAAGCTGCTTTTCACATATGCATATACATATATCTCGTATATGTAAAGGCATGGTAGAGTTAATATGTTAAGCTTAGTGAAATGCGTTCTACAGGTTTCTCTTGGTGCTATTCCACATACCGACTATGACTATGACTTTGACAGCTAATATCTCACCAACGGTTGACTTAAATGGACAAGTTTTTTAGATCATTTTTAAAGGCCTATCCATCCATCGATACCCCACACGACTATGTGCGTTGAATTTATTTTTTATCCACCGGCTACATGTATGGAGTGCCCCCCCTACCTAATTAAGGGTAGGTTGCACTAACATACGATCACGGGCCGGCCATCGTCAAATATGGCGCCGGCAGCTGTCCCATAGAAACTTGTCAAACTTTACATACAATCAGATATTAACGAACACCGCTTACGATTACAGACAGTTTGGTGCAACCCACCCTTAATATTTTTTTGTAATTTCACATCACTTTTATGTAGCGGTTCATAGAATACACCTTCCTACCAAATTTCATAATTGTAGTGCTTATAGTCTCCGAGTAAATCGGCTGTGACATACGGACAGACATGACGAATCTATAAGGGTTCTGTTTTTGCCATTTTGGCTACGGAACCCTAAAAATTGAAATTTGGTACGGAGATAGTTTGAGACCTTGGTTGGACATAGGACGGTTTTTATGAAATGAGGGGTGGAGTTTACATACACGAGACCGATACCGATTATTGCCTTAAGCGGTTCATATACCATTTTTGTAACATCCTGTATAAGTCGACTCTCTTACAAATTAGAGGAGAATTATCTTTTAGAGAGGTAGGGCACAGCAAAATGTCATCTTGCTCGAATTTGGAGCAGCCCAACTGGGGAAGTACCTCCCCGCTATGACATACGGACGGATGGACAGACATGACCAATCTATAAGGGTTCCGTTTGTAAGGGTTTGGCTACGGAACCCTAAAAACACCTGTTTTCTCGATATAATAACACCCCGAGCGACATGATCGTTTAGGAACTTCTAAAAATATCTGTTCACATTATCCCATTATAGCACTGCCTGTTACTGCACTGCACCAGAATATGTAGTTCAACCAATATTGCAATATCTTTTTAACCCACTTCAAAAAAAGGAGGAGGTTCTCAATGAGGGCTATCGTTTTTGTGCTCAACAGTTGGCGCCACTGTCCAGTAAGTTTCAGCTGTCAAAAATTATTATTGGTTATTATGGGCATGAGAACGAAGTTTGCATTTAAATCATGTTTAAAACCTTCAAACCGTACCGTAAAAATATCGAACATCCCGCATTGTAGTGCAGTCCCGTTTTGTTCGGAAAAAAGGAGGAAATAAGTTTCCGAAAGACAAAACTGTCTCAAGGCACTGACAGTCACTGATCCGTAACTCATATTTGCCATAATCAAGCTCAGGTATTGCAAAATAGTCACCATAATGTTCTAATTAGATATTAACCCGCGTAGCGCAACCACAAAGAGTGACATTTGACATCTCGGAGACCTCGCGCTACACTAGCGCCTCTAGCGGCGAATTCATACGCGATAGCCCCCATTCGGTTGAATGTTCTTTTTTTTAAATGTGTGTTACCTCAGAACTCCGTCGTTTATGAACAGATTTGAATTTTTTTTTCTTTGTGCATTTCAAGGTTGGTCCCGTTGTTACCAGAATCTAGTTCTGATGATGGCATCCATGAGGAATTGAGGGAACTCCTCAAAAAATCAAGGGAAACGTATAGCGATTTTAGTATTTTCGGTAATAAATCAAGCATTTGCATTCAATTCGCTAAGTCTGTATACAGAGATAAAATTGGCTGTCGATGCCATTTCGTCAACTTTAGACAATTTCTTTGGATGGCACTGGCTTCAAAAATTACAATAGGTATATATCGTCACTTGGTACCCATAGTGCAAGCTTTGCTTAGTTTGGGACTAGGTCGATTTGTGTAGATTGTCCAAAATATATTAATTATTTATTTATTTATTTATTCATGTTAGAAGTAAGGCAATTATTTTTCACTTTTTAGTGTTTTTTGGTGTCAGTTTTATGTATATTGCACTGTAGCGTATTCCCAGTGGTGAGCAAGCTCATCTGTTTATACCCGCATGGTAAAGGTCTTCCCCCGGATTTTCCCAGGTTACTCTCCAACCGCGCACTCTTATCGCTTTATTGGGCCAGGCCTATAAAGCCACAGATAGGTTTTTAATAACAATATTCACATACCAGGGACGTTACTATGCATCATGTACATGTAGCAGCCATTTGATGTACAACAACCTCATGGATGGCTGCATGCTTTTTTTTTTTGAACCTGGCTGTGGCTTTATAGGCCGGGCCCAATAAAGCGATAGGAGTGCGCGGTTGGAGAGTAGCCTGGGGAAAATCCAGGGGAAAACCTCCGGCACGACCACGTGTGTGGTTTGGAACACTGGAATACTCTAAGAGTTTGCGCTCCAGTGAGATTGGTTGAGCGGTTTCAACCGAATCTGAGGTGTGAGTGAGGCTGCATGCAAATGGCGTCAGTAACGTAAGTTTCAAAACATGTCTTCAATATTGAAATCGAGTTATTTGGTTGTTTATAACGTCGATCTTCGGCGAATTTTGCCGTGAAATAGTTTATACATGAGTAATGGAATGGAAATAAACTTACAGCAAAAAACGGTCAAGTACGAGTCCGAGTCGCGCACCGAGGGTTCCGTACACAGATGTACCGGTTCCAACCCTATTAATTCAGGAAAATGTCAACAACGTGGTGTAGTAATTGAACGCCATGGGTACAGTGCCATCTATCGGCGACTTTTGTTACAAAATTGATTTGACGGTATTTCTTTTTTACATTTTCTCTAATAAATCGAAAATGACAACTTTAAAAAAATGTGTCAGAATGTGCAACTCAAGCTCTTTCATATGACACCCCACTTGACATATTCACTACACTTTCAAATTTTGAACCACCCATTATCTGTAAATTTTTCACTGAAAATATAAAAAAATACATAAAAAACCATGTTCGATGCATCGAGGTTACCCTTCTTTATAATTATTCCAAATTTCAAATCGATAGCATAAGCAGTTCTTGAGATACTTAGGGATGTGACAGACATACAGACAGACAAAGTGAAACCATAAGGGTTCCTTTTTTTACTGATTGATGATTAAAAGTTAATTAGCGATAGAATCATTTTAAAGTTAGTAGTTAGTTAGTATTTATTTTACATTGACGGTGATATTTTACAGTACGTTTTATTGTGCATATTAAGAAAGCAAAAAAAAAATTACCACCGATACCTGAAGTATCATTTTACCCCGAATGTCATTTTAACTCAACTCAACTCAAAATATTCTTTATTCAAATAGGCCTAGCAACAAGCACTTTTGAATCGTCAGTTATATATTAAATAATAAATTGAATCTAATTATTCAGAGCAATTTATTGATGTATATGAAATTTATAAAAAGACATGAATTACGGTAATGTATGTCAAAAAAGAGTATAATAAATTCACAAAAAGATCGTCAATATGTAAAATAAAAACATAACAAATAGTATAATCTAGACAGTTTCTAGAATGAAATCTGAATGTCAAGAGGAAAATTTAACGTCAACATCTAATGTCATAGTTATGAAAATACTCATTAAGATGTAATGTCATTATTATTAAAATATAATTAGTATTTCAACCACAATTATACCCACGGTGTTTTATCATTCATGTAGTCTTTTGTGCTATAATATGCTTTCGATATGAGTTTACGCTTCACATAAGTCTTGAATTTATTAATAGATAAATTAGTCACGTTTGTAGGTAGTTTATTATAAAACTTTACACAATTACACATGAATGATTTTCTTATTTTTTGGAGCCGAGCCTTTATGAGCTCACAGACTGTTATGTCGACTACAATGAGAGGTATCTACTTTTGAAAAGTATTACAATGTCATAAAATGGGCATAAAGTATGAAAGTGGATATTTGTAGTTGTCTGTACTATTATTTATTCAGTCAAGACATACGAAGAGAGCGTTGAACCGAACGTAACTGACGCTGAATACCATACGAGTAGCTGTGCATTTAGATTCAATCTTTTGAAATCCGAAGCACTTTGAAGTTGAACTGCCCTTTGAAGTTGGGAAAGGGGTAAGATCAACTTTTCAAGTCTAAACATAGAATCGCAGTTCGGTAGGCGGTAAGGGTGTGATATATTGATACCTATTGTTACGTAGGTGTATAAATAAATAAAATAATAAATATTAGAGGACAATCTTACACACATCGAACTAGCCCCACAGTAAGCTCAAGAAGGCTTGTGTTATGGGTACTAGACGACGATATATTTAATAAATATTAAACAAACATTTTTTTAAAATTAATATTAAAAATTTCAACGCACATAGTCGTGTGAGGTATCAATGGATAGGCCTTTAAAAATAATATGGAGGTTTCTAAAAAACTTGTCCATTTAAGTCAACCGTTGGTGAGATATTAGCTGTCAAAGTCATAGAAAGTGTGTCCCCCCCTCTCTAATTTCCAAGCTATAAAGTGTAAAATTCTGAAAAAATTGAGGTGGTGTGCATTAGTAAATACTTTCAACGATTTTTGGTTTGAACAATATAGGTTTTCCGGTTTTTGAGTTTTCGCTTAAAAACTGTCTTGCCCAAACAAAAGGTTGTAAATGCCATGAGTTCCCTATGAATATACGACTTTTTTAGATTCAATGTATTGGATAGTGATTTTAAATGTGGACTAGTAGGTGTTGGTACGGAACCCTTCATAGTGCATGGTCCGACACGCACTTGGCAGGTTTTTTATGATAACTTGTTTAAATGTGTTATGGGTCATAGTTACTCGAATTAAACGTTTTTTTTTACAATTGAACATTTCGAATGTGACCCCCTCCCCTCCTTTACTAGTACGGAAAAAGAGTTGAATTATATGATCGTGTTAGTTTGATGATATATAAATGTGAACTGATTGTTGTTTGATTTATTTATAACTTGTTTGTTTTAAGTTTTACGAGTTACGAGTTTAAGGCGCCAGGCGGCCAGATATCCTTCTAATCTATGTACCTGCATTTGTTATGAGAAACGTGAAATATAAAAAAGTTGGCGCGATTATTTGACGGCCATTTTTCATGGCCAGTTTTTTATTACAAAAAAAAATTATGATATGTATTAAATTACTGTACAAAAATAGGATTTCGAAATAGTACCTGAATCTAATTAAAATAATTTATAGGTAAATATTAACATGTTGCTGTAAAAGGTGGGTAACACAGTGGTAAAAACCATTTTTTCATACAAATGGTGAGACATCCAAGGGCCACTGAGTTACTTGATTTATGTTTATTAGCTGTGGTTCGTTAATTACTAAAACTAACGGAAGTGATACCCTAAGTAAACCTCTTTCTAAATAGCAATCCAAAAATATGAAGTGAGAGCCAATTATTCCAAAATCCGCATTAAAAAAAAAGTGTCTGAAAATCTAAATATATAAAAGAAGAAACTGACTGACTGATTGACTGACTGACTGACTGACTGACATATCAACGCACAGCCCAAACCGCTGGTTCTAGAGATTCCAAATTTGGCACGTAGGTTCCTTATAAGGTGTAGGGGTGCACTAAGAAAGGATTTTTCAAAATTCACCCCCTAAAGGAGTGAAACAGGGGTCCAAAGTTTGTATGAAAAACCGTATTTATTAAAGTGAGAGACATGAAATTTTGTATATAGAGTCTGTGTTTAAATATATTAATGGCGTGTTTCAGCGTTTTTCTAAATTGCTCCACTAAAGGGGTGAAAAGGGGGTTCAAAGTTTGTACGGGGAGAAAATCTTTTTTAAAGTGAGATATTTGAAACTTCGTATATAGACTCTCTGTTTAAATACAACAAAACATGTATAAGCGTCTTTCGAAATTGCTCCCCTAAAAGGGTGAAAAGGTGGTTTCAAGTATGTACGGGGAGCAAATCTTTTTTGAAGTGAGAGATTTAAAACTTCGTACATAGACTCTATGTTTAAATACAACAATACATATTTAAGTGTTTTTCGAAATTGCTCCCCTAAAGGGTTCAAAAGGGGGTTCCAAGTTTGTACGGAGAGCAAATCTTTTTTGAAGTGAGAGATTTAAAACTTCGTACATAGACTCTATATGTCTAAATACAACAAAACAAATTTAAGCGTTTTTTGAAATTGTCCCCTAAAGGGTTCAAAAGAGGGTTCCAAGTTTGTACGGAGAGCAAATCTTTTTTGAAGTGAGAGATTTAAAACTTCGTATATAGACTCTTTGTTTAAATACAACAAAACATGTTTCAGCGTTTTTCGGAATTGCTCCCTTTAAGGGGTGAAAAGAGGGTTCCAAGTTGAGCGGGGAGCAAATATTTCTTTTCTTAAAAATCGATATGGGTGTCATTTTCGAGGTTCCTCTGGGTGCCGATTACGAAAATGACATTCATTTTCAAATTAAAGATGGCGGACATTTATTTTTCTTAAAAATCAATATGGGTGTCATATTCGAGGTTCCTCGGGGTGCAAATTACAAAAATGACATCCATTTTCAAATCCAAGATGGCGGACATTTATTTTTCTTAAAAATCAATATGGGTGTCATCTTCGAGGTTCCTCGGGGTGCAGATTACAAAAATGACATCCATTTTCAAACCCAAGATGGCGGACATTTATTTTTCTTAAAAATCGATATGGGTGTCATCTTCGAGGTTCCTCGTGGTGCCGATTACGAAAATGGCATGCATTTTCAAATCAAAGATGGCGGAGATTTATTTTTCTTAAAAATCAATATGGGTGTCATCTTCGTGGTTCCTCGGGGTGACAATTACAAAAATAACATCCATTTTCAAATCCAAGATGGCGGACATTTATTTTTCTTAAAAATCAATATGGGTGTCATTTTCGAGGTTCCTCTAGGTGCCGATTACGAAAATGATACTCATTTTCAGATCAAAGATAGCGGATATTTTACTTATAAAAATCGATTATAAAATTCGAGGTTCCTCGTCGTGCCGATTACGAAAATGGCATGCATATTCAAATCAAAGATGGCGGAGATTTTTTTTTTTTAATCAATATGGGTGTCATATTCGAGGTTCTTCGGGGTGCCGATTTCGAAAATGGCATGCATTTTCAAATCCAAGATGGCGGACATTTCTTTTTCTTAAAAATCGATATGGCTGTCATTTTTGTTGTTCCTCGAGGTGCCGATTACGAAAATGACAACCATTTTCAAATATGATGACGTTATATGATGGATATACGGTCATTTTTTTTTCCTAGAAATCGATATGCGTGTCATCTCCTAGGTTCCTCGGGGTACGGATTACGAAAATGACATGCATTTTCAAATCCAAGATGGCGGAAATTAATTTATCTTAAAAATTTATATAGTTTTCGTCTTCATGGTTTCACGGGGTGCCGATTACGGAAATGACATCCATACGTATCTACATACATACATACAAACATACGGATCAAACTGAGAACCTCCTTTTTTGTAGACGGTTAAAAATTACTTTTATTACGCGGGCGAAGCCGCGGGTAAAAGCTAGTTATGTACATAAAAAAGTAGAATGGCCTGGTGTCTTTTATATGATAGACATAAAAGACGTAGATATATCCCTGAAAATTTCATGTTTATGCATTAAGTAACAAAATAGATCGAATTTGGGAAAAATTGTGTTCTGTAGGTACCTACATAGGTAACTACAATATTATACTGTCGCTACTTTTAGCACTACACTACATTAGAAGAGCATCGATAGTTTGTATAACAGTGATAGCACCTCTAGTTGGTTCATACTTAATTGTAAAAACAAAAGTCGTCCCTCCTGTGGTCAATAGTTAACGGCTTATGTGCATGTTAGCTATGTTTTTATTACAGGGATTTATAGAAACGGAGACACTGTTTATGCGGGTTACTGGTCCAATCCAAAATTAAGCTTTGTAGCCCTTAACTTTTGGTATGTCCACAGAACCTAACTCCGTGTATGACCCAGTTACGTCAGTTTGGCATCTGTCATTCTAATCAAGCTAGAAAAAACCCTGCATAATACATTAACCCCCGTATTCATAAAACTTAACAAACCTCTGCTAACTAAAAAGTTCTTTGTCCCATTCTCACAAACGTCAATGTCAAAGTGACAGATAAGGACAAACGAACTTTAGCGGCTAGTTAACTTATATAGGTTTGACAGACGTTTATGAATGAGGGGGTAAGGCTCGGTTATACAAAGATCCGTTAGACTGTATGTCGGTAAGTTTTGTCAAAACGTACTGAGTTACCAAATTTGATATCACATTTGGATTTTTAGGGTTCCGTAGTAAACAAGGAACCCTTATAGTTTCGCCATGTCCGTCCGTCCGTCCCCCGCTTTTCTCAGTAACCGTTAGTACTAAGAAAGCTGTAATTTGGCATGAGTGTACATACCAATGACGCCAACAAAACGATAGAAAAATCATAAAAAAATTTTTTTAGGGTACCTCCCCTACATGTAAAGTGGTGGTGTAATTTTTTTTTGTTCCAAACCCCATCGTGTGGGGTATCGTTGGATAGCTCTTTCAAAAATATTATAAGGTTTTTAAAATCATTTTTTTGATTCAAGAATCGGTTGGCGTGACATTAAGCTTTGAAGTGATAATCTTTGCTATGGTCAAGTGTCCCCCCCCTGCCAGCTCAGCGGTAGCTACTAGGCATGTGAAAAAAATCATGGTAGTAGTATATACGATTAATTTAAAAGGAAAACTATCACAGCTAAGTAGACATTACCGTAAAGGGCAAAAATATATATAACACAACATCTCAAAAAAGTACATCATCAGTGCTAAGATCAGTAAACACTCTTCTATGGGTCTGTAATTCCGCATATGACCGGTTACGTGATGGACGGGCAACTACGGAACCCTATACTGTGCGTGGCCCGACACGCACTTGGCCGGTTTTTATAAAAGGGATCATTGTACGAACGTCAACAAAATTAACTATCTGTGACCCTTATTACAATGTCCATAAAATGCAAAAATGTTCAGTTAAGTGTGTTGGCGACTATACGCGTATACATAACGTTGTGTAAACATCGAGCGAGTCTGCTACATTGAAACGTTCAATCCAGTTTTATTAGACAGATGTTCCATTTATTCGTGCTCTAACTAGATAGATTTAGTTTTAGTTTTAAATTACGATCGTAAATAGAACTAATGTTACTGACAGCATACGATAATGAACTTACGCTCGGTTTTATAAAGATCCGTTAGGCCTTATGTCGGTTTGTTATGTCAAAAAATGTACTGAGTTACTGAAATTTGATCTGACATTTGGTCTAACGGATCTTTATAAAACTCGGCCTTAGGTTGTTCAAAAAATAGCAGTACATGCCATTTCCCGAGCCGAGCCGAGGCTTTCCCGAGGGACTACAGTATGGGGTTCTTCAAGAAAGGAGTGTATAAATTTTTAAAGGGTCGGCAACGGCCATGTGATACCCCAAGAGTTGCAAGCGTCCATAGGCTACAGTGGCCGCTTACCATCAGGCGGGCCGTACGCTTGTTTGCCACAGACGTGGTATAAAAAAAAGTACCTATAAAAATCTGAAAATCCATATGGTTTAAACTTGCATACACTATGGTTTTTCTGTTATTTGGGGCTGGGTGGCGATTGCACCTATAGCTCAGTTGGCTAGAGCGACTGGCCGCGAGTGCCGGGAGGTCGCAGGTTCGAATCCTGCTCGGTGCCTAAATTTTTAAATTTTTCCTTTATTCTAAATTTGTAGTTTACGTTAGCAGCGGTACTGTGCCTTTACCATGAGTTTCAGAATCAGAATCAGAATATTTATTTTGTTAAACATAGTTTACATGACAGAGTTTACATGACCGTACTCGCTAGCGACTGCGTAAATATTTGTATGGGCATAAGTACAGCTCCTCTGGCGGTTACGCAATAGAACTAAGAATCGGCATACTAAATCGTTTACGCAGTCGCTAGCGAGTACGGTCATGCAAACTCATGGTAAAGGCACTGCTTAATACAAAAATTAAAAATTAACCTAAACTAACAAACTCACCTCTTAAATCTCAGGTATTCTCACTCCTCGTTCCACAACCATTATATGGGACACCAGTGTGGGAGTGGGAAGGCATATAAAGGAGTCAGAAGGTGTAAATGGTTTGGACTAAAATTAATCTTTATTGTATATGTCGCTGCTTCTGTTAGGTTGGTCCCCTGGAACAAGAAAAAACAATTGTTTAGTGCTTCAGAATTTGGAGCTTTTTTTAGGGTTCCGTAGTAAACAAGGAACCTTTAGTTTCGCCATGTCCGTCCGTCCGTCCGTCCCTCGCTTTTCTCAGTAACCGTTAGTACTAGAAAGCTGTAATTTGGCGTGAGTATACATATCAATGACGCCGACAAAACGGTAGAATAAAATCATAAAAAAATTTAGGGTATCTCCCTCCTAATGTAAAGTTTTGGTGCAATTTTTTTTTCTTCCAAACCTCATCGTGTGGGATATCGTTGGATAGCTCTTTCAAAAATATTATATTATAAGGTTTCTAAAAGCATTTTTGGATTCAAGAATTGGTTGGCGTCATATTAAGCTTTGAAGTGATAATTTTTGCTATGGTCAAGTGTCCCCCCCCCCCCCCCCCGCCAGTTAAACGGTGGCTACTAGGCATGTGAAAAAAGTTATGGTAGTAGTATATACGATGAATTTAAAAGGAAAAATATCACAGCTAAGTAGACATTACCGTAAAGGGCAAAAATATGTATACAACACAACATCTCAAAAAAGTACATCATCAGTACTAAGATCAGTCAAAACCCTTCTACGGGTCCGTAATTCCGCATATGACCGGTGATGTGATGGACGAGCAACTACGGAACCTTATAGTACTGTGCGTGGCCCGACACGCACTTGGCCGGTTTTTTATTAAAAAAACCGATCTGCTTGCAGCCGTCGTTTTATAAAAAAACTCCCGCGTCAAATACCTAGTTGTGTTTCCTTCAAATTATACGATACCTAAATGTTTTTATTGCCTAAAATATTTAGTCTGAAATTGGCTCAAGAAAATTGTGTAAACTTAAGTATTTCCTTCAACGCTCGAAGCCCATTTATTATGTATAATGGGACCTCTAAAATTAACACGGGCTTTCGTAAGTTCCGACAAGACTGTTGACAAAGGCTCCAAGTTCGTGTTTTAAGCTCAAGTGTCGATTAGCGTATCTTCCCAATTATCTGGGGTCTGGAGTCCTCTGGACTTACGATGAGAGAGGTTTGAATATGAGGGCCGAGTGAAGGCAGATCTTATCGTATGTGTTGTGCAAAGGGCTAACCTTCTAAAACACTTTCCAAAATCCACCAACACGTAATTTGATTCCAAAATTATCTGTCATACTTAGTTGGGAGGCATAATCGTAAGCTTACGATTTGAAACGGGATATTTACCATGTATATTTGTATTTTTGAGTTCCCGATATTTCGGCACTGTTGCAAGCGCCATTATCAAGGATTAACTGACGTGCTGCGAGTTTTAGTTGTGGTCTACCCACACGCCATAGCGATCTACCCTCTTCCTGGTTCGCTTTTTTCCCACATTGAGTGTGGGAAGATGGGTTTCCACTGTCAAGTGTCTGGCGTCCAGTGATCCGGAAGTTCTCAAATCGAAAAGAAACTGTTTCCGGAAGAAACTCGCGTATTGATACTGTGAGTGTGGTGTGTCGTGACCGTAATCGAGTTTCAAGTGACAAGGCGGACGGTGGTAGTGACGGTGACACTGTGGGAAAAAAGCGAACCAGGAAGAGGGTAGATCGCTATGGTGTGTGGGTAGACCACAACTGAAACTCGTAGCACGTCAGTTAATCCTTGATAATGGCGCTTGCAACAGTGCCGAAATATCGGGAACTCAAAAATACAAATATACATGGTAAATATCCCGTTTCAAATCGTAATTCTAATGTAAATGACCATGTAAGCTTGAAATCTCATATAATCGTAAGCTGTGTTCGTTAAAACCTGATTGTGTGGAGTTTGACAAATTTCTATGTGATGACAGCTGCCGGCATATTTGCTTAATGTTGATCGGTCTGTATTCACAATAAGTTGGTGCAACCCGGCCTAATCTTCAGATAACAGCAGAATCACATTCGTAAAGAAACTACCATAGCCTCATTTTGCAATCTCATCACCACCCCATCCTTAACAGATGGTCGAGGGAGGCGATGGCTGAGACACGCGTCATACTCGTGATCGGGTGCTGTTTGTGGAGTCCGGTCTGTTCATGCTTGCAAGGACATAGTGACTACGATTATAGTCACAGCCTGGCGAAGACTTTGAGCGGCGACGACTTCTAGCGGTTTTCCTAATACATTGCGTGTGAGCCCAACGAACCGCAGTACTTAGCGCGTCTGGACCGTGCAATATTCACATCTCTTAAGTCACTGATAATTAAAACGAATCCACAACATCATCTTGTTGTGGATTGGTTTTTATTATCAGTGACTTAGAGACCATATACATCTCTAACAATATTAAATTAATCTTAATCGCTCAGAGACCATGTACATCTCTGGGATATTATATTAATTTCATTATACCCCTTGTTTAATCTTGAGACCTTATATATCTCTAACTTGACTGATGTCGTAATATTTGTAATAGATAACTTTGCAAGTTTATCTTCACTGTATGACATTAATTTTGTTATAATTGTAAACTCGAAACTATTATTCTTTCTTGAACTGTAAATGAATATTTTGACATGTAAAAGTGCCCTTGCGGCCAAATTGCAGAATAAATGTATGATTTTGATTTTTTGACCATAGCATAGTGAAATAGCCTGATTAAGTTCAACGATACATAGTCCATCCCATCCCACTTTTCTCATATATCACTTTGGGTTGGTTGCACCAACCTACGATTAGAGGCCGATTAAGGTTAAGTATGACCGGCGGGGTATAATCACGTAACTTTTGTACTACCGTTAGATAGATTTTAATGTCAAATTTCAACTGTCAGCTCATACATTTATACTTCAAGATTGACAGTAAAATTTATCTACCGTTAGTACATAAAGTTACGTGATTCGCTTGCGCAGCTGTCAAACTTTCCCAGTGGCGGATTTACACTTTTGCCGCCACTAGGCTATTCAAATTTTGCCGCCCCTATTGACCTCTACTACAATTCGATACCCTAGTTTTTGTCGCTTTTACACACTACTTACAAGGTGTGGTAATGTATGCCTAAAATTACAGACACACTATGAAGATCGTAAAACGAGGCTTTTTTGCTCTAAACACGCCTTCAAAAATTTAAATTACTGAATTATTTTAAAATGTATAATGCGGTATGTAGATTTTTATAGGCATAGGTAAATAACTTGGTAGTAGAATGGTCATTCTACTCCCAAGTCAATTTAAACACTTTGAAGCCTACCTACAACCTACAAGCGTAAGCCAATGTTTGGGTAACTGTGCTCCAGAATGAAAAATGTTTCAAAACTAGCAATTTTACCCCATTGTCAAATATTCTGCTCCATACAAATTTTGCGTAGGTACTACAATTGCTGTTTTACAGAGTTAAGAACAGACAAAGTACATGTTAAACATATTTTCTATCAAATGGGAATATATTACTTTTGGTTATAAAGCTATAAAACCAAATAAACAGTTGGGGCATAGTTATCCAATGGGGAGCAAAGGAACCACAATTTACGGTACAAAACATATTTAAGTGGTGAAAGATATTACACGTTGATTCAATTGTGTGAGCGGACATAGTAACATTTAGATTTTTTTGTACGACAAAAAAAATCGGGGCAAATTTGCCGCCCCCTAAAATCTGCCGCCCTAGGCTCCAGCCTACTCAGCCTACTGGTAAATCCGCCACTGAACTTTCCATATAATCAAATTCTATCGAACACCGCTTATGATTACAAACGGTTTCTTCACAGACTTCCAGATTGAAATTCCCGCGAAATAAGCTTATAATTTATAATGATTAAGGCATAAGAAATTGAAATCGAGAGAATAGCAATTGAGGAATCTATAATTTATTTGTAAAGCTGCGAAGGAAGCTTCCGGCGTGTGCCTGGGCTTTCGTTCATTAATGTATACAATTTATCACTTTACTGCTAAGGAATAAGGTTCAACACTGTAAATATCTTCGATGTCCATACAAATTAAAGTGACATAAGTCTTTTACTTGTTTGGCAGTGAGGGAGACTGGGTGCTGTGTTAATCCAAAAGGTATTTTCTTCGTTTAAATTAATGTTATATAAGTCTTTGTGGTTTTGGGTGTTTCTGTGGGAGAGTGCAGGTGGCTCCACTTCCGAACACTAACGTGCCTCGATTATATTTCATGTCTATATCAAGTTCTCGAATACATTCATCTCTTTCACGCCTCGACGGCGTTTAATGTTTCACGTTTCTGATTCGTTTGCTCGGGGTGGGAAGCTATCGTGCGAAACAGATTGAAATGTTATTAGTGTCGGCAAAATTACATAAAAAGGATGTAACAAAAACAGTGAGGAACCGTTTAAAGGCATATTCGCTATCGTATTCTGATTAATAAAAAGTAGAAGAATATATTTTTTGATGTTATTACATCAACAAATACATCGTTGTTTTATTGTTGTTCTGTTATTATTATATGATATGTTTCGTCTATTTCGGCCAATTTCCTAAATTCCCATTCCGCGAATTAAAATCAAAAATCAAATTCAAACGTTTATTCTGCAAATAGGCCACAATGGCACTTTTCAAAATATTAATGTACGATTTCAGAAATTCTGACTATAAGAATACATTTTTCATGTCAAAATATTAATTTACCGTTCAAGAAAGAATACTAATTTCGAGTTTACAATTATAACAAAATTATAACGTCATACAGTGAAGATGAACTTGCAAAGTTATCTATTACAAATATTACAACATCAGTAAAGTTAGAGATGTATAAAGTCTCAAGATTAAATAAGGAGTATAATGAAATAAATATAATATCCCAGAGATGTACATGGTATCTGAGCGTCAAAATTAAGATTAATTTAATATTGTTAGGCCGGGTTTTATAAAGATCCGTTAGACCAAATGTCAGATCAAATTTCAGTAACTCAGTACATTTTTTGACATAACAAACCGACATAAGGTCTAACGGATCTTTATAAAACCGAGCCTTAGAGATGTATATGGTCTCTAAGTCACTTATAATAAAAACGAATCCACAACAGGATGATGTTGTGGTTTCGTTTTTATTATCAGTGACTTAAGAGATGTGAACATTGCACGGTCCAGACGCGCTAAGTACTGCGCTTAGTTGGGCTCACACGCAATGTATTAGGAAAACCGCTAAAAGTCGTCGCCGCTCGAAGTCGTCGCCAGGCTGTGACTATAATCGTACGAAATTGTAATAGTAGATTGTATGACAAGGGTCTAAAATGAGCCGTATTACCACGAGATAGTTAATAAAGAAAATAGTTCGAGGGATAATATGGCTTTTAGACCAGAGTTATACACTACTTTTCACTTCGATTGCGAGAAAATAAATAAACAAAGGTTAACCCACCCAAAATTAACAATAAATTCCACGGCGAAGATATATACTTTTGCAGCATGATTTTTTTTCTATACTCCTTTGACACACAAACTATTAGACACTGCGGTTCGCGCGCAACATTCACGCGCGAAAAAAGCTAACTGACCTTCCATTGAGCGCTTCAAAGTGTTGCTCGAACGATTTAACCACTTTTTTAATTATTGTGAAATAGGGACTACTACAAACTTAATCTTTAGACTCTTTAGAAAAATTAATTATGTTTCCAGATTGGTCGATTTTAGCAATACCAAATATTTTTTTTAAGAGTTAAATTAGTGTTCTGTGATTGGTGGATTTAATAGGTGAAGTATTTTGATTGGTCAAATTCAAATGTTTTGTAAATCATAAATATATATTCATATTTTCCCTTGGGGTTAAATGTACTACTTTAGCCCCTTGACAAGTCTAGTATGACACACTTTTCGAGCATGAGAAGTGAAAAATTATTTAAGTAACTCAGTCCTAAATAAACTTCGTATATATTTACACGAGCCGACCATCGCAGTCTTACCCACGTTACCTGACACAGTAACTCAAAACTGAAAGGTTTGTAATGGAATCGACAAGTGCCAACCCTGATTTTTTGCATCCACCAACACGAAACTAACTTTATGTCTGTGCAATAACGATGGTATTACTATGGCGGAGCCAAGTTTGTCGAGGGACGCAGAATTGAGTGGAAGGTACTTATCAGTAGCAACCCTATTTGCACCTTGATTTGATTTTCAAGTATTTTGCTCGAGGTTAATTGCTGAGTTTAGGGACCTCTAATACATTTACATTCTCTGCGCAGGTATCCGGGTACACATTACACATCAAATGTAAATACATTAATACACATTAGGGGACAAAATACCCAGATAAACTCAAAAACCCTGACCTTTTCAAAGCTTAAGTAGTCGTCATGGCAATGAAATGAAATTATTTATTTTTCAATTTAGGCATATTACATGCACCGATGAATGTCAAAAAACCGGCCAAGTGCGTGTCGGACCACGCACAATGAAAGGTTCCGTACCAACACCTACTAGTCCACATTTAAAATCACTATCCAATACATTGAATCTAAGTCGTCGTATCTTCATAGGGACATTTTCATTTTATTTTTTTGTAATTTGACAATTTATAAATTGACAATTTGACATGTACATTTTTTTTAAATAATGTGTACACCTGCTTGCAGGCTGGATACACGGTACAATATAATTTTAAGTTACATCTTTGTTAATTGTATCAAAGCAAATAAACATTTCTGATTTCTGATTTCTGAACTCACGGCACTTACGACCTTTTGTTTGGGCAAGACAGTTTTTAAGCGAAAACTCAAAAACCGCATAACCTATATTGTTCAAACTAAAAGTCGTTGAAAGTATTTACTAATGCACACCACCTCAATTTTTTTCAGCATTTTAAACTTTATAGTTTGGAAATTAGAGAGGGGGGACACACTTTCTATGACTTTACCAGCTAATATCTCACCAACGGTTGACTTAAATGGACAAGTTTTTTAGAAACCTCCATATCATTTTTAAAGGCCTATCCATCGATATCCCACACGATTATGTGCGTTGAAAAATTTTTTTTTATCCACCGGTTACATGTATGAAGTGCCCCCTAATTTAATATTTTTTTGTAATTTCACATCACTTTTATGTAGCGGTTCATAGAACACACCTTCCTACCAAATTTCATAATTGTAGTGCTTATAGTCTCCGAGTAAATCGGCCGTGACATACGGACGGACGGACGGATAGACATGATGAATCTATAAGCGTTCCGTTTTTGCCATTTTGGCTACGGAACCCTAAAAAGCCCTGATGTTATCCGTACTAGATGACAATATATTTAGTACATATCAATCTATACATATAAATGAAGAAGTCCTCACTGAACTGACTGATTCATCAACGCACAACCGAAACTGCTAACGCAGAGTTGATTTTTGCACAGTCGGTTACATTTATAACGTAAGCTAGGGATAAGAAGGGAATATTTCCAAAGGGGGTAAAACAAGGGATGACAGTTTGTATTACACGTATTTATTGAAGTGAGAGATTTGAAACTTCGTTAGCAGACTCTGTTTAAATACAAAATACAACAAAACATATTTCAGCGATCTTCGAAATTCGCGTTCAGCGAAGGTGAAAAGCGGTTTATTTATTTAAGAAGTTCAATAGCGTTTACAGAAAATGTGTACAGATTAATTATTATACTTTAAGCATAGCCAATGACAGAACTCCTTTAGAAAATTATATAAAATTAACTCCGAGTTGGATTTAAACATGTGGGTATATCTAAGTCTCATTTTTTTATATAATAAAGGTTATTTCACTGAGAAAATGAAATACATTAAGAACTGCCCAAACAACAATTCATACTAAAATGGGTGATGAAAACAAAAGATGGATGAAAACACAGTTGTGAATAAAAAAAATAATGGAAGTAAAATTACGAGCAAAACTTGTTGTTAGTGTGTGTGTGTGCGCGCGCGCGCGCGTGCGTGTGTGTGTTTGTGTGTGTGTGTGTGAGAGAGAGAGAGAGAAAGAGAGAGGGTGAAAGTACTACCAGGAGAGCTCTTTTACAATGTGAGATTTGAAGGAATTTCTGGATGTGAGAAACGGGCCAACATTTTGGAATGCCTTGTCGTACGTATTGGCTATTCTGGTTAAAATTGAGTTTTGACCATAGTTGGTACGGTTTCCAAGTTTGTGCAGCAAATATTTACCTTTCTTAATTATTGATATGGGTGTCATCGTCGAGGTTCCTCGGGGTGCCGATTACGTAAAAGACATACATTTTCAAATCAAAAATGGCGGACCTTTTTTTTTCTTTAAAATCGATATGGGTGTCAAATCTAGGCGGACGAAATCGCGGGCGGCCGCTAGTACATACATTATACACAGGCGTCTGAAGGCGGCAGTAACCACTTACCATCAGGAGGGCTGTCAGTTATTTTGTTACTGACGTGGTATTAAAAAAAAGATCAAATCCAAGGCCATATCAAATCACATTTCGTACACAAGTACTGGCCGAGCGATCGCTAAGCGCGAGAGTAGCCTTTGGGTCTTTCTACTTTTTCATGACCAGTTTTCTATTACAAAAAAAAATCTATGGTATGTATTGAATTAGTGTACAAAAATAGGATTTCGAAATAGTACCTGAACCCAATAAAAGGAATTTTTAGGTAAAAATACTTAAATATTGACATATTGCTGTAAAAGGTGGGTAACACAGTGGTAAAAACCATTTTTTCATACAAATGGTGAGACATCCAAGGACCACTGAGTTACTCGATTTATGGATATTAGCTGTGGTTCGTTAATTACCAAAACTATCGGAAGTGATACTGCAATTAAACCTCTTCCTAAATAACAATACAAAAATATGAGTAGAAGGTCAAGTATTCTTAAAGCTGCATTTAAAAAAAAGTGTCTGAAAATGATGTACATGAAAAAGTAGAATAGCCCCTTTGCATTTCAGCTTGGGCAGTAATTAATGCTTTCGTATGTTCGTCCGACGGATATCCGACTTGTCTCCTCTACAGGTCGCGTTTCAAACAGATTTTCGTGAAATTTTGTGAGGCTCGGTTTTATAAAGATCCGTTAGACCTTATGTCGGTTTGTTATGTCAAAAAATGTACTGAGTTACTGAAATTTGATCTGACATTTGGTGTAATGGATCTTTATAGAACCCGACCTGAGTAGGCCGATAAGGTATAATGGATTTTTACGTCGGTTCTGTTTTTGTATGTTTTTCAAAATGGCGGAGCCTTGGGGTTGGAAAACGTAAATAATATGTGTTCCTATAATTGGCTCTCTGTTTCTACTTGAATGTTTAATATAACATCATAGCTGTTGGATCTCCCAAATAAATAAAAAAATATTTTCCGTTCCATAATATCCATTCGTCTGTTAACTCAAGATTTACAGTTCACAAAGCTACTACTGTATATAAAAATTATATTTCTCGCTCCGTCTTCGGCCCCGTCTTTACTACTGGTCTGGATGCTGGCCATGTTCTTGGCCCATTGGCGACGGTTTCACAATAAAAAAAATGAGGGTAATATTCCAGGGACGTCACATCACTAGCTGCGCAGGAGTGTGTTGGTGTTATCATTCGACGCGCGCCATAACTCGCTATTTGTGCACCGAATGTGGGTCGCGCGACTCCGGCAATCACACATGGGTAGCCACGATTACACATTCTGTCGATTCATGAAAAACCTAAAGCTAGAATATCTATGAATTCAAGAAACAACAGAGGATCAGCCTAGCAATCTAAAGAGCACTATAGCTAGTGATCTCTGGGCACTATAGCTAGTGATGGGGACTTGGGGGGCATCTTCTTTTTATAGTTTAGGTATAGGTTTAGTTAGTTTAATTAGATCCCAAGATGGGACTAGCAGACGACACAGAATGTAGGATGTGTTGCGAGGATGACGAGACAATGGAACACTTACAGTGTGAATGTCACACCCTTGCCAGACAGAGAATGAATGACTTTGGCAATGGTTACCCTGAACCAAAGGAATTTAGAGTACTCCCGCTGAACTCCATGATTCGGGTTGTGGAAATGCTGGAGAGTAGGCATAAAGGAGGGGGCAATTGCACAAAAGATCCCACTGGGTCGAAGTGCACCCGCAAGGGCCCTCATCTAGATAAGATAAGATAGTTTAATTAGGTTAGTGGTGTATTATTTAACTTTATATTTTAATTGTGTTTTCATCACACTTGCTCGTAAAGGGGTTATTACACGCAGGCGTATAGAGCAGATATAGCGGATAATCCTCCAACGGGAAATAATTTTTCATTACTTCCCTTGGGAAATATTCGTTTGTGTGTGATCTGATTGGTTTCGACAAATCTGGTTGCCCGCGAGCCACGAGAATTCTGCTTTGTGATTGGTTGAAAAAAATCTAGTTGGCCATGCGACCCGCCGCAAGAATACTGTATTGCTCTGTGATTGGTTGAAATATTGCAGCTGCGCGCTCCATATTGCGCTCTATTCGCGCTGATCTGGAAGTGAAGTTGTCAATTTCGTAAATTTTTGATTGGTGCGGTTGTATGAAACATAGACTTTTCTGTCTTTTGTAGTTATTTATTTCCTCGTAAATGTGATGAAAAACATTGTGTATAACACGGGCGTAAGAATATTACATACTCGAGTCATCAAAAGCCCTCCGCCTTCGGCGTCACTTACGCCCCTCGTTAAAAAATGTACTATTTTTTATGTTTGTTTCATGTTTATTATCTATTACATTAGAAACACCTCGATTAATATGGCATCCTGCTAGCTTTTTTCGGTTGTACGACATGTGACGTCACGCGTCACTCGTCAACTGTCAAATCTGACGTGTTCTGAATCACGCGATCGAATTTTCATAAATTGGTTACTTACATGTAACTTTCCAGTAACTCTCGTTGGACTTCGGTCCTAGAGAGATCTCTCTATTTTCTCTCTATTGTATTATAATTTGTATCTACTCTTATCCTGTATTTTACAATAATGAAATGAAATAAAAAACGAAATGAAATCATTTATTCTTCAATTTAAGCATATTACATGCACTTATGAAAGTCAAAAACTACCACCGGTTCATAAAATAAACCTCTGCCTCGAGAAGAACCGGCGTAAGAAACTCGGCGAGGTGTCATTTTTTCAAAACAATATACAATGTATATAAAATAACACTATCATAATACTACAGAATTTAAATGCTACAATATAGACATACGTTAGTACAGGCACGTATCCAGACTTTTAGTTCGAGGGGGGGGGACAAACATTGAAACAACCATGTGAACTGTGTAAAAATCACTGTAATCGCTGTACTATATTTTTTTATAACTTAAAGAAGTACCGTCTAAAAACGTTTTCGTAGGGGGATAAATCCCAACTATCTCCCCTTCTGGATACGTGCCTGCATTAGTATTAGTACTTATTTTTTAATATTAAAGACAAAATTTTCTGTGTTAGATTATTAATACACACACATTCTAGAATTCAATCTTGCACATTTTTCTACGAGCACTATTACCTTAGACACAACGAATTCTCATATTATTAACGAAGGGTCGGCTACACACTTGTAACTCGAGTCGCAAGCGTCCACAAGCTACGGTAGCTTTACCAACATGCATGCTGATGATTTGAAGAAAAACTCTCGAATTATATTTTAAATGAAGTTAAGAATGCAACGCTGAATGGCATCACTATACCTACTATACCTATACTCTATACTATACAAAAGAAAATCGGAACCACAAGTACCTTGATCGTTAGGTACGTGAACATAAATACCTAGTAAATATATATTTCACATCCGCTATTCAGAAAAGAATTATTGTTGGCCTCGAATGAGTGATCAAAGATGTACTTTTCTTCCCTCATTTGAGGGCAACAATGACTCTTTTCCTCATAGAAGGTGTGAAAAGCAGTATGTGACACTCTGTAGTAAAATTATTTGTAAAATATTTCATGTGTTTAGCAGCGGGCCTCATAGACGGTGTGAAAAGCAGTATGTATCACACGGTAGCAAAATTATTTCCGTCTTGGGCGTAAACACTTGCATCCCTCGCTACGCTCAAGATTCTACTTTAGAATCCCTCGCTATGATCAGGATTCTATTGTAGAATCTTTCGCTTCACTCAGAATAGTCAGAATTCAATATACCGCCCTCGGCGTAAATATATCATTTTGCTCCCTTGAGATACAATCTACTAACTTTTTCCAGCTATTAGACTTAAACACCAGTATAAAAGAGGTTGGATACTGAAGGATGCGGGGCATGAGTCATTAGTCAAATCATTACTTTGTCCGAGTTATAAGAGTATTTATGTATAAAAATAAATGTGTATTCAATTCTAAACAGCAAATAAACAAAACGGGGATGGCATGATAATAAGGAACGGCTTAACGGACAGGCGGCTCGCTCGATAATGTAAATTACGGCAGGGTATACACGCGGCCTCATCGCAGATACGATTGAAGGCAGATTCTACAAGTATTACAGAAAAACACCCACAAAGATTGCATCCTTCTTTGATATTTAAGAGTAAACTTTGTAGTTTGGAAATTAGAGAGGGGGACACACTTTCAATGACTTTGACAGCTAATATCTCACCAACGGTTGACTTAAATGGACAAGTTTTTTAGAAACCTCCATATCATTTTTAAAGGCCTATCCCTCGATACCCCACACGATTATATAATAATAATAATAACCCGCGGGGGCAGCTTGTGGCGAGCTGACGGTGAGTGGCGACACCGCGGACCCCTATTCCAGAGGGCCCGTGTATTCGGCCCTCGCCTCTGTGCTTGCCTTAACCGGCTGGTCAGAGTGGATTCGCAAGAGCGGAACCTGTGCTCCAGGTTGGAAGTGTAAAATGTCATAACGCCGGCGGCCTGCTGAACGGATTACCGGGATCTGGCTACCGCAGACTCACCTCTCGACAACCTTACAGCCGCTCAAAGGGATGTTGCCTCATTGTCGCACTGTACGTGCGACTGTTATGTGGGGCCCACTCAGCGAGCAGGCAAGTCACCGCCTGCCTTTTTACAATTCCGAGACTAATTGTCACGGCAGGTGTCCGCTAGTCTCCTCCCATAACCCATTATCCAGTCCATCCAACATTCAACTCAATATCCCAATGACCTTAGTTCCCATCCCAGCCAAAGAGCTGCACTCCAATAGTCTTTGCACCTGGCGGGGACCATCTCCGGATGTATTATGTTGTGCGTTCGGAGATGGTATCCGCCATGTGTGCGCCCTTGCTTTTAGATTATTTTTGTCTTAAAGGGGCCTCTGCGCTGTTGGCTTCGGCCCCACGCATGCCTTCCAAAAGTCCGGGACCCCATGGTCCCGAGATATGAAAAAAGACATACAATAATAATAATAATTCTTTATTCAGACAACAAGATCCATGATTTGTTAGTAGTTTGCTTAATCCTATAGATGTTAGTAAATATATGTAGCTAGAGACATGGTATTCTTAATTAAGTGTTGCATGACCGAGCACTCACTCCTTATGGCTACAGTCCTCAGGAGGCTGTTTGAGCTGCCACGTATTCTGGTTAACAGCGATGCCATCTTTTTCCGCAAGACCGCCGCAAAACTGTCCACTCGCGCTTCAGCGAACATGGTGGATGCGCTGCAGAACCGTGGCAACCCTAACAGCGCCCTGAAGGCGTTGTTGTACTGGACGCGCAGAGAGCCGAGCGATCGCTGCGAACTATTCACCCACAGGGCACCCGAGTACAGTGAAGTGCAGTATGCTCTAAAAAGCGTTATTTTGACTGCAGCTGTACACCGGGCGAATCTGCGGGCCAACATGTTCGCTCGAACCGCCAGCGCTCTGCGTTCCCGTTCCACATCTACATCGTCTTTCATGTTGTCAGTTAAACAGTGGCCTAGATATTTAAACTGACTAACTTTGGCTAGTGGAACTCTATTTAACAAAACAGGCAGTGACATATCTGGCTCTTTCGTGCCTAGGGCTTTAAATACCATATACACTGTCCATATATGCGTTGAATTTTTTTTTTCATCCACCAGTTAGATGTATGGAGTGCCCCCCCCTAATTTAATATTTTTTCGTAATTTTACATCACTTTTATGTAGCGGTTCATAGAATACACCTTCCTACCAAATTTCATAATTGTAGTGCTTATAGTCTCCGAGTACATCGGCTGTGACATACGGACGGACGGACGGACGGACAGACATGACGAATCTATAAGGGTTCCGTTTTTGCCATTTTGGCTATGGAACCCTAAAAATAATTGCCTTACTTCTAACATGAGACTACGCTTCTTATTGAACAATGTAGACGTACCTATTGTAATTTTTGTAGTCGGTGCCATTTTGGTGTACCTAAATATTTCACGAGCTTAAATTATAAAATGACCATGCGTCACGTCTTAATTATCTCGTCCTTTATAAGAAGATTTTAATATCGCCAAGTAGGAGTACATTCTTCACTATCTCGAGTGACGCACGCCTCTTCATTACATAACTTAGTTGTGTGTTAATAGGAGCCATATATAGAAAGAAAGAAAGAAAGAAACATTTATTCACAGACACAGAAGACACACATATTACAAAAAAAAAACAACAACAGAAGAAAACAAACCACAACATGTGTGTCCCCGCGGCAGTGAAACGGACACTGGCTCAGCATTATTATATATATATATATATATATTTTTTTATACAACACCGGTGGCAAACAAGCGTACGGTCCATCTGATGGTAAGCGGCCACCGCAGTCTATAGACGCCCGCAACTCCAAAGGAGTCACGTGCGCGTTGCCGACCCTTTATAAGATTTGAGGATGCACTGTGTTGACAGCAGAAGGAACACATTTAGGTCCCTCGCTCTCAACACAGCGCATCCTCGGGAGCTCTGGCAACCTTGCTCACCTCCAGGAACACAACACTACTACTTGTATAGTAAATAATGTTTTTATGGCTGTGGTCTTCTGCAAGGCGGAGGTACTTCCCCAGTTGGGCTGCTCCAAATTCGAGCAAGATGACATTTTGCTGTGCCCTACCTCTCTAAAAGATAATTCTCCTCTAATTTGTAAGAGAGTCGACTTATACAGGGTGTTAAAAACGGTATATGAACCGCTTAAGGCAATAATCGGTATCGGTTTCGTTTATGTAAATTCCACCCCTCATTTCATAAAAACCGTCCTATGTCCATCCAAGATCTCAAACTTTCTCCGTACCGAATTTCAATTTTTAGGGTTCCGTAGCAAAATGGAAAACAGGAACCCTTATGGATTCGTCATGTCTGTCCGTCCGTCCGTCCATCCGTTCATCCGTCCGTCTGTTCGTCCGTATGTCACAGCCGATTTACTCGGAGACTATAAGGATTACAATTATGAAACTTGGTAGGAAGGTGTATTCTATGAACCGCTACATAAAAGTGATGTGAAATTACAGAAAAATATTAAATTAAGGGGGGCACTCCATACATGTAACCGGTGGATGAAAAAAAAAATTCAACGTACATAGTCGTGTGGGGTATCCATGGATAGGCCTTTAAAAATGATATGGAGGTTTCTAAAAAAACTTGTCTATTTAAGTCAACCGTTGGTGAGATATTAGCCGTCAAAGTCATATAAAGTGTCCCCCCCCCCCCTCTAATTTCCAAAGTATAAAGTTTAAAATTCTGAAAAAAATTGAGGTGGTGTGCATTAGTAAATACTTTCAACGATTTTTGGTTTGAACAATATAGGTTGTACGGTTTTTGAGTTTTCGCTTAAAAACTGTCTTGCCCAAACAAAAGGTCGTAAGTGCCGTGAGTTCCCTATAAAGATACGACTTTTTTAGATTCAATGTATTGAATAGTGATTTTAAATGTGGACTAGTAGGTGTTGGTACGGAACCCTTCATTGTGCGTGGTCCGATACGCACTTGGCCGGTTTCTTATTATTAAGTTTGTTTTCTACTATGTGTGTACTTGATTTGTGCAATAAACTGTTTCCTACTACTATTATTTCATCAGTTCAGCGGTTTAGCGTGAAGAGATAACAGACGGACAGAGTTACGTTCGCATTTATATATTAACTAGCGACCCGCCCCGGCTTCGCACGGGTGCAATGTATTATACATATTAACCTTCCTCTTGAGTCACTCTATCTATTAGAAAAAAACCGCATCAAAATCCGTTGCGTAGTTTTAAAGATTTAAGCATACATAGGGATATAGGGATATAGGGACATAGGTACATAGGGACAGAGAAAGCGACTTTGTTTTATACTATGTAGTGATACGGATTATAGAACGCCCACTAAAAAAAGGGAACCAGTTGTAAATACTTCCCAGAATTTTCTAGCTTTTTGAATATAAGTATTCTGAAAGTTACGTCTAATAAAGTAAACGTCCCAGCGGTCCACACTCAATATAGGTACTTATGACACTTTTATTTTATACTGGTACCTAAACAGTACGTATTAAAGTGTCCCAAATAGGAGCGTTTACCTTGCGCACGCTGAAATCAAATAGCGCCATCAATAATTCAACGAAGGAACAGAATTAGCGGCGGACCCGCGGAACCCTACGGCAATAAACCAGATCCTCTTTTATGAGTTTTTTTTGACCTGACTGTGGCTTTATAGGCCGGGCCCAATAAAGCGATAGGAGTGCGCGGTTGGAGAGTAGCCTGGGGACAATCCAGGGGAAACCTCCGACACGACCATGCGTGTGGTTTGGAACAAATACTCTAAGAGTTTGCGCTCCAGTGAGATTGGTTGAGCGGTTTCAACCGAATCTGAGGTGTGAGTAGAATCGAGCTACGTTTTGTCGCTGGTTCACTAAACCTAGCCTAGCTGAGAAGAGTCCAGCAAGAAACTCAGCTAGGCCCGGCCTGGGTCGGACTGACTCTACCCGGTGTGCGTCGGTACCGGAACGAATAGGGACTATGTGTCAGTGTTGTCGCGATCGCGCGGTGGACGTCCCCGCCGGCGGGAATGCCTATTTTACGAGTTTTCAATCCGCTTCGAAAGAGTCATTATTTCGAGATACGTTTATTCATTGGCTCTAGTGATGTGCCAACTGAGCCTCGTTTGGCAACAAATAATTAAATAAATAAAATGAAAAACGGTCAAACAAAATCAGTCGTTTTTGTGTCAAAATTGACAATCGAAACGTCTCGCCTAACCGCAAATATTGAAGAAACGCTGCCAAGAGAACGCGTTTTTACCAGGTTTAGCGCCAAAAAAACAAAGATTAAGCAATGTTACTATCTAGATTAAGAGACGAACTATCAAATACTTTAAGAATTTCTTCAAAATTATGGATATTAACGCCAGAATCTTTAACGAAAAACTAAGCATTTTGCGAAATACGCTTATAAATAGGGACTCTTAATTCAGAAAAATCTCAACGACATGGTGTAGAAGGGTGAATCAACTATTCTTTGTTGCTCGTTACCATGGTCACGTCTCCTGAGTCACTCTTTAAAACTGTGATTTTATAGGGATTAAATCTACCAAAAATGAGTTTTAGCGATGAGTAGAAATCCATTTGGACATGGGTCATCTCCTGAGCATACTTGAAGTCCGTATTATAAACATTTCACTAAGAGACCCGGTTACTATTGTCTCCTCGCTGACGGGACAGAATAACAACAAGAAAAAGTTCATTGAACCAGAAATTGAACGCCATGGGTACAACGCCCAAGTAACACAGTCATGTTGAATAAAGTTTGAATAAATGTCTATTCAGCTGTTATTCAAGCAATTTGGCCAAATTTTTATATGCTTTAGCCTGTGTAACAGCGATGTAGTCTGGGTAATAGCTTAGTAATACCAAGGTAATACTGTGTTATTATATCCATCCTAATTCAACTTTTTCTACGTTTAAAGAGGTATTAAAGATCTAAAGAGACAATTGTTCAGAATTTGGCTATATTAATAGCCTTTTTGCCCGTGTGGTTGCCGGGTAAGAATTGCGCCACCCCATCTCTTCCCGTGGGTTTCGTAGGAGGCGAATAAGGGAAAATCGGAGGGTGGGCAGCAGCATCCTTCGATCATTACCACCATCAAACTGCGGTCGCCAACCCGCTTGCCAAGCGTGGCGACTATGGCAAATCCCCCCCAAGGGAAAAATAAATTGGGGGAAACCTATGTTCAGCAGTGGACGTCTTTCGGCTGAAATGATGATGATGATGATGAATAGCCTTTACTCGCACATTATGGAGATTATTGCTGATAAGAGGTGTTATTCAGCATGCTGTGTTACTTGGGTGCCATCTATTGGCGAATTTTGTTACAGCCTAGTAAATATATTAATTATAAAGTCTTATGTTAGAAGTACTTACTTTTACTTTTTTAGGGTTCTGTAGCCAAAATGGCAAAAACGGAACCCTTATAGATTCGTCATGTCTGTCCGCCCGTCCGTCCGTCCGTTCGTCCGTATGTCACAGCCGATTTACTCGGAGACTATAAGCACTACAATTATGAAATTTGGTAGGAAGGATGAACCGCTACATAAAAGTGATGTGAAATTACAAAAAAATATTAAATCAGGGGGGGCACTCCATACATGTAACCGGTGGGTGAAAAAAAAAATTTCAACCCACATAGTCGTGTGAGGTATCAATGGATAGGCCTTTAAAAATAACATGGAGATTTCTAAAACACTTGTCCATTTAAGTCAACCGTTGGTGAGATATTAGCAGTCAAAGTCATAGAAAGTGTGTCCCCCCCCCCCCCTCTAATTTCCAAACTATAAAGTTTGAAATTCTGAAAAAAATTGTGGTGGTGTGCATTAGTAAATTCTTTCAATAATTTTTAGTTTGAACAATATAGGTTTTACGGTTTTTGAGTTTTCGCTTAAAAACTGTTTTACCCATACAAAAGGTCGTAAGTGCCGTGAGTTCCCTATGAAGATACGACTTTTTAGATTCAATGTATTGGATAGTGATTTTAAATGTGGACTAGTAGGTGTTGGTACGGAACCCTACATTGTGCGTGGTCCGACACGCACTTGGCCGGTTTTTTTAAATGTATTGATTTGATATTTGATTTCTTTTTATACTACAACCATGATGAAGCTGGTGAAGCCAACTGTCTGCCTGAGTCTGCCACTGCCTTTACCATGAATTTGCATGACCGTCAGGTTTTAAATATGGACTAGTAGGTGTTTGTACGGAACCCTTCATTGTTCATGATCTGACACGCACTTACCCGGTTTTTTGATATACGCCAAGCTAACGTGAAATTCAGACCCTGCATTTTTCTCTCAAACATTGAATGGATTTCATAAAACACCCGAAAAGTTTACTGTATAAGCGAAAAAAATTAGGATACTGGGAAAATTCCAGGAATATTTTGGGACTGGCAAACGCGTGTTGTAGGTATGTGAGATGCATTCAATTTTAAAATTCGTAACACATTTTACCGACCGGCACGAGTAATGCGAACGCCTGTATTATTTTCTGCGCTGTGATCTCGATTCCTAATCGAGACCCGATCACCGGTTTTCCTAATTAATATAAGTTATATAATAAAAGCAAAGCTGTTGCAGGAGGCACCGCTAACGCGAGGCATTCGCACTATCAACCGTTGCGTTGAGGTTGGACGTATTTACATGCCCCCTGAATGATTTCACAAGGGCCAGTATGTCAATATTGTTTTCTTCTTAGATTGTTTATCTTTAATACTAATCGTATTTTATGTGTTGCTTTAAAGAACATTATATCCTGGTCTGTCGCGTTAGGTATTACCCTGTAAATCATTACAGACTTAAGTTGTTGTTGAATAAATAAATGAATGAATAAATGAATAAATAATTTCGATCCTGACATATAAAATGTACGGTCACGGACTGTAATTGCTGAGCCATTTTCATAAATATTACACTTCATAACTATTAAATTCATTAACTATTAAAATAACAAAGGTTTGACACGTAAATTACTCAGTAATTAAATTCCGTGAGTGAGCAAAAAACAAAGTAAATAAAATTCTGTATTAAATCCACGACATCCGTACTCATTCAAGTACTGCAATTAGCACATGTTAAAATATTCTGTGTGTTTAAAAAAAAGTCGCTTTGCGCTGTGTGTCTGTCCCTATGTGTGCTTAGATCTTTAAAACTACGCAACGGATTTTGATGCGTTTTTTTTAATAGGAAGATGGATTCAAGAGGAAGGTTTATATGTATAAAATACATTCATCAGCATTACACCCGTGTGAAGCCGGCGCGGGTCGCTAGTATATTATAACATATGAATATCTGAGAACAACGGAATCGTAATATCTATGTTAAGTTAACTTGAAATTAAAATCTGGGCATTATGCGTATCTGGTAATTTGCGAAACAATCTGGGAATTATGCGTATCTGGTAATTTGCGAAACAAAATCTGGGCGTTATGCGTATCTGGTAATTTGCGAAACACAATCAGGTCATATGCGTATCTGGTCATCTGCGTATCTGGTAGTTTGCGAAATGCACATCTGGTCATCCGCGTATAAGGTAATTTGTGTTTCTGGTACTATGCGTCTGAATGTTTTTGTCACAATTGTCAGGTAATTTAAGTAAAGAAATACCACATAATTTACCCACAACAAATTCCCGTAACAAGCAATATTTCCAAGTATGCGAATATTTTGTCGCGGCCCATCACTAAACGGATTGCGGGCAAAATGTGTTTTGTGCGAATCTGAGCCAGCTGGCGACCGGCTTTGCGTTGTAATTTGATACCCTTGTCTTGGTTATTCGGAATTGAAAAATTAGGTCAGATTTTCCGGAAAAATATAATCGACATGGTCGGTATAAAAAATGGTACAATATTCAATTGATTGGCGTTTCATTCCAGGTTTTCATTTCTTGTCATTTGCTGAACTAACTTTGGCTTTGGAGTATTTCAGAACTAAATGAAATAATGATAATTTTAAATTATATACATAATTTTAATTCACATTCATTTTTGACATGTAAAATGACATTTTACCAATAAAATTTCTGCTTCTGACTACTCAGACAATTGACCGGAGGAAAAACATCTATTTAGGAAGACTACAAGTATGTAGTGTTGTGTTCCTGGAGGTGAGCAAGGTTGCCTGAGCTCCCGAGGATGCACTGTGTTGAGAGCGAGGGACCTAAATTTGTCCCTTCTGCTGTCAACACGTGAATTCTCAAATTTTATAAAGGGTCGGCAATGCGTACGTAACTCCTTTGGAGTTGCGGGTGTCTATAGGCTGCGGTGGCCGCTTACCATCAGGTGGACCGTACGCTTGTTTACCACCGGCGTTGTATTAAAAAAAAGACTATAAATATCTATTATTTGAGTCGTGGAAGTGGAAATAGAGTGTTCATCTTTTACGATCTCAGACACCTGTCTACATTACGTAATAATTCCATATTTTTCGTGGTAAACTTGGGAGATAAGGGGGGGGGACCGTATTTTTTTTTACATTATCACTCATAAATCGAAAATGACTCGACGTAAAAAAATGATAACTCGAGTCCTTTCATAATATGACACCCCACTTGACATATTCACTAGACTTTCAAATTTTGAACCACCTATCTATCTGTCATTTTTCACAATAGTAGATTGTGTCTCAAGGGAGCAAAATGATATATTTACGGCGAGGGCGGTATATTGAATTCTGAAGCGAAAGCGAAAGATTCTTTAATAGAATCCAGAGCGTAACGAGGGATTCTAAAGTAGACTCTTGAGCATAGCGAGGGATTCAGGTGTTTACGCCCAAGACGGAAATAATTTTGCTACCATGGGACACATACTGCTTTTCACACCGCCTATGAGGCCCGCTGCTAAAAACATGAAATATCTTACAAATGATTTTACTACAGAGTGTCACACACTGCTTTTCGCACCTCCTATGAGGAAAAGAGTCATTGTTGCCCTAAAATGAGGGAAGAAAAGTTTACCTTTGATCCCTCATTCGAAGGCAACGATAACTCTTTTCTGAATAGCAGGTGTGAAAAAAAGTTTTATGCATCTGGATTACCTACCCTTCTTTATAACAATTCCAAACAAATCGATAGCATAAGTTAGTTCTTGGGTTGTTCTCTCAGAACCACTAATTATTAAGTTTTTATTTGGTAATGCTGCGTACGAGCCAGGATTCACCAATACCTCCTGAATACTAATGCTTGAAAGACACCTGTCTTGACTGCTACGGGTTGTCTTTAGAAGTTATATAACTAGTTATCTGTTTTGACAGTTCGCCTGCGGACACGGGTAAGTTTGGAGAAAGTTATCTGTCTCGATCCGGGGACAGTTAGCTGGAGCTACCAGGGCACGTGTGCGATGTTATGGTGATTTCAAAGTGGTCCAACTCAATTTATAGTATTTAAGGCAAGGCCATTCTATTGCAAATAACAGCCTCTATAATACGCGGTCGACGGAAGTTCTGCGCGTAATTCGTAAATATTTAGTACATTTTAATTGATTTTTGGAACACTGGGTCACTTATGAAAAATCTATCCGGTTATTTTGTTAAAACAATAAAAAAGCTATCCTATTTGTAAAAAAAACATGTCACTGTAGTTGATAAATACAAAATCTGCAGTATTAATGTTTATTTTTATGATGACATTATTGAGAGAGATAGAGCACAACAAAATATCATCTTGCTCGAATTTGGAGCAGCCCAACTGGGGAAGTACCTCCGCCTTGCAGAAAACCACAGCCATAATAACATTATCTACTATACAAGTATGTAGTGTTGTGTTCCTGGAGGTGAGCAAGGTTGCCGGAGCTCCCGAGGATGCACTGTGTTGAGAGCGAGGGACCTAAATTTGTCCCTTCTGCTGTCAACACAGTGAATTCTCAAATTTCATAAAGGGTCGGCAACGCGTACGTGACTCCTTTGTGAGTTGCGAGCGTCTATAGGCTGCGGTGGGCCCTTACCAGCAGGTGGATCGTACGCTTGTTTGTCACCGGCATTGTATAAAAAAAATAGGATTTTTTGACAGATTTAATTTTAATTTGTTGGTAGTGTATAGCTGATGTTATATGCATAGGTGCCCCGGCCATATAAGAAAATTTTAACACTCTTATTTAAAATTGGTTTAGAATCATTGATAATCTTATAAGTTAGATTATTACTTACTTACTTTATAGCCTATTGACTGTCCCACTGCTGGGCAAAGGCCTCTCCCCATGTTTTCCAGGTCTCCCTATTGAGCGCTTCTTCCTCCCAATTCTTGGCAAATGCATCCAGATCATCCCGCCATCTCCATCTGGGCCTGCCCCGTCTGCGTCGTCCATCATGTGGCACCCACTTGGTGGCTACATTAGCCCACCTATCTGGATGCATGCGACAGACGTGGCCGGCCCAGTCCCACTTGAGCCTGGCAGTTTTTTTACCTACGTCAGCAATGCGTGTTTTAGAGCGCAGTGTAGTGTTTCGGACACGATCCGTCCTTTTGACACCCAAAATGCTGCGCTCCATAGCGCGCTGGCAAACCTTCAATTTGGATTTCTGAATCTCAGTTAACGACCATGTTTGTGCACCGTAGGTTAGGACAAGCAAAATACACATGTCGACGAGTTTTCACTTCAGTGACGGTGGAAGGGTGCCTTTCTTTAGCTCCTTCATGGACCAGTAGATAGATTATTAATGATTGTAAAATGTTTTGCACTAATTCATTTCAAACATAATATCAAGTGTTTTCGGTAATAATCCTTTCAAGAGTTTTCAATATCTAGGACTGGAGAAAAATATTTTCCTTTCTATTTATAATGTGGCGTCACTACTGTCAACTATCAAATTTGACATGTTCTGCATCGCGCTATCGAAGTTTCTAAAATCAGTTGCATAAATATAACTTCTCAACAACTCTCATTGGACTTCGGTACCTGAGAGATCTTTCTATTGTCATCTCTTTCTGTATTTCCTATCTATAAAATAAATAAATATATATTAGAGGACAATCTTACACAAATCGAACTAGCCCCGCAGTAAACTCAAGAAGGCTTGTGTTATGGGTACTAGACGACGATATATTTAATAGATATAAATACTTAAATACATAGAAAACATCCAAGACTCAGAAACAAATATTCATGATCATCACACAAATATTTGCCCTGACCGGGATTCGAACCCAGGACCGTCAGCTTCAGAGGCAGGTGCACATCTATTGTATACATGTATATAATTTGTAGATACTCCCTTTCCTGTATATATCCAACCTTGTACATTATTATTTATAGGAGCACAACATTACTTGTCTACAATAAAATAAAACAAACCTGATTAAGACAATAAGAGCATTGCCATGACGACACTTAAGCTTTGAAAAGGTCAGGGTCGCGATTCATTTCATATTAATTGGCTGAAGGGGCATCTCTATAATATTGCTATTGTTTCTTATCTCTGTGGTGAAAGTGGGGAAGGAATCTAGCCGACTAGGAAAGTACCTTTTCACACCTGCTATTCAGAAATGGTAGATTGTGTCTCAAGGGAGCAAAATGAGATATTTACGGCGAGGGCGGTATATTGAATTCTCTGAGTGAAGCGAAAGATTCTACAATAGAATCCTGAGCGTAGCGAGGGATTCTAAAGTAGAATCTTGAGCGTAGCGAGGGATTCAAGTGTTTACGCCCAAGACGGAAATCATTTTGCTACCGTGTGACACATACTGCTTTCCACACCGCCTATGAGGCCTGCTGCTAAAAACATGAAATATCTTACAAATGATTTTACTACAGAGTGTCACATACTGCTGTTCACACCTTCTATGAGGAAAAGAGTCATTGTTGCCCTCAAATGAGGGAAGAAAAGTACAACTTTGATCCCTCATTCGAAGGCAACAATAACACTTTCCTTAATAGCAGGTGTGAAAAGAGTTATTGTTGCCTTCGAATGAGGGATCAAAGATGTACTTTTCTTCCCTCATTTGAGGGCAATAATGACTCTTTTCCTTATAGAAGGTGTGAAAAACAGTATGTGACACTCTGTAGTAAAATCATTTGTAAGATATTTCATGGTTTTAGCAGCGAGCCTCATAGACGGTGTGAAAAGCAGTATGTGTCATACGGTAACAAAATTATTTCCGTCTTGGGCGTGAACACTTGAATCCCTCGCTACGCTCAGGATTCTATTGTAGAATCTTTCGCTTCATTCAGAATTCAATATACCGCCCTCGCCGTAAATATATCATTTTGCTCCCTTGAGACACAATCTACTATAGTAAAGACCTAAACTTATGCTTGCTAACTAATACTTGCATTATAAGAACATTTCCAAGTCTATCAACACAATGAACTCTCAAATCAAGAAAGTTTTGTGTGTGTTTAACTCGTCGCTTTTCTGAACCCGAAAACTGCTGAAACACAATCTCTAAAATCAGTAATATATTACGCTGTATAGATTGAATGTAGGTAATTTGATAATTTTCTAAACGCAGCGACGGAAAAAACTATCAATATTTACTATTTATTCTCGATGTGACTGACGTTAACAATAGTTATTTGTTATACAAGGGTGCAAAGTTGTATTTTAACCGCGAGTGTGGAATTTAAACACGAGCTAGCGTATGAATTCTATGGTTGAACCGCGAGCGAAGCGAGTGGTTCGAAAATAGAATCTTGAGCTAAGCGAGTGGTTCAAAAATAGAATCCTGAGCGTAGCGAGTGTTGCAACACACGAGACGTAAAATAACTTTGCAGCCGTGTATAACACAAATCTTTTCACCTCACTAGAGCGAAGATTTTTTTTTTCCTCCTCGTCCTAACGTTAACAGTTGCGTCCTAAATATAGTTGTCCACTACCTAATCCCGAGATTTGGCGTAGGTACTAGTTTTTTAACACAACAGCATAATATAAAATTATTGTTGCTGGACTGTCTGGACTGGCCTTTACATGTTATTATGTTTAAAAAAGTTACAAATAGCGCGTTCGAATTTCAAATATTCTTTGCACTCTTGTGGATAAAATGCGGTTTTGCTATCTGTTTTCAAAGAATAAAGGGCTTTCCGAGCTAGTGAGGTGAAAATGTATTGTACCATCCCTATACCTACTGTGTCTATGCAAATAAATAATTTCTGATTTCTGTAAAACGATACCTTTGGTTATAGACGCTTAGGTACGGCTCCAGAGAAGATAAAGCGCATTACTATTGCTTTTGGGTACGAGGATTCGTTGTGTTGATAATATTCAAGTCCCTCACTGTCAACGTAGTATGTGATAATCCATATCGAAAGGGACCTTATGGCGGCCGGCACTTACGCCTTTATTGCCGCTGTTCCAATACAATAGTGAATAGCTGCAACGTAAGCGCCTGCCGCCATAAGGTCCCTTTCGATGTGGATTATCACGTATCATCGGGAGATCTGGCGACCTCATTTCCCGACAGAATACAAATCCATTTACCTACAGAATAATTACTAACTGACGCATTTTTCATCAAAATGAAATGAATCTTTTCAGCAACGTATGAAAAGATTTTTGCTCCGTTTTGCGATCAGTCCAATTACTCCCAGCATGGCTGCTAAATTGCCTCTTTAACAATATACGGAATGGTAATATCCGGCGTTGAAATGTAAATGGCGTACGATACAAGTATGATACGATTTGAGGGCTAAAGTTCTGTAAAATCGAAAGGACTGCTATCGTTAATGGAAGAGGGATATCCATTAAATTATCGTAAGAAATCGGCGGATGACATGAAATATAAGTACTTTTTGTGCGATCAGAGAGTAGCCTGGGGAAAATCCAGGGGAAAACCTCCGACACGACCACGCGTGTGGTTTGGAACACTGGAACACTCTAAGAGTTTGCGCTCTAGTGAGATTGGTTGAGCGGTTTCAACCGAAGCTGAGGTGTGAGTGGAATCGAGCTACTGGGAGTACTGGGAATTTTGTCGCTGGTTCACTAAACCTAGCCTAGCTAAGAAGAGTCCAGCAAGAAACTCAACTAGGCCCGACCTAGGTCGGACTGACTCTACCCGGTGTGTGCCGGTACCGGGACGAATAGGGTTTATGTGTCAGGGGAAATATATGTGTCAGTGTTGTCGCGATCGCGCGATGGACGTCCTCGCCACACAAACGTTATCGATAGGACGGGTTTGCACCTATGAAAAAAATTCATTAGTTTGCGTGTTTTCCAGTTGTTTACTATCTAATGTAATGACTTAATGACGAACTACGATAATCCAGTTGAACAAATTACAGTTAATTACGGTTCCATTCCAAGTCATATTTTTGTAACCTGTTACTACTGTTTGAAATGATAAAGACCAGTTAGTTAAAGTAAGCCACACACATAAACACACACACCACCCACACACATACACACACAACACACACAAACACACACTCACACACACAAACACACACACACACACGCGCGCGCGCGCACGACCGCACGCACGCACGCACGCACACACACACACACTGACTGACTGACTGGCCTGACTTATAACTAAGAATTTGAGGATATTCCGATATTCCTAACAGAGATGTGGAAAGACGTACTTAATGGTAACAATATGCCGCTCGGTTACAGTTACAACTCGCTAGTGAGTACCCTGCGTTAAAATATGGCCACAAAATTCGTAAACACTGCACAGAACAGGTACGGTTCAGCGGGTAATCAACTCGGAAGAGATAACGACGTAACTGCTGAATATATCAAACGTAGTTACAGCCTTTAGTTCCAACAGGCGGAGTTACTGACGATCAAAGGCTTGATATACGTAATTATGTGGGTTATAGGCGTACGTCGCTCACACGACGGCCGCTGCGGCCGAGCTGTAAGGCGGCTTCCCATCTGCAGGTCGCATATTTGAACCCCGGCTCAGGCTTTTTTAGGGTTCCGTAGTAAACAAGGAACCCTTATAGTTTCGCCACGTCCGTCCGTCCGTAACCGTTAGTACTAGAAAGCTGTAATTTGGCATGAGTATACATATCAATAACGCCGACAAAACGGTAGAATAAAATCATAAAATTTTTCTAGGGTACCTCCCCTGCATGTAAAGTGGTGGTGCAATTTTTTTTTCTTCCAAACCCCATCGTGTGGGGTATCGTTGGATTGGATAGATAGAGTTGAATATTATAAGGTTTCTAAAAGCATTTTTTGATTCATGAATACGGATGGTCAAGGTAACAAAGGGTTGGCACCGCGTTTGTGGTTCTTCTAGAGCCGCAGGCGTCCATAGCCCGTGGTGTCTGCTTTCCATCAGGTAGTCATAAGATTGATTCACAGTTTATGAAAAAAATAATTAAAATCATTCCTGTCTGAATGTCACATTTATTTTCTAAAACCCTCAAATTAGTCGAAACGAGAGCAATTTATTTAGAAATTGGACCAAAACCTTTATTCAAACGCTTCTCAACTCAGCTCGGAGTTTCAAACAGTTGAACTTTTGTCAAAACAAATCTTTTTGTAACATTAACATTAAAAACCCACCGGTTAAAATCCATTTTCATTTGCGGTTTATTTAACCTTCATGTTCTTTGTCGACCGTTATATAAATCTTATTTCCATTAAAATTCACCTGTTTTAAAGTGGATTTTAATAGTAACATAATAGAGACCGTTTTGATTAATTTTGTTGCCACATTTAGTAAGTTTCAATTATTTATTGAATATACTTAATATTGTTTTCACTGGAATATTGGAAGATTATAGAATACTTTTATCCCGAAAAAAATTATTCGGAGGGATGAAATAAGGAGTGGAAATTTATGCGGACGAAGTCGCGAGCAAAAGCTAGTTGTAATAATATTCCATCTTATTATATGTATACTAGCTTTTGGCCGCGACTTCGTCCGCGTGGGAGCAGGGATCGGATACCGGTATTTTCTCCATAGAAAAATACCGGTATTATTACGGTCACCGGTTCATCATTTCGTTTTTAATGGGACAATCTAATAATACGACGTTGTTACCTAAATACATGATTCAGCCCTACGTAAAGAGCAAAAAAAATCCAAAATATTGGGCTAATTTAGGGTTTTTTAAAAATAACGGTATCGGTCCCTGCGTGGGAGTCGTTTATATCGTTCAACTAAACAAACTTTCATCCCTATTTAATCCCTTGGCATCCTCCAACTTCCTTGATAAAATAGTAGATTGTACCACAAGGGTCTAAAATGAGCCATATCACCAGGAGATAGTTATTTTCCCGAACAAAGTGAGGGAAAATAGTTCGAGTGGTAATATGGCTTTTAGACCAGAGTTATACACTCTACTTTTCTCTTCGATTGCGAGAAAATAAATAAACAAAGGTTAGCCATCCAAAATTAACAATAAATGCCACGGCGAACATATATAATTTGGCAGCATGTTTTTATTTTCTAAACTGCTTTGACACACAAAACATAGACACCGCGGTTCGAGCGCAACATTCACGCGCGAATAAGGCTAACTGACCTTTTATTGACGCTTCAAAGCGTTGTTCGAACGACTTAATCGCTGTTTTAATTATTATGAAATAGGGACTACTACAAACCTAATCTTTAGACTCTTTAGAGAAATTAATTCTGTTTCCTAATTGGTTGATTTCAGTAAAGACGTATTCTGGTTGGTTAATACCCAATATCAAATATTTTTAATGAGTTAAATTAGTGTTCTGTGATTGGTGGATTTAATAGGTGAAGTATTTTGATTGGTCGATTTCAAATGTTTTGAAATTCATAAATATGTATTCATATTTTCCCTAGGGGTTAAATATACTACTTTAGCCCCGTTTGACAAGTCTAAAATGATACTTTTCGAGCACGAGAAGTGAAAAATATCGTACGTCGTTCCTCGGGATGCAGACTATATAGACATGGGTAACTCCGGAGTGATATATAATAAAGATATATATCACTCCGCCCGCACGAATCACTCTTCATATCCTTCAAAATCTCAATGCTTCGTACAGTTAAATACCTACTAAAATAAATAATCTACCAGCGTAGATACACTACAAATCAATCTATAGCTCTTATTGAATTACTGATCTACTTGATAGATAAATTCATTCGAATCAATCTCGATCCGTAATTCACGACGTAAAATTGAGCGGTGAGCGGCCGAGCGAGTCGCGTTGCGTGGCGAGAGCTAGAGAGCTACAGAGCTTCTGATCGACGGATGCATACGGATATAAAGATATAGAAGAGTGATATATATCCCGGGAGCTGAAAGATATGTTTCACTCTTTTCTTTAAAGTGACACATTTTGCCCATGTATAAGACTATCTCCATACCTTATCTCATTAAGCGTTTTAGCCTAAAGAGGTAACAGACAGACAGAATTACTTTCGCATTTCAAAATGTAAATAGGTATGACGTCCCAGTGTTATTGAAGCGTCGCGTGGGAGCAGTTTAATTGCCGACGCCGGCGGAGCGCAATTACTTATGAAAATGAAATTTCATTAACAGCCCTTCCCAATGTCTATCGAAACACATCAAACATATACTCAGACCTACTGATCCTCCCAGTATTTTCCCGGTTGTCGTCTAAGCAGCCCGGGGTCAAAATAAAAATCAAAACTAAGGACCATATACCAATACCTATTTATGGTAACCGTGTAGGATCTCTATAGTCCAGTGTAGGCGAACCTTTATGCATCAACGTGCCATTTTATCTAAAGAATGTTTAATGGGGTCATTGACGTGCCATCAAATAATTTTGACTTTCTGATTATTTGGAAAATAATAATAATAAATACTATCAAAACTCTTTATTAAATAAAGTAAACAAAGAAGGTACATTTTGGAATGTTTTTATTACACGCATAAATTAAATTACTGTAAAATTAGTGTGACTTCTGTTGCTGCAGGTTAGATGACAAATAATTTATGTTAGGGTTGTAAGATGTTACTTTTTAGCAAAATGCATGTTGAACTGGATTCATCTGTCAAACGGTTTCTAACCGAGTATTTAATGTTATTTATCTCTGATGACTTGCAGGCATAGGTAGATGAAAACATTGTTACACATTTTTTACACATGTTTTATGATCGGCGACGTGCCCAAAATATTGTGCCGCGTGCCATTGGTTCGCCTACCCTGCTATAGTCTGTACTCCGTGGTTTGGTTGTTCGGTTAACGTTAACGCGGCACGCCCACATTAAAGATGCACGAGGCGAGTGCCGCCGCCCACGGCTCCCGGCGGACGCTTTGTCAAACGTCAATGGAGCAATTAAAAATATCCGGGTTGCCTATCCTCTTTGGTATTGTCTTTGGAAACGGGAGAGTCTGAAATGTAGGGGAGGTATACGTGAGCTCTTTGTGAGTAGAATAATAATTGCAATCAATTTCAAATGTCAAGCGGTACTCTGCTGGTTTAAGGCGAGTTCCACGCGCTCTTCATCGATTTTTGAGATGATACTGCCGTCAAAACTACAGATATATTTATGGTCTCAAGTTTTTTATCATTATGATTGAGAAAAAATAACTTTTTCACTTCTTATGCTCGAAAAGTGTGTCATATTAGACTTGTCAAGCGGGGCTAAAGTAGTACATTTAACCCCTAGGGAAAATATGAATACATATTTATGATTTACAAAACATTCAATTTAGACCAATCATAATACTTCACCTATTAAATCCACCAATCACAAAACACTAATTTAACTCTTTAAAAAATATGTATGTATGTAAGCACTTTATTGTACACAATAACAGGTTAAAACAATATACATACACAAATACTTGGTATTGGGTAGGTATTAACAAACCAGAATACAGCTTTACTAAAATCGACCAATCAGAAAACAGAATTCATTTCTCTAAAGAGTCTAAAGATTAAGTTTGTAGTTGTCCCTATTTCACAATAATTAATAAAGTGATTAGTTCGTTCGAGCAACGCTTTGAAGCGCTCAATGGAAGGTGAGTTAGCTTTTTTGCGCGTGAATGTTGCGCGCGAACCGCGGTGTCTATTTTGTGTGTCAAAGCATGAAAGCAGTTTAGAAAAAAAAACATGCTGCCAAATTACATATAAGTTCGCCGTGGAATTAATTGTTAATTTTGGATGGCTAACCTTTGTTTATTTATTTTCTCGCAATCGAAGTGAAAAGTAGAGTGTATAAATCTGGTCTAAAAGCCATATTACCCCTCGAACTATTTTCCCTCACTTTGTTCGGGAAAATAACTATCTCGTGGTAATATGGCTCATTTTAGACCCTTGTCATACAATCTACTATTACATGGCAAACATTGGTCAATGGTAGGGTAAATCTATATTATATGGCAACATTATTATAAAACCTGTAGTAACGTGGAAGGGGTATAAACGCATTGTGGAGGGTGAACTCCAAACTAGCTCACTTGGTTGCGAGATCAAGCCCCTATTTCACCGAAGCTGACAGGTGCGACAATTGTCAAAAAACGTAATGTTTTTGGAACACGGTCACGTGACGTCTGAACTGACATACGTACTTTCATTTCGCTCCGTAATTAATTGCCATAAAAACAATTTGAAACAGTTTTCACATGAAAATCACTGCATAGTATAAAACAAAGTCGCTTTCTCTGTCCCTATATCCCTATGTATGCTTGAATCTTTAAAACTACGCAACGGATTTTGATGCGGTTTTTAATAGATATAGTGATTGAAGAGGAAGGTTTATATGTATAATAACATCCATTAAATAGTGCGAATCTGTGCGAAGCCGGGGCGGGTCGCTAGTAATATGATAAGCCATGAAAACACGAGAAAACAGAGTTACAGATCTATGCCCCTTAAGCATGCTCATGTCCCAAATATTGATCTTTCATACGCTATTTTTTACGTACACTACGCACAGAACGAAAATGAACTTCCTCAATTCTATCAAAATCAAACATTTATTCTGCAAATAGGCCACAAGGGCACTTTTAGATGTTAAAATATTAATTTACAATTTAAGAAAGTCTGACTATAATAAGTAATACATTTTTCATGTCAAAATATTAATTTACAGTTCAAGAAGGAATAATAATTTCGAGTTTACAATTATAACAAAATTAATGTCATACAGTGAAGATAAACTTGCAAAGTTATCTATTACAAATATTACAACGTCAGTAAAGTTAGAGATGTATAAGGTCTCAAGATTAAACAAGGAGTATAATGAAATTAATATAATATCCCAGAGATGTCACATGGTCTCTGAGTGTCAAAATTAAAATAAATTTAATATTGTTAGAGATGTATATGGTCTCTAAGTCACTGATAATAAAAACGAATCCACAACAGGATGATGTCTTGTCAATCCCCTATAAAAAGACACTAGTATTAACTTAGTCACTATGTCCTAGCAAGCATGAACAGACCGTTCTAAAACTATTTCCATACCATCAATCGAGAACTATTTTAACTCTGCGGTGACATACATGTATTGTACATATTATATACATATATATACGGAATTGGATAGTTGATTGATTGAGCGCTTGACTGACCTTAACCCGACACTAGGGTTGCCACAAGCTCGATTATTATAGTTTATGTGATATCTGATATCATGCTATGGAAGTCCAGTAGGTCAAACATGCAGCTCTCAAGTGGATAATCGGTATACAATAAGCCCAGTTGCAGCTGATAAAGATCTATAGCTTCATACGAAATCATCAATAGTAAAAATAAAGTACTTTTTCACCTCACTAGCTCGGAAAGCCCTTTTTTAGGGTTCCGTAGCCATAATGGCAAAAACGGAACCCTTATAGATTCGTCATGTCTGTCCGTCCGTATGTCACAGCCGATTTACTCGGAGGCTATAAGCACTACAATTATGAAATTTGGTTGGAAGGTGTATTCTATGAACCGCTACATAAAAGTAATGTGAAATTACAAAAAAATATTAAATTAGGGGGGGGCACTCCATACATGTATCCGGTGGATGAAAAAATCGCGTAGGGTATCGATGGATAGGCCTTTAAAAATGATATGGAAGTTTCTCAAAAACTTATCCATTTAAGTCAAGGTGAGTCATAGAAAGTGTCCCCCCGCCCCTTTAATTTCCAAACTATAAAGTTTAAAATTCTGAAAAAGATTTAGGTGGTGTGCATTAGTAAATACTTTCAACGATTTTTGGTTCGAACAATATAGGTTTTACGCTTTTTGAGTTTTCGCTTAAAAACTGTCTTGCGCAAATAAAAGGTCGTAAGAGCCGTGAGTTCCCTATGAAGGTACGATTTGTTTAGATTCAATGTATTGGATAGTGATTTTAAATGTGGACTATAACTATAGGGACTAGACTATAGTAGGTGTTGGTGCGGAACCCTTCATTGTGCGTGGTCCGACACGCACTTGGCCGGTTTTTTATTCTTTAAAAACAGGTAGCAAAGCTACATTTAATCCACAAGAGTGCAAAAAATATTTGAACGACGAACGTGCTATTTGTAACTTTTTAATACATAATAACATGTAAAGGCCAGTCCAGACAATCCAGCAACAATATTTTTATATTGTCCTGAAGTGTTAAAAAAACGTCAAATCTCGGGATTAAGTAGTGGACCTCGGGGATCTTACTATATTTAGGATGCAACTGTACTGGAATAACTTGGAATAACTTAATTTTACGTCTCGTCTCAGGATTCTGCTCAGGATTCTATATTCGAACCACTCGCTTCGCTCGCGGTTCAGCCATAGGATCCATTCGTTAGCTCGTAGTTCAATCCTAGAATCCGTTCGCTAGCTCGTGTTTCAATGCCACACTCGCGGTTAAAATACAACTGTCAGCAGGGCAGAAATGAAAGAATTTAAAAGAAATTTAAAATTTAAAAAAAATATTAAGAGGCAGCAAAAACGAGTTTAATAATTTAATATTGTTAGAGATGTATATGGTCTCTCAGTCACTGATAATAAAAACGAATCCACAACAGGATGCTGTCCCTCGTCAATCCCCTATAAAAAGACACTAGTATTAACGTAGTCACTATGTCCTTGCAAGCATGAACAGACTGGACTCCACAAACAGCACCCGATTACGAGTATTACGCGTATCTCAGCCATGGTAACCCTACTCACCGCAATACTTATTTATCGTATCTCTATCCATATGTATCTAAACGCATGACAGGGCAATGGCCGGCAAAATGAGTTCCCGGATTATTGAGGGTAATAATCTTACTTGATAACATCGCCAATACGTGTGTATGTATATATATTTTAACGTAGATTTAATGAAACGAAATGAAATGAAATACATTATTAATAACAATTGTTACAAGTCGAGGTAGGTACAATACTGAGCTTACAATAGTGTTTAACTATTATTAATTACAATTAGAATAATAGCAATATTGTTCCTGTAGCAACTTTTTTTTATTAACAATTAGATACTCATATGACATGTCACTTATCGTCATATTATATTGGAATATTTTTATGTCACAAATAATTTTACCTTATAAAATTATCGGTAGGCTAATACATATATAATTATATACTTAAATTGGAGAAGTATTTGTTTGCCCACTTTCTCATTTTGCCTACTTTTCGAACATTTAGAATTGTTTGTGTTGTTGCTGGAGTTGCGGGCGTCTATAGACTGCGGTGGCCGCTTACCATCAGGAGGACAGTACGCTTGTTTGCCACCGGCGTTGTATAAAAAAAATGGTTGTTATGTAAAGGAGATTTGTTATTATGTTTTTATGTAGTTTGTGCAGTTAGTTAAGAAATTGTTTTACCACTTTCCAATTCAGTTCGATTTCTGTTTTCGGACACGTGGGCCATATAGTATTAGTAACATAGAGCTAAAGCGGCAATTACACTTCGTCGTTCGCCGCATGCTGCATGCGGCGACCGCAAAAGTGTAAAGAACACGTTAGTCGGCCGCATTCGGCGATCGACAGCTGCCAACGCTTATAGCTTTGGCGTTGTAGATTGACGATCGGTTTAGCCTAGTGGGTAGTGCACCTGCCTGTGAAGCTGACGGTCCTGGGTTCGAATCCCGGTCAGGGCAAATATTTGTGTGATGAGCATGAATATTTGTTTCTGAGTCTTGGATGTTTTCTATGTATTTAAGTATTTATATCTATTAAATATATCGTCGTCTAGTACCCATAACACAAGCCTTCTTGAGCTTACTGTGGGGCTAGTTCGATTTGTGTAAGATTGTCCTCTAATATTTATTTATTTATTTACTTATTTTATAGGTAGGCGGACAGACTAATGTAAATAAAGATGACGTTTGTTGGCCTAAGTAGTTTAAAATGAATTCGGCGACCGCATTAGGTGAACGGCGCAGTGTAATTGCTTTACACATCAATATTAGTTTATTCTAAACCTAACATAAATAGGTATAAAAAAAAATCACTTTTATTCGCAAAAAGGCATTTCTAGCCTAACTCGTTTTTGGTCTCTCTTAATATTTTTTAAATTCTTTCATTTCTGCCTTGCTGACAGGGAGCAAAAACGTTAATAGCGTAAAGGGTGCGTTCAGAATAGGTTAAGGCCGCGTCGGACAGCGGAGCAACGTGATCCACAAAAAATGGTCTCGCCGGAAGACCAGCGCTGGCTTGTGAGTCAGCATTATGCTGAGGCGGGACCATTTCGTGGCAATTTTATTAGTTAATAGATAAAAATGTATTATCTTGTAGTATCTATGTCACGAATAAAATATTTTCATTTCATTCATTTCATTTCATTTCATTTTTGCTCCCTGTGCCTGGTCGCAGGCCGGCATCGAGCGGGGGCGGAGGCGTGGGCGGGGGCGGGCGGCCGCACGTGCGCCTATTTAAGTTATTCATCTAAACATCACAACAATCGATGTGGGTATACTATATGTGATAATCCACATCGAAAGGGACCTTATGGCGGCAGGCGCTTACGTTGCAGCTATTCACTATTGTATTGGAACAGCGGCAATAAAGGCGTGCCGGCCGCCATAAGGTCCCTTTCAGTATGGATTATCACATATGTATCTTAATCTAGCAAATTTTTTATTTCTTATACATTTTACCTGTTTATAGCGCCCTTCGCGTGCAATACAATAACGCTTTCAGAATGCTGTTGAGACTACCAAGATGGTGTAGCGCCTCTGGAATGTTCGCGGACGCTCACACGGACGGATTTCACGCGATCATGAGAAAAAAAATTGCATCGTTGATGGACCGTGTCAGAAATAGTCAAAACAGCATTTTGAAGGTGTTAGCTGATAGGTACAACTGTCCCATTCTTTGTCACTGGGTGGCACAGATAGGACACTTGTGAAATATATTAAATAGCCCTGATTGTGAATTATATTAAGTAGCCTTTATTATGTTATTCCTTTTAATTTTATTGAATCTATCTATTATGTAACCCCACTAACATAGATATAAGTACAATAATGTTACTAACCATGGGGATCCATCATTTTACCGAAAATCGTTACATCGATTATCATTTCCCATAACACTATTCGCAGAATTTTATTATCACTTAGGAATCATTCATCGAACTTCGTTAGATCGCTCAAACATTTGCTCGAATTACCTTTTACACAAGAATCAACTCATCGAATTTTAATTCAGTATTTTATTTGTTCATCGACGTAGTCGTTCATCGAATGGCCTTTAGTATAATTTTGGTTTAACGAAGGTTTCAGTTCCCAAAATTCTTATTACCTAGAACATCATTTCACCACTGTTTACTATTCTTGATATAAGTAAGTCTAAAATTTTTTTTTTTCTCTTCTTGGTGTACTCTGTAAAAGTACTCATAAACAAAAATACTCAAAAACAAAAATACCCAAAACCTAAAATGTACAAAACACCTGTTAGGGCAAAACCGACTGTAATGCGGATAGGTTAGAAGATTAAGACGGGAGCTTTGCTCCCGTCTTAATCTTCGGGGTTATTTTTTTATATAAGCCCAGAAAGACCAGTTAGGGCAAAACCGACTGTAATGCGGATAGGTTAGAAGATTAAGACGGGAGCTTTGCTCCCGTCTTAATCTTCGAGGTTATTTTTTTTATATAAGACCAGAAAGATTATACGCCTTGAAAAACCATGCTTGCTTGGTTGTTCGAGGAAACATTGTTCTTGGAAAGAATACTATATGGAACGTACTATCTGTGAATCAAGTTTCGTTAAATTAATACTATGAATAACGAATATTTCGATGAAAGGTAAATTTGATGTACCGTTACGCTACGATTAGAGACGGATTCGAAACGATTAACTATGAAAAGTGGTTCGATTATATAAAATGCAATGAATTGATGATTATGTGATTAGAAAAAAAAACCTAATGAAATTCGTTGAACAGTTTTCGGTGAAATGAAAATCGATGTAAGATATTTCGATAAAATAATAGACACCCACTAACCATATATGGATTTTATCCGAAATAAAATTATTTGAATTTGAATTTGAATTTACGTAATTTTTCTTTGACGACCGGTTTAGCCTAGTGGGTAGTGCACCTGCCTGTGAAGCTGACGGTCCTGGGTTCGAATCCCGGTCAGGGCAAATATTTGTGTGATGGGCATGAATATTTGTTTCTGAGTCTTGGATGTTTTCTATGTATTTAAGTATTTATATTTATTAAATATATCGTCGTCTAGTACCCATAACACAAGCCTTCTTGAGCTTACTGTGGGGCTAGTTCGATTTGTGTAAGATTGTCCTCTAATATTTATTTATTTATTTATTTATTATTTCTTTTTCTTAATAACTAAATCGAAACATATTCAAGATTTTCATCCCTCAACACTTTCATTTTAAATCCGCCGCCGGCGCCGGTGCCGGTGACAGCATCCGTTTAATTGCCGGCGATAAAACGGACATGCTAATAGTTCCCGTGTTTACGACTGAACGTTATTAATGGAACTCGACGGAATGGAAATTAACGTGACGATTTTTTTTTCGATAAATAAATATTAGAGGACAATCTTACACAAATCGAACCAGCCCCACAGTAAGCTCAAGAAGGCTTGTGTTATGGGTACTAGACGACGATATATTTAATAGATATAAATACTTAAATACATAGAAAACATCCAAGACTCAGAAACAAATATTCATGCTCATCACACAAATATTTGCCCTGACCGGGATTCGAACCCAGGACCGTCAGCTTCACAGGCAGGTGCACTACCCACTAGGCTAAACCGGTCGTCGTCGATTGAGTCGGAGATATCGTCATTAATGTAAGACCAGGAAAAACAAATAGACAGAGCACCCGGAACAGCCTAGTGACCCGCTTTCTAAAACCATGCCTAATAAGGACGCTCACGCAGACATCCTCCTGAGACCCACCATACAAATAAAAATACAATCGAATTTGAACCTAACAGATCCGATTACAAATTTGAATTTTATTTTATGTCAAATCAGTCAAACCAAAACAAATGCAACTCTATCACTTCAAAATTTAACTTATTTTCCGTTGACCATATTTTGTCCTTTATATAGGACGCGGGGTCTTAGGAGGATAAACTTAGTGTTTATTATTACATACAATGCGCAATAATCATCGCGACAACACTGACACATCGCGACAACACTGACACATTCGCGACAATACTGACACATCGCGACAACACTGAAACATATAGTCCATATTCGCGACAACACTGATACATATAGTCTATATTCGCGACAACACTGACACATATAGTCCATATTCGCAACAACATTGACACATATAGTCCATATTCGTCCCAGTACCGCCGCACACCGGGTAGAGTCACTCCGACCCAGGTCGGGCCTAGCTGAGTTTCTTGCTGGGCTCTTCTCAGCTAGGCTAGGTTTAGTGAACCAGCGACAAAACTCCCAGTAGCTCGATTCCACTCACACCTTAGATTCGGTTGAAACCGCTCAACAATCTCACTGGAGCGCAAACTGTTAGAGTATTCCAGTGTTCCAAACAACATGCGTGGTCGTGTCGGAGGTTTTCCCCTGGATTTTCCTCCAACCGCGCACTCCTATCGCTTTATTGGGCCCCAGTCAGGCTAAAAAAAAAAGCGCAATAATCAAAACGTGACCTTGACATCATTGTAACTCGTGCTAAAGTACTCTGGACATGGTATAGTTTGTATACGTGTGCATGAGCGCGTGCTTACTTATTGGGAATGGCTATAAATTCCAGCTTCACTGAGTTTTTCGTAATGCTAAGACTTTTTTTAACCGGCTTCAAAAAAAGGAGGTTCTAAATTCGGTTGTATGTTCTTTTTTTTAATGTAATCTCAGAACTCCGTCGTTTATGAACCGATATGAATTTTTTTTTGTTGTTGAAAGTATATGCTTCAAGGTTGGTCCCGTTGTTACCAGAATCTAGTTCTGATGATGGGATCCATGAGGAATTGAGGGAACTCCTCAATAGTTCAAGGGTAACATATAGTGATTTTAGTATTTTCGATAATAAATCAAGCATTTGCCTTCAGAAAATGGCATTTGGTGAACAAGAACTGCTAAAGAAGGCCACGGATGGTCATCCAAAACTCCTAGTGTTTCATGGGTGGCATTAAGATATTTCGATTTAGATACGGAAGCGACTATGACGAAGTCAATTTAAATGGTCGTGATGTAATGTCACCATCAACCTGATCTGGTAATTGAAGCCGGAAGGCAGGCAACGGAACTCCGTAATAAAACAGTGTAGCTTAGCCGTGTTTGAGCTTATTGGAATCACTAAAATATGTGAAATATATAACATTTTTAATAAAAAGTTTTATTTCCAAAAAACACTAAAAAGTAAAAAATAATTGCCTTACTTGTATTTGAAAAGTAATTAATATTTGTAAATACAAAATACAAATACTACTTACTTCTATAAGTTCTAACATGAGACTTTACTCTTCTTATTGAACGATGTACTTAGACGTACCTGTTGTAATTTTTGTAGTCGGTGCCATTTCGTCAACTTTAGACAATTTCTTTGTATGGCACCGGCTTCAAAAATTACAATAGGTAGTTAGGTACGTCTACATTGTTTAATAAGAAGCATAAAGTCTCATGTTAGAAGTAAGGCAATGATTTTTTACTTTTTAGTGTTTTTTGAAATCGGATTTTTGAACATGGCTTTTCAAGCTAGGCTCTCGAATAACATAAGTTTTTTTTTATAAATCTAGGTTGCGGGCTTGAACCCCTAGATTTATAAAAAAAAACTTATGTTATTTGGTTAAAATCCAAAAAATACATTTGAAGTTTATGACTTTAGGTCGCAATAGTCCTTTTATATAGTAACATTGAGAAAATGTCCAGAAACGTGTCAATTCAAACAGAAAATGGCCTCAACAGATGAGGTTTTTTAACTGATAAGGACTCTAAAGTCACGTGTTTAACCGATCGGTTACAGTGGCTGTTCCATAGATTCATTATACCAAAGTTAAAAAGTCCAGAGCAAACGTCCCTGAACCAGTTTTGAGCTAGATTCTAGGCTATCAGTGCATCGGCGTCGCTATCGGTTGCATCAGGTCGTTGAGCACGCCCCACAAGTTCTCTCATAGATGTCTGTTTTAAAACCTATACAGCAATAAAATTGGATACCTACTCTTATAGCACGACGTATGCACGAATTTTACGACGACCGGTTTAGCCTAGTGGGTAGTGCACCTGCCTGTGAAGCTGACGGTCCTGGGTTCGAATCCCGGTCAGGGCAAATATTTGTGTGATGTGTATGAATATTTGTTTCTGAGTCTTGGATGTTTTCTATGTACCTATTTAAGTATTTATATCTATTAAATATATCGTCGTCTAGTACCCATAACACAAGCCTTCTTGAGCTTACTGTGGGGCTAGTTCGATTTGTGTAAGATTGTCCTCTAATATTTATTTATTTTATTTATTTATTTATCTATTCATTGCACGGTCGAAACGCGCAACGCACTGCGGTTAGTTGGGATTACACGCAATCTATTAGGAAAACCGCTACCGCTGCCGCTTATGTCGCCGATTGAGGTCGTGACTGGGCCGTTAAGGTAGTTAATATGAGCTCTAAAATATACTTTTCTATATTGGTCAAATCAGTTAACCTTTTCAGATTGTTAAATCACGTATAATCATTTTGGTTTACTAAATATCACCTCAGTGGCATGTTATGTCATTTTGGTGGAAAAATTATCACTTCGGCGGCCGTCTTTGATCATTTCCGTGACTTTAAATAATTTCGGTGAGTAAGAAAAGACAAAGATATGATGGTGATGTGATGTCAAAAAAATAAACTGGAAAATAATAAATCTCAGCGAAGTGATAAAAACATTAAAAACAGGTGCATTCTCCTGAGGTTTCAGTCTGTTGTCTTAACATGGATATAACTTACAATCCCGCGTTATTGTTAACTTTTAGAAAAACATGAATAACTTTTAATTTTAAATAGTTTACACCATAAAATAACAAAATAGTAATAACAACAAACAATGTAAAAGGCAATTTTAAGAACTGACCAAAACAAAAGCAGTACTGACCGTAACTTGTATGTCTTATATTCTTTTCTGTGTAAAGTAATTTTTAAAAGTATATGTAGTTTAAAAATAAACCTATTATAGCTAGCGAACATTTTTTTTCTTTATTTAGCATAACCATCGATAAAAGTTACTAATTATAAACAATAATCAAACATATGATTTTAAACTAACATGGTCGAGAACATAACAATTATTACTGAAAACGGAATATTTACCATATATATTAACTGTATATCGGGAACTCGATACATCCAATATAAATGGTAAATATCTCGTTTTTAGTAATAACTAGCGACCCGCCCCGGCTTCGCACGGGTACAATTCTGATGCATGTATTATACATATAAACCTTCCTCTTCAATCACTCTATCTATTAAAAAAACCGCATCAACATCCGTTGCGTAGTTTTAAAGATTTAAGCATACATAGGGATATAGGAACATAGGGACAGAGAAAGCGACTTTGTTTTATACTATGTAGTGATTGTTAACAAAAATTCATTTCCCAAAATCCCGGGAACTCACGAGTCATATCCATGTTAAGAATAATGTTTGAGGTCTTTCACCCCAAATTGCATCCTAGATCCGATCACTGGTTATAAAGTATACATATTGATGCTGACTGTACCAGTTGTAGACTGTGGCACGTCGCGCCCATTTAAAGTAATGCTCCTTTAGTTTTCATTGAGCGCGGTGTTTGCGTATTCCCCTTTCCCTCCTTTCAGGGCCGTGACCCGGTCACGGCGCGGTGGGACCTGGGGGCTACCGTCAAGCGAGAACGAAGTATCTCCCTCTCTAATGGACAAGTGTGACTGAGAGGCAGATATAGACAGATTTGACGACCGGTTTAGCCTAATGGGTAGTGCACCTGCCTGTGAAGCTGACGGTCCTGGGTTCGAATCCCGGTCAGGGCAAATATTTGTGTGATGAGCATGAATATTTGTTTCTGAGTCTTGGATGTTTTCTATGTATTTAAGTATTTATATCTATTAAATATATCGTCGTCTAGTACCCATAACACAAGCCTTCTTGAGCTTACTGTGGGGCTAGTTCGATTTGTGTAAGATTGTCCTCTAATATTTATTTATTTATTTATTTAAATCAAAAATTAATTTACAATTTAAGAAAGTCTGATTCATCATTTCAGCCGAAAGACGTCCACTGCTGAACATAGGCCTCCCCCAATCCCTTGGGGGGGATTTGCCATAGTCGCCACGCTTGGCAAGCGGGTTGGCGACCGCAGTTTGATGGTGGTAATGATCGAAGGATGCTGCTGCCCACCCTCCGATTTTCCCTTATTCGCCTCCTACGAAACCCACGGGAAGAGATGGGGTGGCGCAATTCTTACCCGGCAACCACACGGGTTCCCGGCAACCACACGGGGCCGAGTCGTAGACGAGGCCGGATAAAATGAGTCCTCCAATCCCTGTTCCGGCCTCGGATTGGATAGTGGTTTTCTCAAATAATGTGAGGAAATAAAAATTAAAATAATTAACAGGTAATCAAGTAAATAGGAAGGATACATTTAGAATAAAGGAAAAATTGAAAAATTTAGGCACCGAGCAAAATTCTCTAAATTCTAAATTTGGGTATGGGATGGCGCATCACAACTGACGATTCTCAATATGATTTGAGACGTTAGTGCCGTTAATGAAGCATGAGTCTTCTGGTAGATGTCGCTGTACGCCTCCCTTAAGGCGTTTGTATAAAATAATAGGAAGGATAGTTTATTAGGAAACATTTTTTTTACTTAAAATCCCCGAATTAGTTGAAATCGAGTAAAATGACGATTTTTCGCAAAAAAATGTTTTTTAACTTATCATTGATAATAAATATAAGATTTGAAATCCTTATCCCTGAATTAGTCGAAATCGAGTATAATGACGAATTTTCGCAAAAAAAAGTTTTTTAACTCAAAATTGAAAATAAATATAAAATTTGAAATCCTCATCCCTGAATTAGTCGAAATCGAGTATAATGACGATTTTTCGCAAAAAAAAACGTTTTTTTAGCATATAATTGAGAATAAACATAAAATTTAAAATCCTTATCCTTGAATTAGTAGAAATCGAGTATAATGACGATTTTTCGCAAAAAAACGTTTTTTTAACTTATAATTGAGAATAAATATAAAATTTGAAATCCTTATCCCTGAATTAGTCGAAATCGAGTATAATGACGATTTTTCGCAAAAAAAACGTTTTTTAACTTATAATTGAGAATAAATATAAAATTTGAAATCCTTATCCCTGAATTAGTCGAAATCGAGTATAATGACGATTTTTCGCAAAAAAAAGTTTTTTAACTCAAAATTGAAAATAAATATAAAATTTGAAATCCTCATCCTTGAATTAGTCGAAATCGAGTATAATGACGATTTTTGCAAAAAAAAAACGTTTTATTAGCATATAATTGAGAATAAACATAAAATTTAAAATCCTTATCCTTGAATTAGTAGAAATCGAGTATAATGACGATTTTTCGCAAAAAAACGTTTTTTTAACTTATAATTGAGAATAAATATAAAATTTGAAATCCTTATCCCTGAATTAGTCGAAATCGAGTATAATGACGAATTTTCGCAAAAAAAAGTTTTTTAACTCAAAATTGAAAATAAATATAAAATTTGAAATCCTCATCCCTGAATTATAAGTTAAAAAGTTTTTTTAACTTATAATTGAGAATAAATTTTGAAGTCCTTATCCTTGAATTAGTAGAAATCGAGTATAATGACGATTTTTCGCAAAAAAACGTTTTTTTAACTTATAATTGAGAATAAATATAAAATTTGAAATCCTTATCCTTGAATTAGTCGAAATCGAGTATAATGACGATTTTTCGCAAAAAAAACGTTTTTTAACTTATAATTGAGAATAAATATAAAATTTGAAATCCTTATCCCTGAATTAGTCGAAATCGAGTATAATGACGAATTTTCGCAAAAAAAAAGTTTTTTAACTCAAAATTGAAAATAAATATAAAATTTGAAATCCTCATCCCTGAATTAGTCGAAATCGAGTATAATGACGATTTTTCGCAAAAAAAAACGTTTTTTTAGCATATAATTGAGAATAAACATAAAATTTGAAATCCTTATCCTTGAATTAGTAGAAATCGAGTATAACGACGATTTTTCGCAAAAAAACGTTTTTTAACTTATAATTGAGAATAAACATAAAATTTAAAATCCTTATCCTTGAATTAGTAGAAATCGAGTATAATGACGATTTTTCGCAAAAAATACGTTTTTTTAACTTATAATTGAGAATAAATATAAAATTTGAAATTCTTATCCTGGAATTAGTCGAAATCGAGTATAGTTACGATTTTTGCAAAAAACTGTTTCTTAACTTAAGATTCAGAATAAATATAATATTTGAAAACCTTATCCATGAATTACTCACAATCGATTACAATGACGATTTTTCGCAAAAAATGTTTTTAACTTATAATTCAAAATAAACATAAAATTTGATATCCTGATCCCTGAATTAGTCCTAATTTAGAATAATGACGATTTTTCGCAAAAAAAAAAAATAATTTGCCGATCTTTTTATTTTTTAATTTACTATTCGAGCACCATGTTTAACCGCACATAAATAAAGTACTAATGTAGTGTATTTTTAATATCGTAAGTATGGTACATTCTAGTACAGTGGTGGTTGGCAGTATGTAATTTTTCCTTTGTCAGTTTAATGTTAGTAAGCTAATTTAAAACAAGTGCGTGTCGGACCACGCACAATGAAGGGTTCCGTACCAACACCTACTAGTCCACATTTAAAATCACTATCCAATACATTGAATCAAATAACTTAACCAAAATTACAGTTAAATCAACCTATCTCAAAAACTATAAGAGATACTTTGATCAAACCAAAAATCGTTGAAAGAGTTAATTAGCATGCATCACCTCTATTTTTTTTAGAATTTTATACCCCGTAGTTATAAAAATAGAGGGGGGGGGACATACTTTTTACGACTTTGAGAGCTGATATCTCAAAAACCGTTCACTTTAAGAAAAATGTTTTTTAGAAAACTTTATATCATTTTAAAAGACCTTTCCATTGATACCCCACACGGGTATGTACATCGAAAAAAAAATTTTCATCCCTCAGTTACATGTATGGGGGGCCCCACCCCCAATTCTTTTTTTTACTATTTAGTGTCATAATTTTGTAGCGGTTCATACAACACATATTCCCATCAAATTTCATCACTGTAGTACTTATAGTTTCCGAGTAAATCGGCTGTGACAGACGGACAGACGGACAGACGGACAGACGGACAGACGGACATGACGAAACTATAAGGGTTCCGTTTTTGCCATTTTGGCTACGGAACCCTAAAAAAGAAGCAGCGGACTACAATTGATTTTTTTAGGTTTCTCATATCTACTTAAGGCCAAAGGCCAAGAAGTAATGTGGGGAGCCGTAAACAAGAAACTTCATGTCTTCATTTCGTGATATTAACACATACATTTCCGAGCCTGTTTAAGAAAGTATATTAAGGCGCGGTTTTATAAAGATCCGTTAGACCTTATGTTGGTTTGTTATGTCAAAAAATGTACTGAGTTACTGAAATTTGATCTGAGATTTGGTCTAACGGATTTTTATAAATCCCTTAGGCCGGGATTTAAGAGGCTCTCAGCTCCCAAAGACCTTCGATCTGTCAGTTTTCTAGTGTTTTCATGGGGCAGCGGCTAAAGAACAACGAGATTTACCAATAGTACACCATATTTACTTTAAAACTCACTGTGTTCGAGATTATATATCATCAAACTTTGTCAATTTTACGCCAAAAAACCAATTTATTGCACGTAACTTTTGTGAAATTGAGTTAAAAATAAATCAGGAAAATCTCAACAGCATGTGGAAATTGTACGCCATGGGTACAGCGCCATCTATCGGCGACTTTTGTTACAAATTTGAGCGACAGAATAACTTTGTATGTATGGTAGTTTTTCAAGGATAATTCTTTATAGGTAAGCCTTCTTTATAATTGTTCCGAATTTCAAATCGATAGCATAAGTAGTTCTTGAGATATTTAGCGATGTAACAGACAGACAAATTGAAAACATAAGGGTTCCTTTTTTACCATTTTGGTACAGAACCCTAATAAAAATCTCTCTTGCGTTGTTAGAGACAATATAGAGACAGTCAATAAGGAACTGTTACATGTACATTTCATATATATAAGTGCATAAACAACATACTAATATATCGCAAATGCAGAACATGATTGTAGTAGCAAACGTCTTCAAAGCTAAATTGAAAAAATTGCTAATAGATACCCTCTAAATACATATATTATTTTAGGTTTTAAGGTAGATAGGTGCATTAATTTGTTAAGAGCATGAGTGCATTACTCGCCAATAAACGTTGTGTTTGGCGAACGGTTGTTAATGTAAAACTGTACCTAACTTTTTTGGTAAATAAATTTAAAAAAAAATACAGCTTTTCAGGACCATGTTTGAAAAAAAATCATAAAAAAATAAGTAGTCAGTTTTTTTTAAATTTGGCTCTTGCATTTGTAGATAAAGGATTGAAGAACCGATAAGCGTTCGTTCCATTAATATATCCATAGTTTTGACGGAAATATCTCAACTCAAAATTAAATCAATGAATAGCGCATGGAGCCCCTTAATAGTTATTTGTTATACAAGAGTGCAAAGTTGTATTTTAACTGCGAGTGTGGAATTGAAACACGAGCTAGCGAATGGATTCTAGGATTGAACCACGAGCTAGCGAATGGATTCTATGGTTGAACCGCGAGTGGTTCGAAAATAGAATCCTGAGCGAAGCGAGTGGTTCAAAAATAGAATCCTGAGCGAAGCAAGTTTTGCAACACACGAGACGTAAAATAACTTTGCAGCCGTGTATAACACAAACTCACTAGAGCGAGGATTTTTTTTCCTCCTCCTCGTCCTAACGTTGACAGTTGTGTCCTTAATATAGTTGTCCACTACCTAATCCCGAGATTTGGCGTAGGTACTAGTTTTTTAACACAACAGCACAATATAAAAATTATTGTTGCTGGACTGTCTGGACTGGCCTTTACATGTTATTGTCATTTTAAATATTCTTTGCACTCTTGTAGATAAAATGCAGTTTCGCTATCTGTTTTTAAAGAATAAAAAAGGGCTTTCCGAGCTAGTGAGGTGAAGATAAAATTTCGTTTTCACACCTGCTATTAAGAAAAGAGTTATTGTTGACCTTGAATGAGGGATCAAAGATGTACTTTCCTTCCCTCATTTGAGGGCAACAATGACTCTTTTCCTCATAGAATGTGTGAAAAGCAGTATGTGACACTCTGTAGTAAAATCATTTGTAAGATATTTCATGTTTTTAGCAGCGAGCCTCATAGACGGTGTGAAAAGCAGTATGTGTCACACGGTAGCAAAATTATTTCCGTCTTGGGCGTAAACACTTGAATCCCTCGCTACGCTCAAGATTCTACTTTAGAATCCCTCGCTACGCTCAGGATTCTATTGTAGAATCTTTCGCTTCACTCAGGATTCAATATACCGCCCTCGCCGTAAATATATAATTTTGCTCCCTTGAGACACAATCTACTATTCCAGTTCGCGGTTGTCAGTTTGCACACACACAGTTACTTTAGACCCTAAAAACATTATTCATAAATCTTATCATACTTCTGTGAACTGAAATAAAACGACTACTACTTAGTTAATTGGAAATAACACTAAAAGTTCGACCCTTCTATTATCATGAAAGAATGAAGAAAGAAACAAATGATTTTGTTAATTTTTGTTAGTTTTTTTTTATGTTATAGGGGGCAAACGAGCAGACGGATCGCCTGATGGTAAGCAATTACCGTCGCCCATAAACACCTGCAACACTAGAGGAGCCTTTCAGAAGGGAATACGCTCTTTTCTTGAAGGTTTGAAGGTCATATCGGTCCGGAAATACCGCAGGCGACAGTTCATTCCATAGTTTGTTTTTTTTTTAATTATTTCTGATTAAACTGTTGGGTCATTCTACTTTTATCATTACCAATTTTCTATTACCAAAAAAATCTATGATATGTATTGAATTAGTGTACAAGAATTAGGATTTTAAAAAGTACCTGAACCTAATAAAAGGAATTTTTAGGTAAAAATACATAAATATTGCTGTAAAATTAAACTTTGACTAACCTTTAACTTAACTCTTAACGTTGTAATTTTAATTGTAGTATAATTTGCATGCCCAGTAGCAGGCAGAATACATTGTACGAATATTATCATTATTAACATGCGCTTGACTGTATTCTAGCGAATAAATTACTTTTGACTTTAAAAGGTGGGTAACACAGTGATAAAAACCATTTTTTCTTACAAATCGTGAGACATCCAAGGACCACTGACTCGATTTATAGATATTAGCTGTGGTTCGTTAATTACCAAAACCATCGGAAGTGATACTGCAATTAAACCTCTTTCTAAATAACAATACAAAAATATGAAGTGAGGGCCAAGTATTCCAAAATATGCATTTATAAAATAATGTAAAACTAAAATAAAATAATGTAAAGTATAATAACAATTAATAATAGATTGATAGATTATGTATTAAAAATGACCTTAGTTAATAATATTACCTAATGCTATGCCCTAACAGGGCCCATGTGAGACTGAAAATATTATGTATAAGATCTGTAATACCATGGATGCAATAAATAAAAATAAAAAATAAATAAAATAAAATAAAAACTATCTGAAAATTATGTACATGGAAAAGTAAAATGGCCCATTTGCCAAATAAAAACCACACGGAAGAAACCTGTTAGAACCATATTAAATAAGGTTGTCTATTGTTCTATGTATTACCCAGTATACGAACAAATTAAGGGATTCAAACATCGATATCGCCAGAAGCCTTAAATCATATCATAGTTGTTAAGTTTTAAACAGTGGCGATACCGATGACGTGGACACGTAGACAGTGGCGCCGCAGAGCGGTGGCCGATACGGGTACCTAATCCGTTTGCCGCCTTTTCCGCAGCCGCCTTGGCAGATGGGAAATTAAAAAAGTAATGGAGGCTTCTTGAAGCAATTATCGATTGTTAAAACTGTTGTTATAACGTTGTAAATTAACATAAAGCAGAATAAGCATACTGATTGTACAAAATACTATTGAGATAATTCATTATACAGGTATTGTACGGAAATATGGACTTTCATTTAACAAACCTCATACATGTATATTCCATTTCCTCGGTCATAAAAGTTAATCATCGTCCTAATTTGGATTTCGGACTAATTACTGCTTTAATTATTGATGTGACCCTTTGGGGTAGGTATGGATGTACATCGAGTGAGTTAGAACGGCGAATAGGTACACTAAGGCTCGGTTTTATAAAGATCCATTAGACCTTATGTCGGTTTGTTATGTCAAAAAATGTACTGGGTTACTGAAATTTGATGTGATATTTGGTCTAACGGATCTTTATAAAACCCGGCCACAGTGTACTTACTTTGCGAAAGCGTGAGTTAAATCATTTTTTCAATACATGCAATGAAATATTGACTTTATGTTTGTTATAACAGGCTTCAAAGTGTCACGTTTCGGGCGGAACAACTCGAGAGAACTGTAAAGGAATTTCATACAAAATTGAAAGCCTAGGCCGGGAAGAATTTTTTATTTTAATGTAAACATGGCGTCTGTGTTCATGAACAGGGCTGCGATCGCGCAAGCACTATCGTATTTTTTCTCTCTGTCGCTCAAATGACATTCCTCATTGGTAGAGCCCCAGGGTAAACAGCTGAATTCTATTTATTTAGGGTTCCGTAGCGAAAATGGCAAAAACGGAAGATTCGTCATGTCTGTCCGTCCGTCCGTATGTCACAGCCGATTTACTCGGAGACTATAAGTACTACAATTATGAAATTTGGTAGGAAGGTGTATTCTATAAACCGCTACATAAGTGATGTGAAATTACAACGCACATAGTCGTGTGGGGGTGGTATCCATGGACAGGCCTTTAAAAATTATATTGAGGTTTCTAAAAAACTTGTCAATTTAAGTCAACCGTTGGTGAGATATTAGCTGTCAAAGTCATAGAAAGTGTGCCCCCCCCCCTCTAATTTCCAAACTATAAAGTTTAAAATTCTGAAAAAATTGAGGTGGTGTGCATTAGTAAATACTTTCAACGATTTTTGGTTTGAACAATATAGGTTTTACGGTTTTTGAGTTTTCGCCTAAAAACTGTCTTGCCCGAACAGAAGGTCGTAAGTGCCGTGAGTCCCCTATGAAGATACGACTTTTTTAGATTCAATGTATTGGATAGTGATTTTAAATGTGGACTAGTAGGTGTTGGTACGGAACCCTTCATTGTGCGTGGACCGACACGCACTTGGCCGTTTTTTTTTATCACTCTTCCATAGCAAACGAGCGTACGGCCGTCTGATGGTAAGCGGTCACCGCAGCCTATAGACGCTTATAACTCCAGGGGTGTCACACGCGCATTGCCGACCCTATAAAAATTTTAACAGCTCTTTCTTGAAGAACCCCATACTATAGCCCCTTGTGAAAACCTCTGCAGGGAGCTAATTCCACCACCGGAGCGTCCGAGGGAGGAAATTCCTCTGAAACCGTTCCTAAGCTGAGATACGCGTCATACTCGCGATCCTTACAAGAACATAGTGACTACGTTAATACTAGTGTCTTTTTATAGGGGATTGACGAGAGACATCATCCTGTTGTGGATTCGTTTATATTATCAGTGACTTAGAGACCATATACATGTCTAACAATATTATGTTAGTCTTAATTTTGATGCTGTACATCTCTGCATATGGGATATTATATATTTCATTATACACTTTGTTTAACACATCTCTAACTTTACTGATGTCGTAATATTTGTAATAGATAACTTTGCAAGTTTATCTTCACTGTATGATATTAAGTGTGTTATAATTGTAAACTTGAAATTATTATTCTTTCTTGAACTGTAAATTAATATTTTGACATGAAATATGTATTATTATAGTCAGACTTTCTTAAATTGTAAATTAATATTTTGACGTGTAAAAGTGCCCTTGTGGCCTATTTGCAGAATAAATGTTTGATTTTGATTTTTGAATTTGAACCTATATATAACAGTTCTTTTAATGTTTAATTAGGCACAGTTATAATTCACTATCAGTTACTTATATTATAAACCAAGTGGACATAGCACGAAATAACAATACATAAAAAAAACCTTTCATAATAATATACACATACACATTTTTTTTTGTCTTTAAATGAGTAATTTCCGTTTATAGTGACACAAGTCATCTTTCTTATAAAATATGTATGAAACATGCTGTTATTTTATGTTGTTTAACACTTTAAGATTGAAGAGAATAATTGAAGTTTGGAAGCTACAACTCAAAAACGATTAATTTGATGTTTTTTTTCTTTTACATCGTGCATACTTTCCTTATAAGTGTAGATATATTTGTGAAAACTTTACTGGCTTATGATCTAACTTAATTTATTATTATGTGTGATTGATGCTGTTTGTTTTCCTTAATAAAGAGTAAAGAACTTGAGGGTCCTTATCAGTTAAAAAATGCTCTTCTATTTAGACGATTTTCTGATTGAATTGACACGTTACTTGATATTTTCTCAATGTTACTATCTAGAAAGGACTATTGCGACCTTATGTCATAAACTTTAAATGTATTGTTTCGATTTTTCTTTAAGAAATATCGTTTCAAACATCACTCCAAATCGACCATTTTCAAGCTAAAAACTGTTTTTTTCCGCTTAAATTCTACTACACACAATAAAATCAAAAAATGGACATGTTACTATCTAAAACTTTAGTAAAGTTATCGTATCCTTTAATCAGTTTAATGGTATTTTCAATACTTTCGTTATAATTTGAAATCAAAACATTTTAAAACTTATAAGGCCTCTTGGTTCTATTCACAATAACTCCGCAGTTCGGTATCATTAACCCACAGCATTGAGCAAGATTTAATATTGTTCTGCATTTAATGACTGATGTTTCCAGAACGTTCGGTCAAGGTTCACTTTACCGTCAGTCCACTTAAAGGTCACAGTTTTATGACCGCACGAGAGACTGAGCTCGTCGGACGTTACGCTAACCAATCTAGACTTCCAGTTCACCTGGTTAGTAAAATACAAAGTCTTAGTGTAAAAGGTCGGTCGAGCAGAAAGCTTCCTAGCAATAAGAATATCTTCCTCTTTTCCGAAAAAAAACGGGACTGCGCTACAATGCGGGATGTCTGATATTTTTACGGTAATATGATTTAAATATAAACTTCGTTCTCATGCCCATAATAACCAATAATATTTTTTGACAGCTGGACCTTACTTGACAGTGGCGCCAACTGGTGAGCACAAAAACGATAGCCCTCATTGCTATTTTTTATATCATGCTCTTACCTAGTCATCGCTCCTTCCATACAAACACCCTCCCCAAGGCCAATGACGACACATATGCGCCATGCCTCTACGTACGATTTATTTAAAAAAAAATTATACAACGCCGGTGGCAAACAAGCGTACGGTCCACCTGATGGTAAGCGGCCACCGCAGCCTATAGACGCCCGCAAGTCCAAAGGAGGCACGTGCGCGTTGCTGACCCTTTATAAGATTTGAGGATGCACTGTGTTGACAGCAGAAGGAACACATTTAGGTCCCGCGCTCTCAACACAGTACATCCTCGGGAGCTCTGGCAACCTTGCTCACCATCAGGAACACAACACTACATACGTGTATAGTAGATAATGTTATTATGGCTGTGGTCTTCTGCAAGGCGGAGGTACTTCCCCAGCTGGGCTGCTCTAAATTTGAGCAAGATGACATTTTGCTGTGCCTTACCTCTCTCACAAGGCTTCTTTCGCTACAAGGCTGATAATCGCAGATACGCGCTACGGCGTAGCACACGTAGCGATCGTTGGCCTCGAATGGGATGACTTCCGCGATAAAAACACTAAAAAGTAAAAAATAATTGCCTTACTTCTAACACGATACTTTTATGTACGCTTCTTATTGAACAACTAGCGACCCGCCCCGGCTTCGCACGGGTGCACTATTTAATGGATGTTATTATACATATAAACCTTCCTCTTCAATCACTCTATCTATTAAAAAAAACCCCTTAAGTCACTTTATCTATTAACAAAACCGCATCAAACACCGTTGCGTAGTTTTAAAGATTTAAGCATACATAGGGATATAGGGACCAGAGCTCGGAATAGGTAGTGCCTATTTACCTAAACTTCGCGGAAGGACGTCACTAAGAGTGGTTACAACCACAAAAAATAATTACTTCTTTTTATTGAATGTGGAGTTTCCCGGGATTTTGTGTGTTATTCTAGACGCTTAATACTTTTCTCTTCACTTATAAATCTTGTTATATTGCATATTATTTGTTTAATTACCTTTAAATAACAATCAGTCATTAAAAATATAATATGGATCGAATTGAATCAAAAGGATTCCGAAATTTGATACTTTTAGTTGACTTAGACAGAATTATACTCCTTTCTTCCATGAGAGGGGACCTGTGTCCAGCATTAGGGCGTATTGGTGATGAGACAGAACTATAATATCGTATAGAAAATTCCGACATTCATTCCGACGTTTTCAATCTTTTACAGCACTCGTGGTCACGGAATGTATTTTAAATTCATTATACGCGATATAATCGGTTGAAAAATAGTTTTATTTAATATATAAGTACATGTATACCATAATATTAGAAATAAATTAGAATACATCTGTACGATATTTTCTATGCCATATCATAGTTCTGTCTCATCACTAATCTATATACTCCCTAATGCTGGACACAGGTACCCTCTCATGGAAGAAAGGAGTATAATTCTGTCTAAGTCAACTAAAAACTATCAAATTTCGGAATCCTTTTGATTCAATTTGATCCATATTATATTTTTAGTAACTGATTGTTATTTCAAGGTAATTAAACAAATAATATGCAATATATCAAGATTTATAAGTAAAGCGAAATGTATTAAGCCTCTAAAATAATACAGTAAATCCCGGGAAATCCCGCATTCATTAAAAAGAAATAATTCTTTTTGGTGCTTGTAACCACTCTTAATTACGTCCTCCCGCGAAGTTTAGGTAAATAGGCACTACCAATTCCGAGCTCTGATAGGGACAGAGAAAGCGACTTTGTTTTATACTAAGTAGTGATGTAGACGTAAGTTACCTATTGTAATTTTAGAGTCCGGTGCCAACCAAAGAAATTATCTAAAGTCGACGAAATGTTCTTTGATAATAAAAAAAAAGAAAAACTAAGTAGAGCTATAGTTATATTTTTTCTGTAAAATATACATTCATATCAGTGTTATGTAATAGTTTCATTTTTTTTTCATTTTCCCTCATCAATCGAAAATGACTCAACATAATAAAAAAATGTTTCATAATAATAATAAATAAATAATAAATATTTGGGGACAATTTTACACAAATCTACCTAGTCCCAAACTAAGCAAAGCTTATACTATGGGTACCAAGTGACGATATACATACTTATATAGATAAATAGATACTTAAATACATAGAAAACATCCAAGACTCGGGAACAAATATTCGTGCTAATCACACAAATATATGCCCTGACCGGGATTCGAACCCGGGACCTCCAGCTTCGTAGGCAGGGTCACTACCAACTAGGCTAAGGCGAAAAGAACTAGAATGTGCAACTCAAGCCCTTTCATATGACACCCCAGTTGACATATTCACTAGACTTTCAAATTTTGAACCACCTGTTATCTGTCATTTTTCACAGTGAATAAAAAAAATATTAAAAATAGTCATGTTCTATGTATGTAGGTAAGCCTTCTTAATAACTATTCCAAATTTCAAATCGATAAATAAATAATAAATAAATAAATAAATATTTGTGGACAATCTTACACAAATCGACCTAGCCCCAAACTAAGCAAAGCTTGTACTATGGGTACTAGGCGACGATATATATACTTATTATCTATATAATATATATACTTAAATACATAGTAAACATCCAAGACTCAGAAACAAATATTCGTGTTCATCACACAAATAAATGCCCTGACCGGGATTCGAACCCGGGACCTCCAGCTTCGAAGGCAGGGTCACTACCAACTAGGCTAAAGCGGTCGTCACAAGCGCGATAGCACAAGTAGTTCTTGAGATATTTAGCGAAACCATAAGGGTACCTTTTTTACCATTTTGGTACGGAACCCTAAAAAGGCTCATGGCGTCTTTATTAACAATTTTCGGCTTCGCCTCAAATTGTTACACACGCCACCCGCCTTTTTTGAACCCTCTTATACAACTATTCTCATAAAATACTATATCAAGTGTCGTATAACTTTGTTTAGATGTGTGATAATCGAACTCCTGTGAATACACCCGTAATGGGTGCTCAGAGAAGCAATCGACAGGAAAGTTTGTTGGTCGTTATTGCCCTTTAGTTCACGGACCCTTTTATCGCTCCCACGGGGATTACATTTGGAGTCAAGTTCTTTCTTGCCATTTCCTCTCAATCTATGAATGGAAGCATGTGTCCAGCAGCGTCAGTCAGTCAGTCGTCAATCAGTGCGTCAATCAGTGCGTGTACGTCTTGTCCTCAGCGAGCTATGAAGCGAGCTATGCTTGGAGTCTCTTAGGGATCGTATCCGGAACGAAGTTATTCGTCAGAGAACAAAGGTTACCGACATAGCTCAGCGAATTAGTAGGCTGAAGTGGCAGTGGGCAGGTCACATATGTCGCAGAACCCATGGCCGTTGGGGCAGACTGGTTCTTGAGTGGAGAGCGCGTGTCGGCAAACGTAGTGTAGGACGCCCTGTAACTAGGTGGGGCGATGATATTCGTAAGGCAGTGGGCAGGGATTGGAGGAGAAGAGCTGAAGACCGAGCTCAGTGGCGTGCCATGGGAGAGGCCTATGTCCAGCAGTGGACTAACACAGGCTGATGATGATGATGTCCAGCAGCGGATTACTTATTAGTAGCTGGCAGTTCTAAATTTTACATCTTTATTATGTGCCGACAAGGCACATAATTCTAAACGGATAGGGTAGTTCTCTTATCTAAGTATAATTAATTTACTTACAACTTGACAACTTGAAATTAAAAACATAGATATGTAATACAAAGTATAGTGGGTTAAGTTAATGACACGTAAAAGCTACTTCTATGAATAAATTATTGAATTGAATTGAATTGATTGGTAATCTTATGTACGTGCGTAAGATAAGTTAGAGATTAAGAGCGTGCGAGATGCATGGATGATTATGTATGTATGTGCTAGTATATAAGGACAGTATTATCAATAATAGTTATTTATTATACAAGGGTGCAAATTTTAATCGTAACACGAGCTAGCGAATGGATTCGAGGGTTGAACTACGAGCTAGCGTATGGATTCTATGGTTAACCGCGAGCGACGAGAGTGTTTAAAAAATAGAATCCTGAACGTAGCAAGTGTTGCAACACACGAGACGTAAAATAACTTTGCAGCCGTGTATAACACAAATCTTTTCATCTCACTAGAGCGAGGAAAAGATTTTAAACCGCTCAACCAATCTCACTGGAGCGTAAACTCTTAGAGTATTCCAGTGTTCTAAACTACACGCGTGGTCGTGTCGGAGGTTTCCCCTGGATTGTCCCCAGGCTACTCTCCAACCGCGCATTCCTATCGCTTTATTGGGCCCGGCCTATAAAGCCACAGTCAGGTTAAAAAAAACATAGTGTGGTTATATAGCTAGAAGACCATAAAATTATATGTAAGTACTATATTGACACTTAGTATGTATTTTTAATTGTGTTTGTATACAAATTTCAATTTAAGTAGCCATAATAAACCCTAGCTCGAACTAATGGACTCTTAACCCTTTCTTAGTATGTTCGTTTTTATATTTGAAGTTGCACCGTCCACAATTTGTCTGCTTTGCCCTAATGTTGACTGGTAGAGAATGCTTATGGCATTAAGTCCTCCTTTTGAACGATAAGTTTTACTTTTGTGCAATAAAGATTAAATAAATAAATAAATTATCACAATAAATAGTAAATTAGACAAATTTGTCGCGAATTGTTTTTGTTGCGAATACTTTTAATGATTTCGACTAATTAGTCAAAATCATTAAAAGTATTCGTAAAAATGTTGTCTTTTTTAACAGTCCAAATGTAAATTGAAAGTTAGCAATAGAATTCTTACGTCACTCCAATAAAAAAGAAATTGTACGGCAAATATGTCCTTAAACGCAAATTTTCACGACTGAAATGGCAAATTACTCGTTTCCATACAACGGGATTACGAGGCCATTGCACTGTGACGTCACATTTCACTGCCTATCAGTATGGAGCGTTTTCAGTGCTCGTTAGCTATGCTGTACTTTACCTCTCGTTTACGTCTTTTGTGTTGCTAATTATAGTTGGTCCTGTATAAACACTTGATCATCTGTAAAACTGGTTCGAGTGGCACTATATTTTTTTTTATCTACACCCATACAGTAAATCCTCTTATATGTGCTCAAAGTGTAGGTAAGGACCAACTTTACAATATCGCGCCGGTCCGGGGCGCAGATGGCCATAACAGCATCAAAAACGGTATCGTTATGGCCACCTCCGCCCATTACGATACAGGCTCGTGCTCAAAAAGACTTCAACGAGCTCACAAACTCGAACTCCTGCACTTTCAACGCAATGGTGCCTCAACACATGAAAGAGGATTTAATGTATGGATGTAGATAAAGTAGTGTATACAACTGTATATAATTAGGCCCTAAAACACGCGTATGGTTTTATGAAACGAGCGTCAGCGAGTTTCATAATAGGATCACACGAGTGTCTCATTATGTATCAGTTGCTTAAACCACTATTGTCAAATACCCAGCACTTTGTTGGTGGATCATTTCTTTCCCCTTTTTTCTGCACCTAAGCACAAACGTGCTTAACATAATGCGATTTTTATCACATTAGTTTGCTTCTCTCTCTACTCTCTTAGCTCTATGATTTTAGAAAGAGGCACAGCAAAATGTTATCTTGCTTGAATTTGGAGCAGCCCAACTGGGGAAGTACCTCCACCTTGCAAAAGACCACAGCCATAATAAAATTATCTACTATACAAGTATGTAGTGTTGTGTCCTGGAGGTGAGCAAGGTTGCCAGAGCTCCCGAGGATGCAGTGTTGAGAGCGAGCGACCTAGTCCCTTCTGTTGTCAACACAGTGCATCCTCAAATTTTATAAAGGGTCGGCAACGCGTACCTGACTCCTTTAGAGTTGCGGGCGTCTATAGACTGCGTTGGCACCTTACCATCAGATGGACCGTAAGCTTGTTTGCCACCGGCGTTGTATAAAAAAAATTGTTAGTTATTTCTTATGTGTTGGGACCAAACTGAAAAGCAGCGCCGTACACACCCAGCACATGCTGTGCCTGGAATCCATTGCCTCATCTTTTAAAAATAGTAGATTGTGTCTCAAGGGAGCAAAATGATATATTTACGGTGAGGGCGGTATCTTGAGTTCTGAGTGAAGCGAAAGATTCTGCAATAGAATCCTGAGCGTAGCGAGGGATTCTAAAGTAGAATCTTGAGCGTAGCGAGGGATTCAAGTGTTTACGTCCAAGACGGAAATAATTTGGCTACCGTGTGACACATACTGCTTTTCACACCGCCTATGAGGCCCGCTGCTAAAAACATGAAATAACAAATGATTTCTATGAGGAAAAGAGTCATTGTTGCCCTCAAATGACGGAAGAAAAGTACACCTTTGATCCCTCATTCGAGAGCAACAATAACTCTTTTCTGAATAGCAGGTGTGAAATAAAAAATTAATACCAAGTAAAGAGTATTGTTTGTCAGTTGTTTCAATGTTTGCATTTGTTAGGTTAAGGTTTTTGAACAATATTTTTTATCATTCATATTATATACTTATCAATATTAATAGCGACAAGCTTTAATTATTGTATATAGGTACGTGTTTACGATGCTGACATATGTCACATATTTTCAGGTAAAAAGGTTATAAAACAAAAATAGATGCAAACGTAATTAAAATACAAACTTAGTTATAGAAATATTTTTTGATGATAAAAATGAAAAACTAGATAGAGCTAGTTATATTTTTCCTGTAAAATATACATTGATATAAATGTTATGAAATAATTCTATATTTTTTCTTGGTAAACTTCGGAGATTAGGGGGGGGGGGGGGGGTATTTTTTTACTATAGCCAAGTCAGTTAAATAGTTAATAATTCTAAACTAAAAAAAAACTCCACGATCGTAATGATGAATACAGATCATATACTCATACGGTATTATATTAAATACATCATCATATCTAATCTTTTATAATTAAGATTAGTAGTTAAGTATAGAAAAAAATGTAACTTTATTATGAATTCAATGAAATAAACAGTTTAAATTTAAATTAAATGATTTTTTTTTGTATGTAAATACTAGGATTGTAGAAATATTTTAAACCATTAAATGTAAGACTGTAGGTATCAAAAAATTATTAAAAAATCCTTTTTTAAATATTAGTTTATTTGCTACTGATGAGTACTAATGCGAACAACAGTGAAAAATAAATGGTTCTAACTTTTTTATATACATTCTTATTTTTTGTGCCTGAAAAAGATAATTCAAAGAGCGAAAAGCACGGTCCATAAAAAATAAGAACAATTCGATGAGCGCTTTTTTAAATTTCCCATTTACTCAGACTTCGTAAAAAATAATAGAAATACTTACATAGGGTCGCGTGCAGTAAAAACAGTTAATTCACACCACTTTAATATTTACACAACAACACAAGAATTAAAATCTAACACCTAAGTCCCGTCACCACTGCGAAGCATATTGTGCACTACGTCGGCGGTCCACACGGTATTACAACCACAGCCATATTTACAAAAAAAAAGAAATTGAGAAATTGAACGGTTTGAATTTCGAACACGCCTTTATTCGGCCTTTATATTTTTTAATTTTTATTTTTCTACGCGAGTTGGTCGAAGTCGTCTCGTCAGGGCGGACTGGCGCGCGCAGCCTCAAGGACCAACTTCACGCCGGTTGATGCGCGCGCACGGTGCAAGAAAAATGGCCGACTTCGGACCATTCTGTGACCTCATTTTGGGTGATGAATTATTTTCGAGGCACGCATCCTTATTTGTATGGTTTGTCGTTAAATGTCTGCAATGTTTAATTTTCTAGCTTGAAGAATGCGGTGGGCGTATATTTTAATAAATCATTTTTACAGCAAATTACGAAAAGTTAGCGGATTACTCGCAGGTTCATACTTATCTGAAGTGATACTCAGTGATGACCTCTGTCGCCTGACATGGTGTGAGCCATCATGTCAGAGCGGCTCAGATGAATGTCGATCTAACCATACAGGTCACGTTAGTTAGACAAATAAGACTAGTGGCTCTGTGAGCTGTAAACCTGACGTTTATTTTTTGAAATTTTCCAATAACTACCTCGAAATAAAAAGTATATAATTATAGAAGCGGCTCACTAATTTCACAAGAATCGGTTGAGACATGAAACCTTTAGAGGAGATCAACCGAAATTCGCCCGCAGAAACTTAAAAACTCATTAAAAAAAACACTTGACCATAGCAAAAATTATCACTTCAAAGCTTAATATCACGCCAACCGATTCTTGAAACAAAAAATGCTCTCAGAAAATTTATAATATTTTTGAAAGTGCTATCCAACGATACCCCACACGATGGGGTTTGGAAGAAAAAAAAATTGCACCACCACTTTAATGTAGGGGTGGTACCCTAAAAAAATATTCTTATGGTTTTATTCTACCGTTTTGTCGGCATCATTGATATGTATACTCATGCCAAATTACAGCATTCTAGTACTAACGGTTACTGAGAAAAGCCGGGGACGGACGGACGGACATGGCGAAACTGTAAGGGTTCTTTGTTTACTACGGAACCCTAAAAAATTATTTTCATAATGTCTAAAAACTGACTTGACAAAAAAACCATGTAATTACCGAACCTGCTCACAAAATTTCACGAGAATCAGTTGAGAAATGCTACCTGTAGGTGAGAACAACCGGAAATCTGGTGATCCAGAAATCCGGAATCCGGATATACGTAAGCATTTTTGTCGAAGCTGAAGCAGAGACCTTCGTTTCACTCGTTCAAATATGGTTTTAGTTTCGCATAGCCAAGCTTGCGTGACCACTCTGTATTCGAGTAGGTATTTACATGTTGTGTGTTGTACTAAAACGGACAGTAATCGCTCTTTTTGCGATAAAACCGTCTGTTGTTTACATCTACTTAAAAGTTTGATGTTCTTTATTAGTATCTCATGTTGGAGTGTGCAATAAGGAGTATATGTAAAGGACGGATCCCTTCGATATAAATATACTAGCGGCCGCCCGCGACTTCGTCCGCGTAGATTTTATATGGTAACAAAGATATAAATGAGGTTTATTTGTTTCTGTTAATTGTCTGATGCTATTAATCTTTGGTCAAAATTACTCGAAAGAAAAAAATATTATCCGCCATCTTGGATTTGAAAATGGATGTAACTTTCGGAATCGGTACCCCGAGGAACTACAAAGATGACCTCATATCGATTTTAAAGAAAAATAAATGTCCGCCATCTTGGATTTGAGAATGCATATCATTTTCGTAATCGGCACCCCCAGGAACCTCGACGATGACACCCATATCGATTTTTAAGAAAAATAAATGTCCGCCATCTTGGATTTTAAAATGCATATCATTTTCGTAATCGGCACCCAGAGGAACCTCGTACTTAGTACTTTAAGTAGTTTCGGCTGTGCTTTGATGGTAGATCACCCCTTCTTCTTTTATATATTTAGATATAGTAAACAAATTGAACAAGTAAATAATACTAATTTCTTAGGAGTCACAATAGATAGCAACTTTAAGGGTCAATTTCAACAGTGCATGATTTTTGTATCATTCCGGTGTGATTCTTTGTTTGGGAGTTTTTCGTGGATTTTTTAATATCAAAAGACACTTCAGACTATATTATGAAAATCTTCTAAAAGGGATGTTGATATCTATAACAGTTTTTGAGATAACTGAGATTAAAAATGAAACTCACAACAGAATGATAAATATACACTGGGGATGATAATAACAGTCCACAGGAATGAAAATTAGAGCACATACATCGGAATTAAAAAAAAACTCCTCAAAATTATAAAATTATTTATTTTGTACTGCTAGTACCTGAAAACAATCATTTTCACTACTCAAGACCGCTTTATAATAAACTGGTGGACCACTTCAATTTAATAATTATACTAATAAAAATAATCATTCACTTTTTCAAAAAAAACGCATTACAAGCAGCAATGCTACAAACAAGTAATAAAAACTAAAAAAAAATCTTTCACGTAACCAGTAAAAACCTCTACTGACTGGCCTGTTAAGACAACGGGACTTATGTTATTTGTGTTATGTGTTAAATATGAATAATAATAAGTAATTGCTTCTTAGACTATAGTTTTATGATTTATAGAAAAAAGTACTAGGTGTATGATTTAAAAACACAAGCATTTTGTATATAAGTTAAAAATAGCGTAAATGTCCAGAGGCTTGCATCCTGTTTATAAAACACTTCGTAACTAGTTGTAAATTTTGATAGAAAGAAAAAGAAAAATCATTGTTCATGTGGTTTGGAACCCTATACCTTTTTTTTCTAGAAAACACAAATCTGTAGTATAAGAAACATATTTCAGTAATGTTAAAATGATATTACGGAACTATCTTTTATTTTTGTGTTTTGAAATTTGTATTTTGTAATGGACAATATTATTATTTATCTGACTGACGATTCCGAATGGAAGATGCATTTATTTATCTGTTTACTTTTTATCATGTTTTGTATTACTCTGGTCGACATTATGTTATTTTTATTTTTCCTGTTATGACGATCATGATAACAATTCTTGTAATTTTGACATGTGTGAAAATTTATAACGTAATTCCTTATCATGAAATAAATTATCTAAATCTATCGTATGACTTTTTACACCAATTTTTGAAATATTTTTTTCATTAATAAACTTCATATTTAGCACTTCCAACCGACGCCTGTCTGTGTAATTATTACCATCTTTTATAGTAAAATGCTTGATCCGTTTCGGAAAAACTAATTACGCTAATAATCTTGAGGAGAAGTACATTTAAAATCGATTTAATATATTTTCTATATCTTAATGCGCGAATAATCAAGTAAATTGACAAAACTCGATATAGTGAAACATATATTTAAATATAAATACTAGGTAATAGGCATATATGACATCAAATAAATATATTATACTCAGTAAAAATAATCATTAATTCCTATATATAGCAAAGTGAAGCTACATTTCTATTTAACTACACCGGAAACACCGGAATGAAAACGGCGGAATGATAAACACAGGATAAAATTAATTTTTAAAAAAAGATCAAGCCACTTATTCTTAAATTAACAAGGTTCTAGATATCACAAATATATATTACATGTTATATATTAGTTTCAATCGAAACAGATAAAAAATAAAAAAGATATAGCAAACTCCGGAATGATATTATTTTTGTCCGCGTATCACGGCCACGATATACTCATGTGTATAGCAGGCCGACGAATTACCGCACCAGGTGTCCTCCCTCGCCGAACACCGCAGCGTAACTGATTCTCGAAGTGCGCAGGAGACGGGGGCTTACCGAGTCAAACTTCGCAAATAAATCGTTGACAAGCTTGGTCCGCGGTGGTCCGCGGTAATGAAAAAGTTTCTCGGGACAAACATTTTCGCACATTATAAAATGGTTAGGTACACATGAGATTTAAAGGAAGCTATATTTATTGTTGCCTATTTAGCTGGTCTTAAAATGAGGCTAAAATATTTTTATTATCATACATAGTTTTCGAGTTAGGCGACATTATGCAAACAAAACCAGGTTAGGGACAACCCACCTTGATGAGAAATTGGTGCTTTATATATTTTTTTAAATTATTAAATACATTAATATTTAAGTTTTAGCTATTGCCCGAGGTAGTTAACTGGGATGTGTTTCCGAAAAAAATGGTTAATTATTATTTAAACTTTCTGCACCTGCGTTCTCAGTCTTGCCAACATTTTTTACTGCTTGGGAAATTGACCCTTAACTGGAAGTCTCACATCGATAAAATAAATAAAAAACTGTCCAAAACCTGTTATGCACTATCTATGCTTACTAACGTCACTTCAATCGATGTTGCAAAGAAGGCGTACTATGGAAATGTTTACCCTCTCCTTACGTATGGCCTAATATTTTGGGGTAATTCGGTTAACATAGAATCTACATTTCTTCTTCAAAATATATGTCTGCGAATTATATTTAAGCTTAGAAATATGGAATCCTTAAGAGACGTGTTCAAAGATAATGAAATATTAACTCTGACATGTATATATATATATATTTCAAATTTGTTTATTTATTAAGGATCGAAATGACATTTTTATCAAAAAATAGTGACTAAAAATAACGTCCGGTCACAATACAAATATGATGTATGTACGGTAAGACCTTCTAGCTTTATACTAAGCAAGAGTGCATATGTCTATGGAATTAAAATATTTAATCACTTACCAGAACATATTAAGTCACAGGATGGGAATAGGTTTAAAAGAAACCTCAAGGAGTGGCTGTCAATGAAATGTTTTTATAATTTTAATGAATATTTTTGATGTTTTGATGTTTAAGATTGTATTTAATATTAATTTATTATTGTACACCCGAAACGGTCAAGCTGTTGGACTTTCTATACTTTTGACATCCGACCTAATGGAGGCTATCGTTTTTGTGCTCACCAGTTGGCGCCACTGTCGAGTAAGGTCCAGCTGTCAATTTTTTTTATTGGTTATTATGGGCATGAGAACGAAGTTTACGTTTAAATCACAACCGTGCTGTAAAAATATCCAACATCCCGCATTGTAGCGCAGTCCTGTTTTGTTAGGAAATAAAGGAGGAAATAAGTTTCTGAAAGACAAAACTGTCTCAAAGTACTGACAATCACTGACCCGTAACTCATATTTGCCATAATGAAGCTCAGGTATTGAAAAACAGGCACCATATTTTTCCAATTAGATAGTAATCCGCGTACCGCAACCATAAAGAGTGACATTTGACATTTCGGGGACCCCACGCTACACTAGCGCCTCTAGCGGCGAATTCATACGCGATAGCCCCCATTGAACCTACACAGTTTCTGACAATAAATTTATCTTTATCTTTAATAATTTCATTTGCCATAAAAATAATTTTCTATGAAACCGTAACATTTTCAGGATAATTGACATAAACTTTGTATAAACACTGCTGGGCAAAGGCCTTCTCTCTTTTCCTCTATTCGGCCCTATTGTTAGCTTGTCCCTGCCTAGTTAGGAAGTTTGTTTTATCACCATCAAATTCAAAAGTTATTCTCCTGCCGGTGGAGTATTTTTCCATTTCCCCTCTCGTAAGTTTTTTAATAATCCTAAAAAGCTAGGTTTCTGAGAAAAACTATTTATGGCAAACGATGATTGGGTATAGTATATCAATCGTTACATTTATGCCAAATATAATTATAGATTTCATTAGTAGGGCCTTTCTATTTTTTCATGTACATAATTTTCAGACACTTTTTATTTTTGGAATACTTTGCACTCGCTTCACATTTTTGTATTGTTATTTAGAAAGAGGTTTAATTGCAGTATCACTTCCGATAGTTTTAGTAATTAATGAACCACAGCTAATATCCATAACTCGAGTAACTCAGTGGTCCTTAGATGTCTCACCATTTGTATGAAAAAATTGTTTTTACCACTGTGTTACCCACCTTTTACAGCAATAAGTTAGTATTTAAGTATTTTTACCTATACATTCGTTTTGTTATGTTCAGTGCCTTTACCATGAGTTTGAGTGACCGTACTCGCTAGCGACTGCGTAAACGATTTAGTATGCCGATTCTTAGTTCTATTTCGTAACCGCCAGAGGCGCTGTACTTTTGCCGATACAAATTTTTACGGAGTCGCTAGCGAGTACGGTCATGTAAACTCATGGTAAAGGCACTGGTACTATTTCGAAATCCCGTTTTTGTACACTAATTCAATACTTATCGTACATTTTTTGTACAAAACTGGTCATGAAAAAGTAGAATGAACCAGTAACCCTTCTAAAGAGATCTCACTTACCATCGCCCAAGATCTCTTGTGCGATGTCGACTGACTGCTGTAATCGAGCGGGCCGTGTTCGTGTTACGCGTAACAATAATATGTTTATGTTACGCAACTGGGGCACAAAGTTATTTGTTTTTTAACGTAAATAGGGCGTATTTTGTTTACCGCAATGTAGAATGGATTGCAAGGAAAAAGGGATTTTACTGAGAGATAATCTTTCATTTTTTTCAACGTTTAACTCAGATTATGGCAGAAATGAAGTATTGATATTTCCAATACATTGATTTGGACGCAAAAAATGGCTCCGTTACGTTCTAACGGAACCATTTTTTGCTTTTATTGACCGAGTGAAACGAAGGTCTCTGCTTCAGCTTCGACAAAAATGCTTTCGTATGTCCGGATTTCCGTTTGTTCTCGTCTACAGGTCGCAATTCTCAACCGATTCTTGTGAAATTTCGTGAGCAGGTTCGACGGTTTTTTTTGTAGAGACGGTTTTTGGAAATTTCCAAAAACAATTTTTTATCAATCATTTTGTAAGTTTCTGCGGGCGAATTTCGGTTTGTTCTCCTCTACAGGTCGCATTTCTTAACCGATACTCGAGAAATTTTGGGAGCAGGTTGGATAAATATACAGATTCTTTTTGTCGAATAAGTTTTTGGAAATTAACAAAATATATATTTGTTCAACGGTTTGTCTCCTCTACAGGTCGCATTTCGCAAACGATTCTCGTGAAATTTTGTGAGCAGGTTCGATATTCATAATTGATCTTTTTTATAATGTCGGTTTTTGGAAATGATAAAAAAACTCACTCACGAGGTGTACAGCTCACAGAGCCACTAGATAAGATAAGATAAGATAAGATAATTTATTTGCAAAATTTAGTCAGTACAGTTGGAATTGTCATTTTAAAAACTTACATTATACTTAAAGAAGCATGCAAATATTTACTTACAAGCTATGGGTTATTAATGAATATATTAGGCATTATTATTACATTACTAATTAAATATTATACATGTCATTCATTATCAAAACATGAATACAATTATAAGCTACTACAGTACTAGTTATATTTAGTAGAATTTAATTTGGAGTCATGTATGAAACGATATATTCTTTATGAGATATCCAAAAAATACATATAATAAGTACATATATATGATTTATTTCATTTTTCACTTCTTATGCTTGAAAAGTGTGTCATATTAGACTTGTCAAGCGGGGCTAAAGTAGTACATTTAACCCCTAGGGAAAATATGAATACATATTTATGATTTACAAAACATTCAATTTAGACCAATCATAATAATTCACCTATTAAATCCACCAATAACAAAACACTAATTTAACCCTTTAAAAAATATTTGGTATTGGGTATTAACAAACTAGAATACAGCTTTACTAAAATCGACCAATCAGAAAACAGAATTCATTTCTCTAAAGAGTCTAAAGATTAAGTTTGTAGTAGTCCCTATTTCACAATAATTAAAAAAGTGATTAGTTCGTTCGAGCAACGCTTTGAAGTGCTCAATGAAGGTGAGTTAGTTTTTTTGCGCGTGAATGTTGCGCGCGAACCGCGGTGTCTATTTTGTGTGTCAAAGCATGAAAGCAGTTTAGAAAAACCGGCCAAGGGCGAGTTGGACTCGCGCACGAAGGGTTCCGTACTAGTATCTATAAAACAGCAAAAATAACTTAACCAAAATTACAGTTAAATCAACCTATCTCAAAAACTATAAGAGATACTTTGATCAAACCAAAAATCGTTGAAAGAGTTAATTAGCATGCATCACCTCTATTTTTTTTAGAATTTTATACCCCGTAGTTATAAAAATAGAGGGGGGGGGACATACTTTTTACGACTTTGAGAGCTGATATCTCAAAAACCGTTCACTTTAAGAAAAATGTTTTTTAGAAAACTTTATATCATTTTAAAAGGCCTTTCCATTGATACCCCACACGGGTATGTACATCGAAAAAAAAATTTTCATCCCTCAGTTACATGTATGGGGGGCCCCACCCCCAATTCTTTTTTTTACTATTTAGTGTCATAATTTTGTAGCGGTTCATACAACACATATTCCCATCAAATTTCATCACTGTAGTACTTATAGTTTCCGAGTAAATCGGCTGTGACAGACGGACAGACGGACAGACGGACAGACGGACAGACGGACATGACGAAACTATAAGGGTTCCGTTTTTGCCATTTTGGCTACGGAACCCTAAAAAAAACATGCTACCAAATTACATATAAGTTCGCCGTGGAATTAATTGTTAATTTTGGATGGCTAACCTTTGTTTATTTATTTTCTCGCAATCGAAGTGAAAAGTAGAGTGTATAACTCTGGTCTAAAAGCCATATTACCCCTCGAACTATTTTCCCTCACTTTCTTCGGGAAAATAACTATCTCGTGGTAATATGGCTCATTTTAGACCCTTGTCATACAATCTACTATATTATACCAAGTACTCCTGTTCTTAGGTAGTAACAGAGACAAAGTGTCAAGATACCAATCAACTCACACAGACCCTTAATCATCTGGAGGCACGGTAGTGCCCCTGGCAAGTCCAACAAAAGAAAGAGGCAAGGCTGTATTTACTATCCTTTTCTCGAAGCGATTCAGGCCATTTTCAACATCCTGTAATTTTATGCTGGCTAAAGCTATATAGAACCCTGAATTTTCAGTAACATATAGGGCATAATATGATTTAGATATATTCTCAATAATATTACGGTGTCACACTGTCTGACCGATCATCATAATTCTAAGGTAACATAATTTGTTTTTAGCCCATCATGTCATAAGAAACCTATAAATATTGCGTTTCAGAAATATACAAACTGCTTAAGTAAATTTGTAAAACATGTTATACAAAGTTATACTTTTGTAGTTCCTGCATCTATGAAGAATTTAGATGCAATCATAAATTTGCATTGACACATATACAAAAGAAGTGAGATCCCGTAAAAACATTCCATGTAAAAATAGGTCAAGTCTAGAAACTCTTTCACCGTAAAATCTTGTGACATATTATGAAGAACCAAGTCAGGCATTGTTATTGATCTTTAGGTATTTACTTCCTAAATTAAATTTTGTGACTTAGAAATCACACAATAGCACATAGTTTTAAGTATGCAACAATTAATGAATGAGGTAAAGTTGTGTGATTCTCACGTCTCAAAATTTTATCTAATAAAGACAAATAACTGTAACGATGCGTGTATCGAACCATTACATACAAACTTTCTGGCCGTTTTTCTGACTTATCTTTTCTCTAAATTTTAAAATTTGAACTACATTTTCGAATTCCACGTGACGTTGCGCAGCCATTATCGACAGCGCAGTTCGATCTTGATTTCCGATCGATAATCATCTTACTCGTTATTTTAATAAAATTAAATATATTAGAACTAAATACCTACTGAAAACAGTGAAGCTCTATGATATTATTCGTATTGTGATCGAGAGATTTGTAATCTGTTATTTTCTACAGTGCAGTGTATTATACTGGGCACAACATTGTAAGTTTCCATACCTATTTGTTAATTTAACCCATTTAATACGTAGCTGAAGCGAAAACTCGTCGATATGTGTATTTTGCCTGTCCTAACCTACGGTGCACAAACATGGACGTTAACTGAGATCCAGAAATCCAAATTGAAGGTTTGCCAGCGCGCTATGGAGCGCTGCATTTTGGGTGTCAAAAGGACGGATCGTGTCCGAAACACTACACTGCGCTCTAAAACACGCATTGCTGACGTAGGTAAAAAACTGCCAGGCTCATGTGGGACTGGGCCGGCCACGTCTGTCGCATGCATCCAGATAGGTGGGCTAATGTAGCCACCAAGTGGGTGCCACATGATGGACGACGCAGACGGGGCAGGCCCAGACGGAGATGGCGGGATGATCTGGATGCATTTGCCAAGAATCGGGAGGAAGAAGCGCTCAATAGGGAGATCTGGAAAACATGGGGAGAGGATTTTGCCCAGTAGTGGGACAGCCAATAGGCTATAAAGTAAGTAAATTAATACGTAGCTCACCAATAAATCGTAGGCTAAACGCATCATCATGTTGGAGGTGCCTTATTGTTTATATGAAATAAATACCTTCTTCCCTGGCTTCCAATCTTTGCTTCCCCATCCAAAAACCCACTCCTGTGGACCTGCGGACCTCACAATAAGAATGCCTGACTTGGCTCTACGTAATATCTCACAACTTTTTACGGCCAAAGAATTTCGAGACTTGGCCTATCTTTACATGGAATGTTTTATGGGACCATATTTACACATAACGCAGATCTATAGGTTACATGTTCGTACAGTCGCGCACGAAACTCCACATTAAGTGACAGCCTAGACAGCGGGCGGAAACACTTGAGAGCGCGATTGTGTCGATGTGAAGTGGCGATACCGGTGTATGCGACCGTACACACGTTTACTGGGACACGATACGAGTATAAAAGGGGTGCTGGCTGATATTCAAATCAACTACTTTTTATAAAAAAAATGCGTTGTTAGTATGAACTTTATAGGGAAATCAGAACAAGTGAAGTCACGACTTATCTATGGTCAATTATCGTTCAATTATACATGTCTACATATTTAGAAACTAATGGATCTGAGCTGTATAGATCTCACAAGTTTTTTTTTAGAAAATTTCCAAAAACTGTCTCAACAAAAAAATCTTTATTTGGGTCATTGTCAGATTTAATAATAATAATAATAATAATGATTTATTCAGCAAAATAGTTCATACATGAGTTTGTTAAACAATTATCCATCAGACTCCAAACTAGGCTGAACCTGTGTCTTGGTAGTCTGCGAGTCTGCGTTTAGGTTCGCTTCTTTTCGGTGGACACATCAAAAGTTAAGGGCCACAAAGCTTAATTTTGGATTGGTCTAGTAACCCGCACAAACGGTGTTTCCGTAACTATAAATCCATGTAATAAAAACATAACTTATATGTACGTAAGCCGTTAACTATATACCACCGGGTGGACAACTTGTTTTTACAGCTGACAAGACCCATTTAAGTATTGAACCTGATAACAAAATTTCACGAGAATCGTGAATGCGAATCGTAGGGAGAACAACCGGAAATCTAAAAATCCGGAATTCCGACATACGAACGAATTTTTGTCGAAGCTGAAGCGGAGACCTTCGATTCACTCGGCTAATGATTAAAATAGCAACAATAAGTTGTAGCGTGAAGTTTCCGAGTAATTTCGTGAGTTTGTTTTGTTGGTATTATAAAGACGAATTTATTTTTATTGTTACCAACATCCCTATTATCGGTAATTAAGTACCAACCTCATTTATATGAAACACGAAATATATCTAACTAGAATATAAAGCTAGAAAGAAGAAAGAAAGAAATATATTTATTTGCTAGAATGTAGGTACAAAATGGTGACAGTTATACAAAACGAGCCATATACATTCAACCAACTGGTGACATGCAAAGTTAATATTAAGAAATTTAGAAATAACATAAAATAGAGAGAATTTGGACTGCGCAACTGATTCGCTACTTTAGATAACGGCGTGTATACAGTCTTAATGGAGATTCTCTTGAGTGCTGTTCCAACTTTGTCCGTTACTCCTTTCACATATGGTAAAAACGCTGATTGTCTGCTAACCTCAGGATCTTTCCCTCCTCTTGGTTGTACGCTGCATCATCCCAGCATACCTGTTTCTTGCGAGTACCTCCTGGACATGGGCTAGTTCCTCATCTCACATAGATGAGGAACTAGGTCACATAGATCGTTGCCCTGTAGCCCGGGCATAGAATATGGCTACGGTATCCTCTGCCTGTCGTAGAAGGCGACTAAAAGGGGGTCCTCGGGGTCGTAGACGGTCGTAGTTGGGGGCTACGATCGTCTAGAAACATAGCGGGACCCACATAAGTGGACTCTAGGGCGGCACTGGTGCGTTCCGTAGGAGATCCCAGAGCCGCCCGAAATGGGTTGAGGAGGACAAGCGGGGGTTTTTAGTCGGTGCAAGTCCGACATAACCACCGCTCGCCCCCATGGTGCGGAGGTATCCATAACGGATTTTCCCCCGTCGAAAAAAAAAAAAAAGGTCACATAGGTCGTGTGCTCTGTTAACCAGCGACGTAACCACCCAGTGTCGGAAGGATGTCATCCCATACCAAAATCCCGGTGTCTACAAGGTGGAGTGCAGTTGTGGGAGTGTTTATATTGGCCAGACAAAGCGAAGCGTTCCGGAGAGGGTGAAGGAACACATAGCGGCAGTCAAGAATCGCCAAATAAACAAGTCCGCGATAGAGCACCTAATAACTACTGGATCGAATCACTGGATTGAGCTGCATAAACCCAAAATCCTCTCCACTGATCGCCATTATTACCCACGAGTGGTACGAGAAGCGATTGAGATCAAAAAACACCCAAACTTCAATAGGGAAGACGGTTTCAATCTATCGGCAACTTGGGGACCAGTGATACAAAACCTAAAATCTCGGGATAAATCTTCGGATTTGTGTGCGGATACTGTGAGTGTTGTGCGCCGTGCCCTAGACAATTAAAAACATAGTGGACGGGTAGAAAACTTATCGGGTCTAGCCTTCACATTTTTATAGACTTTTGTAGGGTATTCACATGTTGTGTACCCATGTCTCCGTTGACAACTTGCTGAGACGAGACGTCAGTTTAACCGCGACCAAGACCGGTGCAACCCGTGTCGAAACGTCGGTAACAAAGGTAAATACATAAATATCGCGTTAGACCCGTTTAAACAAATCTTTAAGTAAATTTCCTTACTATATCAGTAATCTCTCAGATGTGGTGGTGCCTGATATTCTTTTTGATGGAATCTCTATTCCTATGTCCTCTGCTCTTAGGAAGTTGGGCATCACCATGGATCAGACGCTTTCTTTGCCTCATATTGCCGAAGTGAGTCAAAAAATATTTGGATCTCTCCACGCACTAAGGCGCCTACAGAATTTCCTTCCTCTGCATACTAAGCGGACTCTTACTCAGTCTCTTCTCCTTCCTCTTCTGGACTATGGGGATATCGCGTTCCTTGATCTCAGGGAAGAGCTACTTGACAAGCTTGAGCGCTTGCAAAACGAATGTATCAGGTATATTTTCGGTCTACGCAATTATGATCACATCTCCAACTTTCGTTCTCAGCTTCAGTGGTTGCCGATCCGCCGGCGCAGAGATGTGCATATTCTGTCGTTACTGTTCAACACACTTTTTAATCCTATACTGCCCCTCCATACCTTACTGAGAGATTTAGATACATGGCTGATGGCAGTGGTCATCGTCTAAGGTCCAGCGCCAACCTTACTCTTGCCCTACCGTCTAATAAGACGCGAACATACTCTAGATCTTCCCCGGTACGCGTTGTGAAGTTGTGGAACGAGTTACCCTTGTCAATAAGACAGCCCCAGTCTGTCGCCTCACTCAAGAGTAATTTGAAGAAATTGTGGCTCTCCAACGACTTGTGATTTGGTTGAATACTATATATATTTATTTATGTATATTAATTTAAATACCTATATATTTATAATATGTATTATATGTTTAGTTGTTATATATTTATTTAGTTTTGGTTTTAGCTATAAGTTTCCTTATTGAAACGTTTTAGTACACTGTGTAAGTTTGTCTATCTCATTCTCCCACTCTCCACTCAATCCCTCAAAGGTTAGCTGCAAGAGATCCCTCATAGGGATAAGTTCGCCTTTGTACTCTAATCTTATGTGACATGTATATTGTTTTAACCTGTTATTGTGTACAATAAAGTGCTTACATACATACGTACATAAATTTCTATACAGGTATTAAATAAAACCGGTTTTACAATCCCTGGTTTAAATGCGAAATGTGTGTCTCACATAGACCCTAGCGTACCATATTCTGTTGTAGCGCAGGTGTACGCTCCGGGCTACGAGCCCTGTGGGACCCGCGTGTTAATATTTGGCGGTGTCTGCCCTTGACCCGTGTCGCGTGCTATCTGTCACAGTTATTAGGGTAAACGCATTAGTGTTGGACACTTTAAGCGGACATCAAGCACCATGCATTCATTAATAATTAAAAGGTCATGTTAGAAATGTATTTTTGTATTAAAAATTAATAGCTCTTATTTCTTTTAAACTAGTGGCTCTGAGCTAAGAAGCTACTCCGAAATTCGAAATCTGAACTTCGTATCGTACCGTCCCTTTCACTCATATAGTGTTTAACACGAGAGTGAAAGCGACGGCACGCTACGAAGTACAGGGGCTGCAGACCACCCGAGTTTTTTTTTTGATTTTGCAAGACACTGACTCATCAATAAAATTCTATATAATTATCGAACCTACTCACAAAATTTCACGAGAATCGATTGAGAAATAGAGGAGAACAACAGGAAATCTGGAAATCACGGAATCCGGAATTCTGACACACGAAAGCATTTTTGTCGAAGCTGAAGCAGAGAACTTCGTTTCACTCGCCCGAGCCCGGGCATCCAACTATATTTACGATGCAACTGCATTGGAATAACGCTAGGACGAAGAGGAGCAAAACTCCTCGCTCTAGTGAGGTGAAAAGACTTGTGTTATACACGGCTGCAAAGTTATTTTACGTCTCGTGTGTTGCAACACTCGCTACGCTCAGAGTTCTATTTTTGAACCATTCGCTTCGCTCAGGATTCTATTTTCGAACCACTCGGTTCGATCGCGGTTCAACCATAGAATCCATTCGCTAGCTCGATCTTAGTTCAACCCTAGAATCTATTCGCTAGCTCGTGTTTCAATTCCACATTCGCGGTTAAAATACAAATTTGCACCCATGTGTAATCCTAAATATAGTTGGATATCAGGGGTCGGACCTAATCCCGAGATTTGGCGTAGGTACTAGTTTTTTAACACAACAGCACAATATAAAATTATTGATGCTGGACTATCTGGACTGGCCTTTACATGTTATTATTTAACTAGTCCACATTTAAAGCGGCCAAGTGCGTGTCGGACCACGCACAATGAAGGGTTCGGTACTGTTAGCAACACGTGGCGCCACCTAGCGCCGCCGATTGAAACCTGACTTAAAAACCAGTACTACCGCGCGACGAGTTAATAAAGGAGGATGAAACGACCGGTGCGCGTCATTATCTGCTGGACTTTGCTAGAGGCAACATTAAAAATTAAATTAAACTGTACCTAATTAGTGATGATTAGAAATAAACCTTATTTAATAATCTGAGTAATTTATTAAATAGTTTACATCAGAAGTGTGTAGGGACAATAGATTAGCCCACAAGTAATGGGTAAGCACAAGAAGAAACGGGCGCGTTCGAGGCGAAGCCCAAGTCCGAGCTCCCGCTCCAGCAGCTCGAGCCGCGAGGCGCGCACGCCCTCGCCTCCTCCACGGAAAAGACAAAAAAGGAAGTCGAAAAAGGTACCACAGGAAACTGGCACTGAAACTGTGAGTACAACTTCTATTACACTGCATAACATGATACCGGAATTTGACCCTCTGCGTGATAATGTAACTGCCTGGCTAAACGTGATAGAATCTTACGCGAGTACATTCTCTTGGACTGATAGTATGATCCGTTATCAAGCTCTAAATAAGCTGAAAGGTTCGTCAAAAACTTGGTACGATTCATTATTACGTAACGATCATAGTTGGACTACTTGGATGTGGGTAGACTGGAAAGAAAAAAATCGGTCAACTTTTCAAGTAAAACAAAATATGTTCGAAATGCTTAAGGAAATAGTTGAACGAAAACCGGTAGAGAATGAATCGTTATACGCGTTCTTCTTTGAGCAAAAGGCGAAAATAGATAACTTACGTCTGAACTTCTCGGATTGTGATATTATTTCAATTATAATCGGAAACATTGGAGACAGTAACACCCGTGCATCAGTAGAAGCGAGTAACTTTCAATCATGCGACAGTTTAGCAGGATTTTTGTATAGTCGCACATACCATTCAAAAAATGCAAAAGGTGTCTCATCACAACATAACACAAATCGCGAGAATACTGCTAAACTGTCCTCATCGAACCAAACGACGTCTCAGACCGTAACTCTTTCCACCAACCCGGTCTCGCTGCCCTCTAACTCCAATCAACAAAGTGCGGGATCGTCCCAGCAACGTAAGCCTCTCGAATGCTTTAATTGCGGTGGTAATCATAAAAGATTTCAATGTACTATTAAGTGTGAATTTTGTGGGAAAAGGGGACATTCTGAATCAATCTGCTATAAAAAGAATGCAAACACACCTGTGAATTCGAACGTAAATAAAAACGAAAAACAGGAAACAAAACGGGTATCTTTCCCAAATTCAAAGGATAAGTTCTGCAAAACTATTAACATTCACGATTTCACTCATGACGCGTTCATAGACACTGGTAGTAGTTGTTCCATTATAACAGAAAGCTTAGCCAATCAGTATTCGTTACCTACTATCCTTCTCCCGAGTCCCGTGACATTGCAAGGCTTTTCAAGCGACAGCATGAAAACTGTACACAAAATGGTTAAAGTAAACATCAAATTAGATTCAGTCTATTTGGAGGGTGTGGAAATGTATATATTAAATGAACTATCTGGTTGCGACATATTGATTGGCCGAAATGTCACGGAACGATCGGATCTCATGTATTCTCGAGTGGGGGACGCGTTAAGATTTGAATATGCGAGTAAATACAATGAGTTCTGTACTGTCGTCGCCGATTCAGGTTTGGAATTCGACTCAGACTCTCATCACAGTGAGTTGATGACTCTATTTAATATGTATCGAGAATGTATTGCGACTAATGTTAAGGAGTTGGGGAAAGTGAACTCGCATAAGATGACAATTAAATTGAGTGATTCCAAACCTGTTCAGTGTAGACCGTACAGAGCTGCGCCAGTAGATAGGAAGAAAATACGAGAAATGGTAGATGAACTTTTGGATAACGGGATAATTAGAGAAAGTAATTCACCTTATTCGAGCCCCGCTCTTTTAGTAAACAAGAAAAATGGGGAAAAGCGTCTGTGTATAGACTACAGGGCCCTTAATAAAGTGACAGTGAAGGACAAATACCCAATGCCACGCATTGAAGACCTTATAGACAGACTCCAGGGTTCTAGGGTGTTCACGAGTCTTGATCTCAAAAGCGGTTATTATCAAATAAAGATGAGTGAAACAGACGATTCAATCTCAAAAAGTGCTTTCATTACGGAGGATGGGCATTACGAATTCTTACGAATGCCCTTTGGGTTAGCCAATGCGCCATCGTGTTTTCAGCAAATGATGCACAAATATTTAGGCAACCTACGATTTGGCAAAGTAATTATTTATTTAGATGATGTACTGATTGTGAGCGAGACGGTAGAAGAAAACCTGCAACTTTTAGAGCAGGTTCTCAAAATATTCAAAGACAATGGCCTGACTCTTAATTTAAAAAAATGCCATTTTCTAAAAAGCGAGATAGAATTTCTTGGGTACAGGGTTAAACAGGACAGTATAATGCCTAGTGACGTTAAGGTACAAGCAGTGAAAGACTTCCCTTCCCCGACCAATATCCACCAACTACGTCAGTTCTTGGGACTAATAAGTTATTTTCGTAAATTCATTCGAAATTGTGCTGTTTTGACAAGTCCACTCACACATTTGTTGAAAAAGGATAGCGCATGGGTATGGCAACCCAAACACGAACAAACATTTCAAACTCTGAAGCGTACATTAACTTCGGATAATATATTGAGTATTTTTGACCCTGATAAGGAATGTATTCTTTACACAGACGCAAGTCGGGAAGGGCTAGCGGGGATTCTGATGCAGGTGACTGACGAGGGCGAGAAACCTATACATTATTACAGTCGTCAGACAACTACTGACGAAAAAAAGTACCATTCGTTCGATCTTGAACTCTTGGCTGTTGTCACATCCCTACAAAAATTTAGGCTTTATTTGTTAGGCAGTAAATTCACCGTGGTAACTGATTGTAGTGCCGTTAGGTTTGCTCTAACAAAAAAAGAAATAATCCCACGGATTGCACGTTGGGTACTGTCAACCCAGGAGTTCATGTTCGACATCACGCATAGAGATGGTACACGCATGCAGCACGTGGACGCGCTCAGTCGTAACCCCGTACCTAGTGGGGAGCAGACAGAAGCCGAAATTATTCTGTCTATAACCGAAGCTGACTGGCTGCTGTCAGTGCAGCTTCAGGATCCAAAACTGGTTGAGATTAGGACGGCGCTAGAATCCGGTGAAAGCGATAAATACAAAAATATTTTTAACGAGTATGAGTTATTGGGGAATAAAGTTTATAGGCGGACAAGTCAGGGGCGCCGCTGGGTTGTACCAAAACAATGCATTTGGCAAGTCATCAGGAGCAATCATGACGATTTAGGCCATTTTGCTCTTGATAAGACTCTAGAACGGATTGCGCATCGTTATTGGTTCCCTAAGATGCGAAGAATAGTAACGAAATATATTAAAAATTGTCTCAATTGCGCATACTATAAATGTAAAGGTGGTCCCAAAGAAGGAGAATTGCACCCACTGCCCAAACACGCACAACCCTTCCACACGTTACATGTGGACCATTTGGGTCCATTTGTGAAAACAAGGAATCATAACAAATACTTACTTGTTGCGGTAGACTCATTTACGAAATTTGTGTTTGTTTGCGCAGTACAGAACAATGATAGTGCAAATGTCATTCGCGAATTGGAAAATATAACGAAGGTCTTTGGAAACCCGCGTCGCATAATAGCTGATGCTGGGTCTGCTTTCACGTCTTACAATTTTAAAGAGTATTGCGTAGATAGAAACATTCGATTACACTTTGTCGCTACCGGCATGCCGCGCTCTAACGGGCAAGTTGAACGTTTCAATCGTACAATTTTAGACGCGATGAAAACGATGGGAGCCAATTTAGATGAAGATAGGTGGGATCAATGCTTAAAACATTTACAGCAGGCGCTTAATAGTACGTATCATAAAACTATTAAGGCAGTGCCAAGTGAGGCTATGTTTGGGTATAGGTTAAGAACGGATAGTGATAGGTTAGCAGTAGATAGCGATACGGATCATACAGACGTCACAGAATTGCGCAAAAAGATGGAAGAAAACATATTAGCCAGTGCGGAATACCAAAAACGGAGGTTTGACTGTACTCGAATAAAAGCTAGGCAATACCAGGAAGGTGACTTAGTATTGGTCAAAATAGTAAGTCAATCTAACGACGGGAAGAGCAGAAAACTAATGCCAGTGTTTAAGGGGCCATTCCAAGTAAAAAAGGTTTTGGAAAACGACAGGTACCAGATAACTGATCTAAGAGGCAGTGAGAGGAGTTCTAAGCCATATACAGGGAACGCAGCGGCCGAAAACATGAAACCATGGATTAATATCCACGATTTGGACTTGGACTACGGGCCGTGTTAGCAAGGTATAATTATGTCTTAATGATTGGGTATGTACATTTATTATATTTGATCTTATGTACGTTACGGTAGAGAAATGTTAAAGTAACTAAATGTTGAGCCTTGTACGAGTAAAGTCATACAAAAAAGGGTTTAATGAGTGGATTTTTCTAAGGCCGGCATTATGATCAAGTTTTTGGTAGTTTGTTATTTTAGGCTTAAAGTAAACTAACTACTAGACGTGCCTAAGACTAAAGGTATGGTGCTAAAAGTTAGTGTGGTTTATCCTAAGTCTAAAGGTGAACCTTGGCCTGAAATTACTTACTATCTATAATAGTTTTCCTTCGCATATTCACACAAATCTAAGACTAAAGGTGATATGCGAGTTAAACTAAAACCGAACAAACTTCTTGACATGATGACCGAGGCGGTTGATAAGGGGATGATTATGAAAATAAATAAAAAAGTGCAATGTTAAAATTTAACACATATTTATTGTATGTTACAGATTCTTACGTGTCTGAGGGCAGGCACGATGCAGCATGGCCGTGTTAGCAACACGTGGCGCCACCTAGCGCCGCCGATTGAAACCTGACTTAAAAACCAGTACTACCGCGCGACGAGTTAATAAAGGAGGATGAAACGACCGGTGCGCGTCATTATCTGCTGGACTTTGCTAGAGGCAACATTAAAAATTAAATTAAACTGTACCTAATTAGTGATGATTAGAAATAAACCTTATTTAATAATCTGAGTAATTTATTAAATAGTTTACAGTACCAACACCTACTAGTCCACATTTAAAATCACTATCTAATACATTGAATATAAAAAAATTGTATCTTCCTAGGGAACTCACGGCACTTACGACGTTTTGTTTGGGCAAGACAGTTTCTAAGCGAAAACTCAAAAACCGTAAAACCTATATTGTTCAAACCAAAAATCGTTGAAATTATTTACTAGTGCACACCACCTCAATTTTTTTCAGAATTTTAAAATTTATAGTTTGGAAATTAGAGGGGGGGAGACACACTTTCTATGACTTTGACAGCTAATATCTCACCAACGGTTGACTTAAATTGTCAATTTTTTTAGAAACCTCCATATCATTTTTAAAGGCGTATCCATCAATACCCCACACGACTATGTGTGTTTTTCATCCACCGGTTACATGTATGGAGTGCCCCCTAATTTAATATTTTTTTGTAATTTCGTATCACTTTTATGTAGCGGTTCATAGAATAAACCTTCCTACGAAATTTCATAATTGTAGTGCTTACAGTCTGCGAGTAAATCGGCTGTGACAGACGGACGGACGGACGAACGGCCGGACAGACATGACGAATTTATAAGGGTTCCGTTTTTGCCATTTTGGCTACGGAACCCTAAAAAGTTACAAATAACACGCTCGGATTTCAAATATTCTTTGCACTCTTGTGGATAAAACGCAGTTTTATTATCTGTTTTTAAAGAATAAAAAGGGCTTTCCGAGCTAGTGAGGTGAAAAACTTTGTATCTAATTACCGTATTTCAAAAATCATGAATATCGGTTCAGAGTTAGGGGCTACAAAACGTTACCGCTTTTCCAAAAAAATTGCTACACAATCGTCAAGTGTCCGCGAGTTGTTCTTCGAAAAACCCAGTGGTTCCTATGGCAGTGATAGCGTCCCGCACAAGTAATCTAACACAGAAATATTTTGTCCTTAATATTAAATATGTATGTATGTTTATATGTAGCATTTGAATTCTGTAGTATTATGATACTGTTATTTAATAAACATTGTATATTGTTTTGAAAAAATGACACCTCGCCGAGTTTCTTACGCCGGTTCTTCTCGAGGCAGAGGTTTATTTTATGAACCGGTGGTAGTTTTTTGACATTCATAAGTACATGTAACATGCCTAAATTGAAGAATAAATGATTTCATTTCATTTCTTTTTTTTCATTCGTTTCATTTCATTTCATTGGAAGTATGTGCCTTACCGGTCGGCTACAGTGGCTGCTATAGTACGGTCGACGGCAAAGATATCTTTACATTTTTCGCCTTATTACAATGGAATAAGGTGCAAACGTGTAAACATATTTTTGACGTTGACTGTACGAGTATTAAAAACAAAAGCTCACACTTTCACATCCTGCCAACGCGCCGCTTTCCTAGCAGTTTATAATTAGGATCATTATCATGTCAACATAATGATCTTCATTAACATGTCAACACCTCATAATCATGGAAAATAGTTATATATTAATCGTCTATATTTTTACTATATGGCAGATAGAATATGTATTGTGTATTGCCTGACAGGTAATTGTAAGTCAAAACATCTTTCATAAAAATGTTTGTCACAGTACGAGAAACAATTGAGGTAAATATAGTCGTTATATTTATACAAAGCGTCTATTTCATTCGCATATTTGAAAAAAAATTGTAGATTGTGTCTCAAGGGAGCAAAATGATATATTTACGGCGAGGGCGGTATATTGAATTCTGAGTGAAGCGAAAGATTCTACAATAGAATCCTGAGCGTAGCGAGGGATTCAAGTGTTTTCGCCCAAGACGGAAATAATTTTGCTACCGCGTGACACATACTGCTTTTCACACCGTCTATGAGGCCCGCTGCTAAAAACATGAAATATCTTAAAAGTGATTTTACTACTGAGTGTCACATACTGGTTTTCACACCTTCTATGAGGAAAACAGTCATTGTTGCCCTCAATTGAGGGAATAAAAGTACATCTTTGATCCCTCATTCGAAGGCAACAATAACTCTTTTCTGAATAGCAGGTGTGAAAATTGCTTTTGTAGAGTAGAAATGCACAGAGTAGAGGGAAAATGTTTAAAATTCGCATACAGTTGCATGATTACCGTTAAAAAGTTAATTGAAATAGAATAGAATACAATAGAAGTAATCTTTATTTCGATAACAGAAGAACTAGAATACAGTTAAATTACTTAAAACAAAAACAGTTGCGAAAAGGGGCCAATTCAGCATGTGTCGGGTCACAAAAGGTGTCGACGATGGTTTTCTGTGGGTCCCACCAAAAATGAGTTGCGCGACATATCCACACAACTGTACACATGCGCAATTACACTGACCCTGATTATGATTATTTACATTTTTAATTAAGTATACTAAATTTCTTAAACATCTTAGAGGGCAAAATTGAAGGCAGGAGAGGAAGAGGAAGACCTAGACTGACTTACTTTAACCAAGTGAGGGAGGAATTTGCCGAGTCGTATGGGAAATTCAAGAAACTGGCAATGAATAGAGAAGAGTGGCGATTACTCCACCGACAACAGCGAAGCTCTTAAGTTTTGATGATGATACTTAACTTAAGAAACAGAGTTTTATATTTTCAGAAATTTCGAATTAAATTAAACATTAAAAACCCCCTACACAATATAACTAAAAACCACTTCCAACTCAACTTTCTATGATTTAAGTTTATCCGTTAGAGAGCTACGATGCCACAGACAAACATATACACAAATACACAAGTTAAACCCTGTTATGTTTTTGCACGTCGTAGTTTAAAAGACAAAAATTACAACAACAAACAAGAGAAAAAAAGCGATAAAACTCAATTGATAATCAATGTTAATAATCAATGTTATTAATTTTGAAATCTGTATAGCCAGAGATTGTTTTTATTGATAGTTTTTAATCGTTTAATAGTATAATTGTCAGTTCTTCAGCAACCTTACATAAGTTATTCGTGGATAACGCTGTTGACTATACATTAAACCACTCATATATGTATCACTAATTTTAACACCTATTGTATAGCTGTTTGTTGTTCCTTAAATAAATAAAATAAAATAAAATAAATAAAACTCACCTCTTTATTTCAAGTCCGTTCACTTTCAACTCACAATCATATCTGGTACCAGAATCCAGAATGAATGAAGATGCAATCCACTGATTCACACTTGGTGAGCCGGCTGACAAAAATGCGCTCACCGCATAGTCATTTCGGAAAGCACACATAAAATCCACGGTAAGCACACTCATACACTCTCACAATGAAATAATAAATATCTTGCTCCTTTTAATTATGATTCACTTTTCAATGCACGTTTTTATTACTAATTTTATAAATGGAAAATTCAGGATGTTTGTTACTGCCTCACGCATAAATAGCTGAACGTTTAAAGATGAATATTATTATACAAATAGCATATAGCCTGGACTAAACAGAATACTTTCTATCTCGAAAATATTACCTTAAAAGACTGATCGTCGAAGTACGCGGAAAACTCAGGTAAGCTATCGTTTGTTTATCGCACACGTTTCATATATGTATTTCTAGCGATTGTTTTGACAGGTTTTTAGTTAAAAAGTTATTTATAACGTAAACGCGGTTCGTTCGGTCGATCGGAAGTTTTGGGTATAAATAAACGGCGCGTGGCGCGGCGGCCAGTGACGCTACCTTTATCGATAACGGGTATTAAATTAAGGTAAAAAAAGAAAATGTATGTTATTGTTATCGACTTTGATGAAATTGGGTTCGGTTCGAGTAAACTGTTTATAAAAGTTAGCACAACTTTACTACTGTACAATGACAGATTATAAACTATGAGTACTAAGCAACGATATACATACTTAATTACTTAATAGATACTGAAATACATAGACAACATCCAAGCCTCAGGAACAAAATTCGTGCTCTTCTGACAAATAAATGCCTTGACCGGATTTTTAACCAGTGACCTCCAGCTTCGTTGGCAGTGTCAAAAGTAAGTAGTTATTTTTTTAACTGTCCCGGTAAGCGCTTATCTAGAAATCACGTGAGGTTTTTTTGGCCCACTTTTAGACCCCCCCTCCCCCTTGGTGATCTTTGGTGAGGTTCAAGGGAGACCCCCTACCCCCACGAAACATCGGGTGTATTTATTCACTTTTAAAAATTAGACTAAAATGGTATTGTGTTATTTAATATTGTGTTTATTTTCGTATATCGTGTTGTGCAAGCGATCCAAAAGTTCAAAAAAATCGGCCAAGTGCGTGTCGGACTATGCACAATGATGGGTTCCGTATCAACACTTATGCACACTATCTCTTTTTTTTTTCAGAATTTTAAACTTTATAGTTTGGAAATTAGAGAAGGGGGGAAACCATTTTGACTGCGGAAACCTAAAAACGTTAATAGACTCGTTGTTTTTGACGTGCGAAATGATGATTTATAATTTTCTACATGAGTAGATATTATTTCTTGGTTTTGTAGGTACAGGAAAAAATACACGTGAGGTCTATTGTACCCCTCTCCCAACGTGATCAGTCGTGAGGTTTTCATGACCATCCTTCGGAACCTCGCGTGGTTTCTGGATCAACTATAAACTCATCGTATCGAGTGATATTTTAAATAGATATCGCACCGGTGTTGATACTGCACAGCTCTAGTCACAATACTGTTGCTACATTTGGCTACTACCTTCCATAAAATGCGGTACTCACTGACGCCATGATGGGTTTTTGGAGAGACGATAATGAACCTTAGGGTCGGTTACACCAACACACGATCACAGGCCGGTCATCGTCAAATATGGCGCCGGCAGCTGTCATCCCGTAGAAACTTGTAAAACTTTTCATACAATCAGATTTTAACGAACACCGCTTACAATTACAGACGGTTTGGTGCAACCCACACTTAATGTCACAAAGTTCCGGGTGTGATTCAATACCTACGTCACATCGTTAAAATTATAACGGCAAAATTTAACAAGAGATTCGTTCACAAAACGATCGACAATAATTATCGATACTTCCATCGACACTATTCCCTCTCTCTTAACGGCCATCGGCGCCCGCGCAATATATCAAACGCCAACTCCGAAATGCGCGAGTTATGTGTTCATCTAAACGACATGTCATTCCCTGTCATTCTCGAAATTTTCCTAATGTTTGGATATAATTAGATGGTATGCCCGTTTGTGGTAATTCGAATCTGAATTCGGATTTGTACACTTGCCAGTGTAAACTTGAGTCAGAAAGCTGGTATTATAATGGTATAGTGGTAGCTAGTGTCTTTTTATAGGGTATTGACGAGAGACATCATCCTGTTGTGGATTCGTTTTTATTATCAGTGACTTAGAGACCATATACATCTACTTTCCTATACAAACCATAAGTGACGATTTCGATCCTAGATAAGTGTGTACGACTAGTAACTGAGCTGGCTGAGATACGCGTCATACCCGTGATCGGGTGCTGATTGTGGAGTCCGGTCTGTTCATGCTTGCTAGGACATAGTGACTACGTTAATACTAGTGTCTTTTTATAGGGGATTGACGCGAGACATCATCCTGTTGTGGATTCGTTTATATTATCAGTGACTTAGAGACCATATACATCTCTAACAATATTAAATTAATTTTAATTTTGACGCTCAGAGACCATGTACATCGCAAGGATATTATATTAATTTCATTATACTCTTTGTTTAATCTTGAGACCTTATACATCTCTAACTTTACTACTACTACTTTTTTATTTGTAATAGATAACTTTGCAAGTTTATCTTCACTGTATGGCATTAATTTTGTTATACTTAATTGTAAACTCGAAATTATTATTCCTTCTTGAACTGTAAATTAAAATTTTGACATGAAAAATGTATTACTTATTATAGTCAGACTTTCTTAAATTGTTAATTAATATTTTGACATGTAAAAGTGCCCTTGTGGCCTATTTGCAGAATAAATGTTTGATTTTTGACGACTGATGGTTTAGCCTAGTGGGTAGTGCACCTGCCTGTGAAGCTCACGGTCCTGGGTTCGAATCTCGGTCAGGGCAAATATTTGTGTGATGATATTTGTTTCTGAGTCTTGGATGTTTTCTATGTATTTAAGTACTTATATCTATTAAATATATCGTCGTCTAGTACCCATAACACAAGCCTTCTTGAGCTTACTGTGAAGCTAGTTCGATTTGTGTAAGATTGTCCTCTAATATTTATTTATTTTGATTGGTACAATCGACTACAGTTACTACAACAATACAACGCCCAATATAACAATGGGTTTGGAGTGTTATTGGAGTTGCCACGCTTCTCAAGCTGACTACGTTGGTTTTTGAAACTCGCACGGATGGCTTTCACGCCATACACATGCTCCCTTACTCAACCATCTAACCCAGCGCATCCTAGGGAACTCCGGCGACCTTACCACCGGAGGGCTTACTTCGAAATCCGAACCTCGTATCGTGCCATCCCTTTCACTCATAGGCTGTATACACGAGGGTCAGGAATTCAAACATCCACATACCTAAAGAATAAGTACCGTAAACTGAAGAGTTTGAAACTAGGCGACGCGCAGACCTTGACGCTAAGCGCGACGAGCTTAAGGCCAGACCACCTGCGGCCATAACCTGTAACTACGTCGGAGGGGTGCTGACTTGCAGCGAATGTAACCGCACATTCGCTGCAAAGATTGCAACACCTCCTGGTGCCTCCTCGCCGACGACTAGCTAAGGCCCGTTCGGCGCTCAGTGTTGTCGGACCCAACCTATACAACTGTGTGCCGCTTGAAAAAAGCGAATACAAGCGATACAAATTTTGTAAAGAAATTAAAAAATATGCTCACCGAACTGGCATGTTATAATGTAAACGAATTTCTGCAAAGAAATCACTGACTGTAACATATATATGCGTACTTACTAAGAAATTTTAAATACTTGTGTGTTTGTTCAGTTATTATATTCATGACTTGTAAATGTTTTTATTTTTACCAATAAATAATCTGAATCTGAATCTGAATCTCAATTGGCTTTGTCAGTCACCAGAGAACCCACCAGCATCGCTCTCAGCAATAAAAAACAGTCGCTGTGGCCGAATACGGTTAGGAGAAGATGATGATAATCATCACCAAGTATTTCTAGTTTGATTTAGTTTAGTGAATAGTTGGGAAATTTACCAAGTTATTTTACTGACCTCATATTATGCAAACGAAAATTAAAAACGGCATAAAAACTGGAGTTTTAAAGTCGCCCCTCAATTTGAAAGTATCCCCGGTTTGACGGTAGCTGTGTTGTTATGACTGCGTGTTTCTGCTTGGGCGGTGGTACGTCCCAAGTTGGGCTGCTAAACATCTGAGTGAGACGACGTTCCGCTGTGCTATATCAGAAAGAAAGAAAAAACATTTATTCGTGGCACAGACACAGTACAAATTAACATAACACCAAAATACAGAAAATAGCCACGAAATGGCCCCAAATCAGCATAGTATTGGCTAGCGCTGGTCTTCCTTTGGGACCACGAGAAGCCACGAAAGACAAAAAACACTAAAGTCACAAATAATATATCTGTCTCAACTCCCCTGTAGTATACTTGAAACACTTTTAACTTAATGCACCCACGCCCGCAGACGAGTGCATCAAGTCAACTTTTAGTACACTTGATGCACTCACTGGGTGTGTAAAGTATACCAAAAGTTAACTTAATGCACCCACGCCCGCAGACGAGTGCATCAAGTCAACTTTTAGTACACTTGATGCACTCACTGGGTGTGTAAAGTATACCAAAAATTAACTTAATGCACCCACGCCCGCAGACGAGTGCATCAAGTCAACTTTTAGTACACTTGATGCACTCACTGGGTGTGTAAAGTATACCAAAAGTTAACTTAATGCACCCACGCCCGCAGACGAGTGCATCAAGTCAACTTTTAGTACACTTGATGCACTCACTGGGTGTGTAAAATATACCAAAAGTTAACTTAATGCACCCACGCCCGCAGACGAGTGCATCAAGTCAACTTTTAGTACACTTGATGCACTCACTGGGTGTGTAAAGTATACCAAAAGTTAACTTAATGCACCCACGCCCGCAGACGAGTGCATCAAGTCAACTTTTAGTACACTTGATGCACTCACTGGGTGTGTAAAGTATACCAAAAGTTAACTTAATGCACCCACGCCCGCAGACGAGTGCATCAAGTCAACTTTTAGTACACTTGATGCACTCACTGGGTGTGTAAAGTATACCAAAAGTTAACTTAATGCACCCACGCCCGCAGACGAGTGCATCAAGTCAACTTTTAGTACACTTGATGCACTCACTGGGTGTGTAAAGTATACCAAAAATTAACTTAATGCACCCACGCCCGCAGACGAGTGCATCAAGTCAACTTTTAGTACACTTGATGCACTCACTGGGTGTGTAAAGTATACCAAAAGTTAACTTAATGCACCCACGCCCGCAGACGAGTGCATCAAGTCAACTTTTAGTACACTTGATGCACTCACTGGGTGTGTAAAGTATACCAAAAGTTAACTTAATGCACCCACGCCCGCAGACGAGTGCATCAAGTCAACTTTTAGTACACTTGATGCACTCACTGGGTGTGTAAAGTATACCAAACATTAACTTAATGCACCCACGCCCGCAGACGAGTTCATCAAGTCAACTTTTAGTACACTTGATGCACTCACTGGGTGTGTAAAGTATACCAAAAGTTAACTTAATGCACCCACGCCCGCAGACGAGTGCATCAAGTCAACTTTTAGTACACTTGATGCACTCACTGGGTGTGTAAAGTATACCAAAAATTAACTTAATGCACCCACGCCCGCAGACGAGTGCATCAAGTCAACTTTTAGTACACTTGATGCACTCACTGGGTGTGTAAAGTATACCAAAAGTTAACTTAATGCACCCACGCCCGCAGACGAGTGCATCAAGTCAACTTTTAGTACACTTGATGCACTCACTGGGTGTGTAAAGTATACCAAAAATTAACTTAATGCACCCACGCCCGCAGACGAGTGCATCAAGTCAACTTTTAGTACACTTGATGCACTCACTGGGTGTGTAAAGTATACCAAAAGTTAACTTAATGCACCCACGCCCGCAGACGAGTGCATCAAGTCAACTTTTAGTACACTTGATGCACTCACTGGGTGTGTAAAGTATACCAAAAGTTAACTTAATGCACCCACGCCCGCAGACGAGTGCATCAAGTCAACTTTTAGTACACTTGATGCACTCACTGGGTGTGTAAAGTATACCAAAAATTAACTTAATGCACCCACGCCCGCAGACGAGTGCATCAAGTCAACTTTTAGTACACTTGATGCACTCACTGGGTGTGTAAAGTATACCAAAATTTAACTTAATGCACCCACGCCCGCAGACGAGTGCATCAAGTCAACTTTTAGTATGTTACGGAGTAATTTTACACGTCTGCTATCTACAGTTTTGAGACTCTTAGCGCCATCTGTGATCAGCTATTTGCAGTCAGGTACAGAGCCATCTGGAGAGTACGGACGGCGACGCTAGCGCATGTTCCGATCGTTCGTCTCTAGATTTTGTTTTCGATATCCAAATAAATAGTTTTCACTAGAAGTCCTTAAATAATAAACAAAGATATTAAAAAAAAAAGGCATAGATTATTATAAACTTCTCAAACTAATTAATTGTCTCAAAATTTTGTTTGTTTACAAAATTGTTGGAGTCCGACATACGAGAACGCATCGTTGCTCATGTCACAGACAGCAGCGAAAGGAATAGACATCAATCAGTGCGTTGCCATCATGTGAAGAGAGAGCACGTACTCGCTGGTATTCGCTACGGCCTCCGGCCATATTTTGTTAACTTAGCTTGCAACTATGTAACAGTTTTAATCTAATAACATCTCGCAAAGAATTTGGGCGATGACACTATGGAATAGGAGGTAAGTGCGCGCGCATTATGGATGCATAAGCGGCGTTTATATTTGTTGGTTTAGTAAAACATTTCAGTGCGTGACACGTTTTATTTTGTTACAGATGATTTAAAATTTGTACAAGAACTTAACCAAGGAATACACCTTAAGCTTAGTCTCGTATCTAGCCAGGTGAGTTTCATGTTTATCCCGTGATTGGTTCACTCTGTGCATTTAGAGATCGCGACGGGTTGCTTTCTTTTCAGGAGTGTTGTGTCGTGTTATGAATATACGTTAACATTGAACGGTGTTTACAGCGATTGGATGCTGGCCGCTGGGTTTCCCCCTGTCCCAGTCATCCATAGGCCGTCGATCGGACGCCGTGAGCGTCGAGGTGCAGCTTGGCGCATGCGCCGGCATCGAGCGTGGAACACGTCACGAGCTGGTGGCCCCTGCGGTCATCAGGGGAGAAGCGTGTCGTGGTCTGCGCGTGCGTGAGCTCCGCCGCGAACGCCACGTTTGACAGGTGACATCGTTCCGCAATCAAAATTCTAACCTCAACGTAATTTAACGCATTCTGTGTTGCCGGATATACTTTGTAAAAGAGGTCTATAGTTTGTAACACACCTCAAGTTCTCACACAGCAGCTTAGTCTTTATTTTAAACTTGAAAACTATAATATTCTACTTTAGAGAGTCGATCTCAAAACCTTGGTCAGGTTGAGTCCGCTCGGGACAGCCATTTGCCATGACATATAGATATAAGAATAACGTAGTGTAAGCAGGCATGGCCGTGTAACATTGTTTTAATGTGCTCTTATATATTCTAATATACATACCAGGTGGTTTTCAATTCAAGTTTTTGTTTCAATTATCTAACCGTTATATATTCAACCCATGACTCTTGGCATTTGGAGTATAAATATAAATGCCTGGCGCCCTCTATCTTCTCTATTCCAATCGAGTATACTATTAGCGTAGATCCACGACCGCTGCCCAAACCTACCCACGTTCATCCCTGAAAATACTCTCAGCTGACTAGACCGAGGCATACCAACAAGTGTGGAAGGACGTTGTACCTAACCAAGTGACCATCACACCCAAGTAAGTGGGGCTGTCGCACAGAAAACTTAAATACCACAGCTTACACGTTACATTTCTGGCGCCCAACGTGGGGCTTTTGGGAGAATATTTTGGGTTTGTGGATGTACGCTCTTACTTCATTGAATAATAAATAATAATCTGTTAAACAGACTTGAATTTTAAACGTTATTTGCTGTGTGTGAGGCTTGTGGTTGTGATTAAAACAAGACTACTATCTTACTTAGCATCATAGATTGATAAGTATCCTCCATTGTGTCAACATATTTTAGATTTATTGTTGTGTATTTGCGAGATGTGATTAAAATTTTTTCACTCAAATGAGTAAAACTTTACTGCTTCTAATGTTCCAAGTGAACACAATTTGTGGATGGTTTTAGTAAATAAGCTAACCCACTATATAATTATTGAACTGTCAATTTCATACATAAGTTACTCTTGATATTACTTAAGAATAATTTTCTACTTCTATGTAAAATCACAAGTGTGATTAAATAACCTATCTTCTCCTAAATGAAAAAGATAAGTGTAATTAACACTAGGAACTATTTCCACTTATCTGTTTTATTTGTTTAACTGAGTGTTATACACTTATATACTTGTCAAACATGGCATTACAAATTGAAGTCGAAAATCTGACCAAGGACGAACTACTGTTTGAATTGCAAACAAGAGGCATAGATGTAGATCCTAGCAACACAGTAGATGAACTTAGACAACAATTTAAGTCTGCTAAAGGCACTTCCCTTGACAGTGCGAAAGCGAACACTTTCATCTCAGGCTTGTCCGTTGCCGACGAATTTCAGGTCTGCGAAGCGAAGCTGGATGCAGTGCTGCGGACTGACCACTCATCATTGTCCTGTCGGAGAAGGTGTCTATCGAAGTTGTCTCATGTCATACTCAGGTTAGAGAAATTGATTTTGACTAGTTCTGAACAGAGATTGAGAAAGATAGCGCTGGTGGCGAAGGCGTTTAACGCTACAGAAAATTTAAGATGTAATCCAAAGCCCGGCACATCTTCTCAAAGCTCTGCGACGAATACTGCTGACTCTGTTGCTTCTTTAGTCTGTCAAAAACATACATCTCAGGTACTTAAGTGGGGTCTTGTGTACGACGGTAGGGCTCCTGTCCATGACTTCGTCTTTAGATTACAAGAGCTCAAATACGCTTCGGAGGTTTCAGATGTAGAATTGTTGAGAAACGCGGTTTATCTTTTTTCTGGAGAAGCTCTAACGTGGTTTCGCATAAATAAGTCTCATTTTAGTACTTTTGAAGATCTTATTGAGTCACTTAAAAATGAATTTCAACCGGTAGAATACGAACGGTGTCTATTAAACCAGATTAGGGCTAGGTTGCAAGACAAGAATGAATCGATTAGATCATATGTTAATATCATGGAAGGTTTGTTTTTACGCCTGTCAGTGCCTATCACTGATGCAGAGCAGCTCGACATCATCATGACTAACATGAATCCGTATTTCATCTCGCGTCTGGCCTTGACGGAGGTACAAACCGTGAGGGAACTTAAGAGTATTTGTGCGCGCTTAGAGGTGTCAAAGTTTAAATGCGAAAACCGTGGATTTTTAAACACCGGTAGAGAGTCTGTGGTACCTAACTTTTGTAGTGGGATCTCAAACCCAATTCCGTTATCATCTGATGCTAGGCCTCGCAACGTTGGCCAGGGACAAACTAGACCCACTGTGAACTGTGCAAAATGTGGTGGAAACCACCACCACTCTCGTTGTGACGCATATCCCACGACCATATGTTTTAGGTGCAAGAGACCCGGTGTCCTCACTAGAAACTGCCCTTGTACAAAAAACTAGGTCACAGGTCAGAGACATTTTACACTAATCTTAACAATAATGCTTCTGAGACTAACTAGGTCAAATTCATTTAATCGTGACTATGTTTGTTCTGATGTAGGTGCGTATAATACATAAAACACGCTCATAATGATCTGAGTCATAATCAGGGAAATAAAATATCCCAGCCTTGTAGGTAGACTCGTGATTTATCCATGACAAGAGTGCAAGATAAATAACTTTCTGTTTATATAATTGAAACCTTTAATTGGAGCGTTTATTTTTATTGACCACCGATTGATAACTAAACCATGTAGGTAATGTAGGTAATAAAGAAACCATAATATGCACATTACGTTATGTATTGTGTTATACCTATAATGGAATTCTGCCAATCTCTTGAGAAATCGTCATTCGTTGAGTAGGATATAGGGACGTAGTTTCTCCTAGGTTGTTGCTGTAGGGCAATGACTACACACTCACGGAAAATACCGGAATGTACAGTCGACCTAAATAGTAGGATACGCTTTTGGCTGGCCAACATTTGCGTTAGGTAGATATAGCATATGATAGTCAAATAAGTGAATGCTTAGCTTGATTAAGTATAATCATTAGAATAGGTAGGTACATACCGTAAGATAGATAGGTATCGTATAGGTACATGAAAAATAGCTAGGTCTTAGCTAGATTCGTAGTGAACATTGTAGCATAGAGTGGGGACGCCTGCGCATTTAGGTAAACATTAAGATAGGATAACCGGTTCTAGTTAAGCTTAATGGAATGGCACCTATTGGCTTACAAGGTGTATACTTATAAGGTGGTAATCACATGTAGGTCAAGGGTCATTGACCTCTGTATGAGGATGTTTGTTAAGAGTTCATAGGCTAGTTCAATGGCATCGGGCTCTCTCGGATGGATGATATCTGTTGAAGTCTTGTTTTCCCCGCCTGGTCGAGGTAGTTGCTTCCTTTTGTTATCTTATCTTATCTTTTTTTTTTTTTTTTTTTTTTTAAAAAATTCTACTGTAGCGGTAATGTTACGGAGTAATTTTACACGTCTGCTATCTATAGTTTTGAGACTCTTAGCGCCATCTGTGATCAGCTATTTGCAGTCAGGTACAGAGCCATCTGGAGAGTACGGACGGCGACGCTAGCGCATGTTCCGATCGTTCGTCTCTAGATTTTGTTTTCGATATCCAAATAAATAGTTTTCACTAGAAGTCCTTAAATAATAAACAAAGATATTAAAAAAAAAGGCATAGATTATTATAAACTTCTCAAACTAATTAATTGTCTCAAAATTTTGTTTGTTTACAAAATTGTTGGAGTCCGACATACGAGAACGCATCGTTGCTCATGTCACAGACAGCAGCGAAAGGAATAGACATCAATCAGTGCGTTGCCATCATGTGAAGAGAGAGCACGTACTCGCTGGTATTCGCTACGGCCTCCGGCCATATTTTGTTAACTTAGCTTGCAACTATGTAACAGTTTTAATCTAATAACATCTCGCAAAGAATTTGGGCGATGACACTATGGAATAGGAGGTAAGTGCGCGCGCATTATGGATGCATAAGCGGCGTTTATATTTGTTGGTTTAGTAAAACATTTCAGTGCGTGACACGTTTTATTTTGTTACAGATGATTTAAAATTTGTACAAGAACTTAACCAAGGAATACACCTTAAGCTTAGTCTCGTATCTAGCCAGGTGAGTTTCATGTTTATCCCGTGATTGGTTCACTCTGTGCATTTAGAGATCGCGACGGGTTGCTTTCTTTTCAGGAGTGTTGTGTCGTGTTATGAATATACGTTAACATTGAACGGTGTTTACAGCGATTGGATGCTGGCCGCTGGGTTTCCCCCTGTCCCAGTCATCCATAGGCCGTCGATCGGACGCCGTGAGCGTCGAGGTGCAGCTTGGCGCATGCGCCGGCATCGAGCGTGGAACACGTCACGAGCTGGTGGCCCCTGCGGTCATCAGGGGAGAAGCGTGTCGTGGTCTGCGCGTGCGTGAGCTCCGCCGCGAACGCCACGTTTGACAGGTGACATCGTTCCGCAATCAAAATTCTAACCTCAACGTAATTTAACGCATTCTGTGTTGCCGGATATACTTTGTAAAAGAGGTCTATAGTTTGTAACACACCTCAAGTTCTCACACAGCAGCTTAGTCTTTATTTTAAACTTGAAAACTATAATATTCTACTTTAGAGAGTCGATCTCAAAACCTTGGTCAGGTTGAGTCCGCTCGGGACAGCCATTTGCCATGACATATAGATATAAGAATAACGTAGTGTAAGCAGGCATGGCCGTGTAACATTGTTTTAATGTGCTCTTACATATTCTAATATACATACCAGGTGGTTTTCAATTCAAGTTTTTGTTTCAATTATCTAACCGTTATATATTCAACCCATGACTCTTGGCATTTGGAGTATAAATATAAATGCCTGGCGCCCTCTATCTTCTCTATTCCAATCGAGTATACTATTAGCGTAGATCCACGACCGCTGCCCAAACCTACCCACGTTCATCCCTGAAAATACTCTCAGCTGACTAGACCGAGGCATACCAACAAGTGTGGAAGGACGTTGTACCTAACCAAGTGACCATCACACCCAAGTAAGTGGGGCTGTCGCACAGAAAACTTAAATACCACAGCTTACACGTTACAGTACACTTGATGCACTCACTGGGTGTGTAAAGTATACCAAAAGTTAACTTAATGCACCCACGCCCGCAGACGAGTGCATCAAGTCAACTTTTAGTACACTTGATGCACTCACTGGGTGTGTAAAGTATACCAAAAATTAACTTAATGCACCCACGCCCGCAGACGAGTGCATCAAGTCAACTTTTAGTACACTTGATGCACTTACTGGGTGTGTAAAGTGAATAAAGGATACTATTAGTATAATTGATTGACCTGGGTGAATCAAGCTAAGTGTTTCAAGTATACTACAGGTCAACTCCTTGCCTCGTTCCCGCTTTATACTTAAAACCTCCATGGCGACCTCATCGAAATGGGGATGTTTCATCCCAGTTTGTTGGAAATATGAAAGTTACCTATTCAATATTCGGATTTTGCGTAACGTTGCAGCAAAACGAAGACATGGTATTTTCTCGCACGGCCGAAGTCAAGGATACACTTCTAAAGTTTCTCTTCAGATTATTGTCCCTATAAAAACATTTTTTCATATATACCTTTAATACTAGTGGCTCTGTGAGCTGTAGACCTCGTGAGTTTTTTTATCATTTCCAAAATCTGACATTATAAAAAAGTTCAATTATGAATATCGAACCTGCTAACAAATTTTCACGAGAAGCGGTTCAAAAATGCGACCTGTAGAGGACAACAAACCGAAATTCGGACGCAGAAACTTACAAAATCATTGAAATAAAAATTGTTTTTGAGAATTTCCAAAAACTAGTTCGACAAAAAAATTATATATAATTACCGGACCTGCTCACAAAATTTCACGAGAATCGTTTGCGAAATGCGACCTGTAGAGGAGAAGAAACCGTTGAATAAATATATATTTTTTTAATTTCCAAAAACTTATTCGACAAAAAAAACCGTATATTTATCCAACCTGCTCACAAAATTTCACGAGAATCGATTGAGAATTGCAACCTGTAGACGAGAACAAACGGAAATCCGGACATACGAAAGCATTTTTGTAGAAGCTGAAGCAGAGACCTTCGTTTCACTCGATAATTAAATCACTACATATGTGTTCAGTAGCAGTTTGTATTCGAAGGAAACGTACAATTATACAATTATTATCTCTGTTTGTGTGTTACAATCTAGCAAGTATTCAAGAGATAACATTTAATGGCTTGTGTGTTACTAAACTCTCCATAAATTCCTTGATTACTTATTTGACACAGTGTTATAACATTAGTAATACGTATTCAGAAATGAAGTAGATACTAAGGAGTGATTTTAAACAGTTGTTCAATCGAAATGTATCCAGTTTTGATGTTTTATAAATTGCTTTTGAAAAGAAGAAGTCAGATATCAATTAGTTGTTGCTTACTGTACAGTAACATGAGTTGCTCCCAATATCATATATGATGGTTGGTTTCGGAATATAGTTTTGATAAACTTATTATAAACGTTTTGAAAATAAAGTAACATTCGTACATGCGATAGTCAGATTTCCTCGAGATGTTGCTTTCTGCACAATAACATTGCAATATCAAATGATGGTGAGATCACTATAGTAGTTTATGCAACTGATACATAATGAGAGGTGTTAAAACACGAGTGTGGTTAGTTTCATAATAGGATCACACGAGTGTTTTAAGGCCTAATTATGTACAGTTGTATACACTACTTTATCCACATCCATACATTAAATCCTCTTTCATGTATTGAGGCACCATTGCGTTGAAAGTGCAGGAGTTCGGGTTCGTGAGCTCGTTGAAGTCTTTTTGAGCACGAGCCTGTATCGTGATGGGCGGAGATGGCCATAACGATACTGTTTTTGATGCTGTTATGGCCATCTCTGCCCCGGACCGGCGCGATATTGTAAAGTTGGTCCTTACCTACACTTTTTGAGCACATAAAAGAGGATTTACTGTATGGGTGTAGATAAACATTATTAGATGCTTATTTCCAATTACACGATTACTTCGTAGCACTCTTGAGGTAGGCCACGAGATCCGATATTTCGGCTGGCTTTTTCAGCCCAGCAAACACCATTTTCGTGCCGGGGACGTACTTCTTCGGGTTCGCCAGATACTCAGACAGTGATTTGTCGTCCCATGTCACTCCTTTGTTCTTCATGGAGTCAGAGTAGCTGAAGCCGGAGGCAGAGCCGGACTTACGGCCGAACAAGCCGTGGAGATTGGGGCCGACCTTGTGCTTGCCCCCTGCTTCCACGCTGTGGCACTGCGCACACCTTTGCACGAAGATCTTCTTGCCGTTGTCCGCCATATTTTACATCAATTTTTATTGCTATGTGCGTTCGCTGAGGATTTTTTTAAAGGTTGAGGCGATGAAAAGGGATTTGGCTGTTTTTGACGTTTGTGACAATTTGTTCATTTTTGTTTGTTTCATTTTGTGACAGTGACGGTGAGAGACTAAGTTGAAGCCATAGTGCCTTATGCATTTTTTTGAAAGGAAATCAGGCCCCTATTTCACCAAGTTGACATGTGTGTATTTGACATATTTAGGCTGACAAATCGTCAATTTTCATGTGAAAACTGTTTCACCAATTACAATTGTAATGTGAGGATGTAATACATGTATTGATGGAGTGTGTCCGGACCGAAGCTGTGAGAGCAGCTTGGTCCGATTCGAAACTGTAGACACAGGATATGTAAATAGTTTTTTGTCGCTTCCTATTTCGAACGAAGCCGAGTTTTTATACAATTTAGTAGAAGTAGGTTTAAAATCTAGAGTTTAAGTTTCTTTTTAGTTTTTTGTACATATTCTGCTGCCTCTACGGGGCGGTATGTACGCCTGGCGACAAGCCCCTTTTATCCTTAATTAAAAAAAAAACAATTGTAACGTTTTTTGACAATTGTCGCACCTGTCATGTTTGGTGAAATAGGGGCCAGGTTCCCTTCGTTTTAAAGTATTTTGAAACCCTTTGAACGCCACAGAACGCTTAAAAGTGTAGTGTGATGTCGTGCCCACGGCGCTAATAACGACTTAAGTGTCATGATTATGACGTACGTTATCAAAGTCACTTTAATAGTATTTTACACTAAAAAGGTTCATTATTTATCCTTTTATGGAAACTAAAATGATCCCTGCCGCATCTTTTCGTCATCGTCCTACGCGTCAGCATTTGCATCCTCACCATTTAGATGGTTGGCAGTCCAAAACTGTGCGTTTCTCAAGAAATTTCCTGCCTCGCACAACCAAACTATGGAATGAACTGTCGCCTGCGGTATTTCCGGACCGATATGACCTTCAAACCTTCAAGAAAAGAGCGTATTCCCTTCTGAAAGGCCCGGCAACGCACTTGCGACTCCTCTGGTGTTGCAGGTGTTTATGGGCGACGGTAATTGCTTACCATCAGGCGATCCATCTGCTCGTTTGCCCCCTATAACATTAAAATAATAATAATAGTTTTCGCTTAATAACTGTCTGCCCAAACAAAAGACTTTTTTAGATTCAATGTATTGGATAATGATTTTAAATGTGGACTAGTAGGTGTTGGTACGGAACCCTTCATTGTGCGTGGTCCGACACGCACTTGACCGGTTTTTGCCGTTTTTATCGATAATGGTACGTGACCCTTCGTGCGCGATTCCAACTCGCACTTGGCCGGTTTTTTGTTCCTTTCCATGACTGTCCAACCCATTTCCACTATAAATTTTTGATAGTTGTGGTGATATCTTCTTTGCAAAGTAAACTGGCCATTAGTAGACCTTATCCCATTACAATAACGTTCACGAATGGTCAACTGGAGTGATGATTGTACCCTCGTATGAGTGTGTATTATTAACCTGGAACATAAGTAGAAATAACTAAAGGAAATCCGCCGGCGGGGACGTCCACCGCGCGATCGCGACAACTGTGACACATATAGTCCCTATTCGTCCCGGTACCGCCGCACACCGGGTAGAGTCAGTCCGACCCAGGTCGGGCCTAGCTGAGTTTCTTGCTGGACTCTTCTCAGCTAGGCTAGGTTTAGTGAACCAGCGACAAAACTCCCAGTAACTCGATTCCACTCACACTCAGATTCGGTTGAAACCTCTCAACCAATCTCACTGGAGCGCAAACTCTTAGAGTATTCCAGTGTTCCAAACCACCCGCGTGGTCGTGCCGGAGGTTTTCCCCTGGATTGTCCCCAGGCTACTCTCCAACCGCGCACTCCTATCGCTTTATTGGGCCCGGCCTATAAAGCCACAGTCAGGTTCAAAAAAAAACTAAAGGAAAATAACCTTTATTCCGCTTATCTAACAGACTTTTAATACATTGCATTGACGATATGGCATCAGTAACATAGTATCCAAAAACGACCAAGAAAATAACTTAAATACTTGAATTTAACTTATACATCCATTTCTTCTGAACAGAGCTCGGAAACCGGTTTCGTTCATACAATTAACCGGTTAAAAATTTCGGTTAATTGCGTTTTACGATATTTATTCGTATTTTATTTCATAGATGAAGGTTAACTAAAACAAATCTTAAAATAAAAATGGTAATATGAGAAGTACTTTATGTACAGTTGTATACACTACTTTATCTACATCCATACATTAAATTCTTTCATGTGTTGAGGCACCATTGCGTTGAAAGTGCAGGAGTTCGAGTTCGTGAGCCCGTTGAAGTCTTTGAGCACGAGCCTGTATCTGGGCGGAGATGGCCATAACGATACCGTTTTTGATGCTGTTATGGCCATCTCCATAAATGGTAATATGAGAAGTACTTTACGAGATATTTCAAAAATAGTAGAAACCGGTTTTCCGAGCCCTGTTTCTGAACAGGCCAAAGATGGAGTGGTCTGCCGTCACTTCGACATCTTCTTAAAGTAAGCCATTATATCCTCCCTCTCTTGTGATTTCTTCAGACCAGCAAAAAGCATCCTAGTTCCTGGGACGTTCTTTCTAGGATCTTCTAGAAACTTGTTCAATGACTCCTCGTTCCACGTGTAGGCTTTCTTCATGAGAGCTTCGGAGTATTTGTAGCCTTCAGCCGTGCAAGATCTCTTGTTGTAGAAATTGAAGAGGTTCGGACCGACTTTATGTTTTGCGCCGTCTTCTATGGAATGGCAAGGCGCGCATCTTGTTATGAAGATTTTCTTGCCGACGCTTTCGCTCATTTCTTTGATAAATCTTTGAATTTACATGTAATTTTTAACTAATTCATCAGGAAATTTGTATAAACATATTCATATATAATTTTGACGATGTTGACAGGATAGACAGTTGTTCGATGACACCTAACCTGAAGGTTAATTTTGAGTATTTTTTTTAAATATAAGTCGGCAATAAATTTAGCCGTACTTTCATGTACTATTTTCACAGTATAGTTTCATTCGTATAGTACTTTACGCAATAGTTCTATAAGAGGGTTCAAAAAAGGTGAGTGGCATGTGTAGCAATTTGGGGCGAAGCCAAAAATTGTTAATAAAGACGCCATGAGCCTCTTTTGACCTACTTATACAACGTTGCATTACTTTTTCTACGACTAGGGATTAAATAATAAAACACAAAATTAAACAGCAATACAGCATAAGAAGGGGTGGTAAGTTGGATAGTGACAGATGACAGTCCACAGAACGTAACCATAGACACTGTAATTTTTTTTCGACTTGCGTTTTTCCATATGTTGGCAGTAATTATTTTAGTTTTGTTATTGTTTCAAACCATATGAATTCAGTTTCTTGTTAAGTCACAGGGCACCTCTGTTAGCAGTTGCATTATATCACATAATAACCCTAGGGTCTTTATGAAGAATAGACTAGATAAACTTTTTTATAAATTGCATAAGACATGTTTTTATATTCGTTTGCGGGACCATATAATCCACAGATAAAAGTACCGGAGTAGAAAAATATATTAAAGATGTCGCAAAAAATCAAAAATAATTACCTAAGATTACCCAAAGCATTGTTTTTTTTATTCTAAATTTATAACTTTAATTAATGTTTATTCTTCTAGTCTATGTCTAATTCTTACATATCCTATATCCTTCATACATAATTATAAATTTATATGATAAAACAAAAACGTATTAAGTATGGGCGGCAAATTGCTCCCCACGCGATCACTCACGGTCTCACGATCCACGGGAAGGCCCAGTCGGGCCTAGAGCAGTCGCTCTAGGGTTAAAAACTATACTTTGCCCCGGGGTCTCAAACGATTCTCATACAACATCTATATCCTTTCAGCGGTTTAAGCGTAACGAGATAACAGACAAATATAGTTAGGGAACATATCCAAACTACGTGACCCGTTTAGGGGGGGGAGGGGGGTCGTCAAAGTACCACTCTTGGTCACCGGGGGGAGGGGAGGGGGGGGGGTCGGTTTTTTGTCACGTAGCCGGTAGAATACTTTTGAGAAACATTCTAATTGAAGCGGACTCACGCGCCACGGTTTAACCCCATCACTAAAACTTGTCCAGTTTCGCCACATCACTAATTGTACTGTTTCTTCATGATATATTTACTAAATACAATTACAATTGAATAGCTACGCTATACCACGCTTGCACTCTCGAAGTATGCATCTTTAGGGGCCGTATGAGAAAATACAAAGAAAAGCCATTATTTTTTCAACTTTCCGCAAAAAATTTTTTATAAAATATGCTACGTGAAAACTAGGGGGGGGAGGGTCTTGGCATATACTACGCTTGGTCACCTAGGGGGGGAGGGGGGTAAAACGCAAAAAATATGGTCACGTAGTTTGGGTATGTTCCCTTACATAGCCCGTATTCGTCCCAGTACCACCGCGTCCAAGTACACCGGGTAGAGTCAGTCCGACCCAGGTCGAGCCTAGCTGAGTTTCTTGCTGGACTCTTCTCAGCTAGGCTAGGTTTAGTGAACCAGTGATCTCAGCCAGTAGCCCCATGCCAGTCACAGCTCAGATTCGGTTGAATCCGCTCAACCAATCTCACTGGAGAGCAAACTCTGATAGTATTCCAGTGTTTAAACCGCCCGAGTGGATGGTCGTAATTTCATAATAAATAAATAAATAAAATAAATAAATATTAGAGGACAATCTTACACAAATCGAACTAGCCCCACAGTAAGCTCAAGAAGGCTTGTGTTATGGGTACTAGACGACGATATATTTAATAGGTATAAATACTTAAATACATAGAAAACATCCAAGACTCAGAAACAAATATTCATGCTCATCACACAAATATTTGCCCTGACCGGGATTCGAAGCCAGGACCGTCAGCTTCACAGGCAGGTGCACTACCCACTAGGCTAAACCGGTCGTCAAAATGAAGGTCTTCTTTGGATTTAACCCAGGCTACTCTCCAACCGCGCACTCTTATCGCTTTATTGGGCCCGGTCTATAGCCACAGTCAGATTCAAACAAAAGTGTTTCTACTCGTATCACATTTATTATATAGATGTTCCATGTTCCCAACACCTCACAATGTAAACTATTGTTTAAATCGCTTCCACACTTTGAAATGAGCCAGAAAATGTTTCTTAACATCCGCGTAAACAAGGTTGTTTGATCACGGTTATAATTATGAGTCAGATATTATTTGAAGTCTATAAATAATGTTTCGTATTAACGTATAAAATGTAGAAAACCCTAAATAGCTGTAACTTTATGTTATGGTAGTAATTTACCACCTAAAAATAAACCTACGGTCAACATCGAGAATATGTACGCCAGCACAATGAGTGCTATCGTTTTTGTGCTCACCAGTTGGCGCCACTGTCGAGTAAGGTCCAGCTGCCAATTTTTTTATTGATTATTATGGGCATGAGAATGAAGTTTACATTTAAATCATATTTAATTCCTTAAAACCGTACCGTAAAAATATCGAACATCCCGCATTGTAGCGTAGTCCCGTTTTGTTCGGAAAAAAATAGGACATAAGTTTCCAAAAGGCAAAACTATCTCAAAGCACTGACAGTCATTGACCCGTAACTCATATTTACAATAATCGAGCTCAGGTATTGCAAAATGGTCACCATATTGCTCCAATTAGATAGCTGTAGACCTCGTGAGTGAGTTTATTTATCATTTCTAAAATCTGACATTATAAAAAAATCAATTATGAATAACAAAATTTCACGAGAAGCGGTTGAAAAATGCGACCTGTAGAGGAGAACAAACCGAAATTCGGACGCAGAAACTTACAAAATCATTGATAAAAAAATTGTTTTTGGAAATTTCCAAAAACCGTCTCGACAAAAAAAACTATATAACTATCGAACCTGCTCTCGAAATTTCACGAGAATCGGTTGAGAATTGCGACCTGTAGACGAGAACAAACGGAAATTCGGAATCTGGACATATGAAAGCATTTTTGTCGAAGCTGAAGCAGAGACCTTCGTTTCACTCGGTGAATAAACCCGCGTAGCGCAACCACAAAGAGTGACATTTGACATTTCGGAGACCTCACGCTGCACTAGCCACATACGCGGTAGCCCTCATTAACAAAATAAGTGTACATGACAACAACAACAATAGGAAGGAAGCTAGGGGAGGGGGAGGGGGGTTAGGTTAGCTGGAAGATGTCCCTTATAAGGATAATTTCGGCGTACTTCAATCTTTTGTGACAAGTTTTTTGACGACCGCTTTAGCCTAGTTGGTAGTGACCCTGCCTTCGAAGCTGGAGGTCCCGGGTTCGAATCCCGGTCAGGACATGTATTCGTCTGATCAACACGAATATTTGTTCCTGAGTCTTGGATGTTTTCTATGTATTTAAGTATGTATATATCTATATAAGTATGTATATCGTCACTTGGTACCCATAGTACAAGCTTTGCTTAGTTTGGGACTAGGTTGATTTGTGTAAGATTGTCCATAATTATTTATTTATTTTAAGTATGTGTTTCAACCTGTTACTGTGTACAACAAAGTGCTTACATACATACAACAATGATAAGGGCGTCGAATGTACAGATGTTTTGGACACTTTGGCAACGTACAATCAGTCTGCAGAGAAACCTAGACGCGTTACCGCTCGGCTGCAGTAGGCTACAGTGGCCAACTTTCTAGTTTTTTCGTTAACATTAATCCTTTTTCAAAAATATTAAACGTTTCTACAAATCGTACTGGCCACAATTTCCCAACTCATTTCAAACTAAGTTCTATTAGACGGACAGACCAAATCTGCCGTCAAACACCAAAAACATATCATAACCCGAAATAACCGTTTTCAATCCATCAAAAATACAAACGTAAGTATATCTCATGCAAAACTGTGGAATTTGACCTGAACTGATAGGGGTAATTCTAGGTAGGGTCTGGCAGGAGGAAATGGCGTAACACAGAAACCATGGCTGATCCTTGTTTGGATTCGAAGTGCTAACATTGCAGACCTGGACACCCTGCGTTGGCAGTGATCTCTTAAATAAGGTGAGTTACATTTTTGGATTTTTATACTAAACCTCTGGATGCCATTTTTCATGACTGACACCAAGTTTTCCATGAGATTGTATATGAATTTTAGTTGAGAGCACGAAGGTAGCTGGCCACCAGTGTTGCCCTTAGGACGATAATTACGTTTCTTTTCTTGAAAAGTTACATTTTTGATGCAAAAGTTACATTTCTATATTTTTCATAATTACTTTCGTAACATTCGATTTTAAGAAATGAGTAGCCACATACAGTTATAATTTGGCTAGTTCAGCGACAGAATTACGCCAGTCTAATGGGCGGTATCCCGAATATCATGACATAGTTGCAACAGACGGACAGACAGGCGTACCATGTAAGTTCTTTTGTCACCTGTTCTGTATGAAAGCCTATAAATTATCTCGCTTGGTCCCTGTTAGATAAAACTGACCTTTCTTTTTAAATAGAGTTTCATTATTCTCAAAAGTTACAAAAAAATCCTTTACAACAGAAGTTACTTATGTTACGCGAGCCGGTCAAAAGTTACGAAAAATGTAAAAAATGTATCCATCTGGCAACACTGCTGGCCACGCGCTCCATAACACTTGTAGTCGTTACTGGCGCCGTGGTCGCCACAAGACGCGACGCATTTATGCGTTCATGGCATTCAAAGGGTTAAACTGCTTTTTCAACAAGCCCAACCTGTAATTTCTGTGTCTTTAGAAGGCCTGACTTTGTATGTTAACCATTGCTTACACTAATTACCTTTTTTGCTCTGCTGGAAATCAGTTTTAAAATTAGGATTTGATTTAAGTATCGTGGTTTGATAAAGAAGCAAGTAGACAGTTGTGGTAGAGCCTGTACTGTTTAATTTCTTGCCTGCTTCAAGAAGTTGACCGAATGCTTTTATTCCGTTTTGTGCAAAGAACAATAAAGTTGGAAGTTAATAAGCCTGAAGTTACATTTAATTTTTTGATGTGCTTAATAACAAACATAAAATTATAGGACACGTTCCCTGAAGTGATTCACGGTTTGGGAATTATGTAGTACCTATTAAAAAGAAACTTATGGACAGACTATCATTTGATATTTAACAGTGGCTTTTCGGTGAGGGAGAACATCGTGAGGAAACCGGACTAATCCCAACAAGGTGTAATTTTCCATCTAGGTTGGATGGAGAGATTGCAGTCGCTTTGGTATACAGGGTATCCCACGGCTATGCCACATGGATTTTTCTCGTGTAACGGGTTCGATTCCCGGTTCAACCATAAAAATATCTGAATATCTGTGAATGCAGTTTAAATTGTTTTTTAAATTCAAATAATGTCTTCTTTCAGTAAAATGCTCCATCTACAATATTCAAGGTGTTTTCCCTCCATGTGGCATAGCCGTGGGACATCCTGTATATCCTCCTGACCCCTGAGCATTTACTGAAATCACTTGCCACTACGGCCGAATGTACTTTGCAAAGCATTAAACTGTTTTTGTTGTAAAGTCCGAGACCTTTTCTGTTAAATAAAATATAAACTAAGGTTTTCTCGAGTTTTCACTAAAACAAATCATTTTTAATATTACTTGACAAAGACATTGAGCATTTTTTTGTTTAGGTATTTTTTGTCTTTTATAAAGGACTTTAGGAAAAAACAAACACTCGGAATTGATGCTACCAAAAGGTCGGCCGTCTGTTTGCCAAATAAGAAGTTCAAAAATATTCGGACTTTACTGTAAGGTTTATTTAGCACTTTGTAAAGGACGCCAGGTGTCAGGAGGATATAGTTTCTACGGCAACACTTTGGGATTAGTGTCAAAGCGAACCGCTGGGCTCCCGAATAGATGACCTATTAATTTTTTTTTCTTCATACTAGTCGTATGTACAGTCCGCCAAGCAATTCGAATGGTGGTAAATCACTTTGTTAGCTGGGTGGATCAACTATTCTTTGTTGCTTTTTACCATGATTACGTCTCCTGAGTCACTCTTTAAAACTGTGTTTATAAGATTCAAATCTACCAAATATTTGACGACCGGTTTAGCCTAGTGGGTAGTGGTTTTTTTGTACTGTACTGTATCCTTTGATTGAGGTGTGCAATAAAGAGTATTTGTATTGTATTGTATTGTATTGTAGTGCACCTGCCTGTGAAGCTGACGGTCCTTGGTTCGAATCCCGGTCAGGGCAAATATTTGTGTGATGAGCATGAATATTTGTTTCTGAGTCTTGGATGTTTTCTATGTATTTAAGTATTTATATCTATTAAATATATCGTCGTCTAGTACCCATAACACAAGCCTTCTTGAGCTTACTGTGGGGCTAGTACGATTTGTGTAAGATTGTCCTCTAATATTTATTTATTTATTTATATGAGTTTTAGCGATAAGCATAAATCCATTTGGAGACGGGTCATCTCCTGAGCATGCTTGAAGTTCATATTATAAACATTTGTCTAAGAAACATGGTTACTGTTGTCTCCTCGCTGACGGGACAGTATAACAACAAGAAAAAGTTGATTGACCGAGCTAATAGAAAACCAACCACAAATAAATTTTGAATGAAGGAAAAATTGAAAAATTTAGGCACCGAGCAGGATTCGAACCTGCGACCTCCCGGCACTCGCGGCAGTTGGCTATAGCGACTGGCCGCGAGTGCCGGGAGGTCGCAGGTTCGAATCCTGCTCGGTGCCTAAATTTTTCAATTTTTCCTTCATTCTAAATTTGGGTATGGGATGGCGCATCGTAACTGACGATTCTCAATATGATTTGAGACGTTAGTGCCGTTAATGAAGCATGAGTCTTCTGGTAGATGTCGCTGTACGCCTCCCTTAAGGCGTTTGTATAAAAAGAATAGCAACCACAAATAATTTCGAGTACATCAGTATTTCTATTGTTGCAGCTCTAAAATGGCCAAAGCCCACAGCCGCCTCCTCATTCTTCTAATTCTTCTATTTGCGATAATATCCGCCGCTTCTGGATGCAGATGTTGCCGGAAGAAAGTCGCCTGCTCTGGCAGGGCGCCTTGCAGACGGGGGCCATACAGATTCTAACCTTTGACACAAAAGAACGTAGAACAAACAAGAGAACAGAAGAATCTTGTATCAAGGCCGGACAGTTCTAAGTGTTCGATCTAAAGATGTGCATCAGCAAATACTTGGAGACGGCCATTAAATTGTGTTTAAAGATATCTGCTTATTGCTTAGTCCTCTGTTATTTAATTAAAAAATGTTACATAACTGACCACATTACATTGCAACCGACACATTAAATAGTGCGTTTTTATTCGTTACTTTATAGCAAAATGGGCTTTGAATGCAACTTCTATAGCGGATACAATAGCGTATAAAGTTATTATTCATCCATTGGTTCATAATTTTTCTTCTCCTTCGCCTGTTAAGTTCATTATGTGCCACTTATTTAGAATAGTTTTAGTGTTGCACGGAAAGTATTGGTTCGGGTCAAATTCCACCTATTTCCTTGTTGTTTGTTATTGTTTTTGTGTATTTAGCTTTAGTTTAGATGATAAGTTCGGTGGAAAGACTCAAATCAATTCTCTTTGTTGCAGATCCGAGGCGACATGATTTTAAGGCAGTTTTAACAATTTTAACACGATAGAGCAAAGAAAACGGGACGTTAGGACTTGTGAGTAATTAGTTTTTAAACTTTTGTACGCGAAGAATACCTACAGTCCCCGGCAGATATGAAGTCAATCCTGCCACCTGTCATTTCCATTTTATAAACTAAAGTTGGCTAACTATACAATGTATGGAAATGACAGGTGTCAGGACTGAATTTATCTGCCGGGGACAAGTGCGTTACACTAAGGCCCTGGTCCAGGGATCGGATACCGGTATTTTCTCCATAGAAAAATACCGGTATTATTACGGTCACCGGTTCATTATTTCGTTTTTAATGGGACAATCTAATAATACGGCGTTGTTCCCTAAATACATGATTCAGCCCCACGTAAAGAGCAAAAAATAATCCAAAATATTGGGCTAATTCAGGGTTTTTTAAAAATACCGGTATCGGTCCCTGCCCTGGTCTCCTATAAACGCCATCGGCCGCTTGCAGCGTCACGCCGTACGCTGCGGCACAATGCACACTATAGAAATGTACTGATGTGTCTGTCACTTCTGTCAGGGCCTAACAGTACATCTCTATAGTGAGCATTGTGAAGCAGCGTACAGCGTGACGCTGTAAGCCGCCGATGGCCGATTATAGGAGACCAGGGCGTGAGGTTCATATTCAATCTCTTATGGAAAGTGAGTTGGCGTGTAGGCGTCTCTGTAGTACATTAAGAATGGCGTCCAAAGATGTAGCTATACGCCGTAATGAGGTAATAAAAAAAATTATTACCCCCGTATTCATAATCGTCAATCAAACCTATATTAGTTAACTAGCCGCTAAAGTTCGTTTGTCCTTATCTGTCACTTTGACACAGGTGCTTGTGAGACAGTGACAACAGACATTTTAGTTAGCAGAGGTTTGTTAAGTTTTATGAATAAGGGGGTTAGAGTATAAATATTTCTAAAGAGATCCTATACGCGAGCCACCAAGAGCGACGGAAAAGGTCTTATGCAGATAAATTGAGAATTGGTTTAAAGTGGCTGCCGGGTTACCATTAATTACTTCCTTAACTTGGGCGGGTAATCGCTTGTGTGACGTATTTGGGCACAACTGTCATATAAAATAAGTTGTGCTCGACAAAAATATCAGATAAGTCAGGGTCTCAGGGAACAGCAGACCTCGAACCTTGTTCGTAATGACCCGCAGCGTAGCGAAGAAAAAGAAGCTCCAGAAAGGTAATTAGGAACATACGTTTTTCACCTCACTAGCTCGGAAAGGGGTTATTGTCAGTTGTAAAAACAAAAGTCGTCCACCCGGTGGTCAATAGGACCAATAGTAATTACAGTCTACTGGCGGCGTATCGGATTAACTACATAATGGACGGATCGCGAAATGGACGAACAGCGTAATAGACCAGTGGCGAATGGACGAACACCGTAATAGACCAGGGATCGGATACCGGTATTTTCTCCATAGAAAAATACCGGTATTATTACGGTTACCGGTTCATTATTTCGTTTTTAATGGGACAATCTAATAATACGACATTGTTACCTAAACACATGATTCAGCCCTACGTAAAGAGCAAAAAATAATCTAAAATATTGGGGTAATTCAGGGTTTTATAAAAATACCGGTGTAATAGACCAGTCGCGAATGGACCAACAGCGTAATAGACCAATCGCGAAATGGACGAGCAGCGTAATAGACCAATCATATCATGGACTAACTGCGTAGTAGACGATCGGCCAAACCCGATTTGGACGAAAAGCGTATTGGCCTAACAGCTAACAAATCAGTTAACGGCTTATGTATATGTAAGTTATGTTTTTATTACATGGATTTATAGTTACGGAAACACCGTTTATGCGGGTTACTAGACTAATCCAAAATTAAGCTTTGTGGCTCTTCACTTTTGATATGACCACCGAAAAGACGCGAACGTAAATCTGATAATGACCCAAAGCCTTTTTTTATTCTTTAAAAACAGATATCAAAACTACATGGGGTTGCAGGGGGTGGGTGGAAGGATTCTAGGTTTGAATTACGAGCTAGTGAATGGATTCTATGGTTGGTTTGTAAACAGAATCCTGAGCGAAGCGAGTGGTTCAAAAATAGAATCCTGAGCGTAACGAGTGTTGCAACATACGAGCAGAGATCGGATACCGGTATTTTCTCCATAGAAAAATACCGGTATTATTACGGTCGCCGGTTCATTATTTCGTTTTTAACGGGACACTCTAATAATACGACGTTGTTACCTAAATACATGATTCAGGTCTACGTGAAGAGCAAAAAATAATACAAAATATTGGTCTAATTCAAGTTTTTTTAAAAATACCGGTATCGGTCCCTGCACACGAGACGTAAAATAACTTTGCATCCCTGTATAACACAAATCTTTTCACCTCACTAGAGGGAGGATTTTTTTTTTTCAGTACAGTTGCGTCCTAAATGCCGAGATTTGGCGTAGGTACTAGTTTTTTTTAACACAAAAGCACAATATAATTATTGTTGCTGGACTCTCTGGACTGGCTTTTACATGTTATTATGTTTTAAAAAGTTACACATAGCAGGTCCGGATTCAAATATTCTTTGCACTCTTGTGGGTAAAACGCAGTTTTGCTATCTGTTTTTAAAGAATAAAAAAGGGCTTTCCGAGCTAGTGAGGTGAAAATACCTATTAATCCTTTAACCGCCGAACGTCAACAAATTACTCGCAATTTTTAACTCTGTAATAACTCAAGGTGCCTTTACACTTTACCGAGTCATATATATCAGAGGATGGCGGTTAAAGTATTAAAGGGCTCTGATTCAATTCAGCGGTTTAGGACCACTAATATGAAAAAACCCGGTCTAGTGCGAGGCGGACCGCGCACAATGAAGGGTTCCGTACCAACACCTACAAGTCCACATTAAAAATCACTATCCAATACATTGAATCTAAAAAAAGCGCATCTTCATAGGGAACTCACGGCAGTTACGACTTTTTATTTGGGCAAGACAGTTTTGAAGCGAAAATTCAAAAACCGTAAAACCTATCTTGTTCAAACCAAAAATCGTTGAAAATATTTGCTAATGCACACCACCTCAATTTTTTTCAGAATTATAAACCTTAAAGTTTTGAAATTAGAGGGGGGGACACACCTTCTATGACTTTGTCAGCTAATATCTCACCAATGGTTGACTTGGGACAAGTTTTTTAGAAACCTCCATATCATTTTTAAAGGCCTATCCATCGATACCCCACACGACTATGTGCGTTGAATTTTTATTTGTATGGAGTGCCCCCCCCCCCTAATTTAATATTTTTTTGTAATTTCACATCATTTTCCACCATTAGCTCTGTCGCAATGCTGAAACCGCATGAGTACATTAATTTTAATTTTAAGTACAAAAAAGTACAGTTTTTTTCGTGAATATGTACCGCAAAAAAATAACGAAATCCTCCGTGGACGTGCTGTATAGCATCACACGTTAACTATTGACCACCGAAGGGACAACTTTTGTTTTTGCAACTGACTTTGAGCCAGTTGTGCTAGCCCCGCAGGAGCGCTCAAGGTTCAGCTGTTCCAGAGGATGCGATGGAGCTGGAGCCTGCTGTGGTTGCTGTTCGGCGCGGTCGCCCACATCGCTGGGGCATGCAATAAGAAGAAAGTTTTGCCGTGCACCCGCGGTATCAAACCCTGTGAGACGCCCGCTTCTGGTCCAACTAATTAATTGGTAGGTATATTGAAATTGACGACCGCTTTAGCCTAGTTGGTAGTGACCCTGCCTTCGAAGCTGGAGGTCCCGGGTTCGAATCCCGGTCAGGCATTTATTTGTGTGATGAACACGAATATTTGTTCCTGAGTCTTGGATGTTTTCTATGTATTTAGGTATTTATATCTATTAAATATATCGGTCGTCTAGTACCCATAACACAAGCCTTCTTGAGCTTACTGGGGGGCTAGTTCGACTTGTGTAAGATTGTCCACTAATATTTATTTATTATTATTATTTACATTATAAGTATGTATATCGTCACTTGGTACCTATAGTACAAGCTTTGCTTAGTTTGGGACTAGGTTGATTTGTGTAAGATTGTCTAAAAATATTTATTTATTTATTTAATAAACCCGTCACTCACGTCTTTCAGCGGGGTAATCACGTAACTTTTGTACTACCGTTAGGTAGATTTTAATGTCAAATTTTAATTGTCAGCTCATACATTTATACTTCAAAATTGACAGTAAAATCTATCTACCGTTAGTACATAAAGTTACGTGATTACCCCGCAGGTCGAATATAGCTCGACATGACCAATACGTGGTCAATTGGTAGCCTCCGCCAACATTGGGCAGGCGAGTGGGCAGGGCGCGAGCGCGCAGTGCTAGACGCGCTGCCGTCGCGGCTGATTCTCATGACTAAGGACCACGTATTGGTCACAACATCATTTTTGTCACAACATCCTGTTTGACCAGCAACAGATCCATAAATCGAGTAACTCAGTGATCCCTTTGGATTGGATGTCTCACCGTTTGTATGAAAAAATCGTTTTTACAACTGTGTTACCCACCTTTTACAGCAATATGTTAATATTCAAGTATTTTTACCTATAAATTCCTTTTATTAGGTTCAGGTACTATTTAGAAATCCTATTTTTGTACACTAATTCAATACATTTCATAGATTTTTTTTGTAACAGAAAACTGGTCATGAAAAAGTAGAATGACCCCCCAACAAGAAAAACCAAATCCTCGATCCTCGCCTGAGTGTTGTGTAATGTTCTTCTTCATTCTAGCCCCCATGTCATGGAAACAGTGGTGGTGCAAGAGCTGATAATACTAGTGGTGACGCTGGTGCTGTCTTACTTGGAGTCCTGTTACGGCTGCCCTACCGACTACAAGCTGCCTTAGATTTGATTAAGTTATAACATTGCTACAGGTAGGTATAGTTCGTACAAAACTGCTATGCTGAGTTGGGTCCATTTTGTGACACGACTGTTTTTGTGTTCTGTCCCATTATTATGTACTTGTCTGTCATGAATAAATGTTTGAATCTTGAATCTTGATAACTCTTAAGGCCAAATTCTGTCAAACGAACGCAAACAAAAGACGACGAAAAGCTCCTGCTATAAGGTAGATTCTTGCTTGCATGCATTTGACAGCATTTGGCCTTAGTTTTGGATGAACTTTACACGTTTGATGTACTTGCGCCCTTATTCATAAACGACCATTTCAGTTAAATGTCTATTTTAGTTAAATAGCCGCTGAAGTTCGTTTGCGCATTTGTCACTTGGGCATTTATGGTTGTGAAAAAGGAATTAACACATTTTAGTTACCAGAGGTTTGTTAATTTTTATTCCGAATAAGGCCTGGTTTTATAAAGATCCGTTAGACCAAATGTCCGATCAAATTTCAGTAACTCAATACAATTTTTGACATAACAAACCGACATAAGGTCTAACGGATCTTTATAAAACCGAGCCTAAGGGGGTTTAACCCTTTAACCGCCGACGCCGAACGTCAAAAGTCACTCGCAATTTTCATAAATCAGGAAGGTCTTATTTACACTGTCACATTATCAGACGATTGTCTTTCGGTGAATTAATCGGTTAACGGTAGTTTTCGGCGAACAAGTCTAGTGTTCCCTCTGGATAAAGGTCAGATGACAGTGGCTTTCTTAAAACTAGTTCCTACTCCAAATGTTTTTTTTAAATTTTAATTTATTTAGAACACAAACAGTCACATAGAGGTATCCAAATTGACAGTACATGAAATGTACCTATACAAAAGAAAACAATAGACCTGGAGGTTCATCATTTCACATAGTGTTAACTACATTATATATTTTTTAAACAACACGTAAATCTTAACTTGGTAACTAAAGAAAAGTAAAAAACTATTATAATATATAGGAACAAACTAATCTCAGTCGACAATTAGGTATGATATCTAACTTTAACTATAACTGCTGTACTAAAACAACTTACGTTTAACTATATTGTTTATGCTGGGATTATGTGTCAAAGACTTTAGGGCACAACCACGAAATCGCTAGGAGAACGAATCATTATGCAATAGGCTAAGGTTATATTTATTCTTGATCCTTATGTTGCCGTCCCCAATTGGGCCATATGGGGCCCTTTTGCAGTCGCACGGGTTTCACGACCAAACTTTTGGAGCTACAGTCTTCAAATTTTCACAGTAGCACCTTGTTGGCCTAAAGCCCTGCAAATTTACAAAAAGTATTTTTATTTATTCGCCTATTCTAGATGCCTTTCGTCAACGAGTTCACCCTCCTGCTCCTTCATATCGCGGTGTCCTTGTATAACCTGACGCACAAGAGAAAGGGACACCGTCTTGGCGACTCCCGACAGATGAACACCAAACCTGTCTGATTAGAGGTAAAACCATTTTACATCACACTTGGCCATAAAGTGGCAACTAACGCCCGCGTGGGGTAAATCTCGCTTCCAGCCAGGGGCAGACGTAGAATTTTGTACTCCCCACGGTCGGTAATAAGAAAGCCTCTGGTTGTATACGAAATTCTTTGTTCTGCCGCCCTATATATAATAGCGCCAAGCAATCGAATGTTTAGGCATTGTCATATTCAGTGTTTAAGTTTAGTTCATAATAGCATAGTAAGTACCTAACATTAGTTAAATGAGCGCGATCTCGCCAACAAACTGTTATGGCAGTTTGGCGAGTAATTAAAAGGTTGTAACTGTTATGTACTTTTTTGATAAATAAATTTTTAAAAAAATCATTTCTAGTTAGAGGGGATAAGATGATCGCTTATATGTCGGACATATAGCATTCGGAGTTTCTCTCTCTCTCCTTCAGCATATTTGCGTCCACTGCTGGACATACGCCTCTTCCATGCCTTTCCATTTCGTTCTGGACGTAGCTGTTTTGGTCCAGATTGGCCCTGCCGTCTTTCTGATGTCACCCGACCATCTGGCTTGCGGCCTTCCCTCGCTACGGCTTGCCGCTCGAGGTCTCCAGGGCAGAGCTCGTTGGCTCCATCGGTCGTCGTCTCTTCAGCAAATATGACCGGCTCATTGCCATTTTAGTTTTGCCACTCTCTTGCCAATATCGGTGACTGGTGCATTGGCAGATGACTTAATTTTGCACTCTATGCGCTCTTGCGCATTTGTAGTTTAAATTTTGTCGATGAATTTTTCAATTTTTCACTTTGATTGAAAATTATAATTTCGTTAGCGGACGCATCCGCTTGACAAAATTTAAACTCAGTATGTGGTAGCACATTGTTACTAACGATTTTCAATATATTTGAGACGTTGGTGCTGTTTTTGAAGTTGTAATAACTCCGCGGTAGATGTCGCTAAGAGCCTCCCTAAGGTGTAATTAGAAGAGTGTCTTGATTGAAAGATTCGTCACCACAAGGGATACCCACGGTGGACAGTTGGTTGAGAGCAATGGACAGATTCCAGAGGTCGTGGATCCCACATGTGGCGATGAATTTTTCAATTTTTCACTATGATTGAAAATTATATAGCATTTCGTCCCTTACCGTCAAGTATGTGAGTGCTAGAGGGACAAATGCTATATTTCCGACATAAGCGATCATCTTAGCCCCTCCTAGAAACAATCATATAGTCAAGAATCATGTTTATATCAGAAAATCAATCTTATTATTTCCTCTTCTGGCCAAAACGCGATATTATTGCACGGACTTATAAGAATAGAATAGAATGGAAAACGTTTATTCATGACGTTGACCAAAAAAAATGACAATGTGCCTATACAAATTGTCATTGAAATGGCCTCCACTAAGCTTTAATGTCAAGGTACCTTGCGAGTTAGTCCCTATTCGTCCCGGTACCGCTGCACACCGAATAGAGTCAGTCCGACACAGGTCGGGCCTAGCCGAGTTACTTGATGGACTCTTCTCAGCAAGGCTAGGTTTAGTGAACCAGCAATAAAACTCCCAGCAGCTCGATTCCACTCACACTTCAGATTCGGTTGAAACCGCTCAACCAGTCTCACTGGAGCGCAAACTCTTAGTATTCCAGTGTTCCAAACCACACGCGTGGTCATGCGGGCGGTTTTCCCCTGGATTGTCCCCAGGCTACTCTCCAACCGCGCACTCCTATCGCTTTATTGGGCTCGGCCTGTAAAGCCACAGTCAGGTTCAAAAAAAAACCTTGCGAGTATCTTGACCCTGGCCTTCCGTGGATACCTTTCAAGAGAGCGCTCCAACACGCTTCACACATACTTAAAAATACTATGCTACATAATCTTACGCTAGGTTTGAGATCAAAATAAATATAGATATTATAGCTATTATTATGGCTGCACCTTGACCTTATTGCAATAGGTATAACGGACCAAATCAAGTATTAGGTACTAACATATAAATTGGTATTAATAGGTATAACAGCCATATATATATTTTTTATTTATTTATCAAAAAAGTACATAACAGTTACAACCTTTTAATTTCTCGCCAAACTGCCATAACAGTTTCTTGGCGAGATCGCGCTCATTTAACTAATGTTAGTTACTATGCTATTATGAACTAAACTTAAACACTGAATATGACAATGCCTAAACATTTAACTGTAATATTTTTTTAAGTTTTTATAACAATAAACATTACATTGTTACCTATATCAATTAAACTTTTTTTTTGTTTTTTTGTAAGCATTAGTGTAGTTTGGCCAGAAATGTCTTTTTTAATCTACTTTTTAATTCAGTTATGCTGCACTTCTTGTCCTCTCTTAAAAAATCAGTTTCGTTACATATTTTTGGTATCATAAATACATTAGTTCTTTTGCCGTAATAGTTTTTAGCAATTTTGCTGTACATATTTCTTTATTCTTATATTTTTTGTTCTATACTTATTGTGTTTTAAAACTTAGGGCCTGGACACATGTCGCCGGTACGGTGCCGTCTACGGTGTCATGGCGCGGCGCCGTCAAACGGCGTCGTGCCGAAACACGGTGCCGCGTACGGTGCCGTACACGGCGCCGCGAACGGCGTCATACCACGGCGCCGTGCCGTGTACGGCGCCGTGCACGGTGCATCGCTTGGTAGTTTAACTAGTTTTCGTTTTGCTGCTGAACGCATAACACGCAAGTAAATAGTGCATAAAAATGGCTGAAGATTATGATGTAGATTTTATAATTTCTTTAGGAGAATACGTTTTTCTTGGTCCATGTCAAGGCAAAAACTGTATACTTGTATATATTTAAAACGACAATTGTTTTGTATATTTGAACCGATGGTTGTACTTGCGTGTTATGCGTTCAGCAGCAAAACGAAAACTAGTTAAACTACCAAGCGATGCACCGTGCACGGCGCCGTACACGGCACCGCGCCGTGGTACGACGCCGTTCGCGGCGCCGTGTACGGCACCGTACGCGGCACCGTGTTTCGGCACGACGCCGTTTGACGGCGCCGCGCCGTGACACCGTAGACGGCACCGTACCGGCGACATGTGTCCAGGCCCTTATGTTTATTATCCAGCTTAAGAACACACACACACCGAAACTCGCATCAGACACCGATGAGCTTGAAGAAGATCTTCCGTCTTCTGCAATCCCTTGTCTTCTCCTCTAGCCTCTGCGTTCAGCGAAGCGTGAGAAATCTGTTCTCCTACAGAAGACCTTCAGTTGAAGTTATTTATTTTAAAAAGGTCAGTGCACGTCCTCCTAAATACCTTTCAGCCGACTACAGTCTACTGCTGAAAATAGCCCCACCATAAGGCCCGGTTCTCTGCTTAACGCATCCAATCTCCTCCCACCTTCCTACATACAGGTTGTCCCTAAAACCAACACCAAAATAAAGACGGGTGATAGAACAGATCATAACCTTGATAGCAACAACAGCAAATTTATTGTAGTTTTCAAAATGCGAGCAGCAGTTACCGAGATAATGCTATTTTACACCAAAAGGAGCTCATGCTACAATTATTCCATAGTTTGGAACCATAGCCCGTACCAGGCTCAGAGTTTGAATTTCGAACAAAATTCGATTTGAAGGATATTTATCGAGTTTTTTAAGTGTCAAAATCTCGAAAACCATGACATTTTCATTAGGGTCAAATTTGGTTAATCGCGGATAACTTATATGAACTGTTCTATCACCCCTCTTCGTTTTGGCGTTGGTTTTAGGGACACCCTGTATATTATGTCGTCATCACAAAGGGACTTAACACATTTGTAACCTGTTGCTTTAATTCATACTTTAGCAACGTGAGAGTCAGGATGGCGGGTGTACCTAAACAAATATGTAAATAAAGTGTACCAAAAATTTGTACTGAATTTGTATTATTTTGTACCACTTTAGAAAAAAATTGTACCCTTCTGCATTTAAAGTTATTACAAAGTGAAGGTACACCCGCCATCCTGACAGTCAGGATGGCGGGTGTACCTGGGAAAATTATGATCCTACCAATTATCAACCAATGTTAATATCTCAATTTTTTGTACCAAATTTGTACTCAAATATACAGTAAAAACTTCAGCCGTCTAATTCGTACTTTGCGAGTTTTACACATTTTATGATTTTCTACTGCTGGGTCATACGGTTATTTTAAGTAATGAATGTATGGGAAATTCTAACAATTAATAAAGTTTTGAAACTTGTGTGATATACCTTTGGGTATAGTCTTCAAAACTCACAATTCTCCCGTCCCCTCCCAGTTTATTAATTTGTTTGACATCCCCATACATGTATTACTTAGAATAACCGTATTACCCAGCAGTAGAAAATCATCAAATGTGTAAAACTCGCAAACTACGAATTAGATGGCTGATGTTTTTACTGTATATTTGAGTACAAATTTGGTACAAAAAATTTAGATATTAACATTGGTTAATAACTGGTAGGATCATACTTTTCCCAGGTACACCCGCCATCCTGACTGTCAGGATGGCGGGTGTCTTCACTTTGTAATAACTTTAAATACGGAAGGGTACAATTTTTTTTTAAAGTGGTACAAAATAGTACAAATTTAGTAAAAATTTTTCGTACACTTTATTTAAATATTTGTTTAGGTACACCCGCCATCCTGACTCTCACTTAGCAACGGGTGAAAGCGACAAAGTACCAAAGTGTCCAGCTTCTTATGAGGCCGACTGTACCATACAAACTTCCAGTCATGAAGGGATGATTTTGAAACTATATCTCCATATCAAATTTCGTCTGAGATACAATGGTTTTCGCGTGAATGTGGAACAAATAGAGTCACTTTCGCAATTAATATGACGTATGGATGTAACGTTGTCTGTTTTCTAGAGTATAAGAGGAAATCTTATTCATTTATTCATTTTGTTAAACACATGTTACAATTATTGTTGGTATGTACAAAGTATAAGACCACTATGTTTTACCCACTAAGTAGGTGTACAAAATATTCCTTCAACCAGCTATTGTTAAAATTGAGGACGACAACACAAAAAAAATCTGGTTAGCTCAATGCAATAATGATTACAGTATTATATATTATACAATGTCAAAAAAATCCTGATTTTCTCAATACAGTAATGATTATAGATAGGTATATTATATACTATATTAGATTTCCGCTTACGAAATATCTCGTCTGAAATGGGTTATTGTCAGTTGTATACACAAAAGTTGTCCACCCGGTGGTCAATAGTTAACGGCTTATGTACGTGCAAGTTATGTTTTTATTACATGGATTTATAGTTACGGAAACACCAAGTTAAGCTTCGTGGCCTTAACTTTTGATATGTCCACCGAAAAGTCGCGAACCTAAATCTGACAATGACCCAAATAGGTGGCTTTCAATCCTTTATATAGAAGTGTAAGCTATTTTTTTTTTCTTTTCTTTTTTTCTAAATTTGGGTATGGGATGGCGCATCGTAACTGATGATTCTCAATATGATTTGAGACGTTAGTGCCGTTAATGAAGCATGAGTCTTCTGGTAGATGTCGTTTTACGCCTCCCTTAAGGCGTTTGTATAAAAAATAGTTTACGTTAGCAGCGGTACTGCTTAATACGAAGGAACGGTTGATGAATTTGGAACTGGGTAGCGATTGCACCTATAGCTCAGTTGGCTAGAGCGACTGGCCGCGAGTGCCGGGAGGTCGCAGGGTCGAATCCTGCTCGGTGCCTAAATTTTTCAATTTTTCCTTCATTCTAAATTTGAAGTGTAAGATCTTGTGCATTTTCGCAAACAGTTAAGGTTGATCAATCGTTGGTTACAGGTCACAGATGTCAACGATACCGAATGAATTTTCTGGCGAAAATCTTTTTTTGCTGCATGCGGCCGAAACGGTGTGAATGCACGAAGGCTTATATGGCAGAATTGGCCGCTGGTAAAACGGGAAAGAAGGCCAAGAAGAGTACTAGTGCCGCTTCCACGGCCAAGCCAGTTAAGGGGGGAAAAGGGAAGCCCTGTTTTTGTTCTCAGCCGCTGTTTGAGGCAGAGGAAAAGAAGAAGAAGAAGAAATAGATAAGGTTTATGAAATACCGTTTTGGCAAGCGTTTATTATAATCACTAGTGTCCGACTGAAACATATTTTTTTGCCGAAACCGAAACCGAAGGTTCGGCGTTGGCTCTAGTTTCGGCCGAAACCGAAACCGAAACCGAAATTTTTGTAAGATGTATTAAAATCATGTCAACCAAGTTCTAAAAACAAAATAAGTGATTATGTTTTTGTGGGATATAAAAATATAAAATATTTAGCTACAATAAGATGTGTTGGCGGAGTCGAGCGAGCTACGCCATTGCTGGCTGTGCCGACGTTAGCCGAACGCGAACCGGAAGTACAATGTTGAAAGTTTCGGCGCGGCCGAAAGGTTCGGTAGCTTTTTGGCCGAAACCGAACTTTCGGCCGAAACATGATTTTTAGGCTGAAACCGGCCGAAACCGAAACCGAAACTTCGGTCGGACACTAATAATCACTGTGAATGCACTGTTGAGAGCGAGGGACCTAAATTTGTCCCTTTTGCTGTCAACACAGTGAATTCTCAAATTTCATAAAGGATCGGTAACGCGTATCGTCACTCCTTTGGAGTTGTGGGCGTTTTTAGGCTGCTGTGTCCGCTTACCATCAGGTGGACCGTACGATTGTTTGCCACCGGCGTTGTATAAAAAAAATCTACTTTTTAGTGTTCCGTTTTTATGTTATTACCATCAGGCGATCCGTCGGCTCGTTTGCCCCCTATCATAAAAAAGAGCTAAATCATACAATCTGCAAACAAAACAATCCACTTCAAAAGTATAATCGTTGAATGTTTAAAACACACTTTTGTAATGTATCACTTTATGTATAAAAAACACGTGTAATTTTTTATGTTAAAACATTTTTGGTTCCCAAGATACAGGCACGGCCTAGTTTGGGATCCACTGACTATCTTTCCGTGTAAAATGTGTTCAAGTTAAATAAATTATTATTATTATTATTTGTATCTCTCCTTTGGGATATCACGGCACAATGTCCGGTCCTTTTGGAAGGCGTTCATGGGGATACAGATCCAACACGAAGAGGCCCCTTTGAGATACGATAATGTATTGGGATGTGTACACCTAGCAGATACTATCTCTGCCTGCAGTATTGAAGAGATTATTATTATTATAATTTCCATTCCACACTTGACAGATTCCCCGTCAAAATGGGCGACAACTGTTGCTTCAAGTTGCTCCGCGCCCTAGGGTGCATGAAGAAAGAACAGGAGTACTGCTCCTGCACGAGATCACTGATCGAAGCGAACAACCCCGGCGGTGCGAATGCCTCTAAAGGCTCGTCGAACAATTGAACTGATTTCATACGGTAAATTTTTCGAATTCATAACCATTGTGTTTGTAGAAACTGTACAATAACTTACCGACCGCATTTAAAAACGATAATAACATATGTAAACTTAAGTCACACTTAAAGACGTATTTGATCAAAAAAATTTACTATTCAACCGAAGAGTACCTAATAGATAAGGAGTGTAAGTAATTTTTCACTTCTCATGCTCGAAAAGTGTGTCATATTAGACTTGTCAAGCGGAGCTAAAGTAGAACATTACAAACCATATTTATGATTTACAAAACATTTGAATTTGACCAATCAAAATACTTCACCTATTAAATCCACCAATCCCAGAACACTAATTTAACTCTTAAAAAAATATTTGGTGTTGGGTATTAACCAACCAGAATACAGCTTTACTAAAATCGACCAATCTGGAAACATAATTAATTTTTCTAAAGAGTCTAAAGATTAAGTTTGTAGTAGTCTCTATTTCACAATAATTAAAAAAGTGGTTAAATCATTCGAGCAACACTTTGAAGCGCTCAATGGCATGTCAGTTAGCTTAATTTCGCGCGTGAATGTTGCGCGCGAACCGCAGTGTCTATGTTTTGTGTGTCAAAGGAGTATAGAAAAAAAATCATGCTGCAAAAGTATATATCTTCGCCGTGGAATTTATTGTTAATTTTGGGTGGGTTAACCTTTGTTTATTTATTTTCTCGCAATCGAAGTGAAAAGTAGAGTGTATAACTCTGGTCTAAAAGCCATATTACCCCTCGAACTATTTTCTACTATCTCGTGGTAATATGGCTCATTTTAGACCCTTGACATACAATCTACTATTAAGGGATATATGGTATTTATGTTATGTGGTATTTATTGTATTTGTATAGCCGTAAGAATGAAACACCCTAGCAGGATTCATGTTTGAAACTTAATACAATTACGTATTAGAAATTAAGACCTTGTAAACAACATGATGCAATAAAAACTTGAAACTAGTTAGATGCCTTTGGGCGGCTTGAAAACTTCTACAGTCAAATTGCCCACTAACAAACAAACGTAATGCCAATAAGGTCTAGTTTGCCCGTGGGTTGGAAGGTTAGATCTCAATCAAAAATTAACTATCTCGTGGTAATATGGCTCATTATAGATTTTGTAATACAATCTAATACTAATAGTGGCTCTGTGAGCTGTAGACCTCGTGAGTGAGTTTTTTATCATTTCCAAAATCTGACATAAGAAAAGATCAATTATGAATATCGAACCTGCTAACAAAATTACACGAGAAGCGGTTGAAAAATGCGACTTGTAGAAAACAACAATCCGAAATTCGGACGCAGAAACTTACAAAATCTTTGACACAAAAATTGTTTATGAAAATTTCCAAAAACTGACTCCACAAAAAAATTTATATAATTACCGGACCTGGATTTTAGATTTTGTCATACAATCTACTACTAGTGGCTCTGTGAGCTGTAGACCTCGTGAGTGAGTTTTTTATCATTTCCAAAATCTGACATTATAAAAAAAGATCAACTATGAATATCGAACCTGCTCACAAAATTTCACGAGAATCGTTTGCGAAATGCTACCTGTAGAGGAGAACAAACCGTTGAACAAATATATATTTTTTTTATTTCCAAAAGCTTATTCGACAAAAAAATCCATATAGGTATTTATCCAACCTGCTCACAAAATTTCACGAGAATCGGTTAGGAATAAAGAGAAGAACAAACCGAAATTCGCCCGTAGAAACTTACGAAATCATTGATAAAAAAATTGTTTTTGAAAATTTCCAAAAGCCGGTTCCACAAAACAAAACTATATAACTATTGAACCTGCTAACGAAATTTCATGAGAATCGGTTGGGAATTGCGACCTGTAGGCGAGAACTAACGGAAATCCGGACATACCAAAGCATTTTTGTCGAAGCTGAGCAGAGACCTTCGTTTCACTCGGTCAATTATTTTTTTAAATATTTTTAAATATTTGCGGACAATCTTACACAAATCAACCTAGTCCCAAACTAAGCAAAGCTTATACTATGGGTACTAAGTGACGATACATACTTATATAGATAAATAGATACTTAAATACATAGAAAACACCCATAACTCAGGAACAAATATTTGTGTTCATCACACAAATAAATGCCCTGACAGGCGGGGTAATCACGTAACTTATTTACTACCGTTAGGCAGATTTTAATGTCAAATTTTAATTGTCATCTCATACATTTATACTTCAAAATTGACATTAAAATCTATCTAACGGTAGTACATAAAGTTACGTGATTCGCCTGCGGGATTCGAACCCGGGACCTCCAGCTTCGAAGGCAGGGTCACTACCAACTTGGCTAAAGCGGTCGTCAAATCGTATTTATCTTTCGATATCACCAGATCAACAATGAAACTCCTCTACCAACTGCTGTTCATAATCCTGAATATCCTGGCGTGCGCTGCCGGGCGCACGCTCGGCTGCCGCCCGCGCGCCGCGGCGAGCCGGCCCAGCCAGACGTGTCGGCCGCGCGTCTCGTTCTCGGCCCCGGTCGACAAGGGGTGCTGCAACAAGAACACTGAGACTGTTATACGTGCGGTAACTAGCATTCAGCCATTCACCATTGATCATCATCATCATCATCACTGCTGAACATAGGTCTCCCCCAAGGCTCGCCATTTAGACCGGTCCTGTGCCGTTCGTTTCCACCGGATTCCCGCGACCTTCACCAGGTCATCACTCCACCTTGTCGGAGGCCTACCGACAGCTCGTCTTCCGGTGCGTGGACGCCACTCAAGCAGTTTCTGGCCCCATCGACCGTCAGTCCTGCGAGCAATGTGATTTGCCCACTGCCACTTAACTTCACAATTCGCTTGCCATAAAGGCTCGTTGGCGCCTTTTGGTGGCTATAACGTAGTCCAGTAGCTGTAATTTTATAGCTTGACAAATTCGTTTGTGACACTTCCATGATCGCGGAGTACATAACTATACTCTGTTTTTTTCTATGAAGTAAGTACTATGCTATATAAGTAACAAATTCAAAACATTTTACTGTGAGTAGAACTTCACAACACCATTAATTGCATCATAGTGCCTCCAAATAAGTCCCGTCGGCGTGCGTACATACAGTTGTCGGATGCATAGATAAGAATGTATATAACTGAAATAAGAATGTATATAACTGAAATAGATCGGCAACTTCAAGCAGTCTACGTTCACCACTAGTGCTGCCATCTAGTTTTTCTGCCGTAAACTAATATCTCGATATACATAAGCATAACTACGGCTAACGCTTTATATAGGTACATATAGCACCCGCTTGGTAGATTAGGAAATTTTTAAAATGTAAGTTTCTTTTTCGGCGGGAAAACCTATTCCCGCCGAAAAAGAAAAGGTTATGGGAAGCATTTAAATGAAACAAGTCTTATGAAAAGTACTTTATTTAATCTTGTCCTGTTATTGTTACATGTTATATCGATCTTAATTCATGGTCTGGTTTAGTTTAAAAAATATGGGAAAAAGAGTTAATTGTAATGTTACAGTTACATAAGCTCATGCTCATAACAATACATCAGGCGAGTGTTGAAAGCTAAACCTGTAGCTGATTCAGCGTTACGTTTTCGTATGTAGCTACCAGAGCCAATCTAAAATTAGATATCAAAAATAAAGTCAACTTTTACAAATTTATTTACTTGTATGCATAATTTCATGTGACACAACGTTCTGCTACGAAGTGGAAAAGTAATCATACATGTTAAGGACCTGCTAAAACGCTACTCTAAACTAGCTTGGGTTTTTATATTGTATACATTTAGAGTAGAAGTAAATAAACTTTATTAGTAAATGCTACAAATGTCGGACACTGTATTAGAAACGGAACCATAAGAAAGTACTGAATGTTTTGTGATTAGATTACATCTGACCATTACCAAGAGAAAATTACTTTCCAGTGCTTTGTTCCTCCGAGAGCTACTAATCTCCCGACTTGACATTTTTGAACAGTCTCAAACGCCTTAGTTAAAAGTAGGTAGTAACATCTAAGACACAGAATTTTGTATAATCCTATGCTTGCCATTTAGTTTTCAGCTTCTATTAAAATTCAAGTATTTTTTTTCAACAAGGAGAAATGTACTAACTAAGACTTTGCACTTGGTAAAGCTTCGATACAAGTTACTAACAAAACATTATTTTATCTCTGATTGACAACGCCAGACTTGTTAACGGATTCAATCGATTATTAACAAGATTTATCATTCATATTTCACATACTACACGTCTACACGGCAACAAGGTGAAAAAATTGATACATCTTTACAAGGTTTAAAGGGCGGATGGATTGTTAGATTCGAATCGCTCAGATTTCCATACTTCAAAAATATCTTGCAGTTGAAAATATGCACCTTTTTAACTCTTTTACCGGGATCATCTGTAATAGTATATTACTTATCCAGGGCGGTAATACAAAGAATGTTAACAATAATGAGAAAATCCATTTGGTCTTAGTAAGGTTTTGTAGAAAAATATGGTATTAACTAAGGGCTCCAATTTAAAACTCCACGCGCTCTTCAGAAACTACTGTCAATCACCGAATACTTTTAGTGAAACCATTGAGTACTATTCAAATTTGAAGCAGCTAGTCACAAAATAGGGAACTAACTTATGCAAATAAATAACCAAAATGTATAAAAACTTTTCTGTTTCATACATCTGTTTCCGTCGCATTTTCTTACCAAAGACATGAAAGGGGTTACCATAATCAAAAATTATTTCACGAGTATATTGACTGGACCTTCAGGATGGAAATATTTTATCTAGCTTGGCTTATTACATATTATATTTATATATGTTCTACATAAAGTTGCTTTAAACCTAAATAAAATACCAGTCACCAGCGCGGTATTCTACATGTTTTCCATGGCAAACTGGAAAATTAAATATAATGAAAATACTTTGTTTTTGAAACATTAAAACAGATTGATCTTGTGATCAGTTTGACAATGTAAAAAAATAAATGCTCACTTTATTTCAATTCACGCCATATTTTACTTACATTTCTATAAGTAAGTTTATGAACGAAGTAGCTATATTTTAGACAATATCGTGCTTAGTAAATTTTGCTATTCGAAATTATTCCACGTAGCATTATAATTGTCCTAAATATTAATCTCATTATATCATGACATACCTATACAATACAATACAATACAAATGCTCTTTATTGCACACCTCAATCAAAGGATACAGTACAGTACAAAAAACACAATGAGAAGAGGCAAACAACAGGCGGTCTTATCGCTAAAGAGCGATTTCTTCCAGACAACCTTAGGGTAGCGGAAATCTAAACAGAACGATTCATAGCAGGTGGTGCAGAGTTAATACATATGAAGCCTACTAATAATTACAACAATAACATTTAATTAAGTATAAATAAACATACATAAATATAGTATAAAAATATACAAATATATAGTCAGCCACATAGTCTAAAGGAGTTAAGTCCTTAAGTGTGTCATGAGAGAGACAAATAGTGATTTTTAAGCTGTTTTTTGAAGACAGCAAGAGATTCAGCACGCCTCAAATCAGGAGATAAAGAATTCCAAAGCCGAATAGCTCGAAAAGTGAAAGAAGAATTATAAAATTTTGATGAGGAAGATGGAACAGTGAGAAGCAAGTTTCGGGAGGACCTAACGGAACGAAGATAAGTAAAACGCTCTTTGAGATAGCGTGGAGTTGCAGGGTTGAAGAGAGTACAATACAAAAGAGATAGGGTGTGAGAATCTCGGCGAAAACGGATAGGGAGCCACTTGAGCTGGGAGCGGAAGAAGGATACATGGTCATATTTGCGTAAACCAAATATGAACCGAATACAGACATTTTGAAGGCGCTCAAGCTTATTAAGTTGCTCCTCATTGAGGTCAATATAGGAAACATCAGCATAATCCAAGATGGGGAGGAGTAGTGTTTGAGTAAGCGCAATTTTAGTGGCAATGGGCAGGAAATTACGTAGCCTTCTCAGGGAAGCTACTGCCGAAAAACATCTTCCTGCTGACCTCGTTCACTTGAGGTGCCCAAGATAAAGTCCTATCCATAAAAATGCCTAAATTTTTTACTTGTGTAGAAAAAGGGATTAATACGTTATCGAAGTAAATCGGTGGAACACGATTAAAATCGATTCTTGAGACAAATTTTGAGCTCCCAATTATGATAGCCTGGGTTTTAGAGGGGTTAACTTTAAGACCAAAACTATGACTCCAATTTAGGATACGCACCAGGTCATTATTTACAGTGTTGATAACAGATGGCAGATCATTAAGTACGCCCTGCGAATAAATCTGAAGATCATCGGCATAGAGGTGATAGTGAGAAGAGAGATTATTTGTGATTGAATTTATAAAAATAGAAAATAACAAGGGAGACAACACGCCGCCTTGCGGAACGCCGGCCAGCGTGTTGCACCAAGTAGAATGGATATCGTTCACCTTAATACGTTGTCGACGACCGGTTAAATAACTACGAAACCAGTCCATCACTGCAGGAGATACATTAAGAGAACGAATTATCTCAAGTAGAATATCGAAATCAACAGTATTAAACGCGTTACTAAAATCCAACAGCGTCAATACCGTTAACTTCTGAACATTCATTCCCGCCCGGATGTCATCGGTAATCTTCACAAGAGCAGTAGCCGTACTATGACCGGGACGGAAACCGGACTGGAGTGGATTGAGGAGATTACTCTTATTCAGGTACGATGTGAGCTGCTGGTGTACTAAGCGCTCAAGTACTTTAGAAAGGAAAGGAAGTATGGAAATGGGTCTATAGTCAGCGAACGAGGTTGGATTAGGCTTTTTGGGTAAAGGGATGACGTGAGCATCTTTCCACAGCGTAGGAAAAGAACCCGATCTAACAGAGTTATAGAAATTATATTGTCATTTTTTATCTGAGCTAGTCCACACAACCTGTTTCATGAAATGTATGGATATTTAAATACTGATCTGATACATATCATTTTTAGTTATCATATTTACATATACAAAATGCTCCTCAAAGGACACGTCTTACTACTAATACAGTGATCGTTATTTGATAGATTGATCCCATGATCTAAATGCAGGTTTTTACTTCAGTAAACATTGTAAAACGGAAGATATAAATGCTTACTACTAATATACTCGTATACATTCCCCAAGGAGGCAATTGCGGCAGAAGCCGCAAAACGCCTCAAATATGCTGGTCTGAAAAACAGCCACGAATTGCGGTCGTCGCGGTCGAAACCTTGGGCGATGGGGCCCGGACGCCCATAGGCTTTATATAGCCATATATTTTTTTCTAGAAATCTATTGACCAAAGGCTGATGGCTAACCTTATAGGCATTTCCCCAGGGGCAGAGACCTTGGGGAATGTATACGAATGCAGGATATTATACAGAGTGTTTGGTAGCTAGGTGCAAAGACTTTAAGGGTTGATACAGGAGGTCATTTTATAAATTTTAGACCACATTTACTATAATACCAAGTCTTCTGGTTTCTAATATATGCGTCATTTTATTTTGAAAATTGTACTTTTCCCTTACGAGCATTCATTAAAAAATGTTCTATCTAAGTTATTCTCTTATGATTTTTTCTTGTATTCACATAATATTCGGGCAGCGCAAAGCATCCTTTACCAGTCCATCTTAGGGCAAAGCAAACAAATCTACTTCGCAACAATCCGTAAACGTCAGGTGTAATGTGCATTGTGCGTCATGCGCCAGGCTCCGCCAGTTGCACGAAGTGCCCTAGACGTGTTGAGTAAGTATTTCAGCTGTTTTTCTAGAATGAAGAGTCAAGCGGTTTCTTCGACGAACTGACATCCATTGTCATCACAATTCGCTAGCCATATTTTTGGGGTCGGCGCAGCACGTCTTCCATATATCTGTCAATCGTCATCTTTTCATTGTCTGGCTGAAAAACATAATAGTTTATTTATTCTCCACGTTATTACAACTTTATGTAACAAAGGTAAATACATGAATATCGGTTAGACCCGTTTGAACAAATCTTTTAAGAACTTTATGTTATTATAACGGCACCATTAAACTTCGTTCCAGTTTAGATGGCGAAATTTAAAACCAACCATTAAGTGCATTTTCGCCATCTAAACTGGAACGAATAATATATAAATAATAATAATAATATTTTTTGTGGACAATCTTACACAAATCAACCTGAATTATACCATTTGCAGCGGTCTCTAGCAATGTCGGACTTTGACCCTCATTCCTGTCTGTTTTGCTCCAATAAACTGTTTTCTCTCTTAATCATATGTAAGACTAGTTCCGTTGAATAGTGATTTAATCATGATTTGCGCTTCTTCAATATTGATGGGGAGCATTAGACTAGAGACGAATGATTGGCTTGGATGGCAAGATCGGTCCTAGGCAGGACTCGGAACTCGAGTAGTGGCACTACATTGCAAAAAAAAATAACGCATTCTTTTATTACCGCCCTAAGTACAAAATTTTATGTCTCCCCCTGGCCAGGAATATCCGCGCGCGCAGCGTGCGGTAATTGCTACTTTATGGCCGGGTGTGACATAAATATTTTAACTGACTTCAATAGAAGGAAGGAGGTTCTCAGTAAATCTTCATGTTTTTTAGGGTTCCGTAGTAAACAAGGACGCGTGTGGAGGATGGTACAAGTAACCTACCTACCCAAACCAGGTAAGGCGGATTACAGTGAAGCAAAATCATACAGGCCAATAAGTCTATCTTCATTTTTCCTGAAAACATTGGAAAAGTTGGTAGATAGACACATAAGGGATGGCCCATTAAGGAGACATCCACTGCACGAACTACAATGTGCTTATCAGCCAGAGAAGTCGACAGAAACAGCACTACATCTGGTAACAACTAGAGCTGAACAAGCCATAGAGAACAAAGAACTATGCTTGGCAGCTTTCTTAGACGTGGAAGGGGCTATCGATCGCACCACGTATAATGCTATCAGCGAAGCGGCTGCTAGACACGGCATAGAGCCCACCATCTGTAAATGGATAGGCAACATGCTAAACAGCAGAGTAAAAAAGTCATGTCTTCTAGGGGTCGAGATAACGGCTACTGCCACAAAGGGTTATCCACAGGGCGGAGCACTGTCGCCTAGATATGGGTAAATCCGGAGTGATATATTAAAAAAGATATATATCGCTCCGCCCGCACGAATCACTCTTATCCATATCCTTCAAAATCCGAGTATATCAGTATATCTGTATATCCGTACAACTCCCTCGCTCCCGGTATCGTTTGCTTTGCAATAGCGACATCACATCGCACCAGGTAGGTACTTACTCATATTTAAAAAAAACTATAAATCAATATCTATTTATTGTATTGAACTAATTACTAATCTCAATGCTTCGTACAGTTAAATACCTACTAAAATAAAAAATCTACCAGCGTAGATACACTACAAATCAATCTATAGCTCTTAGTGAATTACTGATCTACTTGATAGATAGATTCATTCGAATCAATCTCGATCCGTAATTCACGACGTAAAATTGAGCGGTGAGCGGCTGAGCGAGTCACGTTGCGTGGCGAGAGCTAGACAGCTACAGAGCTACTGATCGACGGATGCATACGGATATAAAGATATAGAAGAGTGGTGAAATTGAGCGGTGAGCGGCCGAGCGAGTCGCGTTGCGTGGCGAGAGCTAGAGAGCTACGGAGCTACTGATTGACGGATGCATACGGATATAAAGATATAGAAGAGTGATATATATCCCGGGAGCTGAAAGATATGTTTCACTCTTTTCTTTAAAGTGACACATTTTGCCCATGTCTACTGTCGCCAACTCTATGGAGCCTGGTGGTGGACTCACTCCTGGGAGAACTGAATAATGGACCTATCCGAACGGTAGGATATGCTGATGATTTGGTGATACTTGTTAACGGGAAATTCCCAAGTACAGTATCAGAAAGCACTGAAGAAAGTGGAGAACTGGTGCATTAGCCACCAATTGTCCATCAATCCAGGCAAAACTGTAGTAATACCGTTTACTAGGAAAAGAACCCTTCGAGGCATACAGCAGTTAAAACTGTACGAAAGGGTAATTGAACTGTCCAATGAAGTGAAATATCTGGGTGTTACACTGGATAAGGAGCTGAATTGGAAAAAGCATACAGATCTCTCCATAACCAAGGCACTGAGAGTGTTTGGAATGTGCAGATCGGCGTATGGTAAAACATGGGGGTTGAACCCAAAGGTACTGAAATGGATCTACACCACGATGGTGAGACCCATACTATTGTACGGAAGCCTGGTATGGTGGCCAAGGACTTTAAAGAGTACATGCAGAGAGGCCCTGAAAAAGGTGCAAAGAACGATATGCATGGCTATAACAGGGGCGTTTCGTACAACGCCAACGGCGGCGCTAGAAGTACTACTGGACCTACCACCGCTTCACCTGGTGATCAAGTCGGAAGCACGCAAGTCGCTCTACAGACTGAGAGTGCTTGGACTGTGGAGCGACAGTAAGCCTAAGACTAAACACACAAACATGGAAAGAGATTTCTAGACAGAATAACAAACATGGGATGCGACAAAATGCAACCCAAGTATGTGTTCAATAACAACTTCACTACAAAAGGTTCCTCAAGGGCCGAATGGGCTGAAGGTCTTGAACGACCGAGCGACGGTAACAAAGACAATATCTGGTACACAGACGGATCAAAAATGGGATCCGGTACGGGTGCAGGCATTTATGCGAATGACTATAGTAGTAGTGTAAGCATGGGACAATTCGCGACTGTCTTCCAGGCGGAGACATACGCCGTAATTGCCTGTGCACAGGTGAATATAGATAGACGAACCAGAGGGAAGAATATCTATATACTCAGTGACAGTCAAGCGGCCCTTAAGGCGCTAACAGCGCTACAATGGTATCCAAGTTTTAAATAAGCTTGGGAGACTTAACAAAATGCAACTAGTATGGATACCGGGGCACGAGGGCTTCATTGGTAACGAAAAAGCTGATGAGCTTGAAAGAAGGGGATCAGCAAACTGTTTTGTAGGTCCGGAACCGTTTGTGGGACTCTCGCAGAGAACCATAACACTAGCCTTGAAAGAATGCGCCAAAACCAAGCACCAACATGAGTGGAGGAATGAGGCGGGCTTAAGGCACTCAAAGCTCTTCATGGAAGGAGTGGATACAGGCTGGACCAAAAAACTTTGGAAATACAGCAGAAAGCAACTCAGGATGATAACTGGGGTATTTACGGGTCACTTCGGGGTCAACGGAACCTTGGCCAAGATGGGACCAGCAGACGACACAGAATGTAGGATGTGTGGCGAGGATGACGAGACAATGGAACACTTATTGTGTGAATGTCACGCCCTTGCCAGACAAAGAATGAATGACTTTGGTGGTTGGTTACCCTGAACCAAAGGAATTTAGAGTACTCCCGCTGAACTCCACCATTCGGTTTGTGGAAATGCTGGAGAGCAGCTTGGAGTAGGCATAAAGGAGGGGGCAATTGCACAAAAGATCCCACTGGGTCGAAGTGCATCCGCTAGGGCCCTCATCTAAATAAGATAAGATAAGATAAACAAGGAACACTTATAGTTTCGCCAGGTCCTTCCGTCAGCGGCTTAGCGCAGTACTAGAAAGCTGGAATTTGGCATGCGTATGCATATCAATTATGCCGACAAAACGGTAGAATAAAAGATTGAAAATCATTTTTAGGGTTCCGTAGCCAAAACATGGAACCCTTATAGTTTCGTCATATCTGCCCGTCCGTCCGTATGTCACAGCCGATTTATTTGGAACCTATAAGCACTACAATTATGAAATTTGGTAGGAAGTGTTAGAACCTGCGTAAACTAAATGTCCTATATCGGCTGCATAACAGCTGTAGGTAACGACGTTTCTATTAATATGTGACGGTTACTATGTTCTATATTCTAACAGCTGTACTCATAACATATTCACGGATTAAACTTAACTTATATCTTATTAAAGTGGTTTTCCTCTAATATGGTAGCATTCGCTTAGGTAGAGTTTTTGCGAAGCTACGTATGCTGTGTAAATTCGTTTCGAACTTATCCTAATTACCGCGTTGGCGACGTCCAGCACTGGGGCGGCTATTGTTCCTGCCATGGAGAAATATAACGGCATGGGTAATTACGGATCGTGGAAATTTCTCATAAAAATGATCCTGATCCAAGAGGATTTGTGGGAGTGCGTCGAGAGCAAAGACGGTGTGAAAGCCGATTGCGAAGACAAAAAGAAGCAGCAGAAGGTTGTGGCTCGCATTTGTTTGATCATAAACCCTGTGGCCGTCACGCATGTGCGGAACGCAACTACCGCATGGCGGGTATGGCAAAGTCTGAAGGCTGCGTATGAAGACAGGGGTCTTAGCCGAAGACTCGGATTAGTGCGGCAGCTGTCTGGGATGAAACTCCAGGAGTATCCCGATATGGAGTCGTATCTTACGAAGATAAGTAATGTCTCACAACAATTATAGAGCCGCGTCATCTAGTATGCTGTACCGAAAAAATGGCCACCAAGAGTATGTTTACACTGACATACACAAACACAAGTACGCACACACGCAAGCATACACAAAGACTGTAGCGCCCCTGACGTGTAGCTCGATAACTAGTCGGCATTCTAGCCAATCAGAAATGTACTGAGTAAAAAGCCCGTGGTACTATTTCTTATTCTGTGGATGAGCACGAATATTTGTTCCTGGGTCTTGGATGTTTTCTATCTATTTATCTATATAAGTATTTATATTTGTGTAAGATTGTGTCCACAAATATTTATTTTAGTGAAATTGCGAACTTTTAAGTCCGCATAATGTAACGGGTGGACAACTACGGAACCCTACATTTCGCGTGGCCCGACACGCACTTGGCCGGTTGTTTTATGTATGTTTATCGATTTATCTTTGCCATGTGGTCCAAGAGGGCGAGATAGTTCCATATGAATTTGGAAAGGCGATGGGATCCAGGAGAAGGAACACTTCAAATGTGACAGGCCGATAGATACTCATGTGGCAATTTCGGTTATTTTCTATTATGCATAGAATGATGATGATGATATTGATAATCACCACAGATGAAATATGGAACTCCTTAATAAATAATGTAGGTACTTCTCAGATTCCGATGAAATATCGATCACGATGCGACTAACACCGTCAACATTACACATACTATCATATTCAAGTTCAACTGATGATGAGGTACCGGAGATTAGTATGGGATCCTTGAACAAATGATGGAACGCCTCAAATAACACATCGGCTCATATGTAGAGACTTGGCTATTTTATTTTCTGTATTAACCACCTTATTTGCTATCGGAATCGAAAGCTAATAGCGACACTTAAGTATTTCAGGGCCAAATAGTAACTCGACAGGATATAAAAATTAGATATTGTAATTGGGTCACCTGCCACAGTGACGGATTTCAGAGGGTGTACTCTGACCACCCGAAGACCGAATTTCGTATATTTCTTTCTCTATCACTCGATTATGAAAATGAGATAAAGATGCAGATTTTCGAAAGATGTCAACCCAGTTACTTTACTTGACAAGATAGACGACACAACTGTCAAGTGTCGTGTAAATCACGGACCTATACCTACGACGGACTGAACTCTTTCATTTAGCAGCAAATCAAAATTGAACCATATTCCCGAGTAATACAGTTCTTTTTTGTTTTTTTTTTTTTAATTAGGTGTAGGGTTTAATTAATAAGGTGTCAAGATTATTTACTGAATAAAACCTAGTACGTATTGCATTAAATGTAGTAGTATTTTTTTAATATTGAATGGTATCCCTAACATTCATAAGATGTCAAATGATGTCAAGTTTGAAGTTTAAAAATGAGCGGCTGATAACATTTAGTTAAAAATTGTTCAATCATGTTGCGTCAAGGCTTGTAAGAGTGAAAGGTATGCTAATTGTGGAATATCATTTCACAGGCAAGGAACAATCGGTTCTATTTTACGATAAAACGACCAGACGGAAACCTATTAGGGTGATTTGGACCGGTTTTGCAGAAATATTTCGTACACATTACTGAACTTACTGAATCTAATTTTTTTTGTAAAAAAAACACTAATTTCCAAAGTATATTATAAGGTTAACCGACAGGGAGGTTTGGCAGTGAAAGCGTTCTGTACGAGTAATCTGACACAAAATATTTTCAACTAAAATGTTTTCTACTGTAACATTGAAATTTTGTATAATTGTCATACTATAATTTTATATACACTGTATGTATATTGTTTCTTATGCCAGTTCTTCTCGAGGCAAAGGTTTAATTTACGAACCGGTAGTAATTTTTTGACATTCATAGGTGCATGTAATATGCCTAAATTGAAGAATAAATGAATTTCCATTTGTAATAAATATTTCTTAAAAAATAAGTCTTATTTTATTTACCAATATTACACTTGACCTAGTTCCAAACTAAGCAAAGCTTGGTCACCCTACTTAAAACGAAATGCATCGCACTGACCTGACTTATCTCTCGGTCACACTTTTTCGGCGCAGTACTCAATCCGTCTTAGGTATAGATCCGTGATGTAAATATTGACAATGTCGTGTCCATTGATAACTTTTAGTATTTTTATAGGACACGTTAGTCTATGTCACGGAATATTCTTATTCAGCCCATTAATGGCTTCTTATAAGTAATTTGCAGTGTTTTTGATAATTATCGAATATTTAATAAGTCCTAATCTCTAAATGGATTTTTGCTTTAAGGAATTGTGATAAAATGAAATGTTGTCAATTGTATAAAGGTCGTTCCTTTGAAATTCAAGGTCAAAGATGTGTCTCTTTAATGAATCAACACATCTAATATAGCACGTGATGAAAAGAAAACTAAGTAAAACAAAACGAGCAAAATGGGTGCATCAGGAGGCATTGCACAGTAGAGTAATTTGTGTCATTAACTAGGTGACTGCGTAGCACATAATTTAGACATACGCGTCTTAAACACGTCAATCTTGACAACAAGAGTACACACTATGTAACCATGCTCAGGTATTATTTTAAAATAGTTTGAAATTCAAGATCAGAAATAAATCCCATTTATGATCCAAACGCCTCTACACTCCTAACTCCTGACAGGAGTTTGTAACAATATACTAACTAAAAATTCCGAGCACGGGATAAAAAGAAAACCACGCAAAACAAAACGAGCAAAATGGGTGCATCTGAAGAGGCATTGAACACTAGAGGAAATCGTCTCATCAGCAAGGTGACTGCGTAGCATATGAAATAATATTTCCTTTCTTCACTCTTTCTTTCTTTCAAATTAAACATAGGACTTAGTATCAGACGGAATCAAAAAGTAAACAAGAAAGATGGGACAGATGCCAGAAAAGGCTTTTTGGAACATCAAATACAAAGTAAAAATGTCACGCCTTAGTAAACGTGATGTTTTAATCGTTTGGAATCTGGCATTTTTATCTCCTTTCTGACAGTTATAGAGCAGAACGTCTTGAGGCTTCAATATTTTAAATTTTCAAAACACATTTTTCACGCCGCCCGCGAGACCACGCTGGCCGGGTGAAACCCCGTTCGGGGAAGCCCGGCTAGCGGCCGGCAAGCGAAACGGCACCTAAAACCGTCTTGGCTTCCGGTCTTCAGTTGAGCACACAGGTCCTCTTGTACCATGTGGCGATTGACTTCGGTGAACTTGATTCTAGTAATTTGGTTTTGCATGTGTGAACTTGATTACAGTCGAAATCGTCAACTTGAGAATTACAGAGGACAGAGCAATACAAAACAGAAGCAAGAAAACAACAACTGGACTCGGAATTTTGGACAAAATGGGTACATATGCCATTATAGGTATAGTAGAGCAATTTGTGTCATCAATTAGGTGACTGCGTAGCACATAATTTAGGCATACGCATCTTAAACACGTCAATATTGACAACAAGAGAACACACTATGTAACCATGCTCAGGTATTATTTTAAGGTAGTTTGAAATTCAAGGTCAGAAATAAATCCCATTTATGATCCAACGCCTCTACACTCCTGACAGGAGTTTGTAACAACATACTAACTAAAAATTCCGAGCACGGGACGAAAAGAAAACCACGAAAAACAAAACGAGCAAAATGGGTGCATCTGAAGAGGCATTGAACACTAGAGGAAATCGTCTCAACAGCAAGGTGACTGCGTAGCATATAAAATATTATTTCCTTTCTTCACTCTTTCTTTCTTTCAAATTAAACATAGGACTTAGTATCAGACGGAATCAAAAAGTAAACAAGAAAGATGGGACAGATGCCAGAAAAGGCTTTTTGGAACATCAAATACAAAGTAAAAATGTCACGCCTTAGTAAACGTGATGTTTTAATCGTTTGGAATCTGGCATTTTTATCTCCTTTCTGACAGTTATAGAGCAGAACGTCTTGAGGCTTCAATATTTTAAATTTTCAAAACACATTTTTCACGCCGCCCGCGAGACCACGCTGGCCGGGTGAAACCCCGTTCGGGGAAGCCCGGCTAGCGGCCGGCAAGCGAAACGGCACCTAAAACCGTCTTGGCTTCCGGTCTTCAGTTGAGCACACAGGTCCTCTTGTACCATGTGGCGATTGATTTCGGTGAACTTGATTCTAGTAATTTGGTTTTGCATGTGTGAACTTGATTACAGTCGAAATCGTCAACTTGAGAATTACAGAGGACAGAGCAATACAAAACAGAAGCAAGAAAACAACAACTGGACTCGGAATTTTGGACAAAATGGGTACATATGCCATTATAGGTATAGTAGAGTAATTTGTGTCATCAATTAGGTGACTGCGTAGCACATAATTTAGGCATACGCATCTTAAACACGTCAATATTGACAACAAGAGAACACACTATGTAACCATGCTCAGGTATTATTTTAAGGTAGTTTGAAATTCAAGATCAGAAATAAATCCCATTTATGATCCAACGCCTCTACACTCCTGACAGGAGTTTGTAACAACATACTAACTAAAAATTCCGAGCACGGGACGAAAAGAAAACCACGAAAAACAAAACGAGCAAAATGGGTGCATCTGAAGAGGCATTGAACACTAGAGGAAATCGTCTCAACAGCAAGGTGACTGCATAGCATATAAAATATTATTTCCTTTCTTCACTCTTTCTTTCTTTCAAAGGAAACATAGGACTTAGTATCAGACGGAATCAAAAAAGAAACAAAAAAGACGGGACAGATGCCAGAAAAGGTTTTTTGGAACATCAAATACAAAGTAAAAATGTCACGCCTTGGTAAACGTGATGTTTTAATCGTTTGGAATCTGGCATTTTTATCTCCTTTCTGACAGTTATAGAGCAGAACGTCTTGAGGCTTCAATATTTTGAATTTTCAAAACACATTTTTCACGCCGCCCGCGAGACCACGCTGGCCGGGTGAAACCCCGTTCGGGGAAGCCCGGCTAGCGGCCTGCAAGCGAAACGGCGCCTAAGACCGTCTTGACTTCCGGTCTTCAGTTGAGCACACAGGTCCTCTTGTACCATGTGGCGATTGATTTCGGTGAACTTGATTCTAGTAATTAGGTTTTGCATGTGTGAACTTGATTACAGTCGAAATCGTCAACTTGAGAATTACAGAGGACAGAGCAATACAAAACAGAGGCAAGAAAACAACAACTGGACTCGGAATCTTGGACAAAACGGCATACTTATACATAATTTAAGAGGACGATATGGTACTTCCTATCGTCCTCTTAAATTATGTTTTACGAAATTACCTCAACCTTCTACTAACATGAAGGATTCAACAAGATTGGATTTTTTTGGTAATTCCTGAAGGGTTTGGATGAAATTTCGAAAACGTGACTATAACATAGCTAGGATTAAAAATCGCTTTTTTTGTAGGACCTGACATTTTATACGAATACAGACTGAATTGGAAGCAGTTGAATACCCACTAAGAACTGTTATACAAGGACCATATGCCACAAAAAATATTGCTCTATTGTTTGACCCCACAAATGAGACTGATAAATTTAGCCCCTAATTTAACCCCTTTTTTTATGCTTTAAAAAATAATCATTTGCCTTCTGCTTCATATAATCGTCCTCATCCCAAAATGTAGTGTGCCCAGACAGAATTTGATTTATTTCCTTACACCAATTATTCAAAAAAAAAACAATGCTCCGTTTTAAAATCAACCTAGAAATTATTTCCTTATGATCTGGGCATTTCACGAAATTGGAGTGAATGTGTACTCTACTTATTAATTCGATATATTCGGCGATTTTCATTAAATTACTGGAAGTTTTAAGAATTTCGATGGTTATATGTTCCACTTGACAAAAAAAGTCAAATACCTCGCGAGTTGGGTAGGACAACCAGGTTTTGTCCTTTTTGTATTCTTTAATTTGTATAAAGGAGTGGAATTCCTGAATACCATCGCTTTCCAAGTCATTCTTACAGTTTTCACAATTTTTATAAACCTTTTTTTTCAAACATTGTATGAGCCAACCACTACAATATGCTATTGCTGCGCATTTTTCTTTTGATGTAACGGAATTGTCAGTAATGAGGTTTTGTGTGTCAATTGGAGCTATGTCTATATGCCTATCGAAATGGTCGAATACAGTTCGTTCCTCTGGAGCTGGTACCGAAATATTCTCTGTGAGGAAGAATTTTAGAGATTGCAGGCAGGTATCCTCATCCTCTTCGCAATTAGAACCCACGGAATGAGGGGATGTCAAGTTACCTATAAGCAACGCTTTATAGGACATCATAAACGCGCATGCGGTAGGCATAACATTTCTTAGTCCGTGAGCCCGGATCGCACCAAAAAAGTTCTCTAAGGGATCCTGGTTGAAATGGCGCAGCAATAGAGAGTTCAGGCCCAAAGAGTGTAAAAATTTGGTAACTTCCAGAAAAGCCTCAATTGTCTTTACCCAACTCGTGATAGAAGGTACGACACTTTTATTCCCACCTGCAGATACAAATTTCATTGATTTTAAAATAGCTAAGCTTTTATACCATAATTTGTGATGGGGCGACCGCGGCGTTACAGCAGACCGATATATTTTCTCTCCGACAGGCTTGCTGAAACTTCCATTGACGGAGTCGAACAGACTGTCAAAAAAAAGAAGAATATCTGCAGTGTCCACACTCTCTTTCGGAATATGCCCGGTTCCTGAAATTAGAGAATTATATATATATATATACAGACACATACAAACACTGGATATACAATTATGTATCTCCGCGGCTTCGCCCGAATACTATAGAAATCCCGGGCGAAACTAACGTAGTAACTATAGTAGTTAACGAAATTGTCGCAGGTCGTAAGAGGTAATAATTACTGATTTTATCACACTAATTTAAATAAATATGCCAAATTTCAGCTCAATCGGATACCGGCAAGTGACTGCAAATATTGAGGACTACTTGATAAATAAAAGTTTGGAAAAAGTATCACATTGTCTGTTATCAATAAGGAGGCTCTCGGGCCGTCTGTCGCTGACCGGTGCTCTCTAGAGCGTCAGACAAATGGCACGAAATATTTGTATTAGCAGTATTAACGCTACTTCCCGTTGCCATCATCAGAAAGGATCTGAAATAAATCAATCTGAAAATTTTCATCTTAATTATAGTGTAGAAAGTTAGTCTTACACACACGAGACGTTTAAGGTTACAAAAACAATATGACACTGACCTGCCATGTAGCCCATTGCAATTCCCACATTTTGACTAAACACCTGGGTACAGTACTTCACTCTCATCTTCGGGATTTGGCTCGGAATTATGTGTTGTGCAGTCAGTTTGCTGATAAGACGAACACCTTTGTAACCCGGGCTTCGATTGTACAATGCCTCAAGGTGCGCCCATTTTGCTCTTTTTGTCTTTCCTTCCATCACATATTCCAAATCTTTAGTTATCATATTATTTCTAATACCTTTCATTAGATGTGGTGGGTCATAAATGGGATATATTTTCTGATTCTGGAGTTCGAAGTAACCACCTTTATACAATTTATCTGCCCTCAAATAGTTGGCTTTGGTCTCATTCATCAGAGCGTTCACAGCAGCCATGTTCGTCGCCCCTTGATCGCACACAGTGCTAACGACGCGTAGGCCAGTTGCCATAACTTTTTCTATAACCACTTCAATAAGCTTCTTCAACTCAGCGGTTTTGGTTGTACCCGCGCAAAACGTAAAAGCTACTGGCTGTTTAAATTTCTTTATGATACCACGCACCATAAATACCAAAACATGGTCACAAAATGTGTTTTCTCTGGAAAATCCGTTGTCGACAAAGCCGTTGATGATATCTTTGCCCTTGTCAAAGTTGACATGGGGAGCGATTGCCATTTCATCAAATATGACGCTGCACAATTTGTGGTGGCTGGGCATTTTATCCACTCTTTTTTTCAAATGCTCGAATAGGGCATCGTTTATCCCTGGGAACAACGTAACCTTTTGCAAAATTTTATCGAGGGTCCGGCGTTTTGGCAAAATGCATATTTTTGCCAGAAGTTTATATGCTTTTGGGCATGGTTTATAAACAGAGAGCGCCAGTATTTTTTCATCAAGCGAAAATCTTCGGCCTCTAGGTCTTTTTCCAAACTGGGAAATCTGCATTTTAAAAAATGTCCTCGCCGCAGGTGTCATTTTTTTGCTAATGGCCTCAAAAGCCGACGTTTTAATTATTCTGTTAGTCAAGGCCACTTTCATTTTTAAAATGTTCTTTGAAGTCTGGCATCTTTTCAAAGTATTTTTTGTCAACCTCAGTGTGTCTCTCAATTGACGCTCAGTTTTGGTCATGGACTTTGACAACAAACGTCGTTTCGGTCCTGAAAGTTCACGCAAAAGTTACCTTCACATAAATATATAGTAGATAGATGACGAATTACAATGTTCCACGGAGTTAGGCTTCCGCACCAGAAAAGATTCGTATGTTGCAATTCAATCTGTCTGTCACAGCGCTATGTATACATATACATTCAACCCAAAAAAATATTTTGGGTAATTGTAAGTCTGCCATAAGTTATAAATACCGATTAGAGATTTTGAATATTTACTATAATTATGTTAAGAAAAAACTTCAAAAATCTTACTTTGGTCAGACTCGGTAATTTTCATTGTAGATGGAGGAACTGTAACATTTACAGGTTCGTCAACAGCCATTGGCACATCTGCAATTAAAATATTTATGGATTGGGTGAACCCGGTCTACCCTAGACACAAGGACTTTTTCACAAGATGAACTGAGATATCTTTTCCTGGAGAACGATTCAAATGATCATAATTCTTTTGAATAAAATACTTAACAACTTACCACATGCTGAACCAGTATGTGCTACTGGTAAGGATATTCTGGATGTGGAAGGTATTGCTATATCGTCGAGACCACCAATCACTGGAACTTGTCCTTGTGAACGGCTTTGCAGTTCTGATAGAATAAACAGTCAATTACAAATAATTTACTTGCACACCTAATTATTTATTTCCACAATACATTTGCTTTTACGGTGAAAGAAAACATCTAGAGGAAACCTGCGAAGAAATTCAAAGGTGTACGTGAAGTCCTCTACCCACACTGGACCAGCGTGGGGACTACTGCTAAATTCCTCTTAACAATAAGAGTTCTGTTCCCAGCAGTGAGACGTGTAAAGGCTGATGCTGATGATGATAATGACAAACTAAAACAGTAGATATAACTGTTTTTGATGAAGTAAAACAAAAACCTTATTTAAAGTGAAATAAAATTAAATATGGTTAAAAAAAAACTTCTATATTAATAAAAAAAAATTTTTATTGTACCACTAAATGAGGGATTCTTACAAAATAAAATAACATTTAAAACATTAAATGGTAACAACAGGCGGTCTTATCGCTTAAAAAAATATATATCACAAGAGGGACCAAGATATCTTTTCATGGAGAACTATTTCGTTTGAAGAAAACATATCTTGCACACAAATGCTACTGATTAGAAAAGTAATTGAATACAAATGACTCACTCTGGGACGAGAGGTACCCTAGAGTTCTATGCTATGTGATAGTGCCAGGACTTTATCACAAGATGGACTAAGGTATCTTTTCCTGGAGAGTGATTCAAATTATCATCATTCATTTCTAAAACTTGAACTTACCACATGCTGAACCAGTATGTGCTACTAGTAATGATGTTCTGGATGTGGAAGGTATTGCCCCGTCGTTGGGGCCACCAATCACTGGAAGTTGTCCACGTGATAGGTTTTGCACTCCTGATATAGATAAAAATACACAGCCAATTATAAATAATCTACTGGAAGACCTACTGGTATAGAAGAGAAGTATATTTTAATATACATAAATAACACAAACATTATTAGAAAATAAAAATATAGATCTATCATTAATTACTGACTGGTATGGATATTTGAAATGTAATATATCTCTATAGAATATATTATACACATTTAGCAGAACATCTAGAATTCTATATGTTACTAGCAACCGCCCGCGACTTCGTCCGCGTAGATTTTAGATGGTAACAAAGATATAAATGAGGTTTATTTGTTTCTGTTAGTTGTCTGATGCTATTAATCTTTTGTGAAAATTACTCGCATGAAAAAATTAATGTCCGCCATCTTGGATTTGAAAATGGATGTAACTTTCGGAATCGGTACCCCGAGGAACTACAAAGATGACCTCATATCGATTTTAAAGAAAAATAAATGTCCGCCATCTTGGATTTGAAAATGGATGTCATTTTCGTAATCATCACCCCGAGCAACCTCGAAGATGACACCCATGTCGACTTTAAAAAAAATTAATGTCCGCCATCTTGGATTTGAAAATGGATGTCATTTTCGTAATCGGCAACCCGTGGAACCTCGACGATGACACCCATATCGATTTTTAAGGAAAATAAATATCCGCCATCTTGGATTTGAAAATGCATGTCATTTTCGTAATCATCACCCCGAGGAACCACGGATGACGCCCATGTCGATTTTTAAAAAAAATAATTGTCCGCCATCTTGGATTTGCAAATGCATGACATTTTAGTAATCGGCACCCCGAGGAACCTCGAAGAATACACCTATATTGATTTTTACGAAAAGTAAAGATTTGCTCCCAGCACAAACTTGGAACCTCTTTTTACCCCATTAGGGGAACAATTTAGAATTAGAAAACGCTGGAACAGGTTTTGTTGTATTTAAACAGAGAGTCTATATAGGTACGAAGTTTTAAATCTCTCACTTCAAAAAAGATTTTCTCCTTTACAAACTTGGAACCCTCTTTTTACCCCTTTAGGGGAGCAATTTTGAAAAACGCTGAAATACGTTTTGTTGTATTTAAACAGAGAGTCTATTTACGAAGTTTCAAATGTCTAACTTCAAAAAAGAATTGCTCCCCGTACAAACTTGGAACCTCACCCCTTTAGAGGAGCAATTTCAAAAAACGCTGAAATAAGTTTTGTTGTATTTAAACAGAGAGTCTATATACGAAGTTTTAAATTTCTCACTTCAAAAGAGATTTGCTCCTTTACAAACTTGGAACCCTCTTTTCACCCCTTTAGGGAAGCAATTTTGAAAAACGCTGAAATAAGTTTTGTCGTATTTAAACAGAGTCTATTTCAGAAGTTTCAAATCTCTAACTTCAAAAAAGAATTGCTCCCCGTACAAAGTTGGAACCACCTTTTCACCCCTTTAGAGGAGCAATTTCAAAAAAACGCTGAAATATGTTTTGTTGTATTTAAACAGAGAGTCAGTATACGAAGTTTTAAATCCTACACTTCAAAAAATATTTGCTCCCCGTACGAAATTTTAAACCCCTTTTCACCCCTTTAGAGGAGCAATTTCAAAAAACGCTGAAATACATTTTGTTGTATTTAAATAGATAGTCTATATACGAAGTTTTAAATCTCTCACTTCAAAAAAGATTTTCTGCTTTATAAACTTGGAACCCTCTTTTCACCCCTTTAGGGGAGCAATTTTGAAAAACGCCGAAATATGTTTTGTTGTATATAAACATAGAGTCTACATACGAAGTTTCAAATCTCTAACTTCAAAAAAGAATTGCTCCCCGTACAAAGTTGAAACCAACTTTTCACTCCTTTAGAGCAGCAATTTCAAAAAACGCTGAAATAGGTTTTGTTGTATTTAAACAGAGAGTCTATTTACGAAGTTTCAAATGTCTAACTTCAAAAAATAATTGCTCCCCGTACAAACTTGAAACCCCCTTTTTACCCCTTTAGAGGAGCAATTTCAAAAAACGCTGAAATACATTTTGTTGTATTTAAACAGAGAGTCTATTTACGAAGTTGTAAACCTCTCACTTCAAAAAAGATTTGGTCCTTTACAAACTTGGAACCCTCTTTTCATCCCTTTAGGGGAGCAATTTTGAAAAACGCTGAAATATGTTTTGTTGTATTTAAACATGGAGTCTATTTACAAAGTTTCAAATCTCTAACTTCAAAAAAGAATTGCTCCCCGTACAAAGTTGGAACCCCTTTTCACCCCTTTAAAGCAGCAATTTCAAAAAACGCTGAAATATGTTTTGTTCTATTTAAACAGAGAGTCTACATACGAAGTTTTAAATCTCTCACTTCAAAAAAGAGTTGCTCCCCATACAAACTTTGCACCCATATCTTACCCTCGTAGGGTTAGAATTTTGCAAAACGCTCAAAACACTTTCTTTAGATCTAAGTTCGTAACCATTTTACGAATTTTTAAGTCTTCAGCTCAAAAAAAATTTTTTTCTCCCATACAAACTTTGCACCCGTATTTGATCCCCTTAGGATTGGAATTTCCAAAAATCCCGTCGTATCCCTTGCATACGTCATAAAAGTAAGCTCTGGACTAAATTTGAAGTTTCTAGTTCCAGTAGTTTCGGCTGTGCGTTGATGGTAGATCAGGACTTCTTCTTTTATATATTTAAATATATAAATATATATAGAAGAAGATTGATAAACTGATGCTCCAGGCACCACCTATTTCTACCTCAGGTAAGAGGAGATATACATTTTTTATGAGGTACCTATAGTAGGAAGAGGTACTTTTTGGCAATCACATTGGTTCAATATTTCAATATATTACTTCTTCTTTACCCCTAAATAAGAAATATAACATAAATCATATATTAACAGAGAAATAAATTCAATTTCATCTAGTAGGGATTACATTGAATTTTAAAATCTAGTATTAAATTAAGCAGTTTTTCAGATATTCGGGGCATTAAAAATTGGGCTGTTTTTCTAAAATCCTATAGTTTCTCATATCTATCCGTCCGTCCGCATGTCACAGCTGATTTACTCGGAGACTATCACTACACTTATGAAGTTTGGTAGGAATCACTACATAGTGATGTGAAATAAATATTAAATTAGAGGTGGTTCACTGCATACATGTAACCGGGGGATGAAAAAAAACAAAATTAAATATTTTAGGCGTGTGGGGTATGAAAATGATATAGAGGTTTCTAAAACCATGGTCCAAAAGGACGTAAGTGCCGTGAGTTCCCTATGAAGATACAGCCTTTTTGATTGAATGCATTGGATAGTGGTTTTAAATGTGGACTAAGGGTGGGTTGCACCAAACCGTCTGTAATTGTAAGTGGTGTTTGTTAAAATCTGATTGTATGGAAAGTTTGACAAGTTTCTATGGGATGACAGCTGCCGGCGCCATATTCGACGATGACCGGCCTGTGATCGTATGTTCGTGCAACCGACCTTTAGTAGCCGATACGGAATCCTTCATTGTGCGTGGTCCGATACGCACTTGGGCAATTTTTTTTTACTATTCACGAAGAAAATATTTCTAAGAAGCTGTTTGAAGCTTGTTTGTTAGTAGTGTAGCTAGTGCTTCGTACTTCGTCTGAGTAGAAATCCAATATTTGTCACACAAACTATTTATCATTTATTACATGCAAGGCCTTCTAACCCGCCCCGCGACGTAGGCCACGTTTTTCTTAACCCTTCCACAGCCATGAAAGTCATATGGCCCTCGTGATAAAATCAATATTAAATATTTATTCTGCGTGTAAGCCTTTCGTAAAAACTAGTGCCTAAGCCAAATCTTGGGATTAGGTAGCAGACCCCGGGCATCCCTCAGGATGCAACTGTACTGGGATAACGTTAGGAGGATGATGATGAAGTAGGCCTCAAGGGCTCTTTTGCATGTTACAAATTAGGATACAATTACAATGATATCATTAAGTGACATGATTATATAGCAACAATCAACCAACAGATAAATACCTGGGGACATATTTGCTAAACTTATCCTATAATAATGGGATGTAAAGCGTCTCTATGCTCAAAAAAAGTTTGGAGACCCCTGCCTTATTACATATCTGGGCTGATACTTTAAGAAATGTGTTATGTCACAGGCAGGACCCCGAGGGTACCTTGAGACATGCCTTCCAATGACCTAACTTTACTTAACTAGTGGTTCTGTGATCTTTAGACTCGCCAGTGTTTTTTTTTATTTACTAAAACTGACTCGACAAAAATTGTATACAATTATCGAACCTGCTCACAAAATTTCACGAGATCGGTAGAGAAATGTGTCCTGTAGAGGAGAACCAAGAAGTACATACGATAGCATTTTTGTCGAACCTGAAGCAGAAACCTTTTGTTTCACTTGGTCAATTAATTCCAGAATTTTTTTACTATGAATATATAACTATAGAATGAGATATATTCATAGTAACAAAAGGTCAAGGATTATATAAATTGTGTAAGTTGTTATACTTCAAATACAAAACTATATAGGTCCCCATATAAAAGTATAGGAAAAATTCAACGGCCTGGTAAAATTTCATCAAATTTTAATTTCATAAAAGCTAACAATGAAAACCTCTCTTTCATTTATACGTACATAATATGTATAAGTGAAAAATTCCAAATTATGAAAAACTTACTTACATATTATCAGAAACCGGAATTTTGGTGCTGACTGTGTTGTAGTGACTTCTCATTCATCGACTTTGTCATATCGATATAAATATAATAAAATATTAGATTCACTAAGGGTATTTATTTGTTAGTGCTAATAACTGCACGCGGTTTATCTCTTACTAATACGAGTAATTATACCAAATATTCATCTTGATAAGTTTCCTGGTTTGTTTCAAACGGATGTCACAAAATTAAACAATTTCGTGGAATCTGGATTCATATAAGATTATTTTAGAATTACCGAGTTTCATATATTTTCTTTTGAGAAAGAGATATTGTAAATTGTTTAATAATCCATAATTATGTGAATTAAACTAGTAATGAAATTTATAATAATTAATTGACAGCACTTTTACATTTGTTAAGTATAATACATTAATTAGATATACTTCGAATTTAGATGTTTTTATCGATAACTTACCATACTTTAAAAGTCGGTATATGAGAAGTCACTATGACAGCTCAAAATTGCCACGAAAATTCCGGACTCTGTGTATTATGTAAGTAAGTTTTTCATAATTTCGAATTCCGAAAAACTTACATAATATGCATATATTACGCATATTTCTCGTAGTGTGGGGATTAGTCATAATCTAGTAATCTAATAATACGTAAAGAAAGTGGAGAGAGCCTACGCTATTTTTTATCTTCGACCAAGTCATTTACTTGTCAGTTTGATGGTTGTGGCTGTTGCTCCCATATCAGCCTTACAACCCACTTACGTACATGCCGACTCAATAATATTACGGATGCTGCTTAAATAAATTTTTTATACATGAGCAAGGCCAATGATGCAATGATGATGATGATGATGGTGATGAATATGGTATATAATACAAAAATTGAATGAACCATGACATTAAAATGTAGAGCTTACCTGGTATATGTAGCGTTGGTATAGCCAATCGATTAAGGCGCTTTGTGGGATACACGAAGACGTTCTCAAAATGTCTATCACAGACAAGTCTATTGCGATATATATACATATTCTCTTCGCCCACAATATCACCGCCAATCCTCATAACCCATGTTCTGAAGCGTTCCAATTCCTCTGGTTTCCCTACATTGCCAGGGTTTGGGAAGCAATGCAATGGGATATCTGCAAGTTTATATATAAGTTAGCTAGTAAAAGATTTAGATGAAAATGTTTATTTAATTTTTTCAGACATCAGCATAAAATTGCAGAAATAAAAAAATAGAAACAGCATGACATTTAATATTTTTATACACATCACATGTGGATTTGAGTGATATATTTATAAGCCAGATGATGTTATTATCAAATTTACCTTATCCCCAAAGAACAATATAGCTCAAGCATCTGGATTGTGTAAAAAAAGTCATGACCACCAAATGGCCCTTTAGCAAACATCTGGATCTTAAAATGACAATTTTACTTATGACAAATAAGGTATTATAATTATACAATTATTTATATTTCCAGACGTTTGGCTACTTACTCATTCTAATTCTGAGGCGTCCAGGTAAATTGACTCGCTGCTGACTGAATATTCTACTTTTGTGTTATCTAGCTGAAATGATCCTTTAAATTTGATAGTAACGCCTAGCATTGTTGTAACATGTAAATCTGTGTCACAACAATAAATTTTACATGATGGTCTTTAGCTTATATGAAAAAAGGATATGTGCTTTGACAAAGGTTATTTATGTTGGTATATTAGAGTACAAGTAATCCGAGCATAAACCGACTTCATTTTCAACGCCAAAAGATATTAAATCCAATAGGAGTATATAAAAAATTAAACTGTAAAATACCGACCTGCAAAAAAAATTCAACTATAGAGGCTTCCAAGATATATATATAGTTGTGATTACAGAGTTTTTTTACTAGGATTAAATTGCCTTTTTGTTTGCAGAATGAACACGCTATAAGCTTTGTATCGGATTGAAATAAATAATACTAATTGTAACTTACTGTCTGCGTCAGTAACGTTGCAGGCCGGTACACAACATCGTCGCTGCTTTGGTGCCATCACCAAGTCGTGGTGATTAATTTGTAAAGAGAAACGGTAACACAACCACAACAATCTCAACACAAATAAAACCACCACTAAAGTTTATAACAATGTGGTAATTAATGGAGGAGCTAAGGAGCTGCAACTCAACATTAATTACACACAGAAGCACTGAAATCCGTTCAAATAAATACGAAACACGGGAAGCGTATACGTAGAGACCGACGAATTCAGTTTGAATTGAAAATAAAATTAGGCGGTCGCGGCCATTTTAAAATTGTTGCCACAACAACTAGTAAGTTGTACTATATGATTTAGAACTATTCTGTTTTCGTTTATATAAATCTGGTTTCTATACTTTTTATAAATATAAATGAAAGACTAATATTTTTCTTCACAGAATCGACAAAAATGATAAAAAATAAATTTTAAAACACTCAGAAAATAATTACTTAATACTACTATATATTTTCATATAGCCACACTAACATGAATGCACTACAGCGCCATCTAGTGTACAATTATGCGCATTAATTAGTTTAGCTGTGTTGATTCGGCATGCTTCCTTGATGGCGTTAAAATCAATTTTTTCATGCATTCCACCACCTTCTACTAAGATACCAAAGCATGGTCGGATGGTACCGACTCGCGCGCAACCGCGGCGCGCCGCCACTCACCGCTGTGCGACATGATCAGCTCTCTCAACGGACTCCTGCGAACTGAACCACAACTCGATATTTTTGTGGACAGCCTGCCCATGCTCGCGACTAGGTGCCTCTCTTACTGTGAGAATGAATGAATAGTATGTGACTAATTTTTAGTATAAGATGAAATGTAAATATACTTAAGACACAAGTGTAATTGGTTAACCGTTCTTGTAAATTAAATAAATAAATTTATACAAAAAGAAACCGATTATAGTCAGTGATGTTTTGTAGCAGCTGAGTGCCTATTCCGAACTTCGTATCGTGCCATCCCTTTCACTCATATAGTGTATAATACGAGAGTGAAAGGGACGGCACAATACGAAGTTCGGATTTCGAAGTTCGGAGTAGGCCCTCTGAACACGCGATATAAATTAGGTAGGTTACGGATTTGACTCCAGATATCCCGCAGATCTGAATTAATAGTGCAAAAGCTGATTCAGGGAAGAGCGCAAAATAAATATTAGGTACCTACTTGTTTCAGCCGGATTACGCAACTCTGCATGGACGTCCCACTAGACAATGCACTCGCATCGATGTGCCGTGTGAACGTGCTGTGAAGAAACGCTACTAGGTAATTACATAGCTGGACACCGTTAACCGTTAACCAAATAGCTAACGTCGTTAATCGATAATCCGTTAAAAAAAGGTAACTTCGTTAAACGTTAAAGCGTTACATTCCGTGCCGTTTAACGGCAGTTAACGTTAGTCTTTAATAGTTAACTTCTGACGCGCCTCACTTGCATCGTCTGTCTCACTCAGCGCCTATAGCTCGCATTTTGATTGAAGAACACTTTCCACTGGCAGTTCCCTCTGCGTTCATATCAGGGACCAATACCGGTATTTTTAAAAAACCCTGAATTAGCCCAATATTTTTGATTATTTTTTGCTCTTTACGTAGGGCTGAATCATGTATTTAGGTAACAACGTCGTATTATTAGATTGTCCCATTAAAAACTAAATAATGAATCGGTGACCGTAATAATACCGGTATTTTTCTATGGAGAAAATACCGGTATCCGATCCCTGTCATAGAGTCACTCGCTACGGGCGTGTTCGGATTCACAACACCTTTCCCGGCGTCTGCAGTAATGTACTATTTCTATTCTATTATATTCAGAGGTTTGTTATAGGGTTGAGGACTATCTAACAGACAGAAATGCATGGCCCAAACCAAATACCTAAATAGCGTAAAGATTCTAATATTTTCATTGTATCTAGTTGACACATTTCTTGCAGGAAAGCATATTAAACGATTCGACATGTTTTGTTTTCTTGTGTAACTACACATTGTAAATACCTATTGTTCTTTTTTCTTCTTTTTTCTTTAAATTCTCTTTTGTTTTTTACCACTTACATTTACTTAAGTAGGTTAAGTAGTATCATTGTAATAAGCATATTTTGGAGAAAATGACTGACTGTCGAGTTTCTTTCGGCGTTTCTTCTCGGCAGTGGTCTCATGAGGAATGCTAGTAGTTTTTGACTTGTAAAAGTGCCTTTGCGGCCTACTTGCAGAATAAAGTTCATTTATTTCATTTATTATTTCAGACCACAATGAAGCTCGTCTACCAGCTAGTCCTGCTGGTCCTGAACATCCTGGCGTGCTCGGTGGGGCGCGCCCTCGCCTGCTCCGGCCAAGGCCGGGCTCGGTTGCGGAACTGGCGGCGCGGGTCGTCGACGAGCCCGCCGGCACCCCAGAGCGAGTGCCAACCGAGCCGGCAGCAGGTATGTACAAACCAGGGATTGTCAGGGCCATCTTTCCCACTGGGCACTAAGGGCACTTGCCCAGGGCCCCGCGATCGTTAGGGCCCCACTACTTTCTGCCAGATCACCAAACGATAACCAATATTTAGTGATCTGTCAAGGGCATAGGGGCCCCATTACCCTAGTGTGCCCAGGGCTTCCAATTGGTTAAAGTCGGCCTTGGGGATTGTAAAACCGGTTTTATTTAAAAGTCCTTATCAGTTAAAAAACGCTCATCTATTTCTTTAGGCCAATTTCTGTTTGAAATAACACGTATCTGGGTTCATACTCAGATTTAGGTTCGCGTCTTCTCTGTGGACATACCAAAAGTTAAAGGCTACAAAGCTTAATTTTGGATTGGACCAGTAACTAGCATAAACAGTGTCTCCGTTTCTATAAATCCCTGTAATAAAAACATAGCTGACATGCACATAAGCCGTTAACTATTAACCACAGGAGGGACGACTTTTGTTTTTTCAACTAAGTATGACCCATCTTGACATTTTCTCAGTATTACTATCTAGAATAGGACTATTGTGACCTTATGACATAAACTTTTAAAGTATTTTTTGGATTTTTCATTAAGAAATATCGCTTCAAACATCACTCCAAATCGACCATTTTCAAGTTAAAAAACTTGTTTTTTTCCGCTTAAATTCTACTACACACAATTATATCAAAAAATGGCTATGTCACTATCTAAAACTTTAATAGAATCATCGTATCCTTTAATCATTTTATTGGTATTATCAATATTTCTGTCATAATTTGATATCTAAACATTTTAAAACTTATAAGGCCTCTTAATACCTGTATAGAAATTGACAAACTATTACCGCTAATAAAAGAATACCTATATTCTGATTAGAGGTATTGTTATCATTCCGCTTTTATCTATACCTCTATGTATAGACCATTTACTATATTAAATACGTGTATTCAATACCGCTATTCATTGCACTTGAAAGGTAAGATGTCAATTAAACATTACTACTTTCGGTACCCGAATTGGGATTATCTATTTAATATTACCTCACAATGTAATTACCATGTTGGTGTCTTTGTTTAATGTGTCATACATAGCTTTTAGCTCATTTTCATATAAACTCACTACCTTATTGTCCGCGAATGTTGTGTCGATACAAACCCGATAGGGTTTAACGACACTTATCTGTCAAACCTAATACAAGATTTTTCTTTTTAATGTAAATTAAAAAAAAAATACTAAAACGCAACAAATAGGTGTAAATACCTATTTTTTACAATACGCCAGTTTGCAGGAACATACCTAATGGTTTTATAGGTGAAGTGTCAAATAGAGGTATTGTTGTCAATTGGCATAACCGCTAATATATTTCAATACCGGTTTTCATTATACCGCTAATCAGAGCTTTAGCGATATAAATGGTGCACATCAAATTTTGGTCTTGCCCCGTGTTTGCGACATTCTCATGTAACACGCCTTGTCTGGGACGTAGATTGTTCAATAAAAAAGGTTTTTTCCCTTCTCATGCTCGAAAAGTGTGTCATATTAGACTTGTCAAGCGGGGCTAAAGTAGTACATTTAACCCCTAGGGAAAATATGAATACATATTTATGATTTACAAAACATTTGAATTTGACCAATAAAAATACTTCACCTATTAAATCCACCAATCACAGAACACTAATTTAACCCTTAAAAAAATATTTGGTATTGGGTATTAACCAACCAGAATACAGCTTTACTAAAATCGACCAATCTGGAAACATAATTATTTTTTCTAAAGAGTCTAAAGGTTAAGTTTGTAGTAGTCCCTATTTCACAATAATTAAAAAAAGTGGTTAAATCGTTCGAGCAACACTTTGAAGCGCTCAATGGAAGGTCAGTTTAGCTTTTTTCGCGCGTGAATGTTGCGCGCGAACCGCATTGTCTATGTTTTGTGTGTCAAAGGAGTATAGAAAAAAAAACATGCTGCAAAAGTATATATCTTCGCCGTGGAATTTATTGTTAATTTTGGGTGGGTTAACCTTTGTTTATTTATTTTCTCGCAATCGAAGTGAAAAGTAGAGTGTATAACTCTGGTCTAAAAGCCATATTACCCCTCGAACTATTTTCCCTCACTTCGTTCGGGAAAATAACTATCTCGTGGTAATATGGCTCATTTTAGACCCTTGTCATACAATCTACTATTACCATTTCAAAGCTTTACTTTGCTGTAAGATTACAGGTTTAAATATTATATTATTGTAAGCGATGCGCGTGTGTGTTTATGTTGGGTTAGCAGTAAGGGGGCGCAATGGCGGTGCGTCCGCGGTTTTATACGCGAACTTTGGCGCTGCTGTGCGCATGCGCGAGATGATGTGTTCCAATGGGGGCTATCGCGTATGAATTCGCCGCTAGAGGCGCTAGTGTAGCGTGGAGTCCTCCGAAACGTCAAATGTCACTCTTTTTGATTGCGCTACGCGGGTTAATATCTAATTGGAACAATATGGTGACTATTTTGCAATACCTGAGCTTGATTATGGCAAATATGAATTAAGGGTTAATGACTGTCAGGGCTTTGAGACAGATTTGTCTTTCGGAAAATTATTTCCTCCTTTTTTCCGAACAAAACGGGACCACGCTACAATGTGGTATATTCGATATTTTTACGGTACGGTTTTAAGGTATTGAATATGATTTAAATGTAAACTTCGTTCTCATGTCCATAATAACCAATAACAATTTTTGACAGCTGGACCTTAGTCGACAGTGGCGCCAACTGGTGAGCACAAAAACGATAGCCCCCATTAGCCGCAATCGGTGTCGCGGTGTTGCAAGCTGCAACACGCCTATTAGCATATTTTTGGTTGTTTCCAGCCAATATTCGCGAACCCCGACGCGCCGGCCACGAAGTGCTGCAGCCCCAGCGGCGGCGAGTTCCCCTACAAACATCCTCAGGCGAAGGTTATAGTCCTTAAAAACCAGGTATTCATTTTTAGTAATAAATAGTACATGAGTTTTTATCAGAGATCGGGTAAATTTGCGTCATTGCTCCCAATAATATTTCCTCCCAATTCGCCGTTTTTTTATACCACGTCAATAAAAACAAGCTGACAGCCCGCCTGATGGTAAGTGGTTATCGTCGCCTATAGACGCTTGCAAGTCTTGCAACACCAGAGGCGTTACTCGCGCGTTGCCGACCCGTAAGAAACCTTTTCACGCCTTTTTTGAAGAGTCCCATTCTGTAGCCCATTGGGAATGCCCAATACCGCTTCAATTTCAATTTATTTTGCAACCATGTACATACAGTAAACACATGCAACTTAATGCTAGGTAAAAGTACAAGTACATACAGGACCCTGTTAGGGCGTAGCAAATAGTAATCACGATTTAAGTTTAATTACAATTCGCAACATTGGGTAAAAAAAGAGAAAAAAAAGGAAAAAAAGCATTCATTATGACGATAACGTAGGGTCCTCATACGACGACAACAGACTATCACCGAAAAACTAATATCACCGAATAATCAGGGTTTGCCCCACTCGATAGCATGAACCCTCCCGATTCCATTATTTTCTAACCTTCCCATATATCATATTGGACTTTATCCAAATGAACTCTAGTCAGGCGAAGATACAGTATCGTTTTATCGTTTATCATTCAGTTAGTACCTAAGAATGTATACTTATCTCCTTTAATTAAACTTTTGCTACTAGTAATGTTCATGTTGATGCATCATTGGCTCGACTTGGCTGAAATAGTAGTAGGGCAACTGTGTTATTGAATGCTGAACTTGATTAGATTTAACCATGTAATTAACCCTGCTCTGTGTTGGTCGACTTGACACTAGGGCTGTATGTGCACTTGGTCAATTATGCGCTTACTTATTGATCATGCTGTGTGCACTTGCTTTGGATGTCATGCTGGTCTATAAACTACTGATTTTGTGCAAACTTAATTGTATCATTTATTGTGTGATGTCTGTAAAGTGTACCTTTTTTAAATAAATAAATAAATATAGGGGCATCAGGGGCAATGGGGGCTATCGCGTATGAATTCGCCGCTAGAGGCGCTAGTGTAGCGCGAGGTCTCCGAAATGTCAAATGTCACTCTTTGTGGTTGCGCTACGCGGGTTAATATCTAATTGGAACAATATGGTGACTATTTTGCAATACCCGAGCTTGATTATGGCAAATATGAGTTACGGGTCAATGACTGTCAGTGCTTTGAGACAGTTTTGTTTTACGGAAACTTATTTCCAACTTTTTTCCGAACAAAACGGGACTGCGCTACAATGCGGGATGTTCGATATTTTAACGGTACGGTTTTAAGGTATTAAATATGATTTAAATGTAAACTTCGTTCTCATGCCCATAATAACCAATAACAACTTTTGACAGCTGGACCTTATTCGTCAGTGGCGCCAACTGGTGAGCACAAAAACGATAGCCCTCATTGGCCCAAAGGTGCTCTTTTTAAAGAATACAAAAGTGTCTTTTCCACCGCATGATAATGGATATTTTTATTCCAGGCTCGTGATGGCACCAATCGCGTAGGCCCATTATAGGTATGACGTTTGTAATAACATTTGTGATAATCCACATCGAAAGGGACCTTATGGCGGCAGGCGCTTACGTTACACCTATTCACTATTGTATTGGAACAGCGGCAATAAAGGCGTAAGTGCCGGCCGCCATAAGGTCCCTTTCGATGTGGATTATCACATTTAATCCTTAAGGTTAAAGCGGCATTTACACTTCGTCGCTCGCCGCATGCGGTCGCCGAATTCATTTTAAACTACTTAGGCCAACAAACGTCGTCTTCACATTAGTCTGTCCGCCTACCTATAAGCGTTGGCAGCTGTCGATCGCCGAATGCGGCCGACTAACGTGTTCTTTACACTTTTGCGTTCGCCGCATGCACCATGCGAAGTGTAATTGCCGCTTAAGAGGTCTTCACCGCCATTGACTTGATAAATTCAGTACATTTAGTGCCACACACGCCATGACTTCATATCAATTAACTGTAAAGCAACCTACGTGCTGTCAAGTAAGGCTCATTTTCGGTCGTTTGCTCTGCGACTTTGGTGTGAGACACAACTTATGAAATCTCCTGTGGCGGCGAAGATGTTAAAGGCAGGTTGTAACCAACTTACTATTACTATTACAGACCAATCAACGTAAATACGGTGCCGACAGCTGCTGTCTAGTACACATACAAATACCGTAAATACGGTAAATGAAATAGAACAAGTCGCAATCGGATTCACTTTCATTTAAATAGTGGATGATGTATTGTATTATAAATGATTTTATTTTAGGGTCGGTGCATACGTTACCAACATACGACCACAGGCCGGTCATCGTCAAATATGGCGCCGGCAGCTGTCATCCCATAGAAACTTGTCAAACTTTACATACAATTAGATTTTAACGAACACCGCTTACGATTACAGACGGTTTGGTGCAACCCAGCCTTAGTCCGTCGCACAAAACGTTACAAATATTGTACCTACAGGTGTAGACATAGCCAAGCCAAACCGAATTCCAATGAGGTCTGGTTTCCCCTCGGGTTGGAAGGTCAGATAGCAATCGCTTCCGTAAAAACTAGTGCTTTCCATATCTTGGGATTAGGTAGCGGACCCCGGGCATCCTTCAGGATACAACTGTACTTGGATAACGTTAGAATGATAATGTGTAGGCATAGGTCTGTCACCTTTTCCATACTAAATTGATAATGACGCACACGTGTCGTTATGGTAACTTTTACATACATACATATACTCACACCCGTATTCCATTGGGGTAGGCTTAAGGGTTGTGGGTGGGGGTATGGGGTGGGCGGGGTAGCTCTTAAGTATAAACTATTAATCTCATACAATTTTTTTTACAGAAACTCTGTTGTGGACCTGTCATAGCCAGCAAATCTTGAAGTTGATATGTTATGATATGTTAATTAAAAAAAAAATGTAATAGAATACGCACCACTGAAAATAAACAAAGTTTAATATAAAAATTGTTTATTTAATACCTATTTAACCTTAGATAGATATAATTGAATAATTTCCATAATACATAGAAATAATAAACAAATTTATTTTCACTCTAACCCATAGTTAAAGAGAAGTAACTTGCGTTTGTATAAATTTTCGTTTAATTTTCGTCTACAAGTACTAGATACTTTTCTTTCAACTATGTCTAGGGTGGATCAACTATTCTTTGTTGCTCGTTACCATGGTTACGTCTCTTGAGTCACTCTTTAAAACTGTGATTTAATAGGATTTTAGTGTACCAAACATGAGTTTCAGCAATGAGCATATATCTATTTGGACATGGATCATGTCTCGAGCATGCTTGAAGTCCATATTATAAACGTTTTTCTAAGAAATTCGGTTACTGTTGTCTCCTCGCTGACGGGACAGAATAACAACAAGAAATAGTTGATTGACCCATAAACAGAACTATAGTTACATTACTCTAACATTTTATATTACAAGTGGAAGAATTGCCATGTCACTACAAATCTAACTCCGTTACCAGATAAATCAAAATAGCCTGAAACACCGCATTGTGCGCACACGTGTCGTCATCGGCATTTAGCACATAAGTGCCTTGTAACTGTTAAATAAAAACACTTACAGAAACATGGCTTTCTAATTTTTTTACATTTTCTATCCCTTCGCTTTATGGACAGTCACCATCATTTACATAGGAGCGAAAATGGTGCTCTAAACACGACTCTTTTGAAGGCATCAGAACGCATGTTCAGATATTTATTCATTTATTTATTTAAACTTTATTGCACAAAAAGAATATAAGTACAAAGGGCGGACTTAATGCCACGAGGCATTCTCTACCAGTCGACCATAGGACCAAACAGAAACTAGCAAATGTGGATGCAATGAGAAAATAATTCATAAATTAAACGATTTCAAAAGAATAAACATACATATAATCGTAACTAATATACATATATTTTTGAACACCAAAATTGTACCGATGTATTTGATGGCAACTGTACAAGTGCGTAATGCGGTATTAGAATTAAAAACAATAACAAATAACGCCAATGTATTTACACTCCTACATACGATTATATTTTTAATAATTTGCATAATATTAATTTTATCCAACAAGACATTGAATATATTACATAATCCTAGGTATACGATGGAATAATAACGAGTGATCATGGATGCGGCAATGTTAAACTAATAACTAGATATTCGCATTTACTATAAGTTATTTTGTAAGAAACTAGAAACTTGGCTCACGTATTAGGTTAGGTATAAGGTCAATCAAATCCTGTAGATACATGAGCTATAAAATACACTTTTATGGTACTTAAATATTTTCACAAATGTACCATTGGTATTACAGTAACATCATTATAGTATAAAACGCACACGTGTCGTGAACCTCAAATGGACGTTATGTTTTTAAAAAACTAGTACCTACGCCAAATCTCGGGATTAGGTAGCGGACCCCGGGCATCCAACTATATTTAGGATCCAACTGTACCGAAAAAAAATCCTCGCTCTAGTGAGGTCAAAAGATTTGTGTTATACACGGCTGCAAAGTTATTTTACGTCTCGTGTGTTTGCAACACTCGCTATGCTAAGGATTCTATTTTTGAACCACTCGCTTCGCTCAGGATTCTATTTTCGAACCACTCGCTTCGCTCGCGTTCAACCATGGAATCCATTCGCTAGCTCGTAGCTCAATCCTAGAATAGATTCGTTAGCTCGTGTTTCAATTCCACGCTCGCGGTTAAAATACAACTTTGCACCCTTGTATAACAAATAACTATTGATTTCAAATCGTGTCCGACCTCAGGAATTATTTCATGTAAATTTCATTACCAAGGACCAAGTCTCATCCGGTATCTAGGTTTTATTCTGTGATATAATATCGTATTCCATACACAATTATATAAAGTCAACGCGCGATAACCCGTAAGGTATTTCAAGCTGTCACAGCCGGCGTTAAGGTTCATTTTACATTGGCTGTTTTAATTTATTTCTACCATATTCAATAACACACAGAACGCTTGAAAGATACTGAAAGGGTCAAGAACCCAATTCATACCAAGAACAAAATATCATAAACCTCACTCGTGTTACAATGAAATCCCACCAGAATATAATTCGATATACAAATTGGGTGGATCAACTATTCTTTGTTCCTCATTACCATGGTTACGTCCCCTGAGTCACTCTCTAAAACCGTGATCTTATAGGGTTTAAGTCTCGGTTTTATAAAGACCCGTTACACCTTATGTCGGTTTTTTATGTCAAAAAATGTCAGTACATTTCATTTTAACTCAGTAGTTACTGAAATTTGATCTGACATTTGGTCTAACGGATCTTTATAAAACCCGGCCTAAATCTACCAAACATGAGTTTTAGCGATGAGCATAAATCCATTTGGACATGGATCATCTCTTGAAGTCCATATTATAAAAAAAAATTCTAAGAAACTCGGTTATTGTTGTCTCCTCGCTGACGGGACAGAATAACAACAAGAAAAAGTTGATTGACCCAATTACTCAAAACTTTTAGAGTAACACGAATAAGCGTGACAAAAAGCACACCTTAACACGTTCCCTGTCCCGGTGCTTCTAATGTTAGACCACTTTTTGCGACAATGTTCGTTGGACTTGTGATATTGTCATTCATTTTGTATATACAGTCCAACCAACTGATCCATGACCCACTTGGCCTACAAATGGCTTGGAACCGTCAAAACAATAGGGTTTTCATGTCTCGCACTATGTAGCACTTAGGTCGTTTTAAATATTAACAAATTGCGTCAATACGGATCGGAGATCTATGCAATTTTAACCTTTGTTATCACTGCAATAGATGTTTTAAATAAAACAGTTCTGTCTTGAATCTCGAATAAGCTGTCATTTATAATAAAAACCTAACTCTTTTCATCACATATATATTTCAATTTCAAAAATCAATTGCTTGTCAGATGTCAAGTGGTCAGTCAATGAGATTTCCACCATCCACATTTGGCAGAACAAAGAGCTCGGATTATTAGTTCTCAGTGACGAAGACTATGGAATTTCTGTGAAGAACAGAGATAGTAATAGCATTTCTCTTTCGTGATCAACGAATATAGCCGAGGCCAAGACTCAGTCATGGTTATCCAAATTGTTTAAGTAAGTAGTTAGTAAATGTCAGTGTCTAATAAAATGATAACATGTTCGTCACCATAGAAATGTATGTTCAGGCGAATTTCAACCTACTAGTATTTAGATGTCTTAGAAAAATGCCTTATGGTAGGTCATGATTCAATTTCGTCGATCGTACAGTGAACGTGTTAACTATGACCCATTTAGGTACTGAAATGGTATCAAATATGGTTGAAACTCCAAGTCCTTTAGCACTAATAAGGTCGGGTTTTATAAAGATCCGTTAGACCAAATGTCAGATCACATTTCAGTAACTCAGTACATTTTTTGACATAAACCGACATAAGGACTAACGGAGCTTTATAAAACCGAGCCTTATAGTACAGTCGCCATCAAATATATCTGTACTCTTCAGGGTGCTCTAAAATATCTGAACATGCACTTTAGCGCCTTGACAATAGAGTCGTGTTCAGATATTTGTGAGCACCTCGTTCACTCCGATATATCCGATGGCGACTGTACCACCAGTAAGTAGTACCACAGTGGGTAAAAACAGCTCAAAGTAACGTTACCGGCCAGCCCCGCGCTTAATAATACAAATGCTATAGCAACGCGCGGATCTCCTTGTGTATGTGGCAGAGGAAGTCCACGTAGGAGGAGGAGCCGTCGACGCCGCGGTCCTCGACGAGGAAGTGCCGCAGCACCGTCTCCAGCTTGTCGTGTTGCCGCATCACGGTCAGCTGCAACAAACCACTTCAAACATCAAACATCAAACATTTACCCCCTTATTCATAAACCTCTATCAAACCTATATTAGTTGGGTGGATCAACTATTCTTTGTTGCTCGTTGCCATGGTTACGTCTCCTGAGTCACTCTTTAAAACTGTGATTTTATAGTATTTAAATCCAGCAAACATGAGTTTTAGCGACAAGTATAAATCCATTTGGACATGGGTCATCTCTTGAGCATGCTTGAAGCCCATATTATAAACATTTTTCTGAGAAACTTGGTTACTGTTGTCTCTTCGCTGACGGGACAGAATAACAACAAGAAAAAGTTGATTGACCCAGTTAACTAGCCGCTAAAGTTCGTTTGTCCTTATTTGTCACTGACACATGTGCTTGTGAGACAGTGACAATAGACATTTTAGTTAGCAGAGGTTTGTTAGGTTCTATGAATATGGGGCTTATTCTGTAAGTAGGCCTCACTCAAGGGCTCTTTTACATGTCAAAAACATAGTTAGTACCTATAGTGAAAGCACACAGCAATAAGTGAACAATGCATCAGACGAATAACCTGGGCACGCGTTTGCAGAGACATTTATAGAGTCTCAGGGTCTATAATAACTTTTTATAGTATAAACTGCATATTAGGCTTTTGCACAGAGGTTAGACAGGAGCTCAAACCAAGATAAACTTGTTTCTTCTAGCACGACAGGTTTTACGGTCACGTTTTATGACAGAAATATGACTATAGTATACATCGTCTCCGGCCGAAAAAAATAAACAATAGCATTCTTTTGTAACGAGCCCGGGGATTCCCGGGACCGGAAGACGACGGGTCACTGATCTGTCGCGCTTACTCTCTGTAACCAGCTACATTGGAACAGTTGCAGTTTCATTATTTTTCGAGATATTTGAATAGGATTATCACCAATCGATATATTTTTTTGCCATGTTTCTTCTAAAGTAGTCTTACGGAGAAGTCGAATTTTTAATCAACATCCCTATTGTGTTGCGGGTGTCTTAATAAATTAACAAACAAACAAACAACCTCTCACCCTAAACGCCTAAACGCATATACCTTCTCCGTTCCGTCGTGGGTAAAAATAATCTGTAAATTATGGGATAGGGTGCTCATGGATTCATTGGGTACGAATTATGATGCTCATATCGTAATCAATTGTGTTATAATTTAAAGCCCACATGTCTCCATTCAGACGCTCACAGTAAATACAAAACTAAGTCACATACGAGTGCGTTTGTATTTAGTGACAAAAACTGTTTGGTATGTCACTGCGAAGCAAACACACGAAAATTGCGAACGTCGTTAGTTCTCCGTCAGTGTATGAAGCTCAATAACATCACTCGAACTCTAAAAACCTGTAAAAGCGAAACCAATTGAAAATATACGAAGCAAGCAAAGCTTTTAATCAAAGAAAATATCCATTTCACCCCTTATACCTGTGTGAAAAAAACAGCCAAGTCAAAAAATCGTTATCAACTAAAACATTAATCATTAGATTCAGATTCAGATTCATATTTATTTTATGATATAAATTGCAGTACAAATTTGCATAAGTCAAAATTATAAGAATTTACATCACGATCGTCAAAAATAATATAAAAATATTCAAACAAATGCAATACATTTCAAATAAATCGTATCTCCCGGTAGTCAGGATCGTTAAAATTTAATAAATTTAAAATAACAATTTTAGCGGACGCCATTGTCCCCGTTGTTCCGAATCTGCTTGTCTATTGTTCCAGCATCCACCATCAATACACGTGTCAGTGTTAATATTATGCCACCACCAATCTTTACACGCTACAATAAAAAACCGCGTCCCTCAAAGCCCAGAAATAGGTTTACAGAAGTATTATGGCAGCAAGTTTCACGAGTGGCGTAGGATCTGCTAGTGAAAGTATACTAGAAATTCTAGATAAAATATCAGATATGTCAGAATGTCAATAACCCGAAAGATTTAAACCACGTTTTTTTTTGACTGTGGCTTTATAGGCCGGGCCCAATAAAGCGATAGGAGTGCGCGGTTGGAGAGTAGTCTGGGGACAATCCAGGGGAAACTTCCGACACGACCACGCGGGCGGTTTGGAACACTGGAATACTCTAAGAGTTTGCGGTCCAGTGAGATTGGTTGAGCGGTTTCAACCGAATCTGAGGTGTGAGTGGAATCGAGCTACTGGGAGTTTAGTCGCTGGTTCACTAAACCTCGCCTAGCTGAGAAGAGTCCAGCAAGAAACTCAGCTAGGCCCGACCTGGGTCGGACTGACTCTACCCGGTGTGCGGCGGTACCGGGACGAATAGGGACTATATGTCTCACTGTTGTAGCGATCGCGCGGTGGACGTCCCCGCCGGCGGGAATGCCTAAGTGTGCGCGTCGTGTCAGAGTTGGACGCCGTAAGCGCAGCGTTCCATCTTTCGATAGACGCTGTGATTACGTCGTCCGGGTCCGTAAGTTTAAACCACGTGTTTTTGACGACGGTACGAGTAAATAATGCTATATCAACATGGGTCTAATTAAGTACAAATTAAATCAAATTGACTGCTTCTTTGTGAACAAACCTTTACTTCAGAGAGTGAGCGAGTTTAATTAATCTCAAGTTGACAAATGCACGCTGCATTGTCATTTTAGTGACATAAATTTCAAACTATCAGCCAGTTATCTGTGAAGGTATATAATTTGCACTCTCGCGATTGAGAACAGAACAAAACTGTCGGTAGTGAAACCTTTTTGTAGGATAGATACCAAACTTAATTAAGTGAAACTGGCTGACAACCATGCAGTTAGTGCGTCTGCGTGTAAAGGTGGCTACGTCACGCCTTTAGAGTGTGTTAAAATTGGGATTTTTGTAACTTGTGATTTGTTTTAAATAATAGAACTCATAAATTATGGGTTTCTGGAATACGTGTTATATAACTTTATATACTCTAATTGGGCTCTAAAATCGTTGGTTTAAATGTTTCGGGTTATTAACGCCCACAGTGCATATCAATCTATCTGACTACTTTTCCGTCAATTTCCTTAAGTCTCTTAAAAAAAAAATTAGAACTATTTATTTCATAAAAAAGTACATATACAATTTTCTTCTTTTTGTTGCGAAATCTCTAATATTTGAGATACGACCGGCCGGCCAGGCGGCTTGGTGGCCGTCATTATGCCCTTAAATCTACTATTCCGAACTCTGACAAGTCTATTCGGCTGCGATTTCATCACTATTCTGTTTTTCCGTCTATTTGTTTCTTATGAATTGGCAACTGCCAGCGTCATATCTTATTATCGCCGAACGTCAAAAAACTATCCCGCAAAGTTTCAACTCTGTCACAAATTACGAATATGTAATTTACGATGTAACTTTGTAACAATAAAACGTTTAAACAATCATAACACTTCCCCAACCACATGACATACGTTCTATGTACATGAGCGTCATTTCTTATTACCTTCCTGTAACTTTTTAACCGTCGAACATTAAATAAGTCACTCGCTTGAACTATGTCATGTTAGAAAAGGCCATTTAGGCCGGGTTTTGTAAAGATCCGTTAGACCAAATGTCAGATCAAATTTCAGTAACTCAGTACATTTTTTGACATAAAAAACCGACATAAGGTCTAACGGATCTTTATAAAACCGAGCCTTACACTGTCACTTTGACTCAAATATCGGCCAGTGTCGGTTAAAGAATTACCGCAGAACAAATTTTAGTTAATAGATGTTTATCTACTAACTAAAATATTTAGTTACATTGAAATTTATCAAATCATTTATTTTTCAATTATGAATGTCAAAAAACTAACACCGGTTCATAAAAATTGTGTTTTATTTTATCCCTGCCTCATAAAAATAAATGTCAGTGACTAACGAATTTTAATCAATCCAACTAAAATATTGACGAACGATTACGAAAGGGGATAAACAGTACTGCCATAACACTCCCATTTCCCGAACCACACGACGTACGTTCTACGCGAGGTCTTTCACGCGCCGGTGCGTCTCCATGAGCAGCTCCAGGTAGGAGGCGGAGCCGTCCAGGCCGCGGTCCTCGGCCAGGCGGCGGCGGAGCAGCGCCTCCCGCTTGTCGAACTGGTGCACGATCTCCAGCTACCCCCCGTTCGGAAAGAGATCGTTTAGCGTGCGCATGCGACCGTGCTGGTGTCAAGCCGTGCGTTGCGTTACCCAGGCCACGTGTTTTTTTTTTTAGATAGAAATTTCAATTTCAATTTCAATTTATTTTGCAAACATGTACATACAATAAACACATGCAACTTAATGCTAGGCAAAAGTACAAGTACATACAGGACCCTGTTAGGGCGCAGCAAATAGTCACGATAAAGACAATCTAATTTTTAATGGCATTACATTTAAAATAGGTTTAATGGACATTTAACACTTTCACGTGAGGTGCCGTAATTAAATCGTAGTTAAGCCTTATAATGCGACGTCTATAGACGTTGTGCACCTGAAAGTGTTAAGAATAAGGATTTAATGGGTGATTGTCAGATTTAAGTTCGTGTCTTTTCGGTGGACATATCAAAAGTTAAGGGCCACAAAGCTTAATTTTGAATTGGTCTAGTAACCCGCATAAACAGTGTTTCCTTAACTATAAATCCATGTAATAAAAACATAACTTATATGTACATAAGCCGTTAACTATTGACCACCGGGTGGACAACTTTTGTTTTTACAACTGACAATGACCCTAATATGTTATCATAAATAAAAATAGTATCTTCTGTTGGCACAGATATAGGTAATGGTAGGTGTTAAGAAACGAGTGTTTTTAATTTATTCGCCAACAAACTGCACCGCAGTTTGGCGAAGCCTTGTATTAGATTAAGTCCTTTTAAAAAAATGAGCAATAAATTAAAAAAAAAAAGTTTAATTACAATTCGCAACATTGGGTAAAAAAAAAGAATTTCATAAAATAATTTGATAGTACAATTTCGTAAAATAATTCGATAAAAATAAATTGGTAAATATAATGTTATAAAATTAATTAGTTGTGACAATATTGCAACTAATAATTATTATTGTATATAATTGATTAATTCGTTGTATAATTGCACTATGCAGATTATTTGACTAAAGATAAAGGTAGACCTGCGTAGTTAAATATGTAATGTATATGATTAGAGAGGATTTAGATATTCACTAACAGCATAATATGTTTTCTCTATTAAATATGTTTTAAGCTTTTTTGTATATATTTTATAGTTTTCCTCATTTATAATCTCGCGTGGCAAATTATTGTAAAGGCGTACAGAAGTTGGATGAGGTCCACTGCTATGTACTTTTAATTTTGAAGAAATTTGTACTAAATTATTTTTAAAACTTGATTCGTAACGACGAGGCGTATCTCCGAACGTGAGGTAAAATTCTGGGTGATTTCTTACGAATTTACATGACTCAATATATATCGACGAGAGGGTTAAAATTCGTAGATTTTGAAAATGAGGTTTGCAGCTATCAGTTTGCTTTATGTTTGTTATTCGAAATAGTTTATTCATGTAAAAACAATTACTTAATACAGTAAACAAAATGCGCCAAACTGTAGCGAACAGTTCATTGGCGCGTCGCGCTCAGTTTACTTTTTAACATAAGGTAATTGTTGTTTACAAATGTGTGTTATCTTATTCTATTTTATTAGGTACTATTGAATTTACGAGAGCATGCAAGTATTAACAAGAGACGTTGGGAACTTTAAATATTTTTGCTGCTATATAATTCTAATAATGTATTTTTTAATTTCTTTTTACAGACTGCTTTACTTATAAGGGTGGATCAACTATTCTTTGTTGCTCGTTATCATGGTTACGTCTCCTGAGTCACTCTTTAAAACTGTGATTTTATAGGGTTTAAATTTACCAAACATGAGTTTTAGCGATGAGCATAAATCCATTTGGACATGGATCATCTCTTGAGCACGCTTGAAGTCCATATTATAAACATTTTTCAAAGAAACTCCGTTACTGTTGTCTCCTCGCTGACGGGACAGAATAACAACAAGAAAAAGTTGATTGACCCATAATATAATTTTCAGGCAGAAAATTTATGTTATTAAAAATTCGAGGAGTTAAATAGTGCAGTGTTCTTTCACCATAATAATTACAACTTTTTGGTTCAACATATTGCGGTCTTTTGTCGTGTCTCAATGGCCTACTGTTTACGAGTCTAGGTATCTTATAATGCGTATGTATGTCGTATTGGTCAACGGCTATAAGATACCTAAACTTCAGTCCATGCTCGCAGTTATCGCGTGATAAACGACAAGGTAAAGCTGTGACAGAAAGGGATTTTTTGTGTTTATTGCGCGATAAACGTGACCGTAATAGATACGCAGATTTAGGGCGAATTGCATCAACTTAAGATTACAGACCGATCAATATAAATGGGTGGATCAACTATTCTTTGTTGCTCGTTACCATAGTTACGTCTCCTGAGTCACTCTTTAAAACTGTGATTTTATAGGGTTTAAATCTACCAAACATGAGTTTAAGCGATGAGCATAAATCCGTTTGGACAAGGGTCATCTCTTGAGCATGCATGAAATCCATGTTATAAACTTTTGAATTTCAATATATAAACATTTTTCTAAGAAATTCGGTTACTGTTGTCTCCTCGCTGACGGGAAAGAATAACAACAAGAAAAAGTTGATTGACCCATTTATTACACGGCTAAATTACGGACAATCCCGATCCGTACGTAACAATTAGAATTTATACCGTGAATCGAAACACTTTTTTTATATTATTTATATTATTTTGTGTAAGATTGTCCTCTAATATTTATTTATTTATTATTATTTATTTATTTTATACAGGTGCAGGTAGGAAAAAGTAAAAGGATTTTTTTTTTGATGCGAAATTCTTTTTTTCTATGGGGCAGGTCGTCCAAGTCAGCCAACTGTTCATACAAAGGCCAAAAATTTATTGCGTCAAAAAAAAATTCTTCTACTTTTTCCTAATCAGGACACGATACCGAATATGCCCTTAAACGGATCCTCACTAGTTTCGTTACACCTATATATATATATATATATACATTATCATAAGAAAATGACTAACTTGCATCAAAGTATTTATTTATTTAATATTTGTTCTTGGGACCAGACTGAAAACCAGCGCCGGGCACTTCTGCCCAGCACATGCTGAGCCTGGGACCCATTGCCTCACCTTTTTCTGATGGTTTAGCTTATTGTTACTTACTGTTTGTTGATTGTTTTGTGGGTCAATCAACTTTTCTTTGTTGTTATTCGGTCCCGTCAGCGAGGAGACAACAGTAACCGAATTTCTTAGAAAAATGTTTATATATTGAAATTCAAGCATGTTCAAGAGATGGCTCATGTCCAAATGGATAGATACTCATCGCTAAAACTCATGTTTGATAAATTTAAACCCTATAAAATCACAGTTTTAAAGAGTGACTCAGGAGACGTAACCATGGTAACGAGCAACAAAGAATAGTTGATCCACCCTCGTATCTGTTAGGTTAAGGTTTTTTATGGGCAATAAATTACTTTTTGTGAATTCTATTATTATTTTTATTTTTTTATAATTATTATTTTCTTTAAGACTTAGGCTAGATTTTATAATAATTATATAAAAAGTAAAATATAAATCAATATTTACAAAACATAAAATCATTATAAAAACTTAACCTAGTGTGCCGCCGGCAGCGAGGCAGGGCCTAAGCTACCGGTGGTTAGTATTATTATTATTGTATTCTTTGCTAATTTATTATTGTTGACATATTATATCCTAACGTACGCAGCACTCGCAAATGTTTGCATGCCTGCGTGCAGGCTGAATACATGGAACTGTATTGTAATGTATAAGACCTATTTGTACTTACTGTATTCCAACAAATAAACGATTTGATTGATTGATTGATTGATCTTATTCTTAAAACGGAACTCACCCGCATAGCGCGCCTCCTGGCCCTCGTGGCGTCTTCCAGGACGCCCCTGACGGCCACACTAAGCGGGTTGTCCAGCTCGGGGAGGGTGCACACGCGCGTGTCGATCTGCTGCGGGGACGCCGCGTCGAACACGTCGCGCACGAACTCGGGCGAGGCCTGCGAGCCCACCCAGATCAGCATGTGGACGCCGTTCTCTGAAATTAGGTTGGCGATTAGCAAACGCCCGATGACGACACGTTGTCGTCATTTTGTAAAATTCAATTCAATTCAATAGTTTATTTGTCCAAAAAGTAGGTAATGTTATACAACAGGCGTTATGTCACAATTTAAAAGATCTCCACTTTTTGCCGATTAAACGGCGTACAAATTTTATATCACGAGATTTCATCTCTTTACGTGCATGCCTAATTATTACTATATTATTGTTATAATTATTGCTATATTATTATTCCTTATCATTAAATTATCAAATTTCATTCGTCAAGTCAGACTAGATACTAAAACAAACAGAAGTATAACACAATAAATAAACCAACATAACACAATAATATAATCCTACATTTCATGCATTATTCAATTCAATGTCATTTAAATATTCTTGTATGTCATAATAGCATTTCTATTTAAGTATTTTACAGATTTTATTTCTAAATTTATTAGGTGGTAATGTTTTCAGGCATTCTGGCAACTTGGTAAATAGTTTGACTGCCATGTAATAAACACTTTTTCTGAACAGAGCACAGTGCGGCCGTGGCATTCCGAACTTATTTCTCAGGCGAAGTAAGCGTTTAGGATGCAGTTCATTCTTCTTCAGTTCGAAAAAAAAGTTTTAGGGCATTAAGCTTATGAATATAGAGTTGTAATAGTGATAATATCAGTTCTCTTAATTAGGTAGAGGATTAGGAAACACCGGTGACGACAAGTTGTTGTCATTTTGTAAAAAAAAAATGTTTTTAGGGCATTAAGCTTATGAATATAGTTGCAATAGAGATAATATCAGTTTTCTTAAATTGGGTAGAGGATTAGGAAACGCCGGTGACGACACGTTGTCGTCATTTCACTCTCTGTTACTTACCTAGTAAATAAACGCCCTGATCGTGCATCTTGTCCATGGAGGCCCTGAGCGGCGATAGCGAAGCCTCCTCTGCCAGTCGGTGCAGAGGTAGCAAACGAGGGTACGTGTACACCACTGACGTGGACACGTCGGCGGTGAGCGCGCGGTACATCGCGCACGACTTGTCGTCACAGGTTATATCGGTGCCTGAGGACAGTTATCGATTAATGAAAACTATGAATCAGAATCAGAATCTTTATTTGTGTAACATAGGTGGTACAGAGTTTGGTCTTACATAAATACATGGATCTCTATGTTTTGCCGGTTGGCATACAAACATTCAAGGTCAAACAATAACGTCTGTCTTTGAAAAGTAACAAATAATTATTAAAACACGAGTGCAATGTCAAACGAATTAGAAACAAAATAGAAAATAATCATGAAACATGCTTTTCCAGGTTTCGGTATCATACATATCTGAGATACAGTCCATAACCTTGGAAAGTAATGTATTCTCATTATGACATTGCATAGCATGGTCAGGTACACAACAGGTTTTCTAGGAAGATGTTTCAAGACCTTAGCAGTTATTAGGTCGGAGCTGGGAGCCTTCTTATTGCTTAGCATTCTTATGGCTTTTTGTAGTTCCCTTGGAGTTACAGCTTGTATAGGTGGTGATGGCTGTTGATCGCTTTTGGTATGTCCACAGAGAAGACGCGAACCTAATTCCGCGTATGTTATATGGTACTCACCGGCGCCTAACGCATCGGAGCGGAGCACGCAGCTGGTGTAGAGCGGCAGCAGCTTCATGCTCTCGGGCAGCACGAGCTGGCCGGCGCTGGAGGGGAGGCGCGGGGGCGGGGAGGAGGTCGCGGCACTCACCGGCGCCCAGCGCGTCGGAGCGGAGCACGCAGCTGGTGTAGAGCGGCAGCAGCTTCATGCTCTCGGGCAGCACGAGCTGGCCGGCGCTGGAGGGGAGGCGCGGGGGCGGGGAGGAGGTCGCGGCACTCACCGGCGCCCAGCGCGTCGGAGCGGAGCACGCAGCTGGTGTAGAGCGGCAGCAGCTTCATGCTCTCGGGCAGCACGAGCTGGCCGGCGCTGGAGGGGAGGCGCGGGGGCGGGGAGGAGGTCGCGGCACTCACCGGCGCCCAGCGCGTCGGAGCGGAGCACGCAGCTGGTGTAGAGCGGCAGCAGCTTCATGCTCTCGGGCAGCACGAGCTGGCCGGCGCTGGAGGGGAGGCGCGGGGGCGGGGAGGAGGTCGCGGCACTCACCGGCGCCCAGCGCGTCGGAGCGGAGCACGCAGCTGGTGTAGAGCGGCAGCAGCTTCATGCTCTCGGGCAGCACGAGCTGGCCGGCGCTGGAGGGGAGGCGCGGGGGCGGGGAGGAGGTCGCGGCACTCACCGGCGCCCAGCGCGTCGGAGCGGAGCACGCAGCTGGTGTAGAGCGGCAGCAGCTTCATGCTCTCGGGCAGCACGAGCTGGCCGGCGCTGGAGGGGAGGCGCGGGGGCGGGGAGGAGGTCGCGGCACTCACCGGCGCCCAGCGCGTCGGAGCGGAGCACGCAGCTGGTGTAGAGCGGCAGCAGCTTCATGCTCTCGGGCAGCACGAGCTGGCCGGCGCTGGAGGGCGAGGCGCGGGGGCGGGGAGGAGGTCGCGGCACTCACCGGCGCCCAGCGCGTCGGAGCGGAGCACGCAGCTGGTGTAGAGCGGCAGCAGCTTCATGCTCTCGGGCAGCACGAGCTGGCCGGCGCTGGAGGGGAGGCGCGGGGGCGGGGAGGAGGTCGCGGCACTCACCGGCGCCCAGCGCGTCGGAGCGGAGCACGCAGCTGGTGTAGAGCGGCAGCAGCTTCATGCTCTCGGGCAGCACGAGCTGGCCGGCGCTGGAGGGGAGGCGCGGGGGCGGGGAGGAGGTCGCGGCACTCACCGGCGCCCAGCGCGTCGGAGCGGAGCACGCAGCTGGTGTAGAGCGGCAGCAGCTTCATGCTCTCGGGCAGCACGAGCTGGCCGGCGCTGGAGGGGAGGCGCGGGGGCGGGGAGGAGGTCGCGGCACTCACCGGCGCCCAGCGCGTCGGAGCGGAGCACGCAGCTGGTGTAGAGCGGCAGCAGCTTCATGCTCTCGGGCAGCACGAGCTGGCCGGCGCTGGAGGGCGAGGCGCGGGGGCGGGGAGGAGGTCGCGGCACTCACCGGCGCCCAGCGCGTCGGAGCGGAGCACGCAGCTGGTGTAGAGCGGCAGCAGCTTCATGCTCTCGGGCAGCACGAGCTGGCCGGCGCTGGAGGGGAGGCGCGGGGGCGGGGAGGAGGTCGCGGCACTCACCGGCGCCCAGCGCGTCGGAGCGGAGCACGCAGCTGGTGTAGAGCGGCAGCAGCTTCATGCTCTCGGGCAGCACGAGCTGGCCGGCGCTGGAGGGGAGGCGCGGGGGCGGGGAGGAGGTCGCGGCACTCACCGGCGCCCAGCGCGTCGGAGCGGAGCACGCAGCTGGTGTAGAGCGGCAGCAGCTTCATGCTCTCGGGCAGCACGAGCTGGCCGGCGCTGGAGGGGAGGCGCGGGGGCGGGGAGGAGGTCGCGGCACTCACCGGCGCCCAGCGCGTCGGAGCGGAGCACGCAGCTGGTGTAGAGCGGCAGCAGCTTCATGCTCTCGGGCAGCACGAGCTGGCCGGCGCTGGAGGGGAGGCGCGGGGGCGGGGAGGAGGTCGCGGCACTCACCGGCGCCCAGCGCGTCGGAGCGGAGCACGCAGCTGGTGTAGAGCGGCAGCAGCTTCATGCTCTCGGGCAGCACGAGCTGGCCGGCGCTGGAGGGGAGGCGCGGGGGCGGGGAGGAGGTCGCGGCACTCACCGGCGCCCAGCGCGTCGGAGCGGAGCACGCAGCTGGTGTAGAGCGGCAGCAGCTTCATGCTCTCGGGCAGCACGAGCTGGCCGGCGCTGGAGGGGAGGCGCGGGGGCGGGGAGGAGGTCGCGGCACTCACCGGCGCCCAGCGCGTCGGAGCGGAGCACGCAGCTGGTGTAGAGCGGCAGCAGCTTCATGCTCTCGGGCAGCACGAGCTGGCCGGCGCTGGAGGGGAGGCGCGGGGGCGGGGAGGAGGTCGCGGCACTCACCGGCGCCCAGCGCGTCGGAGCGGAGCACGCAGCTGGTGTAGAGCGGCAGCAGCTTCATGCTCTCGGGCAGCACGAGCTGGCCGGCGCTGGAGGGCGAGGCGCGGGGGCGGGGAGGAGGTCGCGGCACTCACCGGCGCCCAGCGCGTCGGAGCGGAGCACGCAGCTGGTGTAGAGCGGCAGCAGCTTCATGCTCTCGGGCAGCACGAGCTGGCCGGCGCTGGAGGGCGAGGCGCGGGGGCGGGGAGGAGGTCGCGGCACTCACCGGCGCCCAGCGCGTCGGAGCGGAGCACGCAGCTGGTGTAGAGCGGCAGCAGCTTCATGCTCTCGGGCAGCACGAGCTGGCCGGCGCTGGAGGGCGAGGCGCGGGGGCGGGGAGGAGGTCGCGGCACTCACCGGCGCCCAGCGCGTCGGAGCGGAGCACGCAGCTGGTGTAGAGCGGCAGCAGCTTCATGCTCTCGGGCAGCACGAGCTGGCCGGCGCTGGAGGGGAGGCGCGGGGGCGGGGAGGAGGTCGCGGCACTCACCGGCGCCCAGCGCGTCGGAGCGGAGCACGCAGCTGGTGTAGAGCGGCAGCAGCTTCATGCTCTCGGGCAGCACGAGCTGGCCGGCGCTGGAGGGCGAGGCGCGGGGGCGGGGAGGAGGTCGCGGCACTCACCGGCGCCCAGCGCGTCGGAGCGGAGCACGCAGCTGGTGTAGAGCGGCAGCAGCTTCATGCTCTCGGGCAGCACGAGCTGGCCGGCGCTGGAGGGCGAGGCGCGGGGGCGGGGAGGAGGTCGCGGCACTCACCGGCGCCCAGCGCGTCGGAGCGGAGCACGCAGCTGGTGTAGAGCGGCAGCAGCTTCATGCTCTCGGGCAGCACGAGCTGGCCGGCGCTGGAGGGGAGGCGCGGGGGCGGGGAGGAGGTCGCGGCACTCACCGGCGCCCAGCGCGTCGGAGCGGAGCACGCAGCTGGTGTAGAGCGGCAGCAGCTTCATGCTCTCGGGCAGCACGAGCTGGCCGGCGCTGGAGGGGAGGCGCGGGGGCGGGGAGGAGGTCGCGGCACTCACCGGCGCCCAGCGCGTCGGAGCGGAGCACGCAGCTGGTGTAGAGCGGCAGCAGCTTCATGCTCTCGGGCAGCACGAGCTGGCCGGCGCTGGAGGGCGAGGCGCAGTGGCGCCGGTACGCGGCCAGCGAGCGCGCGCAGCGCGAGGCCAGCCCCTCGCGCAGCTGGCGCGGCGGGTGCTCGCGCAGCGCCCACACCGCTGAAACATTGCTTACTATTAATCACTACATAGTATAAAACAAAGTCGCTTTCTCTGTAGATCGGAGATGCTGGACGCACTGAAAAGGACAATAGTTGGCCCAGTATTCCACGAGGAACTAGTATCCTGCGAAGAGAACTTTGGAGCGCTGCGCAAGTTTCCGCACACATGGCACACCAAGCGGAGACAATTTGAAGAATGAGGACAGGAAGTATAACTTCGGACAGTGAGCGCTGAGTAACGTTGTGTTGTCGAGCCCCATTTGGGGGAGAACGAAGCCATAGTGGAGCCTGCCCAGAAAGGGAGAAAGGCGGGGACGAAATAGAGAATTTGTAGGGCCTCGTGAGCAACTTGTCGCTTGGGCACTCGCCGAAGCGGCAGGGAGCAGAGCGTCGCCCGCGTTTCTGTCTGTACGCCGCGAGGCAGGAAAGACCAGGTGGTGGAGGGTTTGTCCCTATATCCCTAGGAGGGTATAGAGGATAGGGACCACGCGCTCTGGTAGTGCAAGATTTACGAAGGGGAAAGAGCGGAACTCCTGAAAGCTGTAAGGCTGACGAGTATTGGTCCCGTGTGTCATCAAGAACTGGTGTCGTCTCTGGGAAACTTCGAGGCGCTGCGCAAATTTGCGCACAAGTGGCACACACTAAGGAACACCATCGAAGACTGAGGATGAAGATCTGCCAGAAGACGTGCGACGTCGAGTGCTGTGTTGTGTTGTCGCGCCCTATTTGGAGGGAACGAAGCTCAGTGGATCGCCTACCCAGAAAGGGAGAAAGGCGGGGACGTCTATAAGAATTTGTAGGGCCTCGTGCGCCTCTTGCTGCCTTGGTAAACATCACAATATACAACGCAAGTATGAAATGGCCCCGAATCAGCGTAGTACTAGCCAATGGCTAGCGCTGGTCTTCCTTTTTTTAGGGTTCCGTGCCAAAATGTTAAAAAAGGAACCCTTATGGTTTCACTTTGTCTGTCTGTCTACTGTCTGTCTGTCTGTCACATCGCTAAATATCTCATGAACTGCTTATGCTATCGATTTGAAATTTGGAACAATTATAAAGAAGGGTAACCTCGATGCATAGAATATGTTTTTTTTAAATATGTTGTTTAATTTCCCGTGAAAAATGACAGATGATTCAAAATCAGAGAACAGGTGGTTCAAAATTTGAAAGTCTAGTGAATATGTCAAGTGGGGTCTCATTTTTTCTTTTAGGTTGAGTCAATTTCGATTTATGAGGGAAAACGTAAAAAAAAATTCCCTCCTCACTTATCTGCAAAGTTTACTAAGGAAAAACATGAATTTATTACATAACATTGATATCAACGTATATTTTAAAGTAAAAATATAACGATAGCTCTATTTAGTTTCTCTTTTTTTTTATAGTCAAAAAATAATTTCTATACTAAGTTTGTAATTTAATTACCTTCGCATTTATTTTTGTTTTATAAATTCCTACTCCTTGGAAAACTACCATACATACAAAGTTATTCAGTCGCTCAAATTTGTAACAAAAGTCGCTGTTAGATGGCGTTCAATTTCCACACGATGTTATTGAGATGTTCCTGATTTAATAGGGTTGGAACCGGTACACATCTGTATACGGAGTTGGATTCGCACTCGAGCGTGTTTTTTTTTGTTATACAACGCCGGTGGCAAACAAGCATACGGTCCACGTGATGGTAAGCGACCATCGCAGACTATAGACGTCCGCAACTATTTTGGAGTCACGTACGCATTGCCGACCCTTTTTGAAATTTGAGAATTCACTCCCCCCCTCCTCTTCAATTCCCCCTTCCCTTTCATTTAAAATTGATGTAGTGGGGAGTAGGGAAGCGCCGGATATTCGGTATTCGGCATATATTCGGTATGTTTGTGAGTGTCCGGTGTTCGGCCGAATTATTCGGTTCAGCTGCCGAATATTCACTGAACAATTTTGAGAGGAATCGCAACTGATGATTCTCAATATGAATTGAGACGTGCAAGCACGAGTCTTTTTTTTTTTTTTTTTTTTTTTTTTTTTTTTTTTTTTTTTTTTTTTTTTTTTTTTTTTTTTTTTTTTTTTGATGCCTCGCTGTCAATCTTTTTTACCTTGTTTGGTGAGGAAGTTGAGCGTGGTGTCGAGCTCCATGCTGCGGTACACGTCGGCCAGCTGCGGCGCGGCGCCGAGCGCCAGGTTGAGCACGCGCAGGCGCCGCTGCCCGCCGCGGTGCGTGTACAGCAGCGCCGCCTGCACGTACACGCCGTCCTCGCCCGTCAGCTTGTCGTCGTGCTTGATCTCCACGCCGATCGCTTTGTCCGCGTCTGTAACGATGACGATATTGAAAATCGGAGTGTGGGCAGGGCCGTAGCTAGGGGGGGGGGGGGGGCATTATGGGGCAATGCCCTACCTTAAAATACTATTTCACACCTGCTATTCATAAAAGAGTTATTGTTGCCTTCGAATGAGGGATCAAAGTAGTACTTTTCTTCCCTCATTTGAGGGCAACAATGACTCTTTTCCTTATAGAAGGTGTGAAAAGCAGTATGTGACACTCTGTAGTAAAATCATTTGTAAGATATTTCATGATTTTAGCAGCGAGCCTCATAGACGGTATGAAAAGCAGTATGTGTCACACGGTAGCAAAATTATTTCCGTCTTGGGCGTGAACACTTGAATCCCTCGCTACGCTCAAGATTCTACAATAGAATCCCTCGCTACGCTCAGGATTCTATTGTAGAATCTTTCGCTTCACTCAGGATTCAATATACCGCCCTCGCCGTAAATATATCATTTTGCTCCCTTGAGACACAATCTACTATTATTTGGTGTACATACAGATAAAAAGAAGAATACAAATTAGAAATAGGTATACACCAAAAATTAACAATTAACAGATGCTCTCAAACACGCATTGAAGCTCAAATGGCAATGGGCAGGTCACATTACAAGGTACACGGACAAAAGACCTCACAATCTACAAAGTGGTCTGGGCCACTGGGTAAAAGAAGGGTTGGAAGACCAAAAAAACGATGGGCAGATGACATTGTAGAAGTTGCAGGAAAGAATTGGTGGAACTACGGCAAACAAAGAGAAAAATGGAAAAAGATGGGGGAGGCTCTTACCCAAAAGGGATCCACTTCTAACCAATAGATAAATACATAAGAAAACATAACAAAATATGTAAAGAAATGGAATAAAAGCTATAATAATAATAATACACCAAAAAGGTTGTCGCTCAGCATGTGCCACGACTGATGTGTCGTGACGCTGATTTTCACAATTTTTTTTTTGTTTTTTTTTTTTTCGCTGCTATAAGCGTTCTTATCGTCTGTTAACTACCACATATCTCACTATAGATCTATCAGATTCGACAGATGACCATCAGTAGCCTTCTTCATCAGTTCTCGTTCACCAATGCTTGATTTAATATAATATCGCTATATATTTCCTTTCAATTTTTGAAGAGTTCCCTCAATTCCTCATGAACCCCATCATCAGAACTAGATTCTGGTAACAACAGGACCAACATTGAAGCATATGCTTTTAAACAAAAATTTTTTTTTTCAAATCAGTTCATAAACGACCGAGTTCGGAGGTAACACATTAAAAAAAAGAACAACCGAATTGAGAACCTCCTTTTTTTTGAAGTCGGTTAAAAATAAAAAATAAAGAGTATAATTCGACCGAGGTCCATATAACATTTTTTACTCCTTATGACCTCAGGAATGCGCGGTCAAAATCTTTCCTATTCCTCGTGGGCACCCTGTATAATAAAAGTGTTGGTTGGGGTGTTTCCTTATGTAATGAGACATATTAAAATAACTCCTTCATTCAAGTCAGGTAACATTCCTGACCCCACTTTATAAATACCAATCTGTACTACCGCCATTAAGAAAATATTCTGCAAAATTAGTTTCATCCCAAATAATAAGACAATAGTAACCAATTTAATGGATAAATAAGCAATTTGGTTTCACGCGCGCTCGCTCGACAATTCATGCTGTTGTCGAGCTAACTAGACATATATTCAATGCCTTGCCCGTATTTCACCAAGGCTGACAGGCGCGACAATTGTCAAAAAACATTATAATTTTAGTTGGTGAAACAGTTTTCACATGAAAATTGTCGATTTGTCAGCCTACATATGTCAAATACATACATATGGCAACTTGGTGAAATAGGGGCCTGGGAGGAGTCACGGGGTGCGTAAGGTTTCCTCTGTGACTTGTCCAAGGCCTTCGACTGCGTCTATCGTGAAAGTTTAATCGGAAAACTACACTACTATGGAGTTATTGGATCGACACTGACTTTGCTAGTTTTATATACGTATGGTAGAATACAAAGAGTCGACGGGAACGGACGGCGATCGCCGGGTTCATTGGTCTCGATGGGTGTACCGCAGGGAGCAATACTGGGACCTCTCCTATTCCTTATGTACATAAATGAGTGGATTGGAACGCGGCAACTGACCGATGGCGGCGAGCTCCACGTCGGTGGTGTTGGACATGAAGAAGTGTCCGTAGAAGTCGGTGGCGCGCACGCCGGTGGAGGTGCGCACGCGCATGACGGCGTCGTGCGCCGTGGGCCGCGACACCACGCGCACTACATCTGCCACCAGGCGCGCGCCGTCCAGCTCCGCCTACATCAAAATCAAAATCAAACATTTACCCCCGTATTCATAAAACTTAACAAACCTCTGCTAACTAAAAAGTTCTTTGTCCCATTCTCACAAACGTCAATGTCAAAGTGACAGATAAGGACAAACTAACTTTAGCGGCTAGTTAACTAATATAGGTTTGACAGACGTTTATGAATAAGGGAGTTATTCTGCAAATAGGCCACAAGGGCACTTTTACATGTCAAAATATTAATTTACAATTTAAGAAAGTCTGACTGTAATAAGTAATACATTTTTCATGTCAAATATTAATTTGCAGTTCAAGTAATGTCATACAGTGAAGATAAACTTGCAAAGTTATCTATTACAAATATTACAACAGCAAAGTTAGAGATGTATAAGGTCTCAAGATTAAACAAGGAGTATAATGAAATTAATATAATATCCCAGAGATGTACATGGTCTCTGAGCGTCGAAATTAAAATTAATTTAATATTGTTAGAGATGTATATGGTCTTTAAGGGGACACAAATAACATCTCACTCCTATGGACTTGCTGGTGACGTCTTTTTATAACCGAAACTGATAGCTAATATCTCAACGGTTGACTTAAATGGAAAACTTTTTTAGTAACCTCCATATCATTTATAAACGATTTGACGACCGGTTTAGCCTAGTGGGTAGTGCACCTGCCTGTGAAGCTGACGGTCCTGGGTTCGAATCCCGGTCAGGGCAAATATATTATTTGTGTGATGAGCATGAATATTTGTTTCTGAGTCTTGGATGTTTTCTATGTATTTAAGTATTTATATCTATTAAACATATCGTCGTCTAGTACCCATAACACAAGCCTTGTTGAGCTTACTGTGGGGCTAATTCGATTTGTGTAAGATTGTCCTCTAATATTTATTTTTATTTATTTATTATTAAAGGCCCATCAATGGATACTCCACACAACTGTGTGCGTTGAAATTCTTTTTTATTTTCATCCAACTGTTACATGTAAGGAGTGCCAGTTTCATCCACCTGATACATGTATAGACTTGACGCTTCTTATTGAACAATGTAGACGTATCTATTGTAACTTTTGAAGCCGGTGCCATCCAAAGAAATTGTGTAAAGTTGACGAAATGGCACCGACTACAAAAATTACAATAGGTACGTCTACACTGTTCAATAAGAAACGTAATCTCAAGTTAGAATTAAGGCAATTAATTTTTCTTTTTAGTGTTTTTTGGAGTCAATTTAATTTTTTTATTATTTTTTTATTAATTCACACTCGTTCACCAAATGCTTGTTTCTGAATGCAAATGCTTGATTTATTACCGAAAATACTAAAATCGCTGTATGTGTCCCTTGAATTTTTAAGGAGTTTCTTCAATTCCTCATGGATCCCATTATCAGAATTAGATTCTGGTAACAACGGGACCAACCTTGAAGCATATGTTATCAAACAAAGAAAAAAATATTCAAATCGGTTCATTAACGACGGAGTTCTGAGGTAACACACATTAAAAAAAAACAACCGAATTGAGAACCTGAGGTTCTGAACCTCCTTTTTTTTTGAAGTCGGTTAAAAATAAGTTACAGAATAGTACATTACTTACCAAGGACGGTAAAACAAAGAACGTCTCAGATCGCAGGTATTTGACGCCCGAGCCGAAGGCAATGGCGATAATTATGCGATCTGAGGCTTTCTTAATTACCGCCCGAGGTAAATACAAAATTTTATGTCACCCCCTGGCCAGGAAGTGGGATTTTCCGCAATATTTTTGTTTTATTTATTTATTATTTATTTAATCTTTATTTCGGACTTACAATCCATATATTGTTGTTTTAGTACTTACTCGTATAAAAATATTGTTATACCATAATCCTTTTTTTTTATACACCTACCCTTCTCTTTTTTAAATCGTTCCCATCCTCTGTCCTAAAGCTTAAACATTGTAATTGTATAACTGATAAAATGATCGTGTCTACTTACGTGTTACACAATCATAATATGCTCGTCACTAGTGTGTCTGTTCTGAGTTATCTTTCCGGCCCCGGGCCCCACGGAAGACCAGCGCTGTGGTATATGTATGCCACAGCATATGCTGAGTGGTGTCCTTTTGTAGCCACCATAACATCACCAAATAGTTATAAGTTTTTTTTGTCTGTTATAATTCAAAATGTGTCAATTTTTTCTTTGTTCTATTTCTTTTAATATTTTCATGTGGTGCTGTATGTTTGGTTTATCAATAAATGTTTTTCTATTCTATTCTATTCTTTATGGCCAGGTGTGACATAATAGTAGATTGTATGACAAGGGTCTAAAATGAGCCATATTACCACGAGATAGTTATTTTCCCGAACGAAGTGAGGGAAAATAGTTCGAGGGCTAATATGGCTTTTAGACCAGAGTTATACACTCTACTTTTTACTTCTATTGCGAGAAAATAAATAAACAAAGGTTAACCCACCCAAAATTAACAATAAATTCCACGGCGAAGATATATACTTTTGCAGCATGATTTTTTTTCTATACTCCTTTGACACACAAAACATAGACACTGCGGTTCGCGCGCAACATTCACGCGCGAAAAAAGCTAACTGACTTTCCATTGAGCGCTTCAAAGTGTTGCTCGAACGATTTAACCACTTTTTTAATTATTGTGAAATAGGGACTACTACAAACTTAATCTTTAGACTCTTTAGAAAAAATAATTATGTTTCCTGATTGGTCGATTTTAGTAAAGCTGTATTCTGGTTGGTTAATACCCAATACCAAATATTTTTTTTAAGAGTTAAATTAGTGTTCTGTGATTGGTGGATTTAATAGGTGAAGTATTTTGATTGGTCAAATTCAAATGTTTTGTAAATCATAAATATGTATTCATATTTTCCCTAGGGGTTAAATGTACTACTTTAGCCCCGCTTGACAAGTCTAATATGACACACTTTTCGAGCATGAGAAGTGAAAATAGTGTTGTATGTGTGATGAGAGAAGAGAACCTGGAAGTAGGTGTATTTGTGGAGGTCGCCGCCGGTGAGCCGCGGCAGCTGGCCGAGCGTGGCCGCGTCCACGTAAGCATTATTGCACACGAACAGCTCCACCGCCACGCCCGCCGCCGAGCACTGCTGGCCCAGCTCGTTGTACGCCGTCGTCTGCGGCGCTGCAACACACGCTCTATGTCAGAGGGATAACGTTGATAATAGAACGATACAGTAAGTGAGTTTGTTGCGGCGCTGTAATACTGGCTCTCAGTTAGAGAGGTAACGTTGATAATCGAACGTTACAGTAAGCGAGTTTGTGTCAGTTGTACGCCGTCGTTTGCGGCGCCGTAATACAGGCTTCCTATTAAAATATGGATGATAATAAGAGTTGAAATAAAACGTGAGCGTATAGCACAAACGTATTTCTATATTGAAGTCAACAAGGAGTGACATATATAGTTGCTAAGATGCCCTAACAGGGTCGCATGTACGATACCAAAACAAATGTAACACCATGTATTATATGCATAAAAAATGTACATGTACACAAAATAAATGAATGAATGAAGATAATAGTATTCAAGGAGGTTGCGTTCTTAATGTCCAATTTTCCAGTTAAAGGGATAATGTTGATAATAGAACGATACAGTAAGTGAGTTTGTGCCAGTTGAAGCCTGTTGTTTGGAGCGCTGCATTACAGGCTCTCAGTTAGAGGGATAACGTTGATAATAGAACGATACAGTAAGCGAGTTTGTGCCAGTTGAAGCCTGTTGTTTGGAGCGCTGCAATACAGGCTCTCTGTTAGAGGGATAACGTTGATAATAGAACGATACAGTAAGCGAGTTTGTGCCAGTTGTACGCCGTCGTCTGCGGCGCTGTAATACAGGCTCTAAGTTAGAGGGATAACGTTGATAATCGAACGATACAGTAAGCGAGTTTGTGCCAGTTGTACGCCGTCGTTTGCGGCGCTGCAATACAGGCTCTCAGTTAGAGGGATAACGTTGATAATAGAACGATATAGTAAGTGAGTTTGTGCCAGTTGTACGCCGTCGTTTGCGTCGCTGCAATACAAGTTCTATGTTAGAGGGATAACGTTGATAATAGAACGATACAGTAAGCGAGCTTGTGCCAGTTGTACGCCGTCGTTTGCGGCGCTGCAATACAGGCTCTATGTTACAGGGATAACGTTGATAATCGAACGATACAGTAAGTGAGTTTATGCCAGTTGAAGCCTGTTGTTTGGGGCGCTGCAATACAGGCTCTCAGTTAGAGGGATAACGTTGATAATAGAACGATACAGTAAGCGAGTTTGTGCCAGTTGAAGCCTGTTGTTTGCGGCGCTGCAATACAGGCTCTCAATTAGAGGGATTACGTTGATAATAGAACGATATAGTAAGCGAGTTTGTGCCAGTTGTACGCCGTCGTTTGCGGCGCTGTAATACAGGCTCTCAGTTAGAGGGATTACGTTGATAATAAAACGATACAATAAACGAGTTTGTGCCAGTTGTGGGCTGTTGTTTGCGGCGCTGCAGTACAGGCTTTCAATTAGAGGGATAACGTTGATAATAGAACGATACAGTAAGCGAGTTTGTGCCAGTTGAAGCCTGTTGTTTGCGGCGCTGCAATACAGGCTCTCAATTAGAGGGATTACGTTGATAATAGAACGATATAGTAAGCGAGTTTGTGCCAGTTGTACGCCGTCGTTTGCGGCGCTGTAATACAGGCTCTCAGTTAGAGGGATTACGTTGATAATAAAACGATACAATAAACGAGTTTGTGCCAGTTGTGGGCTGTTGTTTGCGGCGCTGCAGTACAGGCTTTCAATTAGAGGGATAACGTTGATAATAGAACGATACAGTAAGTGAGTTTGTGCCAATTGTAAGCTGTTATTTGCGGCGCTGCAATATAGGCTTTCAGTTAGAATGATAACGTTGATAATCGAACGATACAGTAAGCGAGTTTGTGCCAGTTGAAGCCTGTTGTTTGGGGCGCTGTAATACAGGCTTTTAGTTAGAGGGATAACGTTGATAATCGAACGATACAATAAGCGAGTTTGTGCCAGTTGTACGCCGTCGTTTGCGGCGCTGCAATACAGGCTCTCAGTTAGAGGGATAACGTTGATAATAGAACGATACAGTAAGCGAGTTTGTGCCAATTGTAGGCTGTTATTTGCGGCGCTGCAATACAGGCTCTCAGAGGGATAACGTTGATAATAGAACGATACAGTAAGCGAGTTTGTGCCAGTTGTACGCCGTCGTTTGCGGCGCTGTAATACAGGCTCTCAGTTAGAGGGATAACGTTGATAATCGAACGATACAGTAAGCGAACTTGTGCCAGTTGTACGCCATCGTCTGCGGCGCTGTAATACAGGCTCTCAGTTAGAGGGATAACGTTGATAATCGAACGATACAATAAGCGAGTTTGTGCCAGTTGTACGCCGTCGTTTGCGGCGCTGCAATACAGGCTCTCAGTTAGAGGGATAACGTTGATAATAGAACGATACAGTAAGCGAGTTTGTGCCAGTTGTACGCCGTCATTTGCGGCGCTGCAATACAAGTTCTATGTTAGAGGGATAACATTGATAATCAAACGATACAGTAAGCGAGTTTGTGCCAGTTGTATGCCGTCGTTTGCGGCGCTGCAATATACGAGTAGGCTCTCAGTTAGAGGGGTAACGTTGATAATACAACGATACAGTAAGCGAGTTTGTGTCAGTTGAAGCCTGTTGTTACAGGCCTCAACTGACACAAACTGCATTACAGGCTTTCAGTTAGAGGGATAACGTTAATAATCGAACGATACAGTAAGCGAGTTTGTGCTAAAAAAAAACTGTTGCTTAGGGCGCTGGGATACAGGTCTTTGTTAGATACTTTATTATTTGCCACGCCGGCTTGCGTGCACGACTGGCCTAATTCACTATATGCTGTCGTTTACAGCGCTGCAATATAGACTCTATGTCAGTGGGGAAAGGTTGATGTGATATATATATATATTACGGTATATGGGTAGAATTAAGTTAGCATTTATAGTATAGGGTAGACATGTATGTATTTTGTCACACAAGCCAGTCTGCGATTAAACCTCCAACTGATAGTATAACCTGTATTATTTAGACAGCCTAGACTTCCTATATTCCGGAATCCTAGACTTTATAGTTGATAATAGAAAAATAGTTTGTGTTGATACCAAAACCGATGATTGTTTATCCTTTTATTATATTGACATTAAATATGTCGACGGTCCAGGACTTGCTAGCGAACTTACAATACCACATAAAACAATAATATATTTTTACGCTATCAATAAACAAACTTGCGATAATACTTGGAAAACATCAAACCTCAACCTATTTATGACGTTTTAAATATTTTTATAAATACATAAAGATGACTAGAAAATTATAAGATTATTACACCACTCATATTTCCCTACCTACAAAATCACATTAACAAAGCGTTTTAGACATCACCAAAAGTCAACCAATTTTATTTCTCTGCTATTTCTTAAGGGTCCTTATCAGTTAAAAAACGCTCATCTATTTACGCCATTTTCTGTTTGAATTGACACGTATCTTTACATTTTCTCAGTGTTACTATCTAGAACAGGAGTCTTGCGACCTTATATCGAACTTTAAATGTATTCTTTGTATTTTTCATTTAGAACTATCGTTTCAAACATCACTCCAAATTGAGCATTTTCAAGCTAAAAACTTGTTTTTTCCGCTTAAATTCTACTACACACAATAAAATCAAAAAATGGCTATGGCTACTATCTAAAACTTTGATAAAATTATCGCAGCGTTTAATAAATTTACTGGTATTATCAATACTTTTGTCATAATTTGAAATCAAAACATTTTAAAACTTATAAGGCCTCTTAAGTTGGCACAGTGAAAATCTTGAAAACCGCAAAGTATTTCATAATAATGGGAACTATCGCGTATACATTCGCCGCTAGAGGCGCTAGTGTAGCACGAGGTCTCCGAAATGTCAAATGTCACTCTTTGTGGTTACGCTATTTAACCGCGTTAATATCTAATTGGAACAATATGGTGAGTATTTTGCAATACCTGAGCTTGATTATGGCAAATATGAGTTACGGGTCAATGACCGTCAATTCTTTGAGACAGCTTTGTCTTTCGGAAACTTATTTCCTCCTTTATTTCCTAACAAAACGGGACTGCGCTACAATGCGGGATGTTGGATATTTTTACGGTATGGGTTTAAGGACTTTAAGGTATTAAATATGATTTAAACGTAAACTTCGTTCTCATACCCATAATAACCAATAAAAATATTTGACAGCTGGACCTTACTCGACAGTGGTGCCAACTGGTGAGCACAAAAACGATAGCCCTCATTCCAATGTGTCAAAGTACGAACGTGTCCAAAGTCTTTACGTGTCTGATGACCTGGTGAAGGTCGCGGGAGTCCGCTGGACGCGGGTGGCGCAGGACCGGTCATTGTGGCACTCTTGGGGGGAGGCCTATGTCCAGTAGTGAACGTTTTTCTGCTCCTATGATATGATGATTCAACTCAAGCAGACCACGTTTCCAAAAACAGATACTCGATATCTTAGCTGAGACAACTTGATATCCTTATATTCCCTGTATTTCTAGTACCTACCTTAGTCTATAAAGTGCGTCATGTTTTATATCTATTTATTGTTTGCTTACCTGCTTATGTTGCATTAACCATGTATCTCTTAGTGAGAACATTTAAGGAAGTAGGTACATACCAAATGTCCTACATACTCACTTACATTATAATATTAAGCGCCTACTTCTGTTATTTCTCCAATAAATAAATAAATAAATGATGATGAAAGTACGAAATGACCCTGAAATCAATACTAGAATACTCACTAGTGATCTGTTTCTCTTTATCTGTGCCCAACAACTTCCTGTCCTCTCTGTTGATGAGTTTGCCCGGTGCGTTGTAGCTGGGCAAAGTTGTGTGGAACACGAGCAGTTGGCCGGACGTGTCGGCCGCTTTAAGCGCTTCGTAGCCCGCCTGTGGGGAAGTAGTTGGATGTTATATTTTGGTTAAAAATTTAAAACTGATAACTAAATTTCAAACAGACAATAAAAACGTTTCTAAGAGCGGGCAAAGGTACCGCCAGTGGTCAAAGTTACAAGATGGGCAAAGTTACCGCGAGTGGTCAAAGTTACAAGATGGGCAAAGTTACCGCGAGTGGTCAAAGTTACAAGATGGGCAAAGTTACCGCGAGTGGTCAAAGTTACAAGATGGGCAAAGTTACCGCGAGTGGTCAAAGTTACAAGATGGGCAAAGTTACCGCGAGTGGTCAAAGTTACAAGATGGGCAAAGTTACCGCGAGTGGTCAAAGTTACAAGATGGGCAAAGTTACCGCGAGTGGTCAAAGTTACAAGATGGGCAAAGTTACCGCGAGTGGTCAAAGTTACAAGATGGGCAAAGTTACCGCGAGTGGTCAAAGTTACAAGATGGGCAAAGTTACCGCGAGTGGTCAAAGTTACAAGATGGGCAAAGTTACCGCGAGTGGTCAAAGTTACAAGATGGGCAAAGTTACCGCGAGTGGTCAAAGTTACAAGATGGGCAAAGTTACCGCGAGTGGTCAAAGTTACAAGATGGGCAAAGTTACCGCGAGTGGTCAAAGTTACAAGATGGGCAAAGTTACCGCGAGTGGTCAAAGTTACAAGATGGGCAAAGTTACCGCGAGTGGTCAAAGTTACAAGATGGACAAAGTTACCGCGAGTGGTCAAAGTTACAAGATGGGCAAAGTTACCGCGAGTGGTCAAAGTTACAAGATGGGCAAAGTTACCGCGAGTGGTCAAAGTTACAAGATGGGCAAAGTTACCGCGAGTGGTCAAAGTTACAAGATGGGCAAAGTTACCGCGAGTGGTCAAAGTTACAAGATGGGCAAAGTTACCGCGAGTGGTCAAAGTTACAAGATGGGCAAAGTTACCGCGAGTGGTCAAAGTTACAAGATGGGCAAAGTTACAAGATGGGCAAAGTTACCGCGAGTGGTCAAAGTTGCAAGATGGGTATTGATAAGCGTGAGTAAGAGACCTGAACAGCGGGCAGCAGTATGGTCTCGGTCTCCTTGTTGTCGGCGAACACGGCGGGCAGCTGCTGCAGCAGCGCGCGCAGCACGTGGGCGCCGTCCTCCGGCCGCACCAGGAAGCCCTCCAGCAGCGGCACGAACACGTCCGCCACGTCGCCCACCGAGAACATCTGCGGCTGCGCTAGAGAACCCTGCTCACGACAACATTCAATACACATGTATTAACCGCGCTATTTATATTCTCCAAATTATTTATATTCAATCAAAATTGACAGCTGGAGTTATCTGTCAGCGCCGCCCTACACCGGTCGACGGACCGGATCAGTTGGAGATAGATTTCTAATCGTCTAAGAACTATTTTCTTGTCAATCGTTCCCCCATTACTAAGGATCGCAATGGGGGAACGATTGACAAGAAAATAGTTGGAATCGTTACTGAATGTCTCTCAACTTAGACCAGCTTGAAAGGACTGGCTTCCCAGAAGACGACTTGACCCACAATTAAATTAGAATACCAATTGCCAGTAACTATACTAACTAGCAATATTAAATTAATCTTAATTTTAACGGTCAGAGACCATGTACATCTCTGGGATTCATCATTTCAGCCGAAAGACGTCCACTGCTGAACATAGGCCTCCCCCAATGGATTTTTCCCTTGGGGGGGGATTTGCCATAGTCGCCACGCTTGGCAAGCGGGTTGGCGACCGCAGTTTGATGGTGGTAATGATCGAAGGATGCTGCTGCCCACCCTCCGATTTTCCCTTATTCGCCTCCTACGAAACCCACGGGAAGAGATGGGGTGGCGCAATTCTTACCCGGCAACCACACGGGCAATCTCTGGGATTATTATATTAATTTCATTATACTCCTTGTTTAATCTTGAGACCTTATACATGTCTAAACTTTACTGAAGCTGTAATATTTGTAATAGATAACTTTGCAAGTTTATCTTCACTGTATGACATTAATTTGGTTATAATTGTAAACTCGAAATTATTATTCTTTCTTGAACTGTAAATTAATAATTTGACATGAAAAATGTATTACTAATTTATAGTCAAGACTTTCTTAAATTGTAAATTAATATTTTGACATGTAAAACTGCCCTTGCGGCCTATTTGCAGAATAAATGTTTAATTTTGATTTTGATTTTGAGTACAAGACGGAAAAAGTGGCACTACAATGCAATGTCCCGGCAGTAGTCATAGTAAAACTGTCTATTGTACACAACGACAAAAGTAAAGGGTATGTACAAAGGCGACCTTATCCCTATGGAACTTGTACTGCAATACAATACAATTACTCTTTATTGCACACGTCAATTTAAGGAGACAGTACAAGTAGAGGGAAACAACAGGCGATAAGTATTATCGCTAAAGAGCTATTTCTTTCACACAACTAATATACGGTAATGGTTTCCTTTAATATTGTAGAAAAATTGCCACGAATGTGCAAAGTTGGCACGAGACGGCAACGTTTCCACTAGTAGGCGAAGCTGGCACGAGTGGGCAAAGTTGCCACGAGTGGGCAAAGTTGACACGAGTGGGCAAAGTTGACACGTGTGGGCAAAGTTGGCACGAGTGGGCAAAGTTGCCACGAGTGGGCTATGTTGACACGTGTGGGCAAAGTTGCCACGTGTGGGAAAAGTTGGCACGAGTGGGCAAAGTTGGCACGAGTGGGCAAAGTTGCCACGAGTGGGCAAAGTTGGCACAAGTGGGCAAAGTTGGCACAAGAAGGCAATGTTCGCTTACCTTGATGTTGTAAAAGTGTACGGTGGAGCTGTACGTGATGAAGCCCACACGAGTCCAGCTCTTGCCGGTTTGCTCGTCTTTGGGTATAGCCTGTGGACAATACATCATCATCATCATCATTTCAGCCGAAATACGTCCACTGCTGAACATAGGCTTCCCCCAAGTGGGTGGGTGGACAATACATTATAATGAATTTTGGTGATTTTTAATAGGATCACAAATCACTTATTACTTGCTGTTAACGTATTTTAATAGTATTTCATGCAACAGTTGTATAAGAGGGTTCAAAAAAGGTGAGTGGCGTGTGTAACAATTTGAAGCGAAGCCGAAAATTGTTAATAAAGACGCCATGAGCCTTTTTTGACCTACTTATACAACGTTGCATACATTACTTGTTCTACGACTAGGGATTAAATAATAAAACACTAAATTAAACAGCAATACAGCATAAGAAAGAGCGGTAAGTTGGATAGTGACAGATGACAGTCCACAGAACGTAATCATGGACACGATCAATTTTTTTCATTTACTGAGTTGCGTTTTTCCTCATGTTCGCAGTAATTATTTAATTGTCAGTTGTAAAAACAAAAGTTGTCCACCCGGTGGTCAATAGTTAACGGCTTATGTACATATAAGTTATGTTTTTATTACATGGATGTATAGCTACGGAAACACCGTTTGTGCGGGTTACTAGACCAATCCAGAATTAAGCTTTGTGGCTTAACTTTTGATATGTCCACCGAAAAGACGCGAACCTAAATCTGACAATGACACATAAGCTGTCATATTATCCGTCCTGGAATGAACTGTATCACATTAAACATTAGTAAAGTCGAGATCTTTAGTCGAGTTTCAAAATTCCATAAAACTGATATTGGATTTTGAACCCTGTCGCATGCAAGGTCGCTCTTACGGATAATTTTAATATTATCGTTCCTGAGGATCATTCCGTCCCTTTCACTCATATAGAGTATAACACGAGAGCGAAAGGGACGGCACGATACGAAGTTTGTAGTAGGCCCTCAGGATGAAAGTGCGTCACAGTAAATATAAATGCAACAGTACCTCAAGGATCTCCTGTATGTTATCGCAGATGGTGTGCACGAGTCCACTCTTTACCGCGTTGTACGACACGTCGATCAGGAAAACTATGGCAGGCGGATTGGGCAGCGTGTTGTTCTGAATAATAAAAAAAAACATAGAAAAATTAACCTTAATAAATAAGCAGTAACAACGCTAACAAAAATATGCCTATAATTTGGGGACCAAGCATGGTTGTTCGGGTAGCTCAGTGGCTAGAGCGATCGGCCGCGAATGCCAAAATGTATCAGGTCCGAATTCTGCTTGGAGCAGTAATTTGAAAGAAAAAACAACGTTTTATTCGTGGCACTAATAACAATTAAAAACATCACAATATACAGGTATGAAATGGCCCCGAATCAGCGTAGCGCTAGCCAATGGCTAGCGCTGGTCTTCTTTTTTTTAAGGTTTTGTACCAAAATTATAAAAAAGGAACACTTATGGTTTCACTCGTGTCTGTCTGTCACATCGCTATATATGTAAAGAACTACTTATGCTATCGATTTCAAATTTGGCACAGTTATAAAGAAAGGTAACTTAAATTCATAGAACATGTTTTTTCAAATATACATTTTTTTTATTTTCTGTGTAAAATGACAGATAATAGGTGGTTCAAAATTTGAAAGTCTAGTGAATATGTCAAGTGGGTGTCATATGAAAGGGATTGAGTTGCACATCCTGAAACATTTACTTTTTTTTTTACTTCGAGTCATTTTCGATTTATGAGAAGAAATTTGAATTAATATTTGATAAATATAACCTTAAAACGTTAAAAACTTCATGCTTTCCCGCCAATTATTTTTAAACAGAATCGCAAGTGTATTTTTCCACCGAACGCAATGAGATACGTAGAAAAACATCGCGTATCCAACAGAAAAATACGAGTTAAATTTTCCTGTGCCTTCTTACATATCACTGTTTCTACTTTCTAAAAAGTTTGGAAGTCGACAAATAAAGGAATTTATATGTAACATGTCAGGAAGCCTGCAATGGATCTTTATTTTTTAATTTTGATTTTACCTTAAACTATCCACTTTACGTTGCAATATATAGGGAGTAATGTTCACTTCCAGGCCATTTTTAAGAAAATTAAATTGCATTCAGCATAAAAAAAAAACTACGCATATGAAGTCTTTATTGTAAGGGAATAAGAGTTTTTGACCTCTTCATATGCGTAGTTAAGTAGTTTTGATGCTAACTGCAAGTGATTATATGTATTTACATGCGAGTAATCGTACTCTAGTGTCTCAAGACGAAGGTCTTTGATCAGTGTGTGTTGCCAGTGATGACATATGGTACGGAAACGTGGTCGCTCACCATGGGCCTTATAAGAAGGCTCAAAGTCACTAAGAGGGCAATAGAGAGGGCTATGCTGGGAGTGTCTCTGCGTGATCGCATCAGAAATGAGGCCATCCGTAGCAGAACCAGTAACCGATATAGCCTTCCGAATCGCTAAACTGAAGTGGCAGTGGGCGGGGCACATTGCACTAGGAACCGATGGCCGCTGGGGCCGGAAGGTTCTCGAGTGGCGACCACGGACCGGAAGGGTAGCGTGGGTAGGCCCCCACAAGGTGGACTGATGACCTGGTAAAACATGCGGGTGGCGCAGGACCGGTCGTTATGGCACTCTTTGGGGGAGGTCTATGTCCAGCAGTGGACGTCTTTCGGCTGATATGATGATGATGATGATGATGACTGGTGCTCACCCGACAGTACTCCTTGGTGGCGACGATCTCGTACGCGCCGAGCGCCATCTCCGCGGGCACGTGCCCGTACTGCTGCATGCTGTTGATGTACTGCGTGTACTCCATGGGCACTGTGGACAAGCGCGGCACACCCTGTAGTCACACTCACTACCACTGCCAGGAACTCTCCTAGCGGGCTCCTAGATGTCGGACAGCCCGTAGGCTGGATGGTCCATCCATACGGATGGATGGATGGTATTTATATGTAAATTGACACGTATTTTGACGTTTCCTCTTCGTTACCTAGTTATATAGCAATAGTCCTGATCACGGCCTAATATCATAGATATCATATGTATTTTTATGGATGTTTCATTAAGAGCGCTTTAATAAAGTGTAACAGGTCCACTAGCGCCACTCGTAAGTAAATAATTGTAATTATTTAAATTTAACGATATATAACTAAAAAAGTGGGCCGCCACGTACTGTAGTTTGTATTTAAGTACTTTTTGAATCCATCAAACTATTTTTACGTTGCTAGATTCGTCTCTCTAGGAGCTCAAAATTAAAACGGCCGTTTTAACTTTGAACGCATAGACTGACGAATCCAGCAACGTAATAACTAGTTTGATGGATTCAAAACCACTTAAATACAAACTACAGTACGTAGCGGCCCACTTTTTTAGTTATAGTATTGTTGTCAATTGGCGAAACCGCTAATATATTTGAATACCGGTTTTGATTATACCGCTAATTAGAGCTTTAGCGACATAAATAACGAAATGCAATTATAACCGGTTACACCTTATTTAAAATCGGTAGTAAGAATACCGGTAACGATCCCTGATGTATATCAGCACACAATCATTGCCCACCCGGAGATAAAAGTACTGTACGTTTTATTTGAGTGGCAACTTTGCCCTCTGTAGTCAACTCTGCCTTCTATAGTCAACTTTGCCCTCTATAGTCAACTTCACTCTCTTTAGTCAACTTTGCCCACTATACTCAACTTTGCCCTCTATAGTCAACTTTGCCCTCTATAGTCAACTTTGCCCTATATAGTCAACTCTGCCCTCTTTAGTCAACTTTGCCCACTATGGTCAACTTTGCCCTCTATAGTCAACTCTGCCCTCTTTAGTCCACTCTGCTCTCTATAGTCAACTCTGCCCTCTATAGTCAACTTTGCCGTCTATAGTCAACTTTTCCCTCTATAGTCAACTTTGCCCTCTATAGTCATTGCCCTCTATAGTCAACTTTGCCCTCTATAGTCAACTTTACCCTCTATTGTCAACTCTGCCCTCTATAGTCAACTTTGCCTTCTATAGTCAACTTTGCCCTCTATAGCCAACCTTGCCCTCCATAGTCAACTTTGCCCTCTATAGACAACTTTGCCCTCTATAGTCAACTTTGGCCTCTATAGTCAACTTTGCCCTCTAAAGTGTTGACTTTAACTTGCTCAAAACTATTATTACCTTCAGTGGTAGCTTTACAGAAAGCACACTTGAAGTGCCTGCCGGCATCGATGAACTTCATGTTCGGGCACATGTAGGCTTTGCAGCGCGAGCACCGCACGGGGCCCAGCGTCGGGCTCCCCGTGAGCGCCGCGAAGTCGAGGAGGGGGGGCGGCCGCTCCTGCTCTCGAGTCTCCGCCATGGGGGATATCTGCGAAAGAAAGAAAAAAAGAAAGTAAGAAATAGTTATTTGTTATACAAGGGTGCAAAGTTGTATTTTAATCGCGAGTGTGGAATTGAAACACGAGCTAGCGAATGGACTCTATGGTTGAACCGCGAGCGAAACGAGTGGTTCGAAAATAGAATCCTAAGCGAAGCGAGTGGTTCAAAAATAGAATCCTGAGCGTAGCAAGTGTTGCAACACACGAGACGTAAAATAACTTTGCAGCCGTGTATAACACAAATCTTTTCACCTCACTAGAGCGAGGATTTTTTTCCTCCTCCTCGTCCTAACGTTGACAGTTACGTCCTAAATATAGTTGTCCACTACCTAATCCCGAGATTTGGCGTAGGTACTAGTTTTTTAACACAACAGCACAATATAAGATTATCGTTGCTGGACTGTCTGGACTGGCCTTTACATGTTTAAAAAAGTTACAAATAGTGCCTTCGGATTTCAAATATTCTTTGCACTCTTGTGGATAAAATGCAGTTTTGCTATCTGTTTTTAAAGAATAAAAAAGGGCTTTCCGAGCTAGTGAGGTGAAAATAAGTTTATTTAGCATTTTAAAGAAATACAAACAAAAAGATATTGTATAGAGCTATAGATGCTAAAAAGGTCGTCACTCAGCTTGATGTCGCGAAGCAAACCGTGGTTTTACATCGTGGCGCTGATTTTCAGTGACGCCTGTGGTCACCGGGGTAGTATTTGATGGTACAAACATGGTTTACAAAAGTTTAGTTTAGCCTAAGAACTTACAATAAAATTATTATTACACTATAACAAAAAATATGAATAAATTAGTAAGTGTGTGAGTAACAACTTCACCTGGGCGTGTATGCGCGCGTTTGTATGGATGTGAGTGTGCTTGTGTATGTGTGTGTGTGTATGAGCATGTACAATCGTGCCTATCTGTGTGTACTTATGACTGCTTGGTTGCTTGCTTTAATCAAGAGTTTCTTGAGACTGTTTTTAAATGTTGCTTTGGTGTGGAAAGAAACACACGATACGGTAAACTCGTCGTAAACTGTCTTCACTACATAGTATAAAACAAAGTCGCTTTCTCTGTCCCTATATCCCTATATATGCTTAAATCTTGAAAACTAAATGTATTTTTTGATGTTATCTAATACTAATTTAATAATTGACATATTTATCTTTAATATTATGTAATTTAAAAATGTATTTGTATGCCTAAAGGCGAAACATAGAGCGCATATTTTGTACCTACCGCCATATATTGTACTACCTAATAAATCACTTTGACTTTGACTTTACATACATAGAACGCCAGGTGGGTACTTATACATATAGATATTAGATACTATGCATCGCTGCGTAAACAACCTATACAGTACAAATATAGCTACGTACAGTAGTACCCAACTGATAAGGCGCGTCGTGAATCTTCGTTCGCGCAGAAAGGAAAGTATCGCTCCGAAGATTAACGAAAGAATGCTTAAAACTTACAATTAACTTTAGATCACTGCTATAAGGTTCATAATACACTGTTCATAATGCGCGTGCACTCGATCAGAAGTATGGCGGCTGACTAACATGCCACGCGGCGCGCTAACATGGCGGCAGCTGCGGACCAATAGCGGTACAGGAACAAGAAGCGCGGCGCGTGGAGCGTGCCGATTGGTCAATAGCATTTCGCGCGCTTTAAAAATTCATCTTCCGCGCAAGTACATCGGTAAGCCATATCAGTTGGGTACTACTGTACACTAGTAATCCTAACAAATACATTCATAAGTACATAACTCACCACAAGGCAGAAAGGCATGGCGGTCTGCTTCAGCAGGTCGGCCGTGACCGGCACGTTGTACATCGAACTCCTGATGTATCGCGGACCTGAGAATGATACACTTATAATTATTAGAACACACTTACAACTTTTATGTCACACCTGGCCATAAAGTGGCAATTACCGCACGCTCCGCGCGCGAAAATTCCCACTTCCTGGCCAGGCGGTGACATAAAATTTTGTACTTACATCGGGCGGTAATTAAGAAAGCCTCAGATCGCATAATTATCGCCCTTGCCTTCGGCTCGGGCGTCAAATACCTGCGATCTGAGACATTCTATGTTTTACCGCCCTTGGTAAGTAATGTACTAATATCTAACAGACAGAAATGCATGGCCCAAACCAAATACCTAAATATCGTAAAGAGTCATGTATAAGAAGTTAATTGTATCTAGTTGACACAGTTCTTGCAGGAACGCATATCAAACGATTCGACATGTTTTGTTTTCTTGTGTAACTACACATTGTAAATACCTATTGTTATTTTTTCCTCGTTTTTCTTTCAATTCTCTTTTGTTGTTTACCACTTATATTTACTTAAGTAGGTTAAGTAGTATCATTGTAATAAGCATATTTTGGAGAAAATGACTGACTGTCGAGTTTCTTTCGCCGTTTCTTCTCGGCAGTGGTCTCATGAGAAACGCTAGTAGTTTTTGACTTGTAAAAGTGCCTTTGCGGCCTACTTGCAGAATAAAGTTCATTTATTTCATTCATTTATTTCACTTAGGGTTCCGTACCAAAATGCTAAAAAAGGAACCATTATCGGTTCACTTTGTCTATCTGTCACATCGCTAAATATCTCAAGAATTATGCTATGGATTTGAAATTTAGAATAGTTATAAAGAAGGCTAACCTACATACATAGAACATTACTTTTTATTTCTTTTTCTGTCGAAAATGACAAATAACAGGTGGTTCACAATTTGAAAGTCTAGTTAATATGTCGAGTGGGGTGTCATATGAAAGGGCTTGGGTTGCACCTTCTGAAACAATTTTTTTGTTTTTGTTTACGATGTCATTTTTGTTTTATGAGGAAAAATGTAAAAAAATATTTCACGACTAAAATGCCATTACTCATTTTTCGATACAACGGGATTACGAGGCCATTGCGCTGTGACGTCACATTTCACAGCCTATTAGTATGGAGCGTTTTCAGTACTCGTCAGCGATACTCTACTTTACCTCCCGTTTTAGTCTTTTGTCTTGCTCTAATTGTAATTGATCCTATACAAACATTTGATCGTCTCTAATAACTGGTTCGAATGGCACCCTAATTTATAGCTAATTATTTTGTTAGAATTTATAAACATTCCTAATAAACTAGTTCTCAATATTGCCTTATTATGACTTCTTTGTCTTAGTGATTAAACTGGGCAAAATGTGGGCATGAAACCTAATCATCAGGATTAGGTTTCATGCACGGAGGTTAAGGAAATAGTTTTCTTGATTCGCAACTGGTTGCGAACCAAGAATAAAATATGCACCTGTGGGGCTAGCACAACTTGCTGACAAATCCTATCTCGCGCGATTCAGCGATTCCTGTCTCGCTCGAACTGTGCGGGTTAGAAAGAGGAGGGTAGATTCTTCTCTACTCGCGTCGCGTCGCAGCGGTAGTTGTGCTAGCCGACCCGGTCGCGAACACGGAATGAAAATTCTCCTTTCACAACTTGTTGCGAAACGCAGTTACGAAAATGGTAGATTTACATACTGGCATTCCCCTTATCGTCGACGATGAAGTCGGTGGTGACGAGCGGCGGCACCGCGCCCTTCTCGTTCGTCACGAACACACCCCCGCGGTTCTGCTGGTCGTCGGCCATTACTTGGATCTGAAACATCACGTGAATCAGAATCAGAATCAGAAAAATGTTTATTGTAGACATAGGTAGGCTGGTGAATACATCCATAGGTCGCTGGTTCAAATCCGGCTCGAAGGACCATGAAGCGCGGTGGACTGTGATTTGGTGATTTGTATGGGCTGGATTTTTCGTGGAAACAAATAAAAAACCTGAAGACGTGTTTCGCGTGTATTTTGCCTGGATCGCCGGTCTGAGAGAGAGAGATACAAAAAATGTTTCTATTTATATTAAACTTATGTTGGTGTTGCCAACAGTTGTTAAAAATACATTTAGTGATCTTCTATGTCTTGCCAACAGGCGTACAAAACATTGGATAAAAATACATAAAAAACAATTCGAAAATACCAATCAAACCAATCTAACTTTCTTATACTACGACGGTGGCACACAAGAATACGGCTTGTCTCACAGTAGGCGGACACCGTAGCCTATCGCTTGAGACTCCATAACAAACACAAGCGCGCCGCCAGAAAGGTAAAAACCGGCCAAGTGCGTGTCGTGCCACGCACAGTGCCAGGGCTCCGTAGTTGCCCGTCCATCACGTCACCGGTCATATGCGGAATTACGGACCCGTGGAAGGGTTTTTACTGATCTTAGTACTGATGATGTACTTTTTTGAGATGTTGTGTTGTATACATATTTTTGCCCTTTACGGTAATGTCTACTTAGCTGTGATAGTTTTCCTTTTAAATTCATCGTTTATACTACTACCATGATTTTTTTCACATGCCTAGTAGCCACAGTTTAGCTGGCAGAAAAGCGGGGGACGGACGGACGGACATGGCGATACTATAAGGGTTCCTTGTTTACTACGGAACCCTAAAAAGGAACCCTTGTGGAGCAACTCCGCCTCTCCTTCCATCTTTCACATTGCTATAAATATCACAGGGACCTAAATGTGTTCCTTCTGCTGTCAACACAGTGCATTCTACGTGCATACGACGACCACTTTAGCCTAGTGACCCTGCCTTCGAAGCTGGAGGTCCCGGGTTCGAATCCCGGTCAGGGCATGTATTTGTGTGATGAACACGAATATTTGTTCCTGAGTCTTGGATGTTTTCTATGTATTTAAGTATCTATTTATCTATATAAGTATGTATATCGTCACTTGGTACAAGCGTTGCTTAGTTTGGGACTAGGTTGATTTGTGTAAGATTGTCCAAAGATATTTATTTATTTATTTATTATTATTTATTCTCAAATTTCATAAAGGGTCGGCAACGCGTACGTGACTCCTTTGGAGTTGCGGGCGTTTATATGCTGCGGTGGCCGCTTACCATCAGATGGACCGTACACTTGTTTGCCACCGGCGTTGTATAATCAAGATTTACCGATGCTCCCGACCGTAAAGGAGCAGCGCGGCAATCCCCTATTCTTAATATTTGACCGAACGAATTTTTCTTTCTGACACACGTCAGAAGCACTGAATGTCGCGCCTTGCTCAAATTTAGAATAAAGGAAAAATTGAAAAATTTAGGCACCGAGCAGGATTCGAACCTGCGACCTCCCGACACTCGCGGCCAGTCGCTCTAGCCAACTGAGTTATAGGTGCAATCGCTACCCAGTCCCACATTCATCAACCGTTCCTTCGTATTAAGCAGTACCGCTGCTAACGTAAACTATATTAAAAAAAAATAGTCGCGCCTTGCGTTGGCCGCTGGTAATGTGCAAGTTCGATTTGCATCAATAACGATGCAGGTTTTATGCCTGAACAACTTTCTAATATATACTTTCACACCCGCTATTCAGAAAAGTTATTGTTTCCTTCGAATGAGGGATCAAAGATGTACTTTTCTTCCCTCATTTGAGGGCCACAATGACTCTTTTCCTCATAGAAGGTGTGAAAACCAGTATGTGACACTCGGTAGTAAAATCATTTGTAAGATATTTCATGTTTTTAGCAGCGGGCCTCGTAGACGGTGTGAAAAGCAGTATGTGTCACGCGGTAGCAAAATTATTTCCGTCTTGGGCGTAAACACTTGAATCCCTCGCTACGCTCAAGATTCTACTTTAGAATCCCTCGCTACGCTCAGCATTCTATTGTAGAATCATTCGCTTCACTCAGAATTCAATATACCGCCCTCGCCGTAAATATAAGATTTTGCTTCCTTGAGACACAAACTACTAATGTGTCACACGGTAGCAAAATTATTTCCGTCTTGGCCGTAAACACTTGAATCCCTCGCTACGCTTAAGATTCTACAAAGACCCTTGAGACACAATCTACTATTTTATGCGTTGCATGAAAGAAGCTACGCTAGTAATAATAATAATAATAATTCTTTATTTCAGATTTTTACATCCATATGTTGTTAGTACAATAGTATATATAAACAAAAAACTTATCCGCTAAGGTTAGTAAAAAATAAAATAATCAAAAACTAATTGCCAGCTAGAGGCTCCATCTGCTATCATCTGTTCCGGCGCAATGCAAGCTGTTCCAGTGCCTAAGCAATGGAGCACCCAACTTGGCAACCAACGTCTTCAGGAAGAAGCAGCTAGTGCTGGAAGCAGCAATATTGTACTCACTGGGCTCGGCATCTGGTCAGGGTCGAGCCGCTTCTGCGGCGGCGGCTGCCCGTACTGCGCCGGGAACGGGGGCTGGTACTGGGGGGGGTAGCCGGACTGCTGGAAAAAAATTAAATCAATATCAGACACTGTTTTGGCAGCAGTGGAAACTAGCGCACAGCTATTACCGGTAATGGTTTTTATGGGTAAAGTGTCAAATAGAGGTATTGTTGTAAATTGGCGAAACAGCTAATATATTTGAATACCGGTTTTGATTATACCGCTAATCCGAACTTTAGCGATATAAATAGCGAAATGCAATTATAACCGGTTATACCTTATTTAAAACCGGCAGCAATAATACCGGTAACGATCCCTAGTTTAATATGACACATTTTTAAATAGCCTAAAAAACTTCATTTTATATTACTTAAGGGTAAAAAAATTGTACTGCAGAACAAATGTTATATAATATTACCGGTTGTTGATACCCCTGTTGCATCGGTGGTTGCCCAGGCATCGGCGGTTGTCCCGGCATAGGCGGTTGCCCTGGCATAGGTTGCTGTCCCATCATCGGCTGGCCGGGCATAGGATGTTGACCCGGCATTTGTGGTTGCCCGTGAATAGGCGGTTGACCTGGCATGGGCGGTTGACCTGGCATGGGTGGTTGACCTGAAAATTTGTAAAATACAAGAATCTAATTAAACCACGAAAGTTTATGTTGCTGCTCTTTTATTAAACTAACTAAGCACTAAATATTAATAAAGAAAAATTTCTAGATGTCTTTTTGGTATAAATATTTGTACTCCTCTTTTTTTGTTGGGATTCCTTAAAAGTTAGATGTGTATAAGGCACATGATGAGACTCAAATCTAAGAATGTTAATGAAACCTGCACAAGATTGCACACCTATGAAAAATATTTTGTATCAGAAATTCTTCGCGCATTATTGAGGTTGTTAGTATCAAAATAAAGAGCCTTTCTAAAATACTGAAGTACGAAAAATGACTCACCATAAGATCCCGTGGGAGGTCCTGGCGGTTTCCCATAACCAGGTTGCGATGACGGCGGCGCGAACCCTGGTTGCTGCTGTTGTAGCGGCGGAGGAATGTGCGGCAATCCAGGCAACGAGGGCGAATACTGGTTAAACTGAGATGTAGGTGGTTGCTGCGGCAACCCGGGCTGGGGTGGCAGCCCTGGTTGACGCATCTGTGGTTGCTGCATTTGAGGCCCTTGCCCAGGCATTGGTGGTTGCCCATGTTGTTGCGGTTGCCCGGGTTGGCCTTGTGGGAATTGCGGCGCGCCAAATGGAGGCATTCCTGGTTGCCTTTGCGGCGGCATGCCCAGTTGTTGTGTCATTTGCTGCTGTGGCATTGGTGGTTGCTGCGATAGTTGTGGTTGCTGTGCCATTAGCGGATGCATCGGTTTTGGTTCGGGTGCGCCCATAGGCCCAGGGCCTTGTGGTGCCTGGCTGTGTGGTGGCATTTGTGGTTGTGAGCTTGGGGGCATTTGACCAGGTTGACTTAACGGGGGCATTTGACTTAGTGGGCCCTGGCCTGGAGGCATTTGACCAGGCTGACCTGGAGGTATTTGCCCAGGTGGGCCTTGCCCTGGGGGCAACTGACTGGGTGGTCTTTGCCCTGGAGGCGTCTGACCAGGTGGACCTTGTCCAGGGGGAAATTGTCCAGGTGGTCCTTGCCCTGGTGGCATCTGACCACGTGGGCCTTGCCCTGGGGGAAATTGTCCAGGTGGTCCTTGCCCTGGTGGCATCTGACCAGGCGGGCCTTGCCCTGGGGGAAATTGTCCAGGTGGTCCTTGTCCAGGGGGCATTTGCCCAGGCGGTCCTTGCCCTGGAGGCATTTGACCAGGTTGTGAGCTGGGTAGCATACCAGGATGGCCTTGAGGGCCTTGTGGACCTGGGCCCATATGTCCGGGAGTCCGATTCATCTGCCCAGGTGGACCTTGCATCTGACTAGCTTGAGAGCTTGGTGGTTTAGCTTGCATTGGCTGTGGGAATGGACTCTCTGGATTAGGAGTCTGGCTTTGCGGAGGCTGCCCTGGTACAGGTCTCGGAGGGAACTGACCAGCACTTGGAGGCCGGAAGCCAGGTTGCTGACCATAATTAGATGTAGGTGGGAATGGTCCGGGTGGTAACTGCCCTGGTGGGAGCTGTGACGGTGGGAATCCCTGCGAACCATTAATATTCATGCTCTGCATTTTCTGGGCCATCTCTGCCTGGTCGTATTGTTTTTGTGGCCCGTTCTGGCTGTATATGTTAGCATTCTGTACTCCGTTGAGGTCAGAGCCAAGCGGGTTATTTGGAGCATTGTTGTTCGGCCCTGGGGGCAGATATTGTGGATTCATGGTGCTTTAAAGCCGAGTACCTGTGAAGGGAATTAGTTTAAGTTAATATAAATCAAGTATTTCATGGGACCATAAGTTACTTAAATTAAACTCTGTATCTCTGTCTAATATATATAATCTGCCAAATGTACACTGGCCCTGTCAGAATTACGCTGAGTTGTGACCATTTTATGGCAAAATGTGTTGTTATAGTGACCATTTCATGGCAAAATGTATTGTTATTGTGATCATTTCATGGCAAAATGCGTTGTTATTGTGACCATTACATGGCAAAATGTGTTGTTATTGTGACCATTTCATGGCAAAATATGTTGTTATTGTGACCATTTCATGGCAAAATGCGTTGTTATTGTGACCATTTCAAGGCAAAATATGTTGTTATTGTGACCATTTCATGGCAAAATGCGTTTTTATGTCATTATTTGTAACTTATCTTGTGTTTGTCATGAATGAATGTATCTTTCTTTCTTTCCAATATCTCTAAATGAGATGAAAGGGCTCTAATAATTTCCATGAAAGTTGGTACAGTCAAGGCCACTAATATGTATACATTTTTCACCTTATTCTATTTAAATAAAATGCCCTCAACTGTATTTGTGGAGTTTTTCAGGGATGAACAATCAATCTGGGGCCTATACCACAAAACTTTACAAGCTTCCAATTTGACAAAATTGTATTATTTATAATTTTCCGTACAAAAAGCTAACAAACATGTCAAATTGTATGCTTGTATAGTTTTGTGGTATAGGCCCCTGGCCTGGTCTTATATCTGAGAAAATATAATCTGAGCACAGATTGATTGCCCAGCAATTGAATTGACTTGAAGAAATGTATCTCTAAAACCTTAGCACAATGATCTTAATAGTAGTTTATGCAACTCCTACATAATGAGAGGCATTAAACACGAGTGAAGTTTTATGAAACGAACCGAAGTCGAGTTTCATAATAAGATCACACTAGTGTTTTAATGCCTAATTATGTACAGTTGCGTACACTACTTTATCTACATCCATATATTACATCCCCACTCATGCGTTCAGGAACCTTTGAGTTGCAAGTGTAGTGAGCTTGAGCGTGAGCCCGTTAAAATCTTTAGTGAGCATGAGCCTGTATTGTTATGAAAGGAGAAGGCCATAATGATACCCTGCCGGCGTGATATTGTATAGCTGGTCCTTACATACACTTTTTGAGCACATTATAGAGGATTTACTATGTGACTGTTAAACTTCTGCGGCCTACCTATAATGATAGCTCGCTTAGCCGTCCAGCATCTGAGAATAGTTATGCAGCACCCGCCAGGCAGGTTTCTGGCAGTAATTGTTACCTAAATATGAAATTGAGTCTAGCACTCTCACAGCATAATGTGATTCTATGTGACATGACATGAATAACTAATATGTAGCCATTGCCTTGATAAAGAACAGTTCAAGTACAGCACCACCACAACCTGTCACACAAGAAAATATTTACTGAGGTTCAATTTGATGAACCCATCTCAAGCCAAATCTCTTCTTTTCTTTTATAGTTTTTTTTTTTTATTAAAAATGGGATTGCTCTTGACCAGCATCTAGCCAGGGGGCAAAGATGAGGCCGACGATGAAGCAAGCTCACCCAGAAGGTGCCTATTCACTCGTGCCTTAAAAAGGTCTAGGTTATATGAGCTCGGAAACACAAACGCCGGCAGAGAATTCCAAACCTTAGAAGTGCGCATTATAAAAGATGATGCAAAGCGCTTGGTTCGAATAAGATTATATTAAATAAGAATATAGTTATTGATTAAGTTAGTTTTAAGTTAGTTTTTCATTTTATTCTGTAACAATTTTTATTTTTATAATTCTATTCATACATTATATGTAAATTAAATATTGTAGCTAAATTATTGGATTAAATCTGTTATTTGTGAGATAGTTAAGTTTTATAAGTGAGAGCCTTTAGCTATGTAATTCTATTGTAGTTTATACAAATGTGTTATGCTGTTGGTTTTTCATGTATGTAAAATAAGTAAATATTTTTTTTTATATATGATTATAACTGGAACAGACCACTGTCAAGCATGATATATATAGCAGAGTTCATCATAAACATATTTTTTACACGTTTCAGACAGTGATATGAAATGTATGTCAGTTCACTTGATAAGAATTAAGTGCAATTAGGTTATAGTCCTTACCATATATGTTTCTAATTTTTTTCCTTATTAGATATCACTTTCCGTATGAAAAACGAAGCTAAACCAGGAACGACACCGCAGTAAACGTTGCAGAATCACTTTAATTAGGCTTTGATTAAAACCTGTTAGGCTATTTGGCACAATCAAAATACCCACAAACATCACTTATCGACGATTAAAAAACAATTTCCAGTTATCTCTTTATCAACACGTTGCATAATATCACCGTAATTATAACGAGAATCACTTAAATCTGGCGAAATTTCACTAAATATTGGTAACTGAAATCTGACAGCTGCCGTTTCGGATTATAAATTTATTTTCACACAAACAAACGATAATTACACCAATCAAATTTGAATAGAACGCAGACAAGGAATCCTTTTTTGATACTTACGGCTTACGGATGGTATTTTCACGATATTTTATAGTAAAAAATATAAACAAGTACGAGACCAGCGGAATATAGTCGGGCCACGTATCTTGGCAGTGTTGTCAGCCATTAAGCGCTTATGTGGAACTTTTGACTTCTGCATCTCAATGCGTGAAACGGAACGTTAACGTAATAAAATATTAATTTTATGATTAGGTAAATAAATCTATTTTTTATGAATATCAGTAATTTATGAATTTTAATTAGTAAAAGGTATAAATATTTTGTTTGCATGTTTACTAAATCACCTTTAGTTCATCAAATCAGCGATATAATATGTATTTTCGTTTTGTAACGGAACGGTGTGACTCATCATGGCAATGTCAAAAATCAGCTGTCATCTGTGTCTTAAACTCAAACAAAATCGTACTGTGATACGACTTAATAGTCTTTAATTTCAATTTGAAGTGATCATAATTAACCTATTTATTTTCAAGGAGGTAGTCAGAGTTCAAAATAGCTTTCATTATCATTTCTATGTATTATCATATGAATGCGATTGCTCTTGAAAATACCATACCTATTCACTCGTGTCTTAAATATGACGTGATTATATGAACTCGGAAATACAGATACTGTTAATTACTACCAGAACATACTTTTTGGTATCTATAACAAATCCGGTTCGAAGGCCCGACTCTGAAAAGGAGTGGGGCGAGTCCTGGTGGATCCTCTTGTTCCTCGTAGATAACCAAGTTTGATAACTGGTATTCTACTAGGAAAAATAATTCCTTCTAGCTAATCGAACAATGTAAATTTATTTGTTCATTTGACATACATCCTTACCCTTTTATTCTAAACGTTTATCAAACCTATATTAGTTAACTAGCCGCTAAAGTTCGTTTGTCCTTAAGCGCTTATTACACCATCCTGAATTCAGAATCCTGACTGAGCTAGGAAGCAGATTCAGGAACGTGTAATCGCATTCAGGAAGCAAGGATCCTAAAAGCTTCCTTCCTATCCCCTCCCTCGCGTCCTAGTTAGGACGGCTGATTCAGGATAGTGTAATAACTGCTTTATCTGTCAGTTTGACGCATGTGCTTGTTGTTAGACAGTGACAACAGACATTTTAGTTAGCAGAGGTTTGTTAAGTTTTATGAATAAGGGGGGTTAGTCTTTACTACTCAAATGTCTACGGGTTTTACTGTCCGGAGTCGATGTCAAACAAGAGCAAATCATATAAAGGGTCGGCAACGCGCACGTGACTCCTTTGGAGTTGCGGGCGTCTATAGGCTGAAACCTCGAAAACACTTTTTTTTTAATGATAGATTTTTGCATATAGACTCTATGTTTAAATACTTACATCAAAACATATTTCAGCGTTTTTTGAAATTGCTCCTCTAAAGGGGTGTAAAGGGGGTTTCAAGTTGTAAGGGGAGCAAATCGTTTTGAAGTGACAGATTTAAAACTTCGTATATAGACTCTCTATTCAAATACAACAAAACGCGTTACAGCGTTTTTCGAAATTGCTCCCCTAATATGGTGAAAAGGGGGTTCCAAGTATCTGCGGGGAACAAATCTTTACTTTTCTTAAAAATCTATATGAGTGTCATCTCCGAGGTTCCTCGGGGTGCCGATTACGAAAATGGCATGCATTTGCAAATCCAACATAGCGGACTTTTATTTTTCTTAAAAGTCGATATGGGTGTCACCTCCGAGGTTCCCCGGGGAGCTGATTACGAAAATGACATCCATACATACTACATACGTAGGTACAGTCGCCATCAAATATATCTGTACTCTTCAGGGTGCTCAAGAATATCTGAAAATGCACTTTAACGCCTTGACAATAGAGTCGTGTTCAGATATTTGTGAGCACCTTGTTCGCTCCGATATATCTGATGGCGACTGTACATAAATAACATAAGGGTCAAACTGAGAACCTCTTTTTTGTGGACGGTTAAAAATTACGCTTAGTACGCGGGCGGAACCGCGGGAAAAAGCTAGTAAATTTATAAGACGTTATCACTTCAAAAATAAGGACGATGTATGCGTGTTCTATAAAACCAACATCTCTTCACTACATAGTATAAAATAAAGTCGCTTTCTCTGTCCCTATATTCCTATGTATGCTTAAATCTTTAAAACTACGCAACGGATTTTGATGCGGTTTTTTTTAATAGATAGAGTGATTGAAGAGGAAGGTTTATATGTATAATAACATCCATTAAATAGTGCATCCGTGCGAAGCCGGGGCGGGTCGCTAGTCATTAACATAGTAGTATAAAACAAAGTCGCTTTCTCTGTCCCTATATAGGGATATAGCGATTTAAGCATATATAGGGATGTATGCTTAAATCTTTAAAACTACGCAACGGATTTTGATGCGTTTTTTTTAATAGATAGAGTGATTGAAGAGGAAGGCATAATAACATCCATTAAATAGTGCACCCGTGCGAAGCCGGGGCGGGTCGCTAGTTGTATATAAATACGTAGGTTAGTTACCTATAAGTATTATAATTATATTATCTCATCAAAGGAAACAACAGTGGCTGAACAAATAACGTAAAAGCTTGTTAATATACTTAAATGGCCAAACAACGTTAATTTTTGTTGAGTTACATTCAATTACATCACAAAAGTTTAACTAAGTTCCTAACTCGATTACAACCTCAAACCATCTGCTAAGTATCAAATGTCATACATCATAACATCGCTGCTTTTTTACAAACGAGATTATTTCCACGTCTGTATAAAGCAGCAATGGATAACGAAACATTGACGTATGTAGTAAAAATTACGTCTTTATTCGTGTGCGTTGAGAGTACTGCGCAAGTCGCAATTCTAAATTCAAAAAATATAGCCGTTGCGTCACTTTCACTCGATTGTGGTAATGGTGGAGAGTGAGTGAGAGAAGGAAATGGTTTTAGTGACGAACTTCATGGTAGAGAGTGGCCGGGGATGACACACCCCATTTTGCGCATGCGTGGTTCAGTATTTAGAGGGTTGGTAGGGATGGGATAGGGATTTGTCGATAAAATATCAAAGATACGAGACATGTTTGCAAGCTACCAATCTAGTAGGCTGTAGGAAAAACAAATATGTATAAATAGTTATGTTTTGGTAATTTATTTCAAGACAAGCCAGTTTTCAATAAAATGCAACCAACCAAATTTTAACCTTGAAGTCCAGAACTAAGATTGAAATTCTATTGACACGTATGTGGTCTATAAATCCTACTATGCCTGGGATAGGGTTAATATACAGTATGAGTACAATATAAGTACCTCTACTTTCAATACACCCAGGGTGACATGAGAGCCAAACAGATATTTTAATGTACCTAGGTAATATAATTGACCACAATTTTTAGGGTTCGGTATTCAAATGGTAAAACGGGACCCTATTACTAAGACTCCGCTGTCCGTCCGTCCGTCTATCTGTCTGTCATGAACGGTGATAGTTAGACAGTGGATTGTTTTTACAGATAACAACAAATACTAAATATTTTTTTAATAAAAAAAATCGGCTCCAAAAAATATTGACAATTAAAAAATAATCGCCTTACATATAATTTAATGATATGAGACTAATACGGTTCTCATTGAACAATATAGTTATACGGTAATTCTTAAAGTAGGTGCCGTACAAAGAAATTACTTAAAGTTGATGAAATGGCACCGACTACAATAATTACAATAAAAAAAAAATCGACAACACACACGACACAATACGACTACATTGTTCAATAAGAAGCGTATCAGTCTCATATTGAGATATTAGAAGTTAGGCAACTATTTTTTACTTTTCAGTGTTTTTTTGGACTGTTTTTTTTTCACACTTTTTAGTGAATCATTATCATTATTGTAGTCCGAAACATGTCGCAAATAGTGACTTTCCAAGTGAGTTTCAACCGTTGTTCTCTTATTAAGTGTAAATATGTCTCACGTTAGTGCAAATTTATGTAGAGTGCATCACATGATGATTCCAATAACCTCAAACAGGGCTAAGCTACACTGTGTTATTACGGAATTCCGTTGCCTACCTTATGGCTTCCATTACCAGATCAGGTTGATGGTAACATTACATCACGACCATTTCAATTGGCTTCCTCATAGTCGCTTCAATATCTTGATCGAGGAGTTCTCTCAATTTCTCATGGATCCCATCATCAGGACTAGATTCTGGCAACAACGGGACCAACCTTGAAGCATATATTCTTTCAAACAAAGAAAAAAAATTCAATCCGGTTCATAAACGACGGAATTCTGAGGTAAAGGAGATAAACTCAATCCTAACAATTACAGACCAATCAGTTTAACTTGTCTTGCGGTTAAGCTAATGGAGGCCGTCATAAACGACGAAATCAGGCAATTCCTGGATAAAAACCACGTTATTGTTGACCAACAACATGGTTTCATGAGGAGAAGATCCACTGTCACCAACTTATTAGCCTGTGTCAAAGTCTGGTCAAAAAATCTGGATAATGGAGACCCAGTCGATGTTATATACCTTGACTATGAAAAAGCCTTTGACAGAGTACCTCATCGTCGGCTTCTGGCTAAACTGGAGCATTTTGGTATAAGGGGCAAGCTGCTGCTATGGGTTGAATCATTTCTGAAAGATAGAAAATTTAGAGTTCGAATCGCAGATAGTGTTTCAAACGAATTTAACGTCTGGAGTGGTGTCCCACAGGGATCAGTAATCTCAACCACCATGTTCAACTTATTCGTCACCGACTTACAGGCCACTATCGAATCCAACTTCAGCTTTTTCGCGGATGATTCCAAACTCTTTGTTAACCCTCTCGTGGATCACGACAAGCTACAATCAGACTTAACGAATATTAGAAATTGGTGCCTTGAATGGCTTATAAACCTCAATGAAAACAAATGCACAGTCCTGCATATGCACAAAAAAAACCCCAAGCTGCCATATATTTTAAATGATATGCAACTAGCAGGAGTCTCAACTCAACAAGATCTGGGAGTGATTATGTCCAATGACCTCAAATGGGAATCTCATATATCACAAATGGTTAAAAAAGCAAATTCCATTATCTACATCATTAGAAAAGCATTTCGTATTCTCACACCTGAAACCATGTTAAAAATTTATAAAACTTATGTGAGACCTATTCTGGAATATGGTTTTCAGATATGGAGCCCTTACTTCAAGAAAGATATTGAGATGATAGAAAGGGTTCAGAGAAGATTCACCAAAATTCCCATGCAGCTAAAATCATTGCCATACGAGGAAAGACTACAGAACCTAGGCCTCACAACACTAGAAAAAAGGCGTGAACGTGGACAATTGATTGAGACTTATAAAATCTTAAATAACTATTATGCCTGTCCAGAGCTGAGCGACTTGTTCACTCGAAACACAAACACACGCACGAGAGGACACAACTTTAAATTGTCAGCTAACAAATCTAAAACAAATATCGGCAAGAACTTAATCTCTAATAGAATAGTAAAGTCATGGAACAAATTACCCTCAGAAGTAGTGAACGCTAACAGTGTTAATCAGTTTAAAAACAAACTTGACAAACTAAGATCTAAGCAGTGCTAACCAGTGCCAAGTGAACTATGATTTAGACGTATCAGCGTCAGCTGCCTGTCTAAAAATATATAATAATAATAATAACTCACATAAAAAAAGAACAAAAAATGTACAACTGGATTGAGAACCTCCTTTTTTGAAGGCGGTTAAAAATATATTTCATTTCGTAGAAGATAACAATTATCGAGAAGAGCAGTTTCCTCACGATGCTTTCCGTCACGGAAGTCACTGTTAAATATCAGTGATATTTCGTACCTACTTACATAGTTTTAAAAAAAAGCCAGTGTTACGTTACGAGCCATAAGCGGGCCAAATATCGTGCTAAAATTGGTATCGACACTTCAAAGGCGTAACATCCCTGCCGCAAATGCCCTCCCTCTATCGATCTGGACCGACAAAGCCTAATTTTGCCTGTTTGCTCAACACTAACCGCGGTCAAACGTCTCAAGCACCATCACGTAACAATCTGAAACACACCTAACACTTTTAAGAATAAGGTTGATTTTTAGCTGTCACAGTTATAAGGTGAAACCTATTGCGGATTGAATTTAATTTCTTCCCGTCACGTCAAAGCATGCGATATTGTGTTTTATACCCCTATAAATAGATACCACTTCCGTGTATTGCATACTAAGTGTGGTTTCATAGGCCACTGGAAGAAGGTTTCAGCAAAATGTATGTTTTACTATGATACCTGTGATCTCGGGCTCGGATAACATCTGAGCTGGACAGTGGGATTAGTGGGATGGTGTGGGCATAGTGGGAGCGTGGGCAGTGGGAATCAGCATGTGGGACCGTGGACTTGGTGAGTGGACCTTGGTTAAGCTTTCGGGGATTTCGATGAAAATAAAAGTCTGACGATTACGATAGATATTGTCTGTGTTATTAATTCTCTATAATTACGATTCATGAGTAAATAGCCTAGTTTTATATATTTTTTAATTTACAGTGATTTGACCCTGAGTTTTAAGTTTTCTTAGTGACCTAGAGACTACCTATACTATTTTAGTAGGTATCTATGATATCCTTCTACCGTAAGGTTTTATTTTATTTTATTAGAAGACCAACAGCTTTAACAAACAGAAATAGACTTATATAACTAGGATACAAATGTGAAGCCAATGACAGGTCTCCCTAATGGATATATATCACATCTTCCGAATTTGCTTAGAAATTACTTTTTATAAAAAAAGGAGTGTGAGTGCGTGTGTGTGTATGAGTGTGCTTGTGTGTGTGTGTGTTGTGTCTGTTGATGTAGATGTAATTGTGTATGATCATGTTCATTCATCTTCATTAATCTTATACATTTTATTTGCTATTGCACTTTTGAACGTTTTTTGTTGTTATGCACAAATGGGTCAATATCACTAAACTGAATGTTGTAAGTCCTCGTCATTCTATATATTACACAATTCTTAGCATAGTTAGTTTGGCAGAATGGTAGACTAAAAAGGCGTGGATGCCTGGTGTTTGTTTTGGGTGTAAAGTATTTGATTTCTGATACAAGGTTAGGGCAATCTATGCAACTTCTGACAATGTCATAGAGCAAACCCATATCAAGCAAGACTCTTCTATCCTCTAAACTCATTACATTGTGTCGCTCACAACTATTTTTATAATTGACCGATACACATATATTACACAATGGTTAAGGGTCCTTATCAGTTAAAAAACGCTCATCTATTTAGACGATTTTCTATTTGAATTGACACTTATCTTGACATTTTCTCAATGTTACTATTTAGAAAAGGACTATTGCGACTTGATGTCATAAATTTTAAATGTATATTTGTATTTTTCTTTAAGAAATATCGTTCAAACATCACTCCAAATCGACCATTTTCAAGCTAAAAACTGTGTTTTTCCGGTTTTATTCTAATACACAAAATAAAATCAAAAAATGGCCACGTTACTATCTAAAACTTTAATAAAATTATCATATCCTTTCATCACTTTAATGATATTATAAACACTTTTGTCATAATTTGAAATCAAAACATTTTATAACTTATAAGGCCTCTTAAGAGCATCAATGGTGAATAAGTTATCTACTGGGTCATTCTACTTTATATTTTTCATTATATTTTTTCGTGACAGCCGCAGACAGCGGACGGTACAGGACAAGACCGTACAATAGTCAATAATAGATTGTATGACAAGGGTCTAAAATGAGCCATATAACTACGAGATAGTTATTTTCCCGAACAAAGTGAGGGAAAATCGTTCATGGGGTAATTAATTAAATAAATTATATTTGACATGTATAAATTGTAATTTTTTTTGGGGGAGGCCTATGTTCAGCAGTGGACGTCTTTCGGCTGAAATGATGATGATGATGATGATGTATAAATTAATTAATAATGGCTATTCACTGACATTTATAATAATTAACAACAATTTGTTCACATTGTATCTAATAATGATTGTACTAAGATAATGTTACTTTATATATATTGTGCAAAATTGTAATGTGACATGTAATATTTAACAATATTATGAATAAAGAGTATGAGTATGAGTATGAGTATGGCTTTTAGACCAGAGTTATACACTCTAATTTTCACTTCGATTGCAAGAAAATAAATAAGCAATGGTCATCCACCCAAAACTAATAACAAATTCCACGGCGAACATATATGTAAGGGACTACAGTATGGGGTTCTTCAAGAAAGGAGTGTATAAATTTTAAAAAGGTCGGCAAGGCGCTCGTGACACCCCAGGAGTTGCAAGCGTCCATAGGCTACAGTGACCGCTTACCATCAGGCGGGCCGTACGCTTGTTTGCCGCCGACGTGGTATAACAAAAATTGGCACACAAGACATGGCGGTTCACGCGCAACACTCACGCGGGAATAAAAGCTACCTACTTAATTCTCCATTGAGGGCTTCAAAGCGTTGCTCTAACGATTTAATCACTTTTTTTAGGGTTCCGTAGTAAACATAAGGAACCCTTAGAGTTTCGCCATGTCCGTCCGTCCGTCCCCCGCTTTTCTCAGTAACCGTTAGTACTAGAAAGCTACATATCAATGACACCGACAAAACGGTAGAATAAAAACAAAAAAAAATTTTTTTTTAGGGTATCTCCCCTACATGTAAAGTGGTGGTGCAATTTTTATTCTTCCAAACATCGTGTGGAGTATCGTTGGATAGCTCTTTCAAAAATATTATAAGGTTTCTAAAAGCATTTTTTGATTCAAGAATCGGTTGGTGTGATATTAAGCTTTGAAGTGATAATTTTTGCTATGGTCAAGTGTCCCCCCCCCCTGCCAGCTAAACGGTGGCTACTAGGCATGTGAAAAAAATATGGTAGTAGTATATACGATGAATTTAAAAGGAAAACTATCACAGCTAAATAGACATTACCGTAAAGCGCAAAAATATGTATACAATACAACATCTCAAAAAAGTACATCATCAGTAAAAACCCTTCTTTGGGTCCGTAATTCCGCATATGACCGGTGACGTGATGGACGGGAAACTACAGAACCCTACACTGCGCGTGGCCCGATACGCACTTGGCCGGTTTTTAATGAATGTGTAATAGACCTTATTTTAGACCCTTGTCATACAATTTACTATTAAAGAGTTAAATTAGTGTTCTGTGACAGGTGGGTAATAGTTATTTTGATTGGTCAAATTAAAATATTTTGTAAATCATATATATGTATTCATATTTTCCCTAGGGGCTAAACTACTCTAGCCCCGCTTCACAAGTCTAATATGACACACTTTTCGAGCATGAGAAGTGAAATAGTTATTTGTTATACAAGGGTGCAAAGTTATATTTTAACCGCGAGTGTGGAATTGAAACACGAGCTTGTAACTAGAAGGATGCTTACAATGAACGCCTTCCTTACTGAATGATAAAGAACGATTAATAAAGTAATCTGTACTGTATCCTTTGATTGAGGTGTGCAATAAAGAGTATTTGTATTGTATTGTATTGTAATCGTAAGTAATTTATTAAAAATGAATCTTAGTTATATACACATCTATTAAGAGAAATTACTAGAAGAGTACCTAATCTATTATGAAAGCAGCACATTACATAATATGAACAGTAAAGGAATTAATACATTCAGGAATTTATTAATAAACAATCACAAAACAAAACCAAATATATGTTCGTATCGAATACTTTACCCGACGTATACAACTCCTTTTACTAAGGGCTTATCTGTTCAAAGCGTGAAGACCGATTCGCGACCGTAAACGCATGCGCGTAAGGTGTAGTTTCGTCAAAACGCGGTCAATTAGGATAATTCGGTCAAACGAGCCAAAGCGGACAGAGCAGCCAACAGTACTAGTTCGGCTGGCGCGGCTAATGCACCTATCGCTGCTAAGCGCGTCAGTTATGATAATTCACGATATAAAAGGGGCGGACGTATCGAGGCGAGGTTTCATTCTTGTTCAGACTGTCAGTGACTCTGGTTACTAAACTAAATTATTATCGGTGGGTTTTTTTGTCGTTATTCTGTTGGGATTTTGCCGTTATAAGAGAGCATTCTCCATAGCGGGGAAATCCTTTCATACTTTTATTTTCTCATTATTATTTGGGGTTTGAGATTTCAGTTATTTATTTTAAAGACCCAGATCACTGTCTAGGCATACAGTAAGCTTAACGAAATACGCTTAACCATGCGGTGTTAACCGAGCTTATTTCGGAGTAAATTAGTTTACCAAATTGTATGGAGGATTTGGCGTCCTTTTATATCAAAATGGGACGAACATTACTCCTAGCGATTCTCAATGTCCAGCTGGCAACGTAATCATGGCCTATCTGCTTCTTCTTCAGACCTGGCACAGAGGGTGATCCTCGCTTGATGAAATTGTCCAGTATTTGAGTTTCGGTCTTGTTAAATATATTTATATATTATCTTATATGTTAGGGCGTTTCATATCACAGATCCCTTTAGACTTCGGTCAGTTGTGATATGGAGCAACACACGGGCTTTAGGTTGCAATTATCAGATTAGCCTCCTGAACTTTATATTAGGGAAACGCTTAGAGTAGCTAAATTAGGGCCCTCACTACATTACACTCACATATAAATACCTCTCGGCTGAGGTTTGCATACACTAGAGTAGGGATTATTTCTATTTGGGGATGCATTTAGAATAGGATTAGAGTTTTACATAATTCTTGCATTTTAGGGAAAGGGTTTAGGATTTAGGGTTTTTATTAGGTATTTACGTTTAAATAGGTATTTTGATGGGTTTGCTAGGTAACAAATACGCGATCTTTAAATGGTTCAGTATTTCCTTTTATGATTAGGATAGCAGAATTGGCTCAGAAAGATGGGCTAGTTCTGAATGTGGCAAGGCAGAGCAGTCACACGGTTTTATCTTATAATTTCATGAGTGAAGGAATACTCATTGTTTATATTTCATTGTTTCATGATTATGATAGCAATGAAGTTCCGTATTTCGCAGATCATAAATATTCATGTATGGCTAGGTAGTATGGGAATGTGAATAGGCTAGAAGGGTTGAGTAGTTAGAGATGATCTTCAATCATCTAAGGCTTATTAATGAGTTTACCTCATTAGTATGTCTAGTTCTGGTGCAGGTTACGACCATTCCCCATCTTGGCGAGTCAGTGGCACTGTATGGAAATAATATAACAAAATACCATACAAATCAAAGTTATTCTTTAGCTTTAGCTTAATACTGGGTTACTTCATTACGTAGGATTACATTCTCTACTATGGAAATATTGGTGAATAATTTTGATATAGGAAAGGATGTTCTGGGAAACTTGCCTCCTATAGCGTCCATAGCTGCTGATTTCGTAAAGAGGTCCTTTAGTCCTTGTAGGGGTTAAATCACCAAATAAATATTATTTTTTTATATGGTAGGGAACAAAGGGTTTCTATTTACATTAGGAAAACTTATTATGATTTTTGAAGGAAATAGTAGAAATTGCAGGAAAGGTTGCGATTGGTAGGAAAATTGGTAGGTTCGGTAGAAATACTAATAGACTTTGTTGGGTTTAGGCTAGTTAGTGAAGAGTTCAGGTCAGATTTGTTTCACATTAAAGAACTGGGGTTATTTCGGTACATAACGTAGGTTTAATACTAGACGATCACTTGGCCAAATTAATTATGTTTTACATTTAATTATTTATTTGATGGGCTATGAGACATGTTTGGGGTACGAGCGGGGGTAGTTAGTGAGAGAGTGGAGGGGTGAAGGGGGGGGGGGGAAGTTACATGCTAGCGAATGGATTCTATGGTTGAACCGCGAGCGAAGCGAGTGGTTCGAAAATAGAATCCTGAGCGTAGAGTGAGTGTTGCAACACACGAGACGTAAAATAACTTTGCAGCCGTGTATAGCACAAATCTTTTCACCTCACTAGCACTCATAGCGAAGCTTTATTTTGCTCCTCGTCCTAGCGTTATTCCAGTACAGTTGTATCCTAAATATAGTTGGATACCCGGAGTCCACTACCTAATCCCCAGATTTGGCGTAGGTACTAGTTTTTTTAACACACCAGCACAATATGAAATTATTGTTGTTGGACTGTCTGGACTGGCCTTTACATGTTATTATGTTTAAAAAAGTTACCAATAATACGTTCGAATTTCATATATTCTTTACACTCTTGTGGATAAAATTCAGTTTTGCTATCTGTTTTTAAAGAATAAAAAAGGGCTTTCCGAGCTAGTGAGGTGAAAAATCATTTAAATATGTATGTCCCCAGAGTAACTGGTGACTCTGTGAGCCGTAGACCTCATGACGCTTTTTTTAATTTCCAAAAACTGTTTAAAAAAATCTATATTTAACGAAGACCGAAACTGCTCACAAAATTTCACGAGAACCGGTTGAAAAATGCGATATGTAACTTCAGGAGAACAAACCGAAATTCGCCCTCAGAATCTTACAAAATCAATGAAAACATAAATTCGTTATGAAAATTTCCAAAAGTGACTCGACAAAAAAATCTTTATAATTAATTACCGATTTGCTCACAAAATTACACGAGAAACGGTTAAGAAATGCGACCCGTAGAACAACCGAAAATATGGACATATGTAAGCATTTTTGTCAAAGCTAAAACAGAGACCTTCGTTTCATTCAATCAACAAACATAATATGTAGGTATACACTTTTACCATTAATTATTCTGTGCTCTTTCGTCCTTGTCATTGAAGTTATGTTCTCTTATAATAATAATAATAATAATAATTCTTCTGTCGCCTGACAAAAGTGCTTAATAGTCTTTTGTCGGGCGGCAACAAGGTGCGCGCCTTCAACGCCTGGGTGATGCCCTTGCTCACATACTCCTTTGGCATACTAAGATGGACTCAGACTGAGCTGGATGCCCTGGACCGAAGGGTGCGTGTACTGCTCACTGCGCACCGCATGCTACACCCACGCTCGTCTGTTATGAGACTGTACATCCCACGGAAGTGTGGAGGTCGCGGCTTTCTAAATGCCAAAGACTTCCACAACCGTGAGGTGTGCAGTCTCAGGGATTATTTCCTTAACAGCGAGTGTGGGATGCATCGGGACGTAGTAGCAGTAGACGCATCTTTCACCCCGCTTTCCATGGCAAAGGAGAACTGGCGCAGACTTAAAGTATGGAGCACCGAGGAACGCAAGGCGGTATGGAAGAGTAAGGAGCTACACGGGCGGTTCTACAGGGCCCTCACAGGGCCCGATGTAGACCTGCTCGCGTCGGTGAACTGGCTACGTTTCGGGGATCTTTTCGGGGAAACCGAAGGTTTTGTCTGTGCAATTGCGGACGAAGTTATCATGACGAACAACTACCGGAAGTATATCCTGAAGGACGGTACGGTCGACATTTGTCGGGCATGCCGCCGTCCCGGAGAATCACTCAGGCATATCATTTCCGGTTGTGGTCATCTTGCTAACGGCGAGTACTTGCACAGACATAACTTAGTAGCCAGGATCATTCACCAGCAACTTGCTCTTTTATATGGTCTTGTGGACTTCGAAGTGCCGTACTATAAGTATACACCTGCACCAGTTCTCGAAAATGGTCGTGTCACGCTCTATTGGGATCGATCTGTCATCACGGACAGGACTATTGTAGCCAATAAACCTGATATCGTGTTGACAGACCGATCGAAGCGCCAGGCAGTGCTCGTTGACATCACCATCCCCCATGACGAGAACCTCGTGAAGGCTGAGAAGGACAAAGTCAGCAAGTACCTAGACTTGGCACACGAGGTGACCGCCATGTGGGATGTTGATTCAACGATCATTGTCCCGATAGTCGTCTCTGCGAACGGTCTAATAGCGAAGAGTCTCGACCAACACCTCAAGAGACTCTCGCTAGATGGCTGGGTCAAGGGTCAGATACAGAAGGCGGTACTCCTGGACACGGCGCGAATAGTCAGGAGGTTCCTCTCTCTGTCGCCCTAACCACCGGTAGCTTAGGCCCCGCCTCGCTGCCGGCGGCACCCTAGGTTAGGTTTTTATAATGATTTTATGTTTTGTAAATATTGTTTTATATTTTACTTTTTATAAAGATATTGTAAAAACCTAACTTAAGCGAAAAGATAAATAAAGAGAATAATAATAAATAATAATAATAATAGCGGGGGAAAGTTGTAAATTCGTCAAATTTACAACTTTCTGAGGCAATTTCACTCAGATCTCTCTCTGAAGCAGAAACCTATAAATATCTTGGTATGTCACAGTCTTTGGGTATTGAGGGTGAGGGCGTAAAGCGGACGTTGAAGGAACGCTTCTTCTGTCGTCTGACAAAAGTGCTTAATAGTCTCTTGTCGGGCGGCAACAAGGTGCGCGCTTTCAACGCCTGGGTGATGCCCTTGCTCACATACTCCTTTGGCATACTAAGATGGACTCAGACTGAGCTGGATGCCCTGGACCGAAGGGTGCGTGTACTGCTCACTGCGCACCGCATGCTACACCCACGCTCGTCTGTTATGAGACTGTACATCCCACGGAAGTGTGGAGGTCGCGGCTTTCTAAATGCCAAAGACTTCCACAACCGTGAGGTGTGCAGTCTCAGGGATTATTTCCTTAACAGCGAGTGTGGGATGCATCGGGACGTAGTAGCAGTAGACGCATCTTTCACTCCGCTTTCCATGGCAAAGGAGAACTGGCGCAGACTTAAAGTATGGAGTACCGAGGAACGCAAGGCGGTATGGAAAAGTAAGGAGCTACACGGGCGGTTCTACAAGGCCCTCACAGGGTCCGACGTAGACTTGCTCGCGTCGGTGAACTGGCTACGTTTCGGGGATCTCTTCGGGGAAACCGAAGGTTTTGTCTGTGCAATTGCGGACGAAGTTATCATGACGAACAACTACCGGAAGTATATCCTGAAGGACGGTACGGTCGACATTTGTCGGGCATGCCGCCGTCCCGGAGAATCACTCAGGCATATCATTTCCGGTTGTGGTCATCTTGCTAACGGCGAGTACTTGCACAGACATAACTTAGTAGCCAGGATCATTCACCAGCAACTTGCTCTTTTATACGGTCTTGTGGACTTCGAAGTGCCGTACTATAAGTATACACCTGCACCAGTTCTCGAAAATGGTCGTGCCACGCTCTATTGGGATCGATCTGTCATCACGGACAGGACTATTGTAGCCAATAAACCTGATATCGTGCTGACAGATCGATCGAAGCGCCAGGCAGTGCTCGTTGACATCACCATCCCCCATGACGAGAACCTCGTGAAGGCCGAGAAGGACAAAGTCAGCAAGTACCTAGACTTGGCACACGAGGTGACCGCCATGTGGGATGTTGATTCAACGATCATTGTCCCGATAGTCGTCTCTGCGAACGGTCTAATAGCGAAGAGTCTCGACCAACACCTCAAGAGACTCTCGCTAGATGGCTGGGTCAGGGGTCAGATACAGAAGGCGGTACTCCTGGACACGGCGCGGATAGTCAGGAGGTTCCTCTCTCTGTCGCCCTAACCACCGGTAGCTTAGGCCCCGCCTCGCTGCCGGCGGCACACTAGGTTAGGTTTTTATAATGATTTTATGTTTTGTGTAATATTGTTTTATATTTTACTTTGTATATAATTATTATAAAATCTAATCTAAGTGCTAAAGCAAATAAAGAGGATAATAATAATAATAATCCTTTATTTCAGGCTTAGCCCATATTACAACACAAAATTACATTTACATTTCATCTCATAAAATTACATTAGGAACATTAACCAAAAATAAAAATTAAATTAAGAATAAATTACAATTTCGAAAAAGACAAATACACAATAAATAATAATAACAATAATAATAAATAATTAAATGCACCATCCCTGGACACTGGCTAGTCCTACATGCAGTTTGTTCCAGTGTCTCGGTAGTGGTGCATCTAGTTTATCAACGAACGTTTTCAGGATGCTATTGGCGCTGCCCTTAAGTCTCCGCATTAGTGACGCCGACCGATTGCGTATGATCGCGTAAAAATCGTTTGTACGGGCCTCCGCGAACATAGCCGACGCACTGCAATAACGTGGCAGTTTTAACAGCATCCCGAAAACGTTGTTGTACTGTATGCGCAGGGCATTGTACGACCTCTGTGTATAGCTGGTCCACAGGCTGCAGGTGTAAAATGTTTGACAGAATGCTTTGAAAAGAGTTGTCTTAACGGCATTATTACACCTCGCAAACCTGCGGGCCAGCATGTTCCCCCTAACCGCCAATGCCCTGCGCTCCCTCTCAATATCGAGCTCGTCTGACAGCCCCTCGGTGACCCAATGACCAAGGTACTTAAACTTATTCGTGACCCTAAGCATTTCACCGCCCAAGATCACGGGAGGTACTGTCTTGTAGCTCTTGTTACCCGCCTTAAAGACAAGCACCTCACTTTTCTTCCCGTTGTACCTTAGTCCGTGTGCCACCGAGTACCCCTCACACACATCTAACAATTTTTGGAGCCCACTGATGGACGGACTCAACAAAACCATGTCATCTGCATAACTGATGTTATTCACCGACTTACCATCTATAGAGCATCCAACATAGGCTTCGTTGAGTTCGTCCATCAGGCGGTTCACATACAAGTTGAACAGCCTAGGAGAGGTCAACCCGCCCTGCCCGACACCGCACTCCAAACTGTACTCATCTGAGTGCACGCCTGCCCACTTCACGGAATTGATTTGATTCCCATACCAGAACTTAAAGACCTCAATCAATTCAGCCGGTACACTGGTCTCATCTGACATCTTGCTCCACAAGATATCGTATGACACCAGATCGAAGGCCTTAGATAGGTCTAAGAAGCAGGCGTACACTGGCGTCCTCCTCGTGGTATAATACTGGACAGTGCTCTTCAAACAGAAAATCGCAGACTCTGTAGACAGTCCGGGCTGAAACCCGAACTGTGCGTCATTTAGATGTATATGTTTAGATAGTTGTTTGTCGAGCAGACTGTCCAGCACTTTAGCCACTACCGTCGCCAACGAGATAGGCCTGTAGTTGTTAACGTCTGACGCATCACCTGTTTTATTTTTAGTAATAGGCACCACTATAGTTCTCATCAAATCTGTTGGTAAATATGAGTGACTCACACAGAGGTTAAATAGAAGTGCCAAAACCCGCGGCAGGTGAACGCCAGCGTTTTGCAGATGCTCGATGCTGAGCCCGTCATGGCCCGGCGACTTACCCCTCTTCATGCTCTTGATAGCAAGTTCCACATCCTTCGCAGTGAAGCGCACAGTAAGTTTTACGGGCTCAGCACCGGGCAAATGCCACGACCTCCCCAGTGGCGACGCGACCTTAAAATGTTCTTTGAACAGGTTAGCAATGTCAGCAGGGACACTTTTATCCGCTACGCTCACTGGGACACTTGGTTTTGCATTCAAGCGATTTGTTTGTTTCCAGAAATCCACAAAATGTTTAGCTGAGTGGTGTGACGCAATTATGTCCATTTTAATTTGCTCCTGGTTGTTTTGACACCACTTTAGCTTCGATTTGAACACTTTGCGAGTTTCACACAGTATACGCGCATGAATGGGCCCCCCATGGGGCTTACCATGCAAAACCCATTCATAAAATCCGCACCTTGCCTCCCCGTGAGCGTCCTTTACATATTTGTTCCAACCTGTTACATAACCACGTTTCTTCCCCGGCTCATTATAACTTATATTCGAAGCCCCCGTTAACGTTTCCACCGTTAAAGCGTAAAGATCATTTATGTATTTTCTGTGCTGTACATTCACACACATACTATCACAGCAGTCTCTTAACTCTGACGGCAAATACACATTTCTCAATTTAGAGTTACAGTAATCTTTATATTGCTCGATTTGACCTTTATCCCTCTCCCCCCACCTCGTTTTATACTTTGTATCACTAACATTAGCCATTACAATTTTCGGTTTGACAGAGTCAATATTACATTTTATAATCAAAGGTAAGTGATCCGACCAAAACACATCTTGTAACACACTAATATCCGTTATACCTAGCCATGCCGCTTCAGTTACTAGGCAGTGATCTAACCAACGTTTGCAGTTTTGATGCGCTTCACTGACAAAAGTATAAATGTTCGAGTCCCTGCCTAATACATCCATATCCGCACATCGCCATCTTTGCTCCGCACAAAAATTTAGGAGCTCAGTACAAAAGAGTTCACCGGGGTGAGCGTTAAAATCTCCTAATATAAACACTGCCTCCACCCGCGTAGAGTCTATTATTGCACAAACCTCACTTAGGCATTCCGTAAACTCGGCTAAGTTGTCCGCCGCGTTTGTAGGCATATATACCGAGAAAAACAACAGTGCCCGATCGTAAACATTCACCCTAACCGCGGTCAGCCTAACACTTTCACACGGTATCACCGACACAGAATGGAAGACAGACTTCTTCCAGAGTATAGCCACTCCTCCGAAAGGACGACCTCGAAGTATAGCCGAGGAGTCCACCGCCGATTTTCCCGTGTATCCAAAATCATTATCAATCGTTCCCAATAACGGTATATCAAATTCTAAAAGCCATGTTTCTTGCAGTAAAATTATGTCACAAGTTTTACATAACTTTCCTATACATTCCTTTGACCTTTTCATAGACTTACAATTAAAGCTAGCAATTGCATAGGAATTTTTTGTATTATTCATTTTTGGGTGATGAGGTTACTGTCTCAGTTCTTTTTCGGAAATTGAAAAATTTCCGAAAGAAAATACCCTCTGGCCATGCACTATCATCCAAGAACACCTCCATTTTGTGCCTTGGTACATAAATTTTATAAGCATTGTAGCCTTTATCTCGCTTCATACTAATGGATTTCGTATTCACGGCCACTTTCGTTTTGTCCCATATGTACTGCTTAACATCCTCACTAGTTGAAATATTATATTGGTCACTATGTGCGTATAGATATTTTCCACGTTGACTGTATGTATACAGAGTGAGCCACCCATGGGTCAGTGAAGAAAAATAGAAACTATAAGAGGTAGCTAAATTCGGAGATTATAAGCACTACAAAATTATGAAATTTGGTAGGAAGGTGTACTGCTACATAAAAGTGATGTGAAAGAAATATCTACAATTATACATCATCAAATCATCAGACGATCGGAACTTCGGAAGAAACCCCACGACTTTAGCAAGCCCGCCGTTAATAGGTCCATGCCCGTCCGTTAACAATACAATACAGCACCACACAATTTTTTTTTATTTTGACTCAATCACAAATTGCTATATTAATTACAAATAAACAAAGAAATTAAAATAAAACTAAAACTAACCATAATGAACCTAAATATACTTGTCAAAAACCCAAATCTAACAAACCGCTGCCAGTAGGTAATGTTCCCAAAATGCTGGCCGCATTGCCACGTTGGATGGCAATGCTCAATCTTTGTGCCAGATAAAAAGAGATATTAAATTTCAACGCACATAGTCGTGTGAGGTATCCATGGATAGGCCTTTAAAAATTATATAGTGGTTTCTATAAAACTTTTCCATTTAAGTCAATCGTTGGTGAGATATTAGCTGTCAATGTCATAAAAAGTTTAGTGGTTTTAAATGTGGACTAGTAAGTAGGTGTTGGTACGGAACCCTTCATTGCGCGTGATCCGACACGCAGTTGATCGGTTTTTTTCACATGCCCAGTACCCACCGTTTAGCTGGCAGTGGGGGAGGGGGAGATTTGACTATAACGAAAATTATCAAATTAAATCTTAATCGGATTTCTGAATCGAAAAAATTTTAGAAACCCCACAATTTCTTTGAACGAGCTATCCAACGATATCCCACATGATGCGGTTTGGAAGGAAAATATTGCTAGGATTCCTTAAATAAGAAAGAAAATACTACGGAACTCTAAAGGCCTCGCCACATTCAACGCGGTAGCGGCGCGGTCGCAGTTTGCGCGCGGCCCCGAGCTGATCTGAATGCACGGAACGTTATGAGCTATGTCACACCGGCCCGCGCTCGAACTGCGCGGTAACCGCGCGGTCCCGCGCTTGGCCGCAAACTGCGATCGCGCCGCTACCGCGTTGAATGTGGCGAGGCCTTAACAAAAACCCGCCAGAGGTGCGCAGATGATGGGCTTGCCTAAGGCGCTTTCGATATTTAAACCGCCTCTGATGGGCTCTTTCGGACACAACCTGGAACACTAGAAGGATCTCGTAAATAATGGACGCCTAGGGTGGGTTGCACCAAACCGTCTGTAATCGTAAGTGGTGTTCGTTAAAATCTCAAATATGCCCAAAAATATGCTATATGGTCAAATGTGCTCGCCCGCAGGTTTGCTCGATGCTCCATCGAAGTTAAAATCTCGCTATTTAAGGCTTTTAGCCAGTTTTTCTACTCGAGCAGCCTGTGGGTGAAGTATACCAAAAGGGCCTATAATGCCCTGCGTGTACAACACAACAATGCATTCAGGGTATTGTTGGGACTACCTCGTTGGTGTAGTGCATCGCGTATGTTCGCGGAGGCAGTGCCTTTACCATGAGTTGACATGACCGTACTCGCTAGCGACTGCGTAAAAAATTGTATGGGCAAAAGTACAGCGCCTCTGGCGGTTACGCAATAGAACTAAGAATCGGCATACTAAATCGTTTACGCAGTCGTTAGCGAGTACGGTCATGCAAACTCATGGTAAAGGCACAGGCACGGACGGTTTTCAAGCAATTATGCGGAAAAAATCGTCTCGATGCTGGGCCGACTGAGAGGTAGTTCAAACAGCATACTGACGTGTCATTGCGGACATTGCGGTATGATTGCCCAATGTTTATGCACTGGATAGGGCAAATCAAAGCGGTCGCTAAATATAGATTTAAGTAAGTGTTTATTAGATTAGTTACTTTACTAATATACCGTTTAAGTCGCACTAATAATATATATGGATGTAAAAAAAATCTGAAATAAAGTTATTAAAATCTGATTGTATGGAAATTTTGACAAGTTTCTATGGGATGACAGCTGCCGGCGCCATATTTGACGATGACCGGCCTGTGATCGTGTTGGTGCAACCGACGCTAAGCATCAACTGTTGTCTTCCAGCGCTGTGGTTGGCGCTGCTGTCGCTGGCGCACGCGCAGAAGCCGAACCTGGACGCCATCTTGAATCGCCGCACCGACGTCTACATCGCCGGGTTCTTCCCCTTCGGGAAAGGCGTTGAGAACTCGCATACTGGTAAGTTAGTGCATTCATATTTAGAATGAAGGAAACATTGACAAATTTAGGCACCGAGCACGATTCGAACCTGCGACCTCCCGGCACTCGCGGCCAGTCGCTCTAGCCAACTGAGCAATCGCTACCCAGTCCCAAATTCATCAACCGTTCCTTCGTATTAAGCAGTACCGCTGCTAACGTAAACTATTTTTTATACAAACGCCTTAAGGGAGGCGTACAGCGACATCTACCAGAAGACTCATGCTTCATTAACGGCACTGACGTCTCAGATCATATTGAGAATCGTCAGTTACGATGCGCCATCCCATACACAAATTTAGAATGAAAGAAAAATTGAAAAATTTAGGCTTCGAGCAGGATTCGAACCTGCGACCTCCCGGCACTCGCGGCCAGCCAGTCGCTCTAGCCAACTGAGCTATAGGTGCAATCGCCACCCAGTCCCAAATTCATCAACCGTTCCTTCGTATTAAGCAGCACCGCTGCTAACGTAAACTATTTTTTATACAAACGCCTTAAGGGAGGCGTACAGCGACATCTACCAGAAGACTCATGCTTCATTGAAGAATTATGCTGTACGCCTCCTTTAAGGCGTTTGTATAAAAAATTGTGCATTCATTCCAAGCCCTTAATACTATAATACTATCACAGAGCAATGAGAAGCGCGAGGAGGACAGTGTGGCAGAGACATTAGATAGTAAGCAGCATCATACTAACTATTTGTGAACCTTATTGCAACGAGATAAGGTCTACCAACGGTCAGTTAATTGTGATGCTGATAAGTAGTTGATAAATCCTGTCGGTAGGACTGATAGCTATCACCCTGTATACATACTCATACATTCAGCCATTGACATTCATAAATGAAAAGAAGACACTTCGAAACTTTTTAGGGTTCCGTAGCCAAAATGACAAAAACGGAACCCTTATAGATTCGTCATGTCTGTCCGTCCTTTCGTCCGTATGTCACAGCCGATCTACTCGGAGACTATAAGCACTACAATTATGAAATTTGGTAGGAAGGTGTATTCTATGAACCGCAACATAAGTGATGTGAAATTACAAAAAAAAATATTTAGGGGGGGCACTTCATACATGCAACCGGTACGGTACGGAGGTTTCTAAAAAACTTGTCCATTTAAGTCAACCGTTGGTGAGATATTAGCTGTCAAAGTCATAGAAAGTGTGTCCCCCCCCCTCTAATTTCTAATCTATAAAGTTTAAAATTCTGAAAAAAATTGAGGTGGTGTGTTTTAGTAAATACTTTCAACGATTTTTGGTTTGAACAATATGGGTTTTACGGTTTTTGAGTTTTCGCTTAAAAACTGTCTTGCCCAAACAAAAGGTCGTAAGTGCCGTAAGTTCCCTATGAATATAGGACTTTTTTAGATTCAATATATTGGATAGTGATTTTAAATGTGGACTAGTAGAACCCTTCATTGTGCCTGGTCCGACACGCACTTTTTTAACCATGGATAAAATGACCTTTGAATTATAAATAGGTACTGTATATTATCTAATGAAGTATTCAGAAGACAATAAAATATACGGATCGCCGCGTCAATTAAAAATTTACTGGATTTCACAGAACGATTTTATTGACATATAGTTTTGTTCTTACATTACTCATAAATCATATAGCACATCACACACATTTGCTAGTTTCTGTTTGGCCCTATGGTCGACTGGTAGAGAATGCCTCATGGCATTAAGTCCACCCTTTGTACTTGTTCTTTTTGTGCAATAAAGTTTAAAATAAATAAATATAGGCAGCAAATGCATTCTATAGTAGTTTATGCAACTATACATAATGAGAGTTTCATAATAGGATCACACGAGTGTTTTAAGGCCTAATTATGTACAGCTGTATACACTACTTTATCTACATCCATACATTAAATCCTCTTTCATGTGTTGAGGTACAGTCGCCATCAAATATATCTGCACTCTTCAGGGTGATCAAAAATATCTGAACGTGCACTCTAACGCCTTAGTAATAGAGGCGTGTTCAGATATTTATAAACACCTTGTTCGCTTCGATATATCTGATGGCGACTGTACCATTGCGTTGAAAGTGCAGGACTTCGAGTTCGTGAGCTCGTTGAAGTCTTTTTGAGCACGGGCCTGTATCGTAATGGGCGGAGATGGCCATAACGATACCGTTTTTGATGCTGTTATGGCCATCTCCGCCCCGGACCGGCGCGATATTGTAAAGTTGGTCCTTACCTACACTTTTTGAGCACATAAAAGAGGATTTACTGTATGAGTGTAGATAAAAATACATAAACATTAACATATTGCTGTAAAAGGTGGGTAACACGGTGGTAAAAGCCATTTTTTTATACAAATGGTGAGACATTCCAAGAACCACTGAGTTACTTGATTTATGGATATTAGCTGTGGTTCGTTAATTACCAAAACTAACGGAAGTGATATTGCAATTAAACCTCTTTCTAAATAACGATACAACAATATGAAGTGAGGGCCAAGTATTCCAAAATCTGCTTTAAAAAGTGTCTGAAAATTATGTACATGAAAAAGTAGAATGGCCCGGGGGTGGAAGTTTGTATGGTAGTACAAGATAAACGAGTCGCATACGGACGAAGTCATGAGCAGCGCTCGGAAACCGGTTTCGTCTTCACAATTAACCGGTTAAAAATTTCGGTTAATTTCGTTTTACTATATTTTTCGTATTTTAAATCATTTATTTCATAGATCCAAAAACTAATTTTAAAATAATAAAAACAAAATTAAAAATTTTGAAAAACCCACGACGGATGTACGGTGAAAAATGTTTACTGCAGCGCCCCCTGGTGAGTTATCATAGCAACACCCAGCTAAAATTCGTCCCGACTAAACTACAAATCTATTGCCGAAAACTGCTTCTAAATCGGTCAAACCGTTTTGAAGATATTGATGTGCACACACAAACAAACAAACAAACAACCTCTCACCCTAAACGCATATACCTTCTCCGTTCCGTCGTGAGTAAAAATGGAGATATGAAAAGTACTTTAGGAGACATCCTCCGTCGGTCTCTTGCGTCGGCTAACGTGCCGGCCGTTTTAGAGCCATCAGGCATATTAAGAAACGACGGCAAGAGACCGGACGGGATGACATTAATCCCATGGAGGACTGGACGGGTACTGGTGTGGGATGCGACGTGTGTAGATACACTAGCCCCGTCGCATCTCCACCGAACCTCCTTGAGGGCAGCAGCCGCAGCGGAGGCGGCCGAGCATGCAAAGGTGGGGAAATATTCTGGTCTCGGCACCGAATATAATTTCGTCCCTTTCGTTGTCGAGACCCTTGGTCCGTGGGGCCCAGGAGCTTTGAGCCTCTTCCAAGAAATCGCGAAGAGGCTTAAAGACACTACCGGTGACCGAAGAGCTGGCAGCTACCTCGCACAGAAAATTAGTCTTACTATTCAGCGAGGAAATGCTGCCAGCGTCTTCGGCACAATGCCGCAGGGGCCATTTTTAGATTTAGTTTAGTTTTTAATTTATTTTTTATTTTTATAGACTTAAGCCTTATATTAATAGTATGTAATTGTTATAGTATTTTATTTTCATTTGTTTCAATAAAAATAAATATATTACTTTAGGAGGTATTTCAAAAATAGTTAAAACCGGTTCGGAGCCCTGCTCGTGAGCCAGTGATAGTAATTTTATCGTGAACTGTACTGTAGGGCGAGGCGTGATGCCGAGCGTGAAGCTGGCTTTGGACCACGTGAACGAACACGACAGCGTGCTGCGCAACTACCGCCTGCACATGTGGTGGAACGACACTGAGGTAAGCGTACGGCCCGGCCACGACAACTTCGCGCGAACCAGGAGTGCTACCGTGAACCACAAACGAAGTTTTCCCTCTTTGTCGCACTTATGTGCAAACTTGCAAGTGCGACAGGGAGGGAAAATTTCGAATGCTGTTCGCGGTAGCAGCCCAGGCATGTATCCAGACTTTTGGTTCGGGGGGGACAAACATTGAAACATCTATGACGAATTCATTGCGTATAAGGCATAATACTTACTATTATTTTATGTTAATGTTCCACCAAGTATTATAAACATACTACATGTTAATATTAACTATTATTATTATATTTTATGACATTTAGCAACTAATCAGAACTATTTGAAATAACTATCATATATAGTAGTAAATCACTAGGTACTACTGCTAATTATTTATCAATGACGTGTAAATTGGTTTTACAAATAAATTATCTTATCTATATTTTTATTTACCTGCTTATTGAAATAACACGCAAGCGAATAAATAAACAGACGGCTAAAAATGTTTTCGGGGGGGGGATAAATCCCAACTATCCCCCCCTCTGGATACGTGCCTGGCGCGAACTGCGATGCGTCAAGCGATTTTACTGTTATGATATTTCTAAAGAGATCCTATATATGGGCCACCAAGAGTGACTGAAAAGGTCTTAATGCAGATAAATTGAGAATTGGTTTAAAATGGCTGCCGGTTTACCATAAATTACTTCCTTAACTTGGGCGGGTAATCGCTTGTGTGACGTATTTGAGCACAACTGTCATATAAAATCAGTTGTGCTCGACAAAAAAAGTGAAGCTGTGATAGGGACAACAAATGATATGTAACTCTCTGTCGTTCTTATAGTAAAACGTATATGACTGACTCGCTCGATTGGGGTATTGTTATTTGCGTGTCGCATCTGGTAAGTCTGTGATTATTCATTAGTCGGAAGGAATCACACGTAATGTATTAGTGCTTGTGATCCCAACTAACGGCAGTGCGTTGCGTCTTCACCGTCCAATTACTGGATAAAACGCTTGCCCCTTCGTAGTTCGCGCAAAGTCATGACAGTAGGGCTGTTATAATGCCTACTCGTCGATGGCGGGAAGTAGCGAAGAAGGGAGACGTAGTGTGGCCAGGGCCGTAGCCAGAGTTAGATTTAAGATAGGGCAGCGGTAATCACAGGTAGGGCGGAACTGGCTCGCTCAAGTCAAAATTTAACTCAAAATTAACTTGATCACTTGATCGGATCTGGTGAATCGATTTTCGTCGAATGTACATGTTATATCAAACTTCCTCGTTATATCAAAGGCAGAGTTCAACTATTTGAGACAAGGAATGACGAGGCCGCTTAATAGCATCCAGTAAACAACCTCTGTCTTTTTTCTTTACTAACCCACATGCTAAATCTGATAAATTAAATATTCCTTGAGGTTGCTTTTGTGTAATATAATATGTTAAGGTACATACATGTCGCTACGCTACCTACGCTAATAGTTTTCTTATAATTATGTCAAACTATAAACAAACATTTAACAAGGTAGGGCAATAGTATTTTAAGGTAGGGTATTGCCCCATAATGATCCCTCCTAGCTACGGCCCTGAGTGTGGCTACATAACTCGTCATGACGTCATCATGCCGCACGTCATTCTCGTTATGCCCCCCACCGGCTGCTCCGTGCTTCTCGCCGCTTTTAATTGAGCGAATACAACAGTGTTAGAAGGGAAAACAAGATAGCGGCAGCACGAGGGTCAGAGCGATGAGCAGCGCGAGGGGCATAGTGTGGTAGAGCTAGAAAAACATCATCATTATCAGCCCAGGCCTCTCTTCCCCCAAAGAGGGGCACAATGACCAGTCCTTTTCTTTGTTTACCCAGGGGAAATCCGTTATGGATCCCACTCAGCCCGGGAGAAGCCGAGTGGGTATGTCCGACTCGCACGGACTAAAACCCCTGGGGTGTTCCACCGCTCGCTTTTAGACAGAGTCCTGGGAACGATCTTTGCACACTACCAGAACTCTCAGCGCAATGACCAGTCTTGCCTCATCCTCATCCAGCGCCGCCCGACCTTTACTAATGAAACTACTTTCTTGAAATTTTGTTTCTCAAGAGAATCAAGACTTGCTATGATTCTTAAAACGTCGTCTCCCGGATAAAAAAATATACAATAGCATTCTTTTGTAATGGGCCCGGGGATCCCAGGGACCGGTAGACGACTGGGTAACGACGGGGTACGGGGGTTATTTTTAGATAATTTTGAATTACAATTAATTCAGTTCATCATCTTTCTAGCATTTTTCCAGTTTTAAGGCCGTGGTTCGCTAAGATGGTAAATTAAAAAAAAAAACTGTTTATTGCGACACTTAAAAAAGACAGATAGGTATAAATTTAAATTACTTACTTAAAAACTTATCGTAAACTTAACAGTACCATTAACCTTAAGTATTAGTAATCGCAATGGGTACCAATCTCAGCCTTTGCCAGACAGTTTCTGTCTATCCAGCGCTGATTTTCAGATTGGTCCCTATATTTGCAGGTCGGTCAATGTTTGTGACCTGTCAATGATGCCGCGGCGCTGAAACATTTATTTGTGTTTATATGTGTGTATGCGATGATAATAGTAATTATGATTTTATATGTGTACTTACGTGCGTTAGTTGTGTAAATATAATTACAGATAGATGAATAAATACATTACAGTCTACTACAATTCTGTCTTGTTTATCAGTGCAACGCAGCGGTGGGTGTGAAGTCTTTCTTCGACATGATGCACTCCGGTCCACATAAGCTGATGCTGTTCGGAGCCGCCTGTACTCATGTCACGGACCCTATCGCGAAGGCTTCCAAGTACTGGCATCTTACTCAGGTATGATTTTTAAAGTGTCTCACGGTTTTTTCTTGAAAGGCATGCCAATATAAGATAGTATAAGTAGCACAATTAATTATATTTAAACTTGGAACCGGTGTATGACTTCGTTCCTCTTGCTGTTGAAACGGCGGGACCCTGGTATTCAGAGGCAAAGCAATTTATACGAGCCTTGGGAAGACGTTTGCAAGATAGGGGTTGCGATCCTAGATCCAGTGCGTACCTGGTTCAACGTATCTCTTTAGCAATCCAGCGCGGGAACGCGGCGAGTATATTTGGGACGTTTGAGCCGGGTACTTATCGGACAAGTCATTATTAATGGAGTATGTAGCATAGGTGACGAAACGTGTTGTGGATGATTCTTTGTAGCATAAATTGACGAAACCTGTGGTGGATACTTTTTGTTTGTTAAAATAAATGTGAAAATGTAAGAACGGGTATGGGTAATTTAAAAAAGAATAAAACTTTGTTCAATTATATTTCCTGAATATAGATTGGATATAATTGATATAAATATTAGAAATGCTCTAAAGTAAACAAGTAATTGGTGTTTTGTCATCTTTTTGTTGGCAACAAACATATACCTAAGGGCAATAATTTTTACGATATTGGTAATAGTGATAACTTACCGGCGAAATGTAAAATTAGTTGAGATGACAAACATAATGATGAACATACATAACGTATAATGATGAAGTACCAGTTTCTGCCCGCGATTTCATCTGCGTAGAACTCGTTCATCGCAATAGAATTCAATTGCTATTTTTTTATATTAGGCACTTACCTAGTCATGGCTCTTCCATACAAAACTTCTACCCCTTAATGGATGATTTGCGGGATAAAAAGTATCCTATGTTCTTTCCGGAGATTCAAACTATCTCCATACTAAATTTCATCTAAATAGGTTCAGTGGTATATGTGTTCAGAGGTAACAGACAGTAGTATGGAAGTATGGATATGGATTGGGACCACTGTTGGCACTGACTGTTGACAGGTTGAGCTTGTAATGATATAAAGCTATAATAACGACTATAAAGTTAATGGGATCCTCTGTTGTCCTCAGCTTTCTTACGCGGACACTCACCCAATGTTCACGAGAGAAGCGTTCCCCAACTTCTTCCGCATCGTCCCCTCCGAGAACGCCTTCAACATGCCCCGCATCCGTCTCCTGCAGCACTTCAACTGGACTCGAGTCGGCACCATCTACCAAAACGAGCCGAGATATGCTCTGGTAAGTATTAATATACCGTTCGACTAAATTCACCTGAGGATTACTAATTCCCTATGTTCACGAGAGAAGCGTTCCCCAACTTCTTCTGCATCATCCCCTCCGAGAACGCCTTCAACATGCCCCGCATCCGTCTCCTGCAGCACTTCAACTGGACTCGAGTCGGCACCATCTACCAAAACGAGCCGAGATATGCTCTGGTAAGTATTACCTTAATGTACCTTTCGACTGAGTTCACCTGACGCGGAGTGAGGATTACTAATTCCCAATGTTCTCGAGAGAAGCGTTCCCCAACTTCTTCCGCATCGTCCCCTCCGAGAACGCCTTCAACATGCCCCGCATCCGTCTCCTGCAGCACTTCAACTGGACTCGAGTCGGCACCATCTACCAAAACGAGCCGAGATATGCTTTGGTAAGTATCAATATACCGTTCGACTAAGTTCACCTGACGCGGAGTGAGGATTACTAATTCCCAATGTTCACGAGAGAGGCTTTCCCCAACTTCTTCCGCATCGTCCCCTCCGAGAACGCCTTCAACATGCCCCGCATCCGTCTCCTGCAGCACTTTAATTGAACTCGAGTCGGCACCATCTACCAAAACGAGCCGAGATATGCTTTGGTAAGTATTACCTTAATGTACCTTTCGACTGAGATCACCTGAGGTGGAGTGAGGATTACTAATTCCCAATGTTCACGAGAGAAGCGTTCCCCAACTTCTTCTGCATGATCCCCTTCGAGAACGCCTTCATCATGCCCCTCATCCGTCTCCTGCAGCACTTTAACTGGACTCGAGTCGGCACCACCTACCAAAACGAGCCGAATGTTCTGGTAAGTATTACCTTAATATATCTTTCAACTAAGTTCGCCTGAGGAGGAGTGAGGATTCCCAACTAACAATGTTCACCAGCGAAGCGTTAGCTAACTTCTTCCGCATCGTCCCCTCCGAGAACGCGTTCAACTTGCGCTACATCCGTCTCTTGCTCTTTTACTAAACTTATGCAGGCCCCATCTAGCTGAAGTAATATACTCGTAAGTCTTCACATTATTCACCAGTCCAGTGGCGTAGCTACCTTGGGTGGCACCCGGTGCGGAAGTTGGTGGTGGTGTCACCCCATCGAAAGTAAAAAGCAATAAATTTTATATGATAAAGAACATGGATCCTGAGCTGGTGCTAGTGGAGGAATCCCCGAAAAAGAATTTTTTGTGCTAGCGGTTTATTTATTTTTTGTTTGTACATTGTTCTTAAAGTTGAGAGACCGGGTGGGTGTCACCCCAAAAAAGGTGACACCCGGTGCGGCCCGCCCCCGCCGCCCCCCTTTTGCTACGCCACTGCACCAGTCATAATAAACTTATTTTATCCAGGCGCACAACCGTCTTATCTCTGACCTGGATGATCACGGCATCGCGATCCTGGAGCAGCAGAGCTTCGCTACAGAAGTGAAGAGCGCGCTCGCCAAGCTGAAGGAGAAGGACATCCGCATCATCCTCGGCAACTTCAATGAGACTTGGGCTATTGAAATATTCTGCGAGGCTTACAAGTAAGCTTCAAAAATTTATTTTTTTGTGAATCATGTTAAAACTATATTTTTTTTACTAAACGGTTATACTTTTAACAGTTTAGTAAAATATAGTTTTCAAGAAGTCTGATGAACTACGCTGAGGAGCTATAGTTAGTTCACTGGCTGTGTAAGTAACTTGTTTTTCCGCATGACATAAGACATCTTCGAAAACCTCGCCAAGTTCATTGACAACCAATATTTTTCAAAAGATGGTCAAATAGGCAAAATATGATCACATGATTTCTGAACGAGCCCTAAATAGGCATCTTCTGGGTGAGCTCGCTCCATCTTCGCCCTCGTCTTTACCCTTGGGCTAGATGCTGGCCAGCGACAAGAGCAATAACCCATTCGCAATAAAAATAAAAAGTCTCAACTCAACGCCTCTTTTAACTTCTTGAATTCTCATCATCATCAGCCTGTGTCAGTCCACTGCTGGACATAGGCCTCTTCCATGGCACGCCACTGAGCTCGGTCTTCAGCTCTTCTCCTCCAATCCCTGCCCACTGCCTTACGAATATCATCGCCCCACCTAGTTACAGGGCGTCCTACACTACGTTTGCCGACACGCGGTCTCCACTCAAGAACCAGTCTGCCCCAACGGCCATTACGAACGGTTATTCGTCAGAGAACAAAGGTTACCGACATAGCTCAGCGAATTAGTAAGCTGAAGTGGCAGTGGGCAGGTCTTGAGTTCTATTATCACATAATTTCCAGATTGCAGATGTACGGTCGCGCATACACCTGGCTCCTGCTCGGCACGTATGCTCCCAGCTGGTGGCGGCGTCGAGCGCCGTGCTCCAAGCGGGAGCTCACCACGTCTCTGGACACTGCCATCCTGACTGACCTGCTGCCGCTGTCTACCACTGGGGAGTTGACTGTTTCTGGCATCGTAAGATCCTGGTCGTTTTAGCCTTAAAGCCGAATTCATACTAATCTGATGCTCTATACTTAAATTTACACTATCGTGAGACATACGACAACTTATGGTACCATAGGATTCATCGTAGTTATGCTTAATAACAACGAGGAGCATGACAGGTAACTCACTCTTCCACCAATACGATGAAGTCTATAGTACCATAACTCAATTCAATTCAATTCAATTCAATCATTTATTTATAAAATTTTACATTTTACACACTCACTTGGATCTGATGCTCTATGACGCTGACACGGGTATGGGCCCGTCACGACAAACCTTACTTCACGAATGTCATCGATATTGTCTCGTTGTGTCACCACAGACTGATATAAACCCGGCTTAGGTTCTCATATGTATGTACGTCATCTAAACTAGCTTTAAGACTACCCTTGGCATGTCACTGTGCATCCACCCGAAAGATTTTCAATGCTGTAGGAAGGTCTCCCAAAGAATCACAGCACTGACAGTATATTAGTTTACGTATATAATACAAACTTCCATGTTTCTAGAGTGCAAAAGAATATCAAGTGGAATACGACAGGAGAAGAGGCGTTGAATATTCCAGATTCCATGGCTACACCTACGATGGTAAAGATTCTATAATTCTTCTATATTAAAAAAAAACTATTTCATTACTTTACATCTCACTGGTCCCAAGTCTTGTAAATCCAACATCCACTTCTCTTGTTTCTTGTGATTTACTCTTCAGCTCAAGTCGTCAATTTGGTTTTATCAATCCGACGACCATTATCGACCATTTGTCTAATCATATTAAGCACTCATATATAAATTGAGACCATATTTCACTTACTCAAAGGCTTGTTCCACCCCAACCGTGTACCGAATTAAGATGCTGTTGAAAGTCACAGCTTGGCCAATAATTCATTGATACTAAAAAGATCTGTGTGATGTTGTATTGCTTTTCCAGCAAAAATTTTACCATGTGACATTTATTTATTTATTTATCGTATGGCAATTATTTCGAACCGTGAGATCTTCGAGAAGACAGTACGGTTGCCAGTTTTTGTTGCACTTTTAACACCACCCAGGGGTCATGGTAGGGTAGCGGTGGGTACTCCCTACGGACGTAGTGCAACTTCGACCCTGTGACATAACCTAACCATACAAATTTATGTAACAGGTATCTGGGCTATGGCTCTGGCTATCCAGACGGTGGCACAGCGGGTAAAGCTGCGGAATAAGGAGAAGACAGTTCTGGACTTCAGGTATCGGGATAAAGAGTGGGAACAGTTGTTCCTGGACGCTCTCAGCAACGTCACATTTGAAGGGGTCACGGTAAGTAATATTTAGCTACCATCGTACAAAAATCACAGTCATTAGATTAAAGAGTGACGTGAAGGTATGGCAAAAGAATAATCTAATTAATTATAGCCTGACCAGAAATATATGACACTTGTCAAGAGGGACGTATTATTCTCATTTATATGTCAACAGACTAAATGACATTTTGACTTTGTTTACCTGTCAGCTCTGATGTCAAATTTGAAATGTTTTGCAGCGAAATAGTTTAATTTCAAGAGCGTTTTTAGGGTTCCGTAGTAAACAAGGAACCCTTATAGTTTCGCCATGTCCGTCCGTCCGTCCCCCGCTTTTCTCAGTAACTATTAGCACCAGAAAGCTGTAATTTGGCATGAGTATACATATCAATGACGCCGACAAAACGGTAGAATAAAATCATAAAAAAAATTTTTTTTTAGGGTACCTCCCCTACATGTAAAATGGTGGTGCAATTTTTTTTTCTTTCAAACCCCATCGTGTGGGGTATAATTCGATAGCTCTTTCAAAAATATTATAAGGTTTCTAAAAGCATTTTTTGATTCAAGAATCGGTTGGCGTGATATTAAGCTTTGAAGTGATAATTTTGCTACAGCATAGTGTCCCCCCCCCCTGCCAGCCAAATACATATTTCTGGGTCCAGTAGCAAATAATAATAGTGGTAGCGTATTTTTCAATTCCAGGGTCCAGTCCGGTTCCACGACAACGAGCGGAAAGCCTCCATCCTGCTGAAGCAGTTCCAGGGAGACGAAGTGGGAGAAGTGAAGGTCGGAGAGTACTGTGCGGAGCGCGACCACCTGGACCTATCTAGTGGACTGAATTTTAAGTGGTTTGGAAAGTGAGTTTACATCAGTTGGTATACGTACAATTGAACTTTGGTGACAGTCGAATTAATAGCACGACGTCATGTATTTGTCATCCCAGTACAACCAATAACCTTAAAATGTCAAATTTGAAATATAAATTTAGAATGAAGGAAAAATAGAAAAATTTAGGCACCGAGCAGGATTCGAACCTGCGACCTCCCGGCACTCGCGGCCAGTCGCTCTAGCCAACCCTCCTCGCTCCTCGAAAAAACCTCCTCGAATCATGCTCGGTGCCTAAATTTTTCTATTTTTCCTTCATTCAAAATTTGGGTATGGGATGGCGCATCGTAACTGACGATTCTCAATATGATTTGAGACGTTAGTGCCGTTAATGAAGCATGAGTCTTCTGGTAGATGTCGCTGTACGCCTCCCTTAAGGCGTTTGTATAAAAATATGAAATATAATTTGACGACCGCTTTTAGCCTAGTTGGTAGTGACCCTGCCTTCGAAGCTGGAGGTCCCGGGTTCGAATCCCGGTCAGGGCATTTATTTGTGTGATGAACACGAATATTTGTTCCTGGGTCTTGTATGTTTTCTATGTATTTAAGTATCTATTTATTTATATAAGTATGTATATCGTCACTTAGTACCCATAGTACAAGCTTTGCCTAGTTTGGGACTAGGTTGATTTGTGTAAGATTGTCCACAAATATATTTAATGTATATATATTATATATATTTAGCCTATATAGTGTCCCACTGCTGGGTAAAGGCCTCCCCTCTTTTTCGCGACTCGTCTCGGTCGTGTACCAGCTTCCGCCAATCCGTACAAAATGTATCAAGGTCGTCCCGCCATCTCCTATTCGGTCTGCCTCTGCTTCGGGAGCCATCTTGTGGGATCCATTCAGTGGTTATTTTGGCCCATCGCTCCGGGTGCATTCGAAGGACATGCCCAGCCCAGTCCCACTTCAGCTTTGCGGTCTTAACACCCACATCTACGATACCAGTTTTGGAACGCAGCTCCGTGTTCCTGATCCGGTCAATGGACTCCAACTATGCTGCGTTCCATTGCTCGCTGGCATACCTATAAAAAAAATATAATGTAAATATAATGTATCCCATAAAAAACATTCCATGTAAAAATAGGTCAAGTCTCGATACTCTTTCATCGTAAAGTTGTGAGATATTATGGAGACCCAAGTCAGGCATTGGTATTAATCTTTATTTGCTTACTAAATAGAATTTTGATACACGCGTGGTCGTGCCGGAGGTTTCCCCTGGATTGTCTCCAGGCTACTCTCCAACCGTGCACTCCTATCGCTTTATTAGGCCCGGCCTATAAAGCCACAGTCAGGTTCAAAAAAAGAAAAAAAAATTAAGACTTGAGAATTACACAACTTTACCTCATTCATAATTTTTTGCATACCTTAAACTATAGGTACTACTTATTATTGTGTTATTGACAAGTCACAAAATTTTATTTTGTAAATAAATAAAGAGTAATAACAAGGCGTGACTTGGCTCTACGTAATATAATATCTCATAATTTTTTTACTGTGAAAGAGTTTCGAGACTTGGCCTATTTTTACATGGAATGTTTTTATGGGATCTCACTTGGTTTTGTAGGTGAATGTGTCAATACAGATTTATGAATGCATCTAGACTAAAAACTTTTCAGATGCAGGAACTACAAAAATATAACTTTGTATCGCATGTATTTGTATGGGCTTACAAACTTACTTATGCAGTTTATATATTCCTGAAACGTGACTTAAATTGCAATATCTTTATGTTTTTTTATGACTTGATAGGCTAAAAACAAATTATATTTAAAATTTGAAGCTTGTGGGTTTGCCAGGAGTACGTTAGAATTATCATGATCGGTCAGTGTGTCAGTGACAAAACTAAGGGAATTTCACGGGCAATAGTTCTTAAACTACCATTTTAAAACGAATATTATTGAGAATATATCTAAGTCATATTATGCCCTACATGTTACTGACAATGCAGGGTTCTAGCTTTCATCATCATCATCATCATCATATCAGCCGAAAGACGTCCACTGCTGGACATAGGCCTCCCCCAAAGAGTGCCACAATGACCGGTCCTGCGCCACCCGCATCCTTTACCAGGTCATCAGTCCAAAAGGTTCTAGCTTTAGCCAGCACAAAATTACAGGATGTTGAAAATGGTATAAATCGCTTCGAGAAAATGATGGTACGGCCGTGCCTCTTTGTTTTGCTCGACTTGTCGGTGCACTGCCGTGCCCACAGATACCTACTACCTAAGCTATGTTAAAAGGATAAATAGGTGGTTAAGGCTGCGTTTCATACATTTGACACCTTGCTGGCTAGCTTGCGAGGTATCAAATGCATGGACCAAACACATCATCGCACAGCTCTGATGGAAACGCAGCCTAAGGCTCATAAAGGATAAATAGGTGGTTAAGTGGGTCGTGGCACGACTTGGCCGACGTCGGCTCATCTGATAATCAAAATGATGATTAGGTGATGTCAGGTGAAAAAGCAATTATATTCTCTCTGGAATTTTGACCTACAAGTCTTTAGGATTTTTTGATGTCATAAAAATCATAATCAAACGTTTATTCTGCAAATAGGCCACAAGGGCACTTTGACTTATTAATTTACAGTTCAAGAAAAAATAATAATTTCGAGATTACAAATATAACAAAATTAATGTCATACAGTGAAAATAAACTTGCAAAGTTATCTATTACGAATAAACAACATCAGTAAAGTTAGAGATGTATAAGGTCTCAGTCTGATTAAACAAAGAGTATAATGAATTCATATAATATCCCAGAGATGTCTCTTATCTCTTATGATTACTTAATTTCAAACGACTCTTGGACATATATGCAATCCTTTGTAATGGTAAATGCTACACAACTAAGCGTAGTCCTTACTAACCTCCATTAAACAATAGCATTCTTTTGTTATTGTCCGTGGGATCCCAGGGACCGGTAGACGACGGACGAACGGACGTTGATAACAATAACGCCTTAGCAACCTGTTGCAAATGTGATTGTTTATTCTTCCAGGAACCCTCCCAAGGATCGCACGCTGCTGCTAATCGAGCACACGCAAGTGAACATCACCATCTACTCGTTCCTTGTGTCCTGCTCCGTCGTGGGCATCATCATCGCAACCGCCTTCCTTGCCATGAATATACATTACAGGAACCAGAGGTAACTATACTCTTAAAGAACGTAGCCTAGCCTGGGTATACAATTTGTAACAGTCTATGTTTTTGGAGAAGAACAGAACACTAGAATAACAAGTAAAATTTGGTTTTCGTTGATAAGAATTACGATTTGAAACGGGATATTTACCATGTATATTTGTATTTTTGAGTTCCCGATATTTCCGCACTGTTGCAAGCGCGATTATCAAGGATTAACTGACGTGCTGCGAGTTTTAGTTGTAGTCTGTCTACCTACACACCATAGCGACCTACCCTCTTCCTGGTTCGCTTTTTTCGTACAGTATCACCGTTGAAATCTTATATTCGTTGATAAGATTTGTTGATCTTTTATACGCCCTGTCTGATGGTAGCAGACACTTCAGCCGACGCTTACATGACAAGTGCATTGTCTATCCTTTATTGATTTAATTATTAGTTGTAACGACAGCTAAAGACAAATGCATGTCTCTCATTCTCAAATCTCACCAAAGCGCATCCTGTCGACCTCCGGTGATCTATTGCATAACGTGCTAATTGCCTTTGACGGCCATTTATTAACCTTCCAGATACATCAAAATGTCTTCACCCCACCTCAATAACCTCATCATCATCGGCTGCATGCTTACCTACCTCAGCGTTATCTTCCTCGGCCTGGACTCCAGCCTCAGCAGCATCGGTACGTTACTTTCCAACCGCCCGTCTGTACTCTCCTATCGCTGTGTCATTAATATTTGTGTCTTCTCTTCTACTTATCGGATAAAAGGTAATCACTGATCATCTATCAAATTTCCACAAATCTATCATGCTTAAAATTATTAGAAGCTAGTGGCCAGCTGAGAGCTTGCTTCTGAGGAGCATAAGTCTATCAAGGGTCTGAAGACGGTAAAGGGAATAGCTAAATTCAGCATCAGCACTCTCGGGCATGCGGCACCCGAAGCTAAATCACCTGATCTCATCACCTTCATTCATTCTTAGGTCTTTCTCAGGAATCCCAGCGTGGAGGTAAAACAGCTTGCTCCCACCCTCAGCTTGAGCTTCAACCCCGGGCGATGTGGATGCCGTTAACCAAATTTTGGGAACTCTAACCCCCGACTATTAGACTAGAATTTTCATTCTGAGAAAGACCTAGGTCGTTTTCTAGGTCAAGGAGCGTCAGCATGTTTCCAAGTTTTGGTTTCATTTTCCTTGCGGCTTGTGTCGGTGGTATGTGAGTCTGTTGTATTTGTAGCTTTATAAATTTAGTGCTTGTTTTACTGTCATGTTTTGCTTTGATGTTATTCAACGTATTTTTTCTCTCTTTTGCATTGGTGAAGTCTTGTATATTCTTGAGCAAATATCCTGAATTTGACATGTATTTTGCTCATGAACAGTTGGGCATGGTGAGATTGTCTTCTTCAGGAACGATAACCAACTTTCAACTAATGTAATGAATGATAATAGACCTTGAATGTAATTTGTGAAGTACTGGTACTTAAATTTAGGGAAGGCTTGTTTCTGACAAAATATAGCCTAGCTGGTACATTATCACTCTTAGAAAAAAAGAGGCTCATGAAATAGTTTTCATAATCTACCTATACTTTGTGACGTCCCGTTCTTCTAAAAGGTCTGAAGTGTCTTGCTTAAGTATTCAATGGTACTATATTTTGTTTTAAACTCCTTGTGACGTCCTTCTTAAAACAAAGTCACTTGCGCTACTGTACATTCTCGACAAGCACTAGAAGTGTTGCTAGAGTCCGACGACAAACTCTGCAAGGAATAATTTGGCAACACTGTGCATTATACGTCATGTTTGTATGAAAATGTGACGTTTGAGTTAGTGTTGCCAAATTATTTCAATGCAGAGTTAGCGTGGGCGGACTCTAGCACCTTATGGGATTTTTTTCAGATTTGTCATTAAAACCCTATTAAAATTGTTGAGTACCTATTAATACCTAATAGTACTGGCCGATAATAATGAGACTGACAAAAAAAAAACAAAATAATCTTTAAACTCAACACAAAATTGCCATGGGTACATGGTAATTTTGTGTCTCAAGCTGCATATGCAGACAGCCATCCATTCTATTGTACAGTCAACATACTAAGCATACTAAGTGTCAAAAATATGTGAGCATGGGTCTTAATGACAAGGACCATCCGAGGGGTGCGTGGTCAAACCCAATAAATCGAGATAATTGTTTTTTGAAATAAGAATTCAACATCCATTACGCAAAGTTCTATTTTCAAGAAACTTTTTAGGCGACTTAGCGAGGTTGACCACGCAACCCTACATAAATAATATCAGTCTCGGACTACGCGGACATATACAGGGTGTCCCACGGCTATGCCACATGGAGGGAAAGTACCTTGAATATTGTAGATGGAACATTTTACTGAAAGAAGACATTATTTTAATTTTAAAAACAATTTAAACTGCATCACAGATATTTAAATAATAATTAAATCGTGAACCGGGAATCGAACCCGTTACACAAGAAAATTAATTATCCTGTAGCTTTATCATACCAATCGAAAGGCTTCATCATATGGATTATTTTTTGCTAAATAACATAGTATCAGAAATAAAAGGAAGACCATGAATTTTAACATTTTTAATACAAAATTAATCAATTGATCACGTGTAAAGGGTTCAAAAAGGGTATTAAATTCAAATAATGTCTTCTTTCAGTAAAATGTTCCATCTACAATATTCAAGGTACTGAGGCGGACTCGTATTCTGCACGGCTTAGCCCATCTCTAGACGTGTCGTGTCACAGCACTAGTTTCCGCGAATCTACGAGCGTCGCGCGCGCCGCACAGCCCACCAGTGTGAGCCAGACAGTCTTAGAGCACGGTCACGTCACTCGTCCATAGATCCGACGCTCTCGCAACCTGCCGCTTAAACACCGCGATCATTGTTTTACATATTGTGTGTTCCCATAATAAATAACTGCGAACTGTACAAGTGGGTTTCAATTATGAGTACCGTACCAAGCAGAAACCCACATTGGTGACCCTGTGAAAGTGAATACAAACATTATACAAGTGAACTTATTCTTCTGTGATGCGTGGACTTGTGCCATTTCCTGAGAAAGACTTAATATTATCACAACGATCAACGAAACTCAAAGTCGCGGTTCGTACGTAAAACATTGTCCGTGTTTCGGAGACCACGTACCATGCACGGTTTAAATTCTGGAGGAAACGACGCCGAGGCTGCAGCCGCCGCAGCCGCCGCCGCCCCCCCTGCCGTTGGCGCAAACATTCAACAAAACCCTGGCTCACCAGGACTTCACCAGGACTCCTTCGCCGGAGATAACCCTGCGGCCGCCAACGCGACCGCCGCCGCCGCCGCTGCGGGTGGTGCCGTTCAACGCTTTCCAGACGCCAACCAGACACCGATGCCGATGCAGCCGACGGGTTACGAGGTAAGTCGTGTAGGCATTCGAGTTCCGCCTTTTTACCCCGATAACCCCGCTGTATGGTTCGGTATCATAGAGGGACAGTTTCATATAAATAACGTTACGAGAGAACTGACAAAGTTTTACCACGCTATATCGCAATTAGACCCGAGAACCGCCGCGGAGGCGGAAGAGATTATCACAAGCCCACCTGCGATTGATCCGTATACAAAACTCAAACACGTTCTTATATCGAGATTCTCGGAATCGTGTGAGGAAAAAATACACCGGCTCTTAGAAAAAGAGGAAATTGGGAGTCGTAAGCCCTCCTCATTTTTACGACATCTTAGAACGTTAGCTAAGGGTGCAGGTTCCGACCAAATGATAAAAACAATATGGATAGGTAGACTACCTACGCACATGCAAGGCAATCTAATTTCTCAGCCTCCTAGTACGTCGTTGGATGATCTCGGAGATTTAGCCGATAGATTGTACGGCATAACGCCAAACAACCATCATCTGGTACAGCAAGTCAACCTTCCTGCACAATGTAATTGTTTTGCAAGTACAATGTCTAACACCTCAAATGCTATAACTGCTGGAAATGTAGCCCCCACAACAAGCTACCCGTATTCAAGTGTAAATCATATAGCTGCGACACACCACCAGAATTCTTCGAGCATTGTCCCGCCAAATCATAACCAACCTTTTGACATGCAAAATATGCAGATGCAAATAAACGAACTTACTAGAATGGTCGCAGCACTCAACCACACCCAACAAAATTCTAACCTGTCGTACCCTCGCAATAGAAGCAGGTCCAGATCCCGCACCCGCTACGCCAGTAACAACATGTGTTGGTACCATACCAATTTCGGTGCCAATGCACGCAGATGCGAACAACCGTGTAAATTTGTGAAGGAAAACCAGCAGTAGGGTTGCTAGAGGCGGTAAGCAATCCTACCAGCATTCCTAAAACATACCCTAACCGCCTTTATATCATGGACCGGACAAGCAAGTCAGACTACCTTATAGATACAGGCTCGGATGTTTGCGTGTACCCGTATAAATTACTTAAACGGCGACGCCCTCCCTCTACATACGAACTCTATGCCGCTAATTTTACACCAATAAAAACATATGGAGAAATTGAAATCAATCTTAATATTGGACTTCGCCGCGATTTCACCTGGTCGTTCATCATTGCTGATGTCAGCAGGCCTATTATCGGTGCTGATCTCCTCACCCATTACGGCCTCCTGGTTGACCTCAAGAATCGACGCCTAATAGACCCAACGACTGGTATGAATACTCCAGCAAGACCTGTTATTATCGACGACTCTCCATCTATCAAGGTTATCGCAAGTCCAACAGTTTACAATCAGCTTTTAGCCAAATTCCCATCCGTGATCAAAACAACAAGTAACATAAACAGCTTCAAACATAACATCCAGCACCACATCAAAACCACTCCAGGTCCTCCCTCCGCCTGCAGAGCGAGGCGTCTTCCTCCTGAGAAGTTAGAAGCTGCTAAAAAGAAGTTCGACGAGCTACTCCAGGAAGGCATCATAAGACCCAGTGACAGTCCCTGGGCTTCTCCACTGCATATGGTGGCTAAGAAATCAGGAGGTTGGCGCCCTTGTGGTGATTATAGGGCACTCAACGCCCGCACTCTACCCGACCGTTACCCTCTTCGCCACATCGAAGACTTCGGTATGTCTCTCCAAGGTTCTACCATCTTCAGCAAAGTAGACTTGGTAAACGCGTTTTACCACCTACCCGTACATGAAGAAGACATCCAGAAGACGGCAGTGATCACACCGTTTGGCCTCTTTGAGTTCCTTAAAATGCCTTTTGGGCTAAGAAATGCTGCCCAAACGTTTCAGCGTTTCATAGATGAGATCACCCGAGACCTACCGTTCACCTTTCCATACCTTGATGACATATTAGTAGCCTCTGCAAATGAATCCCAACACCTGGAACATCTGAAGATACTTTTCCAAAAGCTCGAAGAATACGGGGTCATAATAAACACATCTAAGTGCTTATTTGGCCAAAGTGAGATTGACTTTTTGGGGTACAAGGTTTCAGCATCCGGCATAGAACCTCCATCATCAATGATCGAAGCCATACAACAATATCCAAAGCCGCAAACAGTCAAATCACTCCGCAGATTTTTAGGCGTTCTGAATTTCTACCGGCGTTTCATCAAAAATGCCGCTGAAATGCAAGCGCCACTAAATAACCTATTAAAAGATGGAGTCAAAGGCAACCAACCTGTACAGTGGTCTTCCGAAGCTGACGTCGCATTTGAGTCGTGTAGACAGAGTCTTGCTCACGCTACCAGACTCACACATCCAAAACAAAACGGTGAGCTGTCCCTCTACACGGACGCATCAGACACAGCAATTGGAGCTGCCCTTCATCAGAAAGGAGACAATGGCTTGGAGCCGATTGCATTTTTCTCCAAAAAACTGGCGGTAGCTCAATCCAAGTATAGCGCTTACGATAAAGAACTGCTTGCTGTTTACCAAGCCATCCATCACTTTAGACACTGGTTAGAAGGAAGAGATTTTACTATCTTCACTGACCACCGTCCACTAACATTTGCGTTCCAACAAAAGCCTGAAAAGTGCAGTCCTCGTCAGTTTCGCCACTTAGAATTCATCAGCCAATTTACAACCGATATCAAACACATCAGTGGCAATGATAATATAGTCGCAGACGCCTTGTCAAGAGTCGAGGCCATCAGCCAACCAGTGGGCTTCCAAGAACTCGCCGCTGCCCAAGCTTCCGACACAGAACTGCAACAAATACTTAAAAAAAATCAAACCAGCCTAAAAATTAAAAAGATGGTTTTCCCAAATACGAGTACTCCGATTTTTTGCGACACTTCAACCCCCGTAGCCAAACCATTCATTCCAGCAGCACTCCGAAGACAAGTATTCGATTCACTGCACAACTTAGCGCATCCCGGCGTTAAAGTGACAACAAAATTAGTCACAGAAAGATATACATGGCCTGGTATCAGAAAAAACTGCGCAACTTGGTCACGTTCCTGCCTTCCATGCCAAGCATCAAAGACCAGCCGCCATATCACTGCTGCACCTGGATCTTTTGCGCCACCCAATACCAGATTCGAACACATACATGTCGATTTAGTAGGACCTCTGCCATATTCTCGAGACTACAGATACCTGCTTACAGTGGTGGATAGATTTTCTAGACTTCCAGAAGCATATCCACTACGAAACATCGAAGCTGAAACCGTAGCGCACAAATTGTTTTCCGGATGGATATGCCGCTATGGCATACCACTTCGAATAACCACGGACCAAGGCCGACAATTCCAATCAGAATTGTTTTCATCTCTTTCTCGAATATGTGGTTTCCAACATATACACACCACTCCGTATCACCCAATCGCAAATGGTTTAGTCGAGCGCCTTCACCGGCAGCTCAAAGCAGCCTTGAGGTGCCACAACAATACATCGTGGACAGATGATTTACCAGTCGTGATGATGGGTCTCCGCGCAGCTTATAAAGAAGACATAGACGCCACGCCTGCCGAAATGGTGTTCGGTCAGAACATCAGATTACCCGGAGAATTTCTATCACCTGCACCATCTATAGTTCAACCTCATTCAGCATTCGCATCTTCCCTGAAAACAGCATTCCATCGTTTAACACCAGTTAACACATGTTCTCATGCCAAAACATCAATTTTCGTTCACAAGGAATTGGCTTCAGCTACACACGTATATGTCAGACGGTTCAACAAGACAGGCCTACAGAATCCATATGAAGGACCTTTTAGGATCGCCGACAGACAAGATAAGACTCTTACCGTCATTATCAACGGTTTACCTCGCGTAGTTTCAATCAACAATGTAAAACCCGCTTTCATAGATGTGGACAATACTGCTCCGACTTATACTCCTATCCAACCTGTTCCTGTTACTACGCCGCACAAAAAGCCAGCAGTTACAGCTCAACCACCGCCTGCACTCTTGATGAAACCGAAGCAAAGTTCTGCTACGACTAGAACAGGAAGAACAGTCAGATTTCCTGATAAACTAAATCTTTAAATATGACACCGAACATTATTATTTTTTCTCTTTATCTCTTTTCTCTGGGGAGGGGAGTACTGAGGCGGACTCGTATTCTGCACGGCTTAGCCCATCTCTAGACGTGTCGTGTCACAGCACTAGTTTCCGCGAATCTACGAGCGTCGCGCGCGCCGCACAGCCCACCAGTGTGAGCCAGACAGTCTTAGAGCACGGTCACGTCACTCGTCCATAGATCCGACGCTCTCGCAACCTGCCGCTTAAACACCGCGATCATTGTTTTACATATTGTGTGTTCCCATAATAAATAACTGCGAACTGTACAAGTGGGTTTCAATTATGAGTACCGTACCAAGCAGAAACCCACAGTACTTTCCCTCCATGTGGCATAGCCGTGGGACAGTCTGTACATAAGTACATAATATCTGTCCGTGGAAGAATGGACTGATATTATGCATGGGTTTTACTGTACATATCTGTTTGTTACTCAGTTTTGTTATAAAAAGGACATCACAATCAAACAGTCTTCCCTCTATCCTCCACTGTCCCTGACCCTCCTCTCTGCTCGCAGCGGCGTTCCCTTACATCTGCACGGCCCGAGCCTGGCTGCTGATGGCCGGCTTCAGTCTGGCCTTCGGAGCCATGTTCTCCAAGACCTGGAGGGTGCACTCCATCTTCACTGATGTCAAGCTTAATAAGAAGGTACGTTGTAAGTAGGCTAATGATTAAAATTAGAAATTATCAATGTAAAACCCGGTCAAGGAACGAAAAGGACTTAGGACACTGAAATATTCGTATCTCTGGCATTCGTAGCCTGTGCGAGCGTTTGACATAAGTAGATTCAGATTCATTTATTCACAATATAAGATTACAATATAAATTACATGTCAATTTACAAGAATCTCTATTGTGATCGTCAATAACATTAATAAAACAAAATAAATTAAAAATCAATGAATAAAATAGCAGTTAAATAATACAATGAGTATGATAAAATTCACCTGAAAGGATCGTCATGAATATATTAATATTTTTGGTACTCTAAACACGGATAACAAGGAAGTAGACAACTAGCGATAGGACTATGAACACTTATTTTCTGTACCTATTTAGTTAACCCAAGCAATCATGTTGAAAAAGCGCCTGCAAGCTCGTCTACCTGCTAAGTTGCGTAGCTATCTAATCCACAAAGTAACAGGTTACACACCTGGCCTTGATGTTCAGAAATTAAGTCCACGTTTTGTATGTCTTAGCCATACAGTTTCCGACAAGCAGCAAGCAAATCCGTATTGTACGAAGGGTCGGCCTGAAAACCAGCGTTGTAGTAGGTAAGCCTGCTGCAACACATGCTGAGGTTCGCTCCTTTTTAGCATCATAATTTTAAGTCTTTATTTTTACATGTAAACATATCAATTTGTGCCTATTTAAGTTTTATTGTAAGGCTTGTAATGTTTATTGCATTGTAAACACTTATCAATATGATGTTAAATAAAAATTTTCTATGTCTATGTCTATATATGTTTACATATCTCACATATATATCCGCTATACCAGTAAGGGTGGCTCACTCTTGCAGTGCTAGCACAAGATCGAATACCACGTACCTTAGAGGTCTACAAAGTCACGCTCTGCGCAGGTGATCAAGGACTACCAGCTGTTCATGGTGGTAGGAGTCCTGCTGTGCGCGGACTTCGCCATCATGATAACGTGGCAGGTCTCGGACCCCTTCTACCGCGCCACCAAGCGAATGGAGCCCGTTGTAAGTATGATATTTGAGTTTGAGTATAGTAGTTTAATGAATGGTGAAGGTCGCGGGAATCCGGTGGAAACGAACGGCACAGGACCGGTCTAAATGGCGAGCCTTGGGGGAGGCCTATGTTCAGCAGTCTTTCGGCTGAAATGATGATGATGATGAGTATAAAAAAATACCGTTCCCCCCTTATCTTCGAAGTTTACCAAGGAAAAAATATAAAATTATTAGATAATATTGATATCAATGTATATTTTACAGGAAAAATATAACTGTAGCTTTATCTAGTTTGTCTTTTTTTGTCGTCACAAAACATTTCTATACTAAGTTTGTAATTTAGTCACCTTTGCATGTATTTTTGTTTTATAAGTTCCTACGAGATTATGGTGAAAGTACCTTCTTTCAAATAAAGAAAAAAAAATTTAAATCGGTTTACGTGTTAAAGAATTATCCTTGAAAAACTACCATACATACAAAGTTATTCAGTCGCTCAAATTTGTAACAAAAGTCGCCGATAGATGGCGCTGTACCCATAGGGTCCAATTTTCACACCAGGTTGTTGAGGTTTTGCTGATTTAATAGGGTTGGAACCGGTACACATCTGTATACGGAACCCTCGGTGCGCAAGTCCGACTCGCACTTGACCGATATTTTTTTAAAATGTTCCCATGAAATGAAAATTATGCGAACCAATACATTTATAAAGACACCACTGGTCTTCCTCATCGATTTCGATGCCGACGATCCTAACAAATAATGGATTGCCCTATGCCATGGTGAGATTTGATATGGTTGGCTGGGCCCAACTGGCTCTTGCATTCTCTTGAGTGACGGTAGAGTTTGCCAGACGTGTTATACGTGTACCTTCATGTAGGAAGGTTTTAGGCCTCTATTTTCTTAATGATAAGTAAGTAGAGTACATTATGCTGTGGATGAAGCTCATGGTCATATGCAATGTCAAAATTGTTAACAGACGGAGAGTCCATACCTACTAAAATGCTTCCTCTCCTATATATGAGCTTTGCTCAAGTTTTAATAGAATGCGTTGTAAGGGTGAACTGTTAGCCTTTCTAAATTACAAGACTGACACCTCTTGTTCTTATTCTTATTTGTTTTTCTTTGTTCGCTCGCTGTTCTCACTATCAAGCAACAATCTACATGTGGATTGGCGCTTAAGGCTTTAAAACCCATCGACTATCAGTCCCTGGGATCCCCGGGATCATAACAAAAGAATACTATTGTTTATTTTTTCGCCGGGAGACGACGGTTTAAAATGCTGCGTTACCAACTCAAAGGACTTAGATGGAATGCCCCTGTGTATTTTAGCACTGATTTAGCCCCAAATTGAATATTTATTTATTTATTAAATAGGCACACAAAACAAGTATCAATCATTAATACAACCATACAGCAATATTTTTTATAAAAACTAGACTGATGCTCTCAGCAAGATTGAATACATTAGTTGAGTTGAGGGACATTATAGTCGTGTAGTTAAGTTATACAGTATATATAATCCAGACTTAATTTTCATTTAAAGTGTAGGTAATAAAGGAAGTGTTAGTAGGTACATTTACTTAAGGTATAATAAGGTAAAATTGAAAGTGATTATGTAAAGATTTTGGTTATTTGTCTCTTAAATACAGGAAAACTACTTTTAAATATGTCCAGTGAAGAATGCTGCGCTACAGTGTCATTGTATAGTCTACACATTCTGGTTATGGGGTTGTAATATGAGGTATTGTTAATATATGTTTGGAGTACAAATAATATATATTCGAGGTGGGATTTCGGGCTCTGAACTTGGCTCTGAAAGTGAGTAGTGCTAGAAGAGAGGGGCAGTCTAGATGAGAGTGCACAATCTTGTATACTCGTAAGATGAGTAATTCGGTGCGTCTTCGACGCGAGACTGACGATGATAGATGGAACCGCTCAAGCTTTTTGACATAAGATCTGTATTCACGACCAAGATTGAGTCTGTATCTGAGAATATTAAGAAACTTTTTTGCACCCGTTCAATTCTATTATTATGAACTTCGTAGAATGGCAGCAATGTGATTACTAGTTGATGTATTTTCCCAGCCTCATCCAGCAAGTGAAGATATCGAGATAGTCCAGGAGAACGAGTATTGCCAGTCGGAACAGATGTCCATCTTCATAGGAGTCATCTACGCGTACAAGGGACTTCTGTTGGTAAGACTTGACTTTCATACTACAAGCGTTTTTCCTGATTGTGGCCTAAGGAGCCCAAAATCCAATTTACCACATAATCCCAAGATTTCGCATACTAGTTTTAAGAAAGCAACTTCCATCTGACCTTCCGACCCTAGGACTAACTTGGTAAGTCTTGACTTTAAATTGTAATCCTACATAATGATCTGCTGTGGTTACAACCCTGTTGGCCACTTGAGAACTCGCGAAAAACCCTTTCAACAGCCAAATCGGTTACACCTAACATTTTAAAGATTACTGCAATGGAAGATTAATAAATTATGTTTACTTTTTAAAGACTAGTGAAGGCGAAAAAGTCGTTCTTGGGAAATTGTATAAAATTCTACAATAAAATTCCAAGACACATTACTGAACTTACGGATTCTAAATTTAAATCTGTCGTCAAACAAACACTTATTTAAACAAACGCATATTATAAGATAAACGATTATATCATGGATAGGGATGTTTGGCAGTGATAGCGTCCCGCACAAGTAATCTAACACAGAAATATTTTGTTCATAATATTAAAAAATATGTATGTATGTTTATACTGTAGGTAGCATTTGAATTTTGTACTATTTTTACTGTTATTATATATATATATTGTTTTGAAAAAATGACACCTCGCCGATTGTCTTACGCCGGTTCTTCTCGAGGCAGAGGTTTATTTTATGAACCGGTGGTAGTTTTTTGACATTCATAAGTGCATGTAACATGCCTAAATTGAAGAATAAATGATTTCATTTCATTTACCTGCAGATATTCGGCGCGTTCCTGGCGTGGGAGACCCGCCACGTGTCCATCCCAGCGCTGAACGACTCCAAACACATCGGCCTGTCCGTCTACAACGTGCTGATCGTGTGCATCACGGGAGCTCCCCTCGCTTTGGTCAGTAATCTGAAATTTGAGTAAGGGGGCGTCCATAAATTACAATACAATACAATACAATACAAATACTCTTTATTGCACACCTCAATCAAAGGATACAGTACAGTACAAAAAACACAATGAGAAGAGGCAAACAACAGGCGGTTTTATCGCTAAAGAGCGATTTCTTCCAGACAACCTTAAATTACGTGAGGTGTTTTTTAACTTTTCTGTCCCTCCCTCTCCCCCTGGTGAGATGTCGTGAGATTTTATTCAACCCCCTCCCCCATCCCCCAATCTCACGTGAGATTTTTAAAATGTGGGTTTCTTACGTAAACGCGTTGGATTGTTATTGTAAAAAGAAGAAAAAAAAATACTTTGTGCTTTTGTTTACGACTAGTTAAGACTAGTAATCAATATTGCTGAGAGTTAACGTCGAAGTATGAATGAAATAATTCTTTTTCGAAAGAATTAGTGAATAATCTTAATCGTATTACGATTACGCTTAAGAATAAATCTTATAAGCGTGTAGAATCTGGATTAAATGGACCAAAATAGTATTTTTTTTTGTTTCAATCAGAAAAAAAATTGCGTGCTATTTGCCGAAAACCCCCCTCTCTCCAACGTAAGATTCGATGAGATTTGACTCGACCCCCTCCCCCCCTTAAACATCTCACGTAATTTATGGACGCCCCCTAACATAATGTTTCAATGCTTCTGCAGCGCGTCTACGATGTTGGCTGAAGCTCGCTCGGATGGCTCTCACGCCATCCGGCGAAAGAAAGTAGCGTCACTATTAAGCAGACTACGATGTTTGCTGAAGCTAGAAAGTAGCGTCACTATTAAGCAGACTACGATGTTTGCTGAAGCTAGAAAGTAGCGTCACTATTAAGCAGACTACGATGTTTGCTGAAGCTAGAAAGTAGCGTCACTATTAAGCAGACTACGATGTTTGCTGAAGCTAGAAAGTAGCGTCACTATTAAGCAGACTACGGGGCAGCAACAATGGCGTTCTCAGAATGATTACCGGGTGTTTCGAGTGCCCGATACTATTTGATTTGATCAGGATTGTGAAATCGAACTTAGAATTTATTTTTTAAATGTAATGAATCAAAATTAATTAAATAATTATTTACTAACTTTAACTATAAGCCACATGTACCTGGGTCAATCAACTTTTTCTTGTTGTTTTTCTGTCCCGTAAGCGAGGAGACAACAGTAACCGAGTTTCTTAGAAAAATGTTTATAATATGGACTTCAAGCATGCTCAAGGGATGACCCATGTCCAAATGGATTGTAGCTCATCGCTAAAACTTACGTTTAATAGATTTAAACCCTATAAAATCATAGTTTTTAAGAGTGACTCAGGAGACGTTACCATGGTAACGGGCAACAAAGAATAGTTGATCCACCCACCTACTAACAAAATTGGATCACTGTTATCTGTAAATAAATACAATTTGAATTCTGAATTTGAATTCTGAAGAACAAAAATCCGATGTTTGTTGCACTTGGGATTGGTTTTCCCTAAGACAATTTTCCAGGGCACATTATGCGTTATTTATTAATCTCTGTAAACATCTAACAGCCAATTCAGATTTGTTGAAAAAATGAATCGACAATAAAAATTATAAAGTGGTACCGCGATCTAGATCCATATCGAACCAGGTCACAAAATTTCACGAGAATTGGTTCAGTAAATACCTTTCCAGCTCAAAGGGAACAGCCGGACATACGAAATTTCCTAATCTGAAACGGAGACGCTTCGCTCGTTCGGTCCATTATTAGTAATTTCATTTTTTTTTCATTTCAGGTGCTGGCGGACCACAAAGACGCCCTTTTCGTCCTTATCGCTATATTCATTATTTTCTGCACAACGACTACTCTATGCCTTGTTTTTGTTCCTAAGGTAAGAAATATTATTTTCACACCTGCTATTCAGAAAAAAGTTATTGTTGCCTTCGAATGAGGGATCAAAGTTGTACTTTTCTTCCCTCATTTGAGGGCAACAATGACTCTTTTCCTCATAGAAGGTGTGAAAAGCAGTACGTGACACTGTAGCAAAATTATTTCCGTCTTGGGCGTAAACACTTGAATCTCTCGCTACGCTCAGGATTCTATTGTAGAATCTTTCGCTTCACTCAGAATTCAAAATACCGCCCTCGCCGTAAATATATCATTTTTCTCCCCTGAGACACAATCTACTATTCCTCTGAGTCTCATTGTAACGACTATATAGTTAAAATATTCAAGATAAAAATATGGAATCACAATTCACTGACTTCGTTATTTCACTTGAAATATTTGGTTCAAGGCGTGGAAACTCCACCAAGGAATACGATGTGAGCAAGCGCCATCCATCCAAGTCTGTTAGCGGCGATCATCCCTTTACGTCTGTCAATTGTCATGATTTTATTATTATGATTGAGGAAAATTAACTTTTACATGGCAAACGTTAGTCGTATATTATATGGCAACACTATTACAAAACCGGTAGTAACGTGGAAGGGATATAAACGCATTGTGGAGGGTGAACTCCCGACCAGCGCACTTGGTTGCGAGATCAGCTACTAGACGGACCACTCTTACCCCTGAGCAGCGTGACCACTTTTAGTAGTTTCCTACTTTTTTGGTAGTTTTGAGGGAATTTTTTCAAGCTTTTAGTAGGAGAAAATAAGTCAGTAGTTTATAGCAATCCACAATTGGCTACTTGACAATTTTTGAAAATCTGTTTCAATATGTTATAAATGTTGTAAATTAAACGTTTCAGCGTATAAGATTTGCAAGATAGGGATATGATGACGGTGGTTGTCTCGCTCTATGTCGAGGTTTGTGGATGCGCCTTCACGAAGCTGTCACTATGCATGATTGAGTGTTTAACTGACATTCTCTCCCTCTCGCACTCACTAACTTTCTACCAAAGGACGAATGCTTGTTCCGAACTACGATATACAAGATTTATACACAAATAATTGCGATTTAAACACAATCAACCTTGATTTAGTTAGTCTAGTAGTTTCTAGTAGATTATGAAATTTATTTGGTATTTTTTAGTAGTTTTCTGACGACTCTTTTAGTAGGAACGCCGATTATAAAGTGGTCACGCTGCCCCTGAGGCTGCACCCTAGAAGCAATCTGAATACAATCAACCCCTTTTTCTTCCCCAGCTACTAGAACTCCGACGCAACGGTCAGCCCGGGAGCGCGCAGTCCCGGATCCGGGCGACGCTCCGGCCGGCCTCCACGCACGAGTGCCGCTCCCCGGGGCCGGAGCTCGAGCGGAAGCTCAAGGAGCTTCGCCAGTACAACAACCGGTACCGGAGGACGCTACAGGCCAAGGAAAATGAGCTACAGGTGAGTAGATTTCCAAGGACATTCATCATCTTTCTCCAAGCGTTTTCTCGTTTTTGAATGATCTCCCCCCACCTATCCAAGGGGCGTCTAGCAAGTATAGTATACCTTTAAGCGCAAGCTTAAGGGCTATCTGTTGACGCTCCAAAAATCCTATTCCTAAACCAACCAGCACTTATCCCAACTGTGTCGCCTTTTCTACATGTCTTTTTAATTAATTTTAATTGTTTTAAAGCTGTTCCTTGTTTTTATTTTTTTTCATTTTGGGCTGTATCCCCCCAACTGTTGAGTAAATTCCTTTCAGTTTGCCCTGTTTTGCGGTAGTCTCATTCATACATATAACACCTATGATTTTATTCATTATATGTATACCTTTCCTATATGTATAGTATGTTGTATTGCGTTCCGTGGATCACGTACGGTGCTGTCTGAAAACCAGCGCTGCAGGTGTCTAACACCTCGGCATAATGCTGAGACAGCAACCGATTATTAACTGTATGTTCATGTACTGAGTATATTATATTTGTAACGGTGTGTCTTTTGGTGCAGTGAATAAATGCTTTCTTTCTTTCTTTTTTGCCCTAAGGAGAACGGGGTACGCTATTAACACCCAATCCTGAGATTTTGTGCAGGAACTAGTTCGTCGTGGGAGTAATAACCATAAATTTATAAGCTAGAGCAGTCACAAGCTCTCACACACATCGCATCCTCAGGATCCCGGTCTGTTGCTGATAGTAACCAACATGCTAAATTAATTCTTGTATTAAGCAGTACCGCTGCTATCGTAAACTACAAATTTAGAATAAAGGAAAAATTTTAAAAAAATTTTTTTTAGGCACTAGTACGCCTCCCTTAAGGCGTTTGTATAAGGGTCATTGTCAGATTTAGGTTCGCGTCTTTTCGGTGGACATATCAAAAGTTAAGGGCTACAAAGCTTAATTTTTGATTGGTCTAGTAACCTGCATAAACAGTGTCTCCGTTGCTATAAATCCATGTTCTAAAAACATAACTTACATACACAGAAACCGTTAACTATTGACCACCGAAGGGACGATTTTTGTTTTGGCAACTGACAATGACCCATAAATGAAGGAACGGTTGATGAATTTGGGGCTAGGTGCCGATTGCACCTATAGCTCAGTTGGCTAGAGCGACTGGCCGCGAGTGCCGGGAGGTCGCAGGTCGAATCCTGTTCGGTGCCTAAATTTTTAAATTTTTCCTTTATTCTAAATTTGTAAACAACATGCTGTTTCAAAATCTTTCACTGGACAATTTTTTTGGCATATGTTGTTTTTGATTGATGTTAGGAAAAAATCTCTAAACGATTATACTGCAACAAGATATTTTAAATCTCTATACTACTACTGCAACAAGACATTTTTTTCAGATGTTGCTCAGCAAACTGGGTAGTGACGCTGGCTCTGAATCGTCCACAACCAAGGACTCAAGGTCACCAGCAACGCAGAGAACTAAACTTCCACTACCCAGAGAGAACATCAGCCATCCAGGTAGAAAGTTTCTATTATTTCTAGTGTCCGACCGAAATTTCGGTTTCGGTTTCGGCCAGTTTCGGCCCGAGTTTCGGTTTCGGCCAAAAACGGCCGAACCCTTAGGCCGCGCCGAAACTTACAAAATCGCAAACTTTGTGTTACAAATAATGTATTTTTTTCACTTTATTTATAGGGTAGTTAAATTTTCAAACAGAACCTCTGTAACTGTGCTGAAATTTCATTGTGATAAATCTTTGAAAGTAGAAACCTGTAATTATAGGTCGGCGAGATATTAATTTTGGAAAAAAACTTACTAACATTTTTTCGACTTTTTAAGGACTTTTTTTTTATAAAAGGTTCGGTTTCGGTTTCGGCCGAAACTACAATGAAACCGAACCTTCGGTTTCGGTTTCGGCAAAATAACATGTTTCGGTCGGTCACTAATTATTTCCTAGCATACCTTTAGAAAAGGTGAAAGAGCCGTCTTAAATCAGTTTAGATAATACTAGCAGCGCCCTGCGGTGTTACCCGCGGATAAAAGGTAGCCTATGTCCTATTCTAATGTCTAAGCTACAATACAGGAAAGTAGTAGTAGTAGTAGTAGTAAAACTCTTTATTGTACACAATAACAAAAATTACAAATACAAAAAGAAATGGTATGTACAAAGGCGAACTTATCCCTTTAAGGGATCTCTTCCAGTTAACCTAAAAAAATTAAATTAAATACTGGAAAGTTTCATAGAGATCCGTTCAGTAGTTTTTGAGATTAAGCGGAACGTACATCCATCCGCACACTTTCACCGACCGGTTTAGCCTAGTGGGTAGTGCACCTGCCTGTGAAGCTGACGGTCCTGGGTTCGAATCCCGGTCAGGGCAAATATTTGTGTGATGAGCATGAATATTTGTTTCTGAGTCTTGGATGTTTTCTATGTATTTAAGTATTTATGTCTATTAAATATATCGTCGTCTAGTACCCATAACACAAGCCTTCTTGAGCTTACCGTGGGGCTAGTTCGATTTGTGTAAGATTGTCCTCTAATATTTATTTATTTTTATTTATTTCACGTTTATAATATTAATTAGGATTTATTGAATTGACACAACAATTGATAACTTGCTGACACGACAGCTCTGCCGCGAATATGACCGATGCCATCTATTTCGAAACGTCGAAACGTCGGTAACATAACGGTTACGAGTACATACATACATATATCGCGTTAGACCCGTTCGTTTGAACAAATCTTGTGTTATGTTGAAACAGCAGGTTTTGCAACTTACCTGTACTTATTCTTCTTATTTATTTAAACTTTATTGCACAATTCAAGAAGTATGTACAAATGGCGGCCATAAGGCATTCTCTACCAGTCAACCATTGGGCTAAACAGAAACATCTGGTGCAGGCATTTAGTTTAGTTTATTTATTTCCATATACAATTACATTATAAAACATGTTCGCTTATCTTGCTAATCGTATATAGATCGTTATAACAATGAAATAATTAATAATTATAATATGAGGGTAGGTATATACTTAAATATATACTTACATTAAACAATAATCGGGGAATAATACAATTAAAAATTTCATATAAAGTATAAATAGGTAAACAATACAATTGAAAATGTCATATAAAGGTTAAAATGAAACACTAAGCTGAAATAATAGTAGATTGTATGACAAGGGTCTAAAATGAGCCATATTACCACGAGATAGTTATTTTCCCGAACGAAGTGAGGGAAAATAGTTCGAGGGGTAATATGGCTTTTAGACCAGAGTTATACACTCTACTTTTCACTTCGATTGCGAGAAAATAAATAGACAAAGGTTAACCCACCCAAAATTAACAATAAATTCCACGGCGGAGATATATACTTTTGCAGCATGATTTTTTTTTCTATACTCCTTTGACACAAAACATAGACACTGCGGTTCGCGCGCAACATTTGAAAAAAGTTAACTGACCTTCTATTGAGCGCTTCAAAGTGTTGCTCGAACGATTTAACCACTTTTTTAATTATTGTGAAATAGGGACTACTACAAACTTAATCTTTACTCTTTAGAAAAAATAATTATGTTTCCAGATTGGTCGATTTTAGTAAAGCTGTATTCTGGTTGGTCAATATCCAATACCAAATATTTTTTTAAAAGTTAAGTTAGTGTTCTGTGATTGGTGGATTTAATAGGTGAACGAAACCAATCAAAATAATTGGTCAAATTCAAATGTTTTGAAAATCATAAATATGTATTCATATTTTCCCTAGGGGTTAAATGTACTACTTTAGCCCCGCTTGACAAGTCTAATATGACACACTTTTCGAGCATGAGAAGTGAAAAAAAATATTTAACATTTGTACCAATGTAAGGGTACCAAATACCAATGATAACAAAGTCAATTTAATAGTTCAGAAGTTAACGGTATTGACGCTGTTGGATTTTAGTAACGCGTTTAATACTGTTGATTTCGATATTCTACTTGAGATAATTCGTTCTCTTAATGTATCTCCTGCAGTGATGGACTGGTTTCGTAGTTATTTAACCGGTCGTCGACAACGTATTAAGGTGAACGATATCCATTCTACTTGGTGCAACACGCTGGCCGGCGTTCCGCAAGGCGGCGTGTTGTCTCCCTTGTTATTTTCTATTTTTATAAATTCAATCACAAATAATCTCTCTTCTCACTATCACCTCTATGCCGATGATCTTCAGATTTATTCGCAGGGCGTACTTAATGATCTGCCATCTGTTATCAACACTGTAAATAATGACCTGGTGCGTATCCTAAATTGGAGTCATAGTTTTGGTCTTAAAGTTAACCCCTCTAAAACCCAGGCTATCATAATTGGGAGCTCAAAATTTGTCTCAAGAATCGATTTTAATCGTGTTCCACCGATTTACTTCGATAACGTGTTAATCCCTTTTTCTACACAAGTAAAAAATTTAGGCATTTTTATGGATAGGACTTTATCTTGGGCACCTCAAGTGAACGAGGTCAGCAGGAAGATGTTTTCGGCAGTAGCTTCCCTGAGAAGGCTACGTAATTTCCTGCCCATTGCCACTAAAATTGCGCTTACTCAAACACTACTCCTCCCCATCTTGGATTATGCTGATGTTTCCTATATTGACCTCAATGAGGAGCAACTTAATAAGCTTGAGCGCCTTCAAAATGTTTGTATTCGGTTCATATTTGGTTTACGCAAATATGACCATGTATCCTTCTTCCGCTCCCAGCTCAAGTGGCTCCCTATCCGTTTTCGCCGAGATTCTCACACCCTATCTCTTTTGTATTGTACTCTCTTCAACCCTGCAACTCCACGCTATCTCAAAGAGCGTTTTACTTATCTTCGTTCCGTTAGGTCCTCCCGACTTCTCACTGTTCCATCTTCCTCATCAAAATTTTATAATTCTTCTTTCACTTTTCGAGCCATTCGGCTTTGGAATTCTTTATCTCCTGATTTGAGGCGTGCTGAATCTCTTGCTGTCTTCAAAAAACAGCTTAAAGATCACTATTTGTCTCTCTCATGACACACTTAAGGACTTAACTCCTTTAGACTATGTGGCTGACTATATATTTGTATATGTTTATGTACGTATATTTTTATACTATATTTATGTATGTTTATTTATCCTTAATTAAATGTTATTGTTGTAATTATTAGTAGGCTTCATATGTATTAACTCTGCACCACCTGCTATGAATCGTTCTGTTTAGATTTCCGCTACCCTAAGGTTGTCTGGAAGAAATCGCTCTTTAGCGATAAGACCGCCTGTTGTTTGCCTCTTCTCATTGTGTTTTTTGTACTGTACTGTATCCTTTGATTGAGGTGTGCAATAAAGAGTATTTGTATTGTATTGTATTGTATTAATAGATAATGTCAGAAGTTAATATAGCACTATAATACAATTTGTAAGTGATACCAGAGAAATATCGATTAATGTCAGATCTTAAACACTAGAAACAATGTCTCATAACTAACAAGTAAATAGTGAAATTTATAATTAAAATAAAATGTCAATTCAATAGAAATAAAATAAAAATAAAGTAAAAAATCAAGTGCTATTTAAGAATGTTAATATAACTCATTTACAGAGTAAAATGACTTATCCAATATAATTAAAATAAAATGTCAATTCAATAGAAATAAAATAAAAATAAAGTAAAAAATCAAGTGCTATTTAAGAATGTTAATATAACTCATTTACAGAGTAAAATGACTTATCCAATAGAAGGTTCTTCAGTTTGCGCCTAAACGTTGCCTCACTAGCTTCATTTTTTAACTTTGCTAGAAAGCTTAATATCAACTTATTAAAGATTACATAATACATACAGTACACTACACACATATATACGATATGTCTTCTTGGTCTCTTTCAGAAACTAGTGACATAACATCTGTATGCAGCCTCAGTGCATCAGCAGGAGCAGAGGCTGAATATATCAACCTACAGAACCAAGTTAATGAAAAGTGAGTTATTCAGTCATTTTCTATCAATCAATCAATCAATCATTTATTTCTAAGAATATGGTGCAATATTATAGGTTAGTAAATGGGTTAGTTCAGCATATTCTGCCAACATCGGCGTAGAAATATCGGAGAGAATGGTACCTTTAGTTAGTAATTAGTAATGGGTTATTATTAATTAAAATGTATGTGTACATGTCAAATGAAAATAATATCAGTATAATCACAATTAATTCAATATCTAAGTTCTAGGTATATAACTAAACAATCTTATATTGCTCTAGAAAACATCTAACACTATAAAAACATTTATCTAACAACTAGCCGTTTAACTTAGATTTAAACAAATTACCATCCAACATCCTTAATTCCTCGGGTAGACGGATGTGAATGGCAATACACATATTAAATGCATTCCGCTTGTAAATATATTTGTGACATTGCGGTTTCAGTAGGTTATTCCCTTTAAGTCTATGATAAACTACAAAACCATAATTTCCTTAAGAGGGTCAATCAAATCAAGAACTCTTCGGTGCAAAGGAAAAAAACTTTGGGTTCAGAAACACAATCCCAGCCGCTTTTTTCTGTCGCCACTTGGCTAGCTGCTACTATTTAAAATCTGGGATCTTGGACTTTAACAAATATCTGGCAGATATATCTTTCTGAAGCTGTTACGTGTCAGATATATATGCGCTCGTTGTTGAGGCAAACATTAAGCTGGTGAATAGTTTACTAAACTTGATTGCACCTTGACAGATGTCAGTGTGAGTAAGAACGTTATCCTAGAGGTCTAGGACCTAGACTACGGGTGACACGTACAAGATAGATGATTCAACCAATCCATCAAATTTTAAAATAAGTTTAAAACACGAATCGTCTTTCTCACTTTGCAGAACAACAAAAGCCTCAGCACCACCCCCAGAACCAGTCAAGGAAGTCCCCAAAGAGCCAAAGAAGGAGCAGACCAAGAACGTCTCCTTCAAGAACCACCTGGACTACACCAGCCCGCCTTCGTCCAAGGCTGTTCCGGAGAAGGATCAACTAGCCAAGCTGCCTTACGGGTGGACGGCTGAGGTGAGAATGGTGAGGAAAATTATGGGAACTGAGATTTTCATATACCAAGTTGGCACCGGTTTTCTAATTACGGATACCTTTTAAAGCCATGCTTGTATCATGCTCGTATCATGTTTTGTATCTTCTATATATAGCATGGACATCTTCAGAAGTGATACGTTTCTTTAGATATATTGTCCTCTGTATGAAGGTTGAAGCGTTTCTATCAACAGTGTATTGTCTATGATAATATCAATTTCTACAAAATTATCATCAATTTATCGGAGTCGTAACCCTGGGCCCGTACCTGCCTGATTATTTAATCTTTCTCCAACCTACAGCATGAGCATGCCCCACAGGAACCCCCCGAGCCTACCCCTAAGTCCTCGCTCAAGCAGGAGCCAGTGCGCGCTGAAGCCAAGACCGTACCAGCGCTCAAACCGAGCGACACTCCTACCGCCAAGTCCGTGCCCGCTAAGGTGCAGGAGCCTATGTACACGAAAGCCGCTACACCGAAAGTTATCAAGGTACTGTCTAAAATCAAGCAAAAAAAAAAACGAAGAATTACTGCCATCCGGAAGACATCTCGATGTGCGTCTCAGCTAAACCCATATCATCAAAATCATCATCATCATCATCATCATCATCATTTCAGCCGAAAGACGTCCACTGCTGAACATAGGCCTCCCCCAAGGCTCGCCATTTAGACCGGTCCTGTGCCGTTCGTTTCTACCGGATTCCCGCGACCTTCACCAGGTCATCACTCCACCTCGTCGGAGGCCTACCGAGAGCTCGTCTTCCGGTGCGTGGACGCCACTCAAGCAGTTTCTGGCCCCATCGACCGTCAGTCCTGCGAGCAATGTGCCCTGCCCACTGCCACTTAAGTCTCGCAATTTTGAAGGCTATGTCGGTGACCCCAGCTCTGCTACGGATAGCTTCATTCCTAATTCTATCACGCAGAGAAACCCCGAGCATAGCTCTTTCCATTGCTCTTTGGGTGACCTTGAGCTTTCTTATGAGGCCCATCGTTAGCGCCCATCATCAAAATGAGTAGATGATTTTTTGTTCTTTGATCGGTCGTTAGACAAATTTATATATGACCGATCCTTTTTGATTCTCCTCGTATCCCCAGACACCGGAGTTACAGAAGAAGCAAGCCAAGCCCCCAGAAACGACTCCGTCCCGGGACCAGAAGCCGAGGGGGCACCGCCGCATGTCCAGCGTCAGTGGGGCTCTGCTCACGGACTTAATGCACGTGTCTGTGGACCAGGATGATTTGGAACCTCCGCCTGGTATGGAGAGGAAGGTTATAGGTAAGCGGAATGAACACACTATTCTGGTACCTACTCATATTTAACAATAGTGTATTTTGTTTCGTTGGTATTGATCTTGGTATCGATTGGTGTTAGTTGGTAAGTGTTTTGCGTTACTCTAGCTGCTAATTCAGATAGATTAGTTAACTGCGTAACTTGATAGTTAACATCGTAAATTATGAAAAAGCACAGACTGAAGCTGGTCTTAATGTCATGAAAATTTTGAAACATTTGTCAATCAAGACAAGAACCTTGAAAAAACCCAAAGATTTTTTTTACTTGTTGCATTATCTCCTTTATAGCAATGAAGGGTACAACTTATCGGACCAATTTATATAACTTCAGGGCAAGAAAGAGACCCACCCGTGCCAACTAAACCTAAACAAGAGGTTGAAGACATACTAGACATAGACACCGACTACTCCACAGCGGAACGACGGAAAGCTTGTAAGTAAATCATTTCATTTCATTTATTGAACATTTATGTCAAGTGCATTACAGGAGATGTTACAGGTAGCTGGTAGGTACATGACACCCAGATAGGGCACATAATGTTTACTAGTGTTAAGAGAACACAATGCATACGAAAAATATTTAAATTCTAATCGCAATGTCAAGTTCTGTTATTAATAAATCAGTAGAGAGTAATAGTACATTACTTACCAAGGGCGGTAAAACAAAGAATGTCTCAGATCGCAGGTATTTGAGCGAGCCGAAGGCAAACGCGATAATTATGCGATCTGAGGCTTTCTTAATTACCGCCCGAGGCAAGTACAAAATTTTATGTCACCCCCTGGCCAGGAAGAGGGATTTTCCGCACGCGGAGCGTGCGGTAATTGCCACTTTATGGCCAGGTGTGACAAAAAACATTGCGGGAGATATCACTAAAGACAATGATGATATAGCTGTTGACGGAACTTCGTAATAAGTGTGTTATCTTCGCAGGTCAAAGAAGAGACTCCGAGAGGAGAAAGAAGGAGTTCATAGTGGTACAGAGCGACTTGTGGGACACAAACACATTTCAGTACACGTGCCAGAAGTCACCACCAGGGAAGACTGAAACAGGTCAGAATCAACAATTTGATACAGAAAACAAAAACAGAGCAAAATAATTCTATGCGTGAAAAATGATAGAACTGACTTGAACATTATATTACATATTTCCATTTTCTTCGGCAAAATGTAGCATTCAGCAAAACGCGGTACCTTTAGTAATTAGTTTTATTGCGCCTTAATTGCTGCTGTAACCAACGAATCGGAACTAACATGATCAGCTGTAAAATATATATTAAACATAGACACAGAGTAAGTTTTCGTTACCAAGTTAATACTTAGTTTAATTTACAGTTATTACATCTAAATAACAATTTAGTCATATAACCCGCCCCTCATCGTCTCGGTGCAAAAGTGCCCATAACGCTAGCAGCATTTCCGCGCTGAATAGCGATAGAAAGTCTTTGCACCAGCGTAAGTTAAATAACTACCATCCAATTTAGTTTGCTCTAGAGTCCTAACAAGCTGTTATTCTTTCCAGGTCATCACCACTCTCCTATGCAGAGGAGTGTATCAGAAAAGAGTAGACAGCAGTCTTCACCCCATCATCACAGGTGAGAATCTCAGCGCTCAATTTGAGAGTAGGTATACAATACATACAACGTGAGACTAGCCATGAAGAAAAATATTCTTTTCACAAAACTGCTATTCAGATGAGGTATTTTAGGGTTCCGTAGCCAAAATGGCAAAAACGGAACCCTTATAGATTCGTCATGTCTGTCCGTATGTTACAGCCGATTTATTCGGAGACTATAAGCACTACAATTATGGAATTTGGTAGGAAGGTGTATTCTATAAACCGCTACATAAAAGTGATGTGAAATTACAAAAATATATAAAATTAGGGGAGGCACTCCATACATGTAACAGGTGGATGAAAAAAAAAATTCCAACGCACATAGTCGTGTGGGTTATCGTTGGATAGGCCTTAAAAATTATATGGAGGTTTCTAAAATTTTTTTCCATTTTAGTCAACCGTTGGTGAGATATTAGCTGTCAAAGTCATAAAAAGTGTCCCCCCCCCCTCTAATTTCCAAACTATAAAGTTTAAAATTCTGAAAAAAATTGAGGTGGTGTGCATTAGTAAATACTTTCAACGATTTTTGGTTTGAATAATATAGGTTTTACGGTTTTTAAGTTTTCGCTTAAAAACTGTCTTGCCCAAACAAAAGGTCGTAAGTGCCGTGAGTTCCCTATGAAAATACGACTTAAATGTATTGGATAGTGATTTTAAATGTGGCCTAGTAGGTGTTGGTACGGAACCCTTCATTGTGCGTGGTCCGACACGCACTTGGCCGGTTTTTTTGTCTTCGTACGGTTACACACCTTGAACACTCAACGGTCCCATCGGAAGACCAGCGCTGGCGATTGCCCGCATTATGCTGAGATGGTACAATTTTTATTTTGCTGTATTAATTGTTGTTGTTGTCTCGAATAAATATTCCTTATAATTTTAACATTTTCCATGGATTTTGAGCCTCTTCATGGAATTCACCCATTTTGACTTGTTTGTTTGTGATCTCTAGGATAAAAATGGCCTGTGGTTAATTGGGATGATGAGTCATGTTATAATTTACAAAAAAGAAGTATTTTCGCCTAAAAACTGTCTTGCCCGAACAAAAGGTCGTAAGAGCCGTGAGGTACCACTTTTTCAGATTCTATGCATTGGATAGTGGGTTTAAATGTGGACTAGTAGGTGTTGGTACGGAACCCTTCATTGTGCGTGGTCCGACATGCACTTGGCCGGTTTTTTCCCTTAAATTTGGTGTATGCTCTGCCTAGCCCTTTGGGAAACACAGGTGTGACTTTATGTATGTATGTAGTTACCTACGCTCAAGATTCCTACTTGAGAATATTTCCTTTCACTTAGAATTCGATATACCGCCTTCACCGTAAAAAAACATATTTTAATTATAAATAAATAAATCAAAATCAAACATTTATTCTGCAAATAGGCCACAAGGGCACTTTTACGTGTCAAAATATTAATTTACAATTTAAGAAAGTCTAACTATAATAAGTAATACATTTTTCATGTCAAAATATTAATTTACAGTTCAAGAAGGACTAATAATTTCGAGTTTACAATTATAACAAAATTAATGTCATACAGTGAAGACAAACTTGCAAAGTTATCTATTACAAATATTACAACATCAGTAAAGTTAGAGATGTATAAGGTCTCAAGATTAAACAAGGAGTATAATGAAATTAATATAATATCCCAGAGATGTACATGGTCTCTACACAATCTACTATTACTTAATGGAAACGAACAAGCCTTAATAAACGGCCTTTTTCAGGGAGGTTGACAGCAGGAGTTTAGAAAGAAGAGCTTCCAATGCTTCCATAAATTACGGTAATTAAACCCAATTTTCCTGTAAAAATGGAATGTACCTATAATAAGACGAAAATAATATTTAGGAACAGCAACAGAGAATAGTTGTTTTATGCAAAGTTGTTGTTTGGCGCGAGTGCTCGAATTGAAAGCCGAGCTAGCGAAGGATTCTAGAATTGAACACTGATTGGTTCAAGAATAGAATCCTGAGCGTAGCGAGGGTTTCAAGACACGAGAAGCCAAATAACTTTGCTGCCGAGCGCAACACACAACTTTTCACCTCACCCTAGCGAGGAAACGTAGGTACAAGAAAACAATTCAAGTATTATTAAAAGAAAATTGCAATACGAATATTGTTTGAATTTTGAATATATATTCCTTATTTTTGTATTTCCATAAATTAAAAAAGTAGGTAAAATAATGATATAAAACTAAAATTGAATGATTTTCAATTTAATGTAAGTCTTGTACCTAAAATAAAATGTTTCATCGGATGACACATTCCTTGTGCGAGCGGGCCGTCGCTATATACATGTATAGCGCTGTCTCACTCACACACCGCACCGTCGTGCGGAAACCGCATCAGTGTAGAAACCGCCTTAAGTCCGCATGGCCGAACCATGATTCTGAACGCATTCATAAAAAAATTGGGTAGCGCGGTACTACGTCATGTTCGAATTTCAAAATCACTTTATCCGCTAGCGGATAAAATGGACTTTTGCACGCAGATTTGAAACGATAAAGTAAGCCTTTCAGAGCGGGTGAGGTGAAACAGTAATTTAGTGGTTTGGATAGATTTTTGGCTCGTGATTTCTCTGATGATGTGTTTTACAAATACTCATTTCTATAGACTCAAATCTCGGTTCAGAGGTGCTTCTCCGAACTTCGTATCGTGCCGTCCCTTTCACGCGTATGGTGTATAACACGAGTGTGAAAGGGACGGCACGATACGAAGTTCGTATTTCGAAGTTCGGAATAGGCCCTCAGACTGACGGTGTTTGTGTGTCATAGCAGGCCCGAGAGGCGGTACTCCAGAAGGATACAGAGAAGCAGAAACTCTCAGGATGACTGACAGAGTATCGAAGGTAATCCTCAAAGTTCACTATCGATACGGCAAAGTTCACCGTCAACGAGGATTGTGCATTCATATTTGCGTCTCCTGTTGCAGCGACGAGGGTCTGAGTTCCCTCAGCCAGTGAGCACGCCACCGCTTCAGAGCCAGACTAAAAGACGTCAGTCTTCAGCTCAAGTAAGTGAACTGCACCAGGGACCGATACCGGTATTTAAAAAAAAAACCCTGAATTAGCCCAATATTTTGGATTATATTTTGCTCTTTACGTAGGGCTGAATCATGTAAGTATTTAGGTAACAACGTCGTATTATTAGATTGTCCCATTAAAAACGAAATAATGAACCGGTGACCGTAATAATACCGGTATTTTTCTATGGAGAAAATCGACGAAACAGAGACTGCATGACTAGTTCCTTTACCATGAGTTTACATGACCGTACTCGCTAGCGACTGCGTAAAAAATTGTATTGGCAAAAGTACAACGCCTCTGGCGGTTACGCAATAGAACTAAGAATCGGCATACGAAATCGTTTACGCAGTCGCTAGCGAGTACGGTCATGCAAACTCATGGTAAAAAAACAGTAGGAGACTTTATCTCGTAGCAATAAGGTTCGCGGGTGGTCAGTTAACTGTGATGTAAATAGTACAGGTTCCTTGTGAATGCTTGTGCCAAAAAGTGGACATAGGTATAGATTTCAAGCTTACATGGTCATTTACATTAGAATTACGATTTGAAACGGGATATTTACTACTTATTTGATACTGTGAGTGTGGTGTGTCGTGACCGTAATCGAGTTTCAAGTGACAAGGCGGACGGTGGTAGTGACGGTGACACTGTGCGAAAAAAGCGAACCAGGAAGAGGGTAGATCGCTATGGTGTGTGGGTAGACCACAACTAAATACAAATACAGACATTTATTCTGCAAATAGGCCACAAGGGCACTTTTACATGTCAAAATATTAATTTACAATTTCAGAAAGTCTGACTATAATAAGTAATACATTTTTCATGTCAAAATATTAATTTACAGTTTAAGAAGGAATAATAATTTCGAGTTTACAATTATAACAAAATTAATGTCATACAGTGAAGATAAACTTGCAAAGTTATCTATTACAAATATTACAACATCAGTAAAGTTAGAGATGTATAAGGTCTCAAGATTAAACAAGGAGTATAATGAAATTAATATATCCTAGAGATGTACATGGTCTCTGAGCGTCAAAATTAAAATTAATTTAATATTGTTAGAGATGTATATGGTCTCTAAGTCACTGATAATAAAAACGAATCCACAACAGGATGATGAAACTCGCAGCACGTCAGTTAATCCTTGATAATGGCGCTTGCAGCAGTGCCGAAATATCGGGAACTCAAAAATACAAATATACATGGTAAATATCCCTTTTCAAATCGTAATTCTAGTGGACATAGGTATCCGATTATAGTCGTTGTTTAATATGCTGACAATGACGACACCCGTCTCTGTTCTCAGGTAAGAACCTATCAAGAAGAAAAGCAAGACAGGCAAGAAAAGTCAGAGAGCACGCCTCGCAGACACGATGACATACCACGAAAGCCTGTTCCAGAACTCCAGGTACGTAGAACGTATAACCCGATGCTATTATATTGGTGTTTTATCGGCGAGATGAGAAATTATGTACTTAAGCATTATTCATTACTAGCAACCCGCCCCGGCTTCGCACGGGTGAAAGAAAGAAAGAAAGAAAAGAAAGAAAGCATTTATTCACTGCACCAAAAGACACACCGTTACAATAGTTATTTGTTCAACAAGAGAGCAAAGTAGATTTTTGCTGCAAGTGTTGATATTGAGTCCCGAGCAAGCGAAAGATTCTATAATTGAATCACGAGCGTAGCGAGTGATTCAAAATTAGAATCTTGAGTGTAGCGAGGGACTCAAAGACACGAGATGCAAATATCTTTGCTCTCGTGTGATACATACAACTTTTCACCTCAGCGGCGAGAACATATAACTCAATGGAATAAAACGCCACATAGAATAAATCAAATCATTTTTATGTAAAAAAATCAAACAACAAATACATGTGAAATAACAAACATTAACTACAATTACTCTTTCCCATAACATTCACTTTATATGACGATAAGAAAAAGCCCACTGACAACCGTTTTAGAAATGCAACTAGCTTTGGGTACGTTTCAATATGTATAATATTGTGTTTCGTCTTCATCGTCGCTTGAGCATCGAATATTGCTCCACATGGTTTTCGGTTGTTTGTTATGGGATAACCTTACTTACTTATACTTATACTTTTTCCGAGGTAATTGTTGCTCCTTTATCCGATCGTCATTTATTGAATATTTCGTGTCCCTTTAAATACTTCTGTCGAGATTTTTCGGGCATAAAACACAGTTCAGCCTCTTTGACGGCATCTCTCAACTCTTGCGGAGTTAAAACATCGGCTTCGTCAATTTATTCACTCATATTTAGTACAGTTTTTAGTCTAAGTTTTGTTTTATATCCAAGAAAACGTAATACGAATAACATTTAAAAAGTTCAATCGCGCTAACTTTTTAAAGAATATAAAATGCGTTCTGAAACTGTATATGAATTTATATTCGTTCACCGTATGAAAAAAAACTAAAGACTTATAATAATTAATGTTCGCGATCAATATCGCATTTCCTCATTGTATTTTAAGAATAATGAAAGATTAATACGATTATAATAATTAGATTTAATATAGGTTTAATATTTTTATACGAATTTAACACGAGTTCGAATTTTATTTTGTTTCGGAACGAGTTTTTCGTTCCCGCTTTTTAGGGGCTTACTACGAAGTTTCGAAGTCGAATGACGAATCGACATAGTTTATCTCTCTCTCTTTTTTGTAACGGAGTGAAAGTGACAGAGAAAATGAAGTTTAAATGTTCCAAGTTTGTATTACACCCGCAGTATGAAAAGATGACCTGTGACTAACCTACGATACGAAAAATTAAAAAGTTAGTTTTCTTCACGCTCGCAGCAAAATTGCATTTTGCTCACTGGTTTCAAGCAGCAAAACCGCCGTGTTTGAGCCACTGAGGTGAAAATATAATATACTCAGTACATGAACATACAGTTAAAAGTGCGTCTTCGCGGCAGTGAATCGGTCGCTGTCTCAGCATTATGCCGCGGTGTCAGACACCTGCAGCGCTGGTTTTCAGACAGCACCGTACGTGATCCACGGAACGCAACACAACATACTATACATATAGGAAAGGTATACAAAGGTATACTATACATATAATGAATAAAATCATAGGTGTTATATATATGAATGAGACTACCACAAAACAGGGCAAACTGGTGTGAACATGAGGAGGAATTTAATGGATGTTATTATACATATAAACCTTCCTCTTCAATCACTCTATCTATTAAAAAAAACCGCATCAAAATCCGTTGCGTAGTTTTAAACATTTAAGCATACATAAGTAGGGACATAGGGACAGAGAAAGCGACTTTGTTTTATACTATGTAGTGATAGTTACTTTGTTTTATACTATGTAGATAGAGTGATAACCTGGTGAAGGTCGCGGGAATCCGGTGGAAACGAACGGCACAGGACCGGTCTAAATGGCGAGCCTTGGGGGAGGCCTATGTTCAGCAGTTGACGTCTTTCGGCTGAAATGATGATGATGATGATGATGTAGTGATAGTGATTATCTAACCAATACCATTCAATTTGACAGGAGAACGACTGGCGACCCGATCCCGACACGATACGAGTGACGAAATCACAAGACTCGCCAGCGAAGAGGCTGCGCCACGAGGCTGAGCCACTGAAACGGGCGAAGGGGGTGGGAGACTCGCCTCGATTGACACAGGCGCACGCGCCGAGGCCGGACCACCACAAAAGCAGTCCCAACGTTGCTTCTAGACATAAATCTGGTATGTTACCTTCCCATGGCCTCAGGCACGTATCCAGAGGGGGGGATAGTTGGGATTTATCCCCCTCGAAAACGTTTTTAGCCAGTAGTGATTACAGCGATTTTTACACAGTTCACATGTTTGTTTGAATGTTTGTCCCCCCCGAACCAAAATCGGTTTCTTGTTACGTAGCCGGTAGAATACTTTTGAGCAACATTCTAATTGAAGCGGACTCACGCGCCACGGTTTAACCCCATCACTAAAACTTGTCCAGTTTCGCCACATCACTAATTGTACTGTTTTTCTTGATATATTTTTTACTAAATACAATTACAATTGAATAGCTACGCTATACCACGCTTGCACTCTCGAAGTATGCATTTTTAGGGGCCGTATGAGAAAATACAAAGAAAAGCCATTATTTTTTCAACTTTCCGCAAAATTTTTTTTATAAAATATACAACGTGAAAACTTTGGGGTCTTGGCATATACTACGCTTGGTCACCTAGGGGGGGGAGGGGGGTAAAAAACGCAAAAAAAATGGTCACGTAGTTTGTGTATGTTCCCTAAGCAGTATATGTACCTACCGCTATTCTGAGTTGACATTTTGACAAATAGTTTTTAGAGCTTTAGTAGGTATTTAGGAAGACACGAAAAGCGGTAGTTAAAACGAGTTAGAGGCCTTTTGTAGCGAGACCTCGTGACAGCTCTAAAAGTTCAGACTGCGGCGTAATTGGCTGGGGAGGGGAGAGGGGAACAGCTGTAGAAAATCTCCTGGCGTCCTTGTCTAGCAGATTGTTTTAAAATAAATAGCAAGAATGAGTACCTCATCTATTTCCAGGCTCACCAAACAAACGCGAAGACCGCAAGTCAGCAAACTACGGTCGCAGCGACTCCAAACGGCAGGACTCCGTGGACCAGAGAAAAATGTATACGGCCAGCTCAGAGTCGGAGCTATTTGAGTGTGCAATATTACCCATCTTCCATAAACTACTCACCGAGCGGCATAAGAGCCAACCCCACGGTCTCAACCTAACGTACGGTGTCAGCTGTCCGAATATCTCGATAAAATGTGACATAGTTGAGTATTTGTAAGTAGCTGTTTTAGGTTATGTTTAAATCGACAGCAATATTTAAGGATTACGTTGGAGATTTCAAGATTTACGAATATAAACTGTTCATATCTCAAATGTCAATTGTAATAGAGCCAAGACTCGTACTAAATTCATTATTAGTAATCGTGAAATTCAGTTGTACGAAATAATTCGCAATTTGTGATTGCGTTTGGATTTTGCGGAACCCTGGAACTTTTTGACATTGACAATTGTTAGTGTTGCCATGTTGATTAAGATTAGTAGGAATAGTAGAACAGGCATAAATATTTCTAAAATGTTTTATTACAGTACGAATTCTGTCCTTGATTTGTAATTTGCATTTTTTGGCAATAAAGTGTTGTGAACTTGTGACCAGGGCGCAATAAACCATATTATAATTGATTTACTTCACAACTAGTGAAATGAAGATTGTAAAATAGGATAAAGAACAGAAATGACTGTGCCTCTTGACTATACCAAAAGTGCAATAACGAATAGAAAATATTACCAAGAAACGCTTTTAAAAGAATGCAATTCAAATTATTTTGAATTGACATTTTGTGAGTACCATAAAACTTGTACAACATTATTAGAATACTTATATCTAATAAATTTGTAAGTAGACATTAATATATATATTTAATTAACTAGATCTCGTATTTAGCAAAATCAGTTTCAAATTTTGGTACGAATTCTATATAAATATATATTGTATTATAAAAATAATAATGAATGTTAAAATAAGTGAATAAATTTCTCAACGACAAGTTCGCTCACGGGTTTTAGAGTTAAATATAAAAAATCAAGTGTTGTTAATTCTTTAACATCGAATATACGTCTTCTTTAAAAAAAAATGTTCGCACAAAATTCATTCGTAACTTGATGCACATCTTGGGTTTTCAACTATAAGCAAATATTCTTAAAATCCTTGAAATGATTAGAGCATTACTTATAATTTAATTACCACGATACTGTTTTTATTTTTTGAGACATAAAATCCACCTTTACCTGAAAACGCGAACGAACATAAAGTCATTGCGTGTTCTAATTTCTTAGAAACGGCGATCGTAGATCGATGGGAGATAGCTAAAAGCACGAAAATATGTTTCCGTTGTTTAAATGCGTCTTTTTTTTATGAACCTGACTGTGGCTTTATAGGCCGGGCCCAATAAAGCGATAGGAGTGCGCGGTTGGAGAGTAGCCTGGGGAAAATCCAGGGGAAAACCTCCGGCACGACCACGCGTGTGGTTTGGAACACTGGAATACTCTAAGAGTTTGCGCTCCAGTGAGATTGGTTGAGCGTTTTCAACCGAATCTGAGTTTGAGTCGAATCGAGCTACTGGAAGAGTGGAATCGAGCTACTGGGAGTTAAATGCGTCCCATAGGAGGACACCAAGATGCAGGTACGTACCGTGTACAGTATGACCATGTTTGTACAGTATAACCTAGTAGTAGTTGTATTGTACAGTATAACCGTGTTTAGAACATAAGCAGAAAAATAATGGAAAACAAACTAATGAGAAGCCACCAGTCGGTTTTTTTTACAAAAATTTGTTACGATTAACTTATAACCTTAAATTTCGGTGATAATATTACATATATAATATGTTGGTAAATTATTATTTTTCAATGAAATTTCCTTATTTTTCCTATTGAAACTAACTTAATTTTGCGGTTGGTTCGGAACCATAAATGTGGTGAGTTCGACACGCACTTACCTGGTTTATTTTATTTTATTAAGAAGTATGTTAGGTGGATAAGTAGTATTAATAACAAATTAATTTTGCAAAAAAATTTATAAATCAGGATTTTAAGAATATGCCATTCATCTATAGGTACCCCAGGAAGGTAGGCGTAGTTTGTGCTCAACATTATATACTCTGGTCTCACTCTTCCGTAATAAAAGGGATAGAGAAAGAACACACGCTAAGTTTACCTTTCCGAAATCAGTTGTGATATTCCTAGTCTTATTATTTGTAATGTTAATTTAAACACAATATGTAGTTTCCTTTAGATGTTACAAAGTGCAAATAATTGTATTTTCGAATTATTGTTGTTGGTCAGACATTTTTTACTTAAATGTGCACGTAAATAAAGACTTAATAGCTATAAGACTTATGAATTATGTTGTATAATGTAAGATATTAAATAATTTGATTACAAAATTAGTTTTTATATCGACTTTAAAGGTTACCTAAAAGGATTTTTATAGTTTTCTGTATGGAAAAACGGGATTATTTATATCAAACTATTTTGACACCAAACATAACTTATTAAGTAAATATGATTAAAAAAGGGCGACATATAATTTTGAGAGAGATTAATCTACATATTATTAAAGTAACAAAATAACACAAAAATAAGTACCTACTTTAAAACAAAAAAACTGAAATAGGTGCCATTCAAAATATTGGACCGTTCATTAATCTTTTTAGGGTTGCGTACCCGAAGGGTTCAAACGGAACCCTAATGCTGTCTCTCACGCGTCCGTCCGTCCGTCGTTGTTGTAGGTTTGAGCTAGTCTTTAAAACTTCACAATATAAAAATCTTGTTCACCCAAAACCATACAAATAGTAAAAATTTATTACCACCAGCGGAAGAAAACAAATTCTACCATTTAGTAGAATTTGTTTTTATCCACTGGTAACACCGTTTTCAAACGTCACCCGCTCACCCTTCCCCCACTTCTGTCAGTATTTTTCTATTCTTCTTAGTGTTTGGTTGTGTTCCGTTCCCCATTTTTTCCTAATTGTTTTTATTTGTGTTTATTATCTAATGTCCAAATAGTGGCAGTGTACCAAAATGCCTGTGTTCCACACGAAGATAATCGAAAGTATATTGGAGCCGGTCGCGCAACAGGTGAGTTCACGAAATAACTTTGTTATTAATAGAATGTTTTATCGTTCTAGTTTTCACGTGTAGGTGTCGATCCTTTCATTGTTTACTGTATGTTTTACGGATTATGTCATCGGCAGCCGGTATATGTGTAAAGTCGCCGGTAATGGCTATATTTGGACCGATCGGCGTTTCGAACGCCATAAGTGCGTATCATATGTTGTAACCTTGTTAATTAAACGCTAAACGCTGGTTAATGGTTATTTCTGCGGCGAAACGATGCAGAGGCCTTCGTGGCTTCATATAACTACATAGTCTAGACGTTTTCTTATGCTTAATTGTATTTTACTAAAGCAATGACCATTAAATTATCAATATAAGTCATTGATAATCTAAATTATGCAGATTAAACTATTTTTGAATACTCAATTAAAGATGACTAAGATAGATCTGCCAGCATGATCCAATATTCATGAATATTCTTACCATTTGAATTGAGGCCCTTGTACCGAATAATCTTATGAACTAGGTATGTTTATTCTGTATTTTTGTCCACATTCAAAATTCGTGCTTTGTAAGAACAATTTCTAAGTAGCTTTTAATGATCTGTTTACATTTTCAATTCTACCAGAAAGGAAGACTTTTGAAGTTGCCAACAACTTCTGGTAGTGATTTCGGTGATCCGATGTATTTTGTAGGTTTTTAAAAAATTAATAACTTTGCTGTAGAATCCTTAATTAAATTCTAATACAATGCAGTAAAGGAGCTAAGTAGAGATGCGCCAAAAATGGATTTGACTGAATACAAACATTCGGCCGAATATTAGGTCCAGCTGTTGCCGAATTGAATATTTCGTTGTATTATTCGGTTCAACGTAATTCCTTCATCTATTGTTGTAAAACACTAATTGAATGGTAAAAAAAGTCAAAGTAAAATCACGTAACTATAATACACTTTACTAATTACTAATTATAATACACAACTTGTAACTAAACTCTCTCAAAATTGTTCGGTAAATATTTGGCAGCCGAACCGAATAATTCGGCCGAACACCGAACTTTCAAAAACATGCCGAATACTGAATAATAACCGAATATTCGGCGCATCCCTAGTGCTAAGACATATAAATGTTCTTATTGGAATGCAAGTAGCATTGATAAGACCTGCATTATCACTGTGACCTTGCTCACGGCGTCGAGACCTAACCTGTAGCTGTGTGTGTAATCACTAATAAACAATAACAGGTGAAACACCTAAGATACTTGTACAAACAGGATCTTATATAATAATACTAGCGACCCGCCCCGGCTTCGCACGGGTGCAATGCTGATGCATGTATTATACATATAAACCTTCCCCTTGAGTCACTCTATCTATTAAAAAAAACGCATCAAAATCCGTTGCGTAGTTTTAAAGATTTAAGCATACATAGGGACATAGGGACAGAGAAAGCGACTTTGTTTTATCAAAAATCAAAATCAAAACATTTATTCTGCAAATAGGCCTCAAGGGCACTTTTACAAGTCAAAATCTATCTAGGTACATCAAATAAAAATAATACAATAATCAGAGTATCATTAATTAAATGTAGTGTTACATATCAAAAATAAGACTAAGTAGTGATAATAATAAACCTTTTTTATTGCTTAATTAAAATGTTACATAATGTGGCAACAAGCACTTGAACTTTGCATGTATATATGTATATTTAATTAAGGCCCCTTTTGGGTAAAGGTCTCAATTTTTTCCCATAAAACTTGTCTTGAGCAACTTCTATCCAGGTGCTGCTAGACTTCAATTAACTCATCTGATCATCATTCTTTCGGCCTACCTCTTTTCCTAAAAGAGGGTATTATATAGCTAGCATATATTTCATATGCTTTATAACTAGCTAGATCTGAAAAGGAACGCAAAAGATCCAATCTAATTTTACAATTAACGCGTGGTCCGATACGCACCTGGCCGGTTTTCTTTTTATGTTCGTACGGTTACACACCTTGAACACTCGACGGTCCCATCGGAAGACCAGCGCTGGCGATTCCCCGCAATATGCTGAGATGGTACATTCGAGATAACACAACTGTTTAGTTTTTTTTTTTACGTATATATTGCTGTATTAATTGTTGTTTTTGTTTCGAATCAATATTTCTTATAATTTTAACATTTTCCATAGATTTTGAGCCTCTTCATGGAGTTCACCCATTTTGACTTGTTTATCTTATGATCTCTTAGATAAAAATGGCCTGTGGTTAATTGGGATGATGAGTCATGTTGTAATTTATAACATCGTGTCGCTAATGGATAGAAACCCATCAAATTATCACCATAACTAGTAAATTAGACAAATTAATTAAAATCATAAAGAGATATTTTGACGACCGGTTTAGCCTAGTGGGTAGTGCACCTGCCTGTGAAGCTGACGGTCCTGGGTTCGAATCCCGGTCAGGGCAAATATTTGTGTGATGAGCATGAATATTTGTTTCTGAGTCTTGGATGTTTTCTATGTATTTAAGTATTTATATCTATTAAATATATCGTCGTCTAGTACCCATAACACAAGCCTTCTTGAGCTTACTGTGGGGCTAGTTCGATTTGTGTAAGATTGTCCTCTAATATTTATTTATTTATTTATATAGGACTAGAGATACGCAAAAACGTTGTTTTTTACTTATTGGCCAAATGTAAATTGACAGTTAGTAATAGAATTGTCATGTTTCAATAAAAAATAAATACATAGACGGAATATTTCACGAGAAAAACGGCAAATTTCCTTTTTTCCACACAACGGTGGTACGAGGCTACACAGGCATGACGTCACGCCTGTGTGTGAATCGGTATAGAGGGTTTTCAGTGCTCATTATTGCTATGCTGTTCTTTGCCTGTCATTTTCGTCTTTTGTCTTGCTCTAGTTGTAGTTGGTGCCATTCAAACATTAGATTGTCACCAGAAACTGCATCGAATGGCATGAAACATTTTTGTTTTGTTAATCACGATTATTCTGGTCCTATACGGTCCTTACGAGCTAAAGAAGTCCGTACCATATTTCATCAAAATCTATCAAAAAGGTTACAAATAAAGCAAATTTTTCTTCTATAATATTAGTTGCACACACAATTACATTATACATTACAACAAAATTCCATGTCGCATTTTTGTAACTACACTGTGTACCATAAAACAACATACATCTTCTTTTGCCTAGATCATACATTAACCATATATTACTACTATTTGTTTTGCCTGCACTTTTTACTGTTCGATACTGACTTGCTTCTTTATTCTTATTTTATTTCATTTCTAGCTTTTATTCGAACCATGCTCCCTAAGGTTATGACAGAATAACAGCGTTGCGACTTGCATTTCTTGCAGATTGCAACATCTTGCCGAGTCCTAGCCTTTTCTTTATTGCACACAAGACATTGCTGGACTTCCCTTGTGACATCTGTGTACAATGAACCTGCAATTATTATATATATATATTTTTAAGGGTACCTATGTAAAACATTTGTGCATAGTTGTAGGACATATATCTGTATAAAAGTTTTGTTTTGTGTGTTTTATTGAATAAATCATTTTTTCTTTCTTTCAATTTATGTGCATTCTTCATATGGCATCCTTAAAAAGTTTCTAAATTTCCATCAAAATCCATAAATAACCAAGACATTGATACTAATGCAACGTGAGTCATTATTCATTTAAGAGTTCGTTCCAATAATCATTGAGAGAACTGACTCACACATTGTGAGAAACCAGTTAAGAATAAGTTCCATTTATTGTGACTTACGGATGGTTGAATGTTAGCGTTACTTTCCTCAAACATGCAATGAAATATGGACGTTACGTTCTTTATAACAGGCTTCAAAGTATACGTTTCGGGCGGAACAACTCCAGAGAACTGTAAATTCATGCAAAATTAAGGCCTAGAATGGGAAGTCATTTTTAGGGTTCCGTAGCCAAATTGGCAAAAACGGAACCCTTATAGATTCGTCCTGTCTGTCCGTCCGTATGTCACAGCCGATTTACTCGGAGACTATAAGCAATACAATTATGAAATTTGGTAGGAAGGTGTATTCTATGACCCGCTAAATAAAAGTGGTGTGAAGTTACAAAAAAATATTAAATTAGGGGCGGGGCAATACATACATGTAACCGGTGGATGAAAAAAAAAATCAACACGCTTAGTCGTGTGGGTTATCGATGGATAGGCCTTTAAAAATGATATGGAGGTTTCTAAAAAACTTCTCCATTTAAGTCAACCGTTGGTGAGATATTAGCTGTCAAAGTGATAGAAAGTGTGCCCCCCCCCCCTCTAATTTCCAAACTATAAAGTTTAAAATTCTGAAAAATTCAAAGCGCTTGGTCGTGTGGAGTATCCATGGATAGGCCTTTAAAAATGATATTGAGGTTTCTAAAAAACTTGAAACATCATCGCAAGGGTTTATTCATTAATCACTTGACTTTTTCGGCGTCTATTATGCTTCAACCCCAATCTTTATTGATCACTTCCTAATTACACCTCTATCGCTAGTATTAAAAAGTCTAAATTCGCACAGCAACCAAACCAATTGAACATGAAATAAGTCATTGACTTCAACAGCTGTGTGCAAATGAAGTGATCTGTGCCATTCAATAAGCTACAGACCGGAACATAAGACTCGCATAAGATTGGTCTTCGATTACATACAGTTAAATTGAATGTAGGGGTCAAGATGTACTTGGTGGATCTACCAAAAGCCATCCTAAACCTTCGGGGCCTGAAGGGATAAAATAATGAACTATCTATAACTAGTGGCTCTGTGAGCTGTAGACCTCGTGAATGTTTTTTTTTTATCATTTCCAAAATCTGAAATTATAAAAATGAATATCGAACCTGCTAACAAAATTTCACGAGAAGCGGTTGAGAAATGCGATCTGTAGAGGACAACAAACCGAAATTCGGACGCAGAAACTTACAAAATCTTTGAAATAAAAATTGTTTTTGAAAATTTCCAAAAACTTATTTGACAAAAAAATCTGTAGAGAATCGGTTGAGAAATGCGACATGTAGAGGAGAACAAACCGAAATTCGCCCGCAGAAACTTACAAAATCATCGATAAAAAAAATTGTTTTTGGAAATTTCCAAAAACCGTCTCGACAAAAAAATCTATATAACTATCGAACCTGATCATGAAATTTCACGAGAATCGGTTTAGAATTGCGACCTGTAGACGAGAACAAACGGAAATCCGGACATACGAAAGCATTTTTGTCGAAGCTGAAGCAGAGACCTTCGTTTCACTCGGTCAATAATTTACCTCGTCTTATACCGTAGAATCCGCTTATGACGACTTCGCTTATAACATTTGACCGCTTTTAACGACTTCGAAATCACCACACATATTAGATTTCATACTAAACATTTTCAAAGTAAATCAGTGCGTTTTTTAAAAAACCCTGAATTAGCCCAATATTTTCTATTATTTTTTGCTCTTTACGTAGGGCTGAATCATGTATTTAGGTAACAACGTCGTTATTAGATTTCCCATTAAAAACGAAATAATGAACCGGTGACCGTAATAATACCGGTATTTTTCTATGGAGAAAATACCGGTATCCGATCCCTGCTTGCGAGTCGCATGCGGATCTCTTTAGGTCTCCTCAAATATATTGATATTATTACAGAACTTGACTCTTTGGTTAAAAAGTTGGCGACCCCTGCTTAAAGTATTTGTTTTAGCAGGGATTGTCAGTGCGCAGTAGAGCGTGGTGGGTTCAGTGATACTCAATATTGAGACATATGTTATTAGTGACATGTGCTTTGGATCTAATAACGGCGTAACTGACAAATCCTTTTTAGGGTTCCGTACCAAGATGGTAAAAATTATGGTTTTATTTCTCTGTCTGTTTGTCACATGGCTAAATATCTGAAGAACTACTTAGGCTCGGTTTTATAAAGATCCGTTAGACCTTATGTCGGTTTGTTATGTCAAAAAATGTACTGAGTTACTGAAATTTGATCTGACATTTGGTCTAACGGATCTTTATAAAACCCGGCCTTATGCTATTAATTCGAAATTTAGAACAGTTATAGAGAAGGGTAACCTAGATACATAGAACATGATTTTTAAACTTTTTTTTATTTTTTGTGAAAAATGACAGATTGGTTCAAAATTTCAAAGTCTAGTGAATATGTCAAGTGGGGTGTCATATGAAAGGGCTTGAGTTGCACATTCTGAAACAATTTTGTTTTTTTTACGTTGATCCCTTTTCGATTTATGAGAGAAAATGTAAAAATAAACCGTGCTTATCTCCGAAGTTTACCAAGGAAAAAAAAAAGAAATTATTACATAACATTGATATTAATCAAGTAACTCTATCTAGTTTTTTTATCATCAGAAAACATTTCTATACTAATTTTGTAATTTAATCACCTTTGCACGTATTTTCGTTTTATAAATTCCTACGCTATTATACTGAAAGTACATTCTTTCAAATAAAGAAAAAAAAATTGGAAACGGTTCACGTGATCTATATTAGTTATTCAGTCGGTCAAATATGTAACAAAATTCGCGGTTAGATGGCGCTGTACCCATGGCGTTCAATTTCTACAATAAGTGTTAGAACCAGTACACATCTGTGTACGGAACCCTCGGTGCGCGAGTCGGACTCGCACTTGACCGGTTTTATTTAATAAAGTATTTTTACTAGTAGACGTAGTGAAACTGAACACATCTATGCAAAAAGCAAGTAAATAGCAAAATATAAAATAAAAGCCTCCGTATTAAGTAGTACCGCTAATGAAGCATGAGTCTTCCGGTAGATGTCGCTGTACGCCTCCCTTAAGGCGTTTGTATAAAAATATAAAATAAAAGTCCTTGCAAATTTTATAACGATCGGAACTGACGCTTAGAGACCTTATACATCTGTAACAAATCTCGATTGTTATTAGTTTCTTAGTCTTATTTTTGACATGTAACACTACATTTAGTTAATGATACTTTGATTATTGTATTATTTTTATTTGATGTACCTAGATAGATTTTGACTTGTAAAAGTGCCCTTGAGGTCTATTTGCAGAATCAATGTTTTGATTTTTGACTCAAATTTTAATAAAATGATTGCACAGAGTAGACAGATCTTGTAGTTTTCCAGCTATCGTACGACCCGTAACGTGAGTTCTAATTATAACCGACATCTAATAACGGTTTGGCAGTTACTGCATCGCGCTATTTCCATCCGTCTATACAGCGTGTTCCTAACACAGTAACCAATAACAGTTTGTCTCTGTACCACCGCATACCGTGTCACCGCAGTCAGTCTGGCCCAGGTCGGGCCTAGCTGAGTTGCTTGCTGGACTCTTCTCAGCTAGGCTGGGTTTAGTGAACCAGCGACGAAACTCCCAGTAGCTCGCAGTGGCGGCGCGTCTAAAATATTAATAGGGAAGCCGGAAATAATTTGCCTTTCTTATTCTTCACGAGCCGTAGTAAGGGAACAGGACTGGCTGAAAATTAGGTAAGCCGGTGGGAATCGAGTTGTATGGACGCGTCGCCACTGGTAGCTCGATTCCACTCACAGCTTAGATTTGGTTGAAGCCGCTAAACCAACCTCACTGGAGCGCAAACTCGAGAGTATTTCAGTGTTTAAACCGCCCGCGTGGTCGTGTCGGAGGTTTCCCCTGGATTGTCCCCAGGCTACTCTCCAACCGCGCACTCCTATCGCTTTATTGGGCTAGGCCTATACAGCCACACTCAGGTTAAAAAAAATGATTTGTTACCCTTACGTCAGTGTTTGAAGTCCCGTGCGATTTTATTTATTTTAAAGCTGTTTTTGCAGATTTTTTGATGCCAATATTTCCTATGAATTTTTCTATAGTGTCAAATTTGCTTAACATTATAGCTTATTATTCTATGAGGCCTCTCAGTTATGGCTGTGATACAGTAACTAGCTAAAGTATCTGTCACAATAAAGCGACCATAAATATCTGAAACTGCTCTAGAAATACCGGCGTGTCAGTTATTTTTGAAATAAATAAGTAAGTAGCCACCAGTGGCGAAGCGTCCATATAACTCGATTCCCACTGGCTTGCCTGATTTTCAGCCAGTCCAATCCTTTTGCTTCTTCTCATGGAGAACAAGATAGGCAAATTATTTCCAGCTTTCCTAAGAATATTTTTGACGCGCCGCTACTGGTAGCCACCGAATGGATCCCACAAAATGGCTCCCGAGGCAGAGGCAGACCGAAAAGGAGATGGCGGGACGACCTTGATCCATTTTGTACGGATTGGCGGGAACTGGCACACGACCGAGACGAGTGGCGATAAAGAGGGAAGGCCTTTGCCCAGCAGTGGGACACTATATAGGCTATAAAAAAAAAAGAAATATATTATTATCTACACCCATACAGTAAATTCTCTTTAATGTGCTCAAAAAGTGTACGTAAGGACCAGCTTTACAATATCGCGCCGGCTCAGGGCGGAGATGGCCATAATAACATGGACAACGGTATCGTTATGGCCATCTCCGCCCATAACGATACAGGCTCGTGCTCAGAAGACTTCAACGGGCTCACGCTCGACCTCACTACACTTGCAACGCAAAGGTTCAAACGCATGAAAGAGGATTTAATAACGGATGTAGATTAATTAAGTAGTGTATGCAACTGTACATAATTAGGCCTTAAAACACACGTGTGATCCTATTATGAAACGAGCGTCAGCGAGAAAAACACACTCGTGTTTTAAGACCTCTCATTATGTATCAGTTGCATAAACTACTATTATGCACGCCTTGTGACAGATATTGATGTTGGCGACTGGACACCCTGTATGTTTCGCTGTATATCCGAACCGTGGAAATTGTGTTCACGGCGAAGCATCGGCTGGCAATGCTATAATATTGTATTGGCAGGTTTACAAGCGTTATTCGAACTAACTACTACATACTCATCATCATCATTGGACGACCGGTTCAGCCTAGTGAGTAGTGCACCTGCCTGTGAAGCTGACGGTCCTGGGTTCGAATCCCGGTCAGGGCAAATATTTGTGTGATGAGCATGAATATTTGTTTCTGAGTCTTGGATGTTTTCTATGTATTTAAGTATTTATATCTATTAAATATATCGTCGTCTAGTACCCATAACACAAGCCTTTTTGAGCTTACTGTGGGGCTAGTTCGATTTGTGTAAGATTGTCCTCTAATATTTATTTATTTATAACTACTACATACTCATCATCCTCCTAGCGTTATCCCGGTACAGTTGCATCCTGAAGGATGTCCAGGGTCCGCTACCTAATCCCAAGATTTGGCGTAGGCGTAGGTTTTCACGGGAGCGACTGCCATCTGACCTTCCCATCCGGGGGAAACCAGACCCTTTTGGATTTAGGCTTGTCAACTTGATCGTTAGAAGTTCTCAAGCCGCCCGAAGGCCTCTAACTTGGCTTAACGACTATTAGAGACAGCAGCCTTGATGAACGGGATCGGGAGGCACGTTAGCCTTCCAAAGCACGGGAACGCTCATAGTGGAAGAGCCGACGACACTGAACCTAGTTCGATAAGACTCCCAGATGATATATATATATTATAAGATACGTCATTCCTGGGGGAACACGAAACGGCCATGCTGCCATGCAAAAAACCTGGTGGCCATAGTAAAAAAAAAATTCAAAAGATATAAAATTTCCGGTTTCTAGTACGATAAGTCTCCCAGGTTTCGTTTGTTCCTCGATATAGGGGAGGGGTAGGACTATATGATAATGCAGTGCTGCAAGCCCCCCTGACTGGCCTTGTCAGTGGCAGCAGCATGATAAGTGACGCCAATACTGAGGTATCTAGTATGAGCGGTCTCCTGAAAAAACCAAGGCTCATCAATTTATGTTTAAGAAAAACCACTGCTGCACGTTCCAAACAGTGGAGAAAGTAGTTGCTGCAGCTGGGAGTCTTATCGAACTAGGTTCAGTGTCGTGGGCTCTTAAACAATCAGTTAATTTCCACTCAAAGCGGTCACCCATTCAAGAGCTGATCTCGGCCCACGTTGCTTAACCTCGCGTACCGCACGCGGTGAAAAACTACTAGCGTTTCTCAGTAGACCACTGCCGAGAAGAAACGCCGAAAGAAACTCGAGTCAGTCATATTTTCTCCCAAAATATTCTTATTACAAATTAAAATACCTTGTTTTTGCACTAAGGAAGCGAAATACTTGCCCTTACTGGAGTTTGCATTGACGTCACGTCACGTACTGCGTAGACCGGATGACCATGTCGTGAAAAAGTGCTTATCCATGGCTACCGGAAAGAGGGGGAGAGGAAGACCACCGACGACCTGGATGACAAATATCCAGAGACATGAAGGAGATGGGCCTCAAGGCAGAGGACGCATGGGAGCGAAGCAAGTGGCGCCGCATGATTGGGAAAGCCGACCCCGTGTCACGGGATAAGGCGAGGCCAAAGAAGACTGGAGTTTGCATTGAACCGAGTATCACTAATCCTTATTTTTTACGGAGGTAAAATCCGTTCTGTCCTCCGCACAACGGGGGCAGCGCGGAGGTCATTTCGGACTTGTACCCACTAAAAACTCCGATGGTCCTCCCATTTTGGCCGGCTCTGGGATGTGCTACGGGATGCACCAATGACTCCCTAGATACAGTCCACCTATATAAAAATGAAACATTTATTCTGCAAATAAGCTACAAGGGCACTTTTACATGTCAAAATATTAATTTACAATTAAAGAAAGTCTGACTATAATAATACATTTTTCATGTCAAAATATTAATTTACAGTACAAGAAAGAGTAATAATTACGAGTTTACAATTATAACAAAATTAATGTCATACAGTGAGGATAAACTTGCAAAGTTATCTATTACAAATATTACAACAACAGTAAAGTTAGAGATGTATAAGGTCTCAAGATTAAACAAGGAGTGTAATGAAATTAATATAATATCCCAGAGATGTACATGGTCTCTGAGTGTCAAAATTAAGATTAATTTAATATTGTTAGAGATGTATATGGTCTCCAAGTCACTGATAATGAAACCGAACCCTCAACAGGATGATGTCTCTTGTCAATCCCCTATAAAAATACACTAGTATTAACGTAGTCACTATGTCCTTTCAAGCATGAACAGATCGGGTCCCGCCATGTATCTATGGACGGTCGCAGCCCCCAACTGCGACCGTCTACGACCCCTAGGACCCCCCCTTTTAGTCGCCTTCTACGACAGACGGGCTCCTATACTGCCGCCTTCAAGATGGATGAGAATATTTATAGTTAAATATAAATATTAGAGGACAATCTTACACAAATCGAACTAGCCCCACAGTAAGCTCAAGAAGGCTTGTGTTATGGGTACTAGACGACGATATATTTAATATATATAAATACTTAAATACATAGAAAACATCCAAGACTCACAAACAAATATTCATGCTCATCACACAAATATTTGCCCTGACCGGGATTCGAACCCAGGACCGTCAGCTTCACAGACAGGTGCACTACCCACTAGGCTAAACCGTTCGTCAAATATATAGTTGAGATGTCGCCAGCCTTCAATTGCAAGGGACTGGGCAGTCCCGGTCAGAAATAGCCTGGCGAAGGGCCGAAATAGCGGAGGCCGGCGGAAGCGGCGAGGACGCACCTGTTAATTACCTAGCGGCTTGGAAAATCGCATTGTTGATTATCTCAGTTTCGAATATAAAAAATTTAATAAAAAATTAAAACCGACCGACACTAAAAAGTAAAAAATAATTGGCTTACTTCTAACATGAGACTTTACGCTTCTTATTAAACAATGTAGACGCACCATTTTTGAAGTCGGTTTAATTTTTTTACAGTGGAATCCGGATAAAGCGACAGTCAAGGGACCGGTGATATTAAGTCGCACTAACAGGACGTCGTACAAAACGGACTGATGTACTTTGAAAATGTATGGTATGAAATCTAATGTGTGGTGATTTCGAAGTCGTTAAAAGCGGTCAAATGTTATAAGCGAAGTCGTTATAAGCGGATTCTACTGTATTTAAAAAATATATTTCACACTTTTTAGTGAATCATTTACCACAGTGCATCTCATAAACTCATAACGATTCCAATAAAGCTCAAACACGGATAAGCTATACTGTTTTATTACGGAGTTCCGTTGCCTACCTTCCGGCTTCAATTACCACATCAGGTTGATGGTAAAATTACATCAGGACCATTTAAATTGACTTCGTTATAATCGCTTCCGTATCTTGATTGAAATATCTTAATACCGCCCATGAAACACTAGGAGTTTTGGATGACCATCCGTGGTCTTCTTCATGAGTTCTCGTTCACCAAATGCTACTTTTCTGAATGCAAATGCTTGATGTATTACCGAAAATACTAAAATCGCTATATGTTTCCCTTGAATTTTTAAGGAGTTCCCTCAATTCCTCATGGATCCCATCATCGGAACGAGATTCTGGTAACAACGGGACCAACCTTGAAGTATAGACTTTCAAAGAAAGAAAAAAAAAATCAAATCGGTTCATAAACGACGGAGTTCTGAGGCAACACACAGTAAAAACAAATGCTTATCGGTTTCTGTGATACATTCAAGATTTAAGTCTGGCAGTGAAAGTTTGTAAAACAAACAAAGTGTTTAAAGACGGCTATTTTGAAATGCAAAAGGTAGTCTGCATATTGTCAGTTGCAGATGCTTTCAGTCCTGTTTCAGTCTATTTGCGGCGATGCGACACCCCACTTATTGATCAGCATCTCGATCGAAACTCCACATTTATTTGAACTTTATTGCTCAAGGGAGATAAGCGCGGTACGGTTATAGAGGAATTTCCTTTGGAGAGTTTTGAAGCCGGTGCCATCCAAAGAAATTGTGTACCTAAAGTTGACGAAATGGCACCGACTACAAAAATTACAATAGGTACGTCTACACTGTTCAATAAGAAGCATAAAGTCTCATGTTAGAAGTAGGACAATTATTTTTTACTTTTTAGTGGTTTTTGGAGTCTGTTTTATTTTTCTTTTAAATTTTTTATTTATTTCACACTTTTTAGTGAATCGTTACCAGAGTGCATCTCATAACGATTCCAATAAGCTCAAACCTCAATTCCTCATGGATCCCATCATCAGAACTAGATTCTGGTAACAACGGGACCAGCCTTGAAGCATATGCTTTCAAACAAGATTTTTTTTTCAAATCGGTTCATAAACGTCGGAGTTTTGAGGTGACACACATTAAAAAAAAACACCTCTGAATTGAGAACCTCCTCCTTTTTTGAAGTCTGTTAAAAAGAGTACGTTTAGTATTGATTCTACGCGAACTGTCTAGCAGGATTCGAAAGGATAATTATCAAGATAATTATCGTGATTTTTATGCTTTGATAATTATCGATTTGATAATAACCTAAAATTGTATATTCGGCATGAATCTTAAAAATATACGTGCGTGAATTCGAACGTTAATAATTGCGCTCTGCATATGTGTTTTAATGATGTTGTAATGATTAATTGATTATATTTTAATGGTTAATAAAAAACTAGTAAAATATTGTATAGCAACTATTCATTTTGCAGCCTAAAACACCATAATCTTTTATATATTAGTACAGAGAACAGTCTCTATTGGTAAAAATACATTTTACAGGTCATATCATACCCATAAGAGGGATAATTATCTTGATAATTTCGAACCCTGCTGTCTAGGTTAGAACAAATACTAGTTGTAAAGAAGCAACTGCCTGCCAACTGCAATGTCTAACGTCTAGTTCCTTAAACTCAATCAATGATTTCATCTCCGTTATTAATACATATGTCGATGCAAAGGTCACATTATGTAAGTGAATGCAATGTTGCCAGGTGTCATAATTCTATTCCCGCCTCTGACTCACGCGTTTGTTTAAACTTTAAACGTACGTTTTCGCGCCTTCCGTTGGCGCCCATATTTTAAATTTAGAACGCTTCGCAATCGGCCGATGTGTTTTGTTTTTAAAACTTCGTAAATAAAGGTCATCGCATTGATGGCGTCAGACGAAATTATACCGTATGATTACGCTCGTAAGGTAGATAATAAATATGTTTATTTTGTCAAACATAGTTTTAATAGGTGTCGATCCTGTTTTCTTTTCGCGACAGTCTTTTTTTATCTTGGCCTAATTTGTTTTTTTTTTTACCTACTCTCACATTTTAAATTAGAACGGTGTTTCCCAATCTGTTGCCGTGTTTTGTTTTAAACCGTTAACAAACGAACATGACGGTTTGTCACTTAAAATGTACAGCATATTTTTTTAAACCGAGACAGTCAGTTTTTTTTTTCTTTTATTCAAAATAGGTTTGCGCTTGACCAAAAATCACCTGGTGGTAAGCAATATTGTGGTCTAGGATGGAACGCGCTTACCTAGTAAAAACCGATTCATTCTCGCTTTGAAGACCAAAAGGTTGTAGTTCACGGGGAACAAGGATTCCGGCAAGGAGTTCCACAGCTCGGCGGTTCTCACAATAAAGGTGGAAGCAAAACGCTTCGTGCGAGTTTTCAGAACAGCCACCGTAAAACGATGGCGCCTTACCGTATTCCTGCTCGTGCGATGGTAGAAAGGGGCGGGAGGAATTATGTTGTGTAATTCCTCAGCGAAACACTCACTTCACTCCCCGAATGCAACCGATAAAAAACCGAAAGACTGGCAACTTTGCGGCGATGCTCTAGACTTTGCAGCCTCTAGAGTTGTTGAGATAATGTGACAAGAAGGCTAAAACATTCATATAAATTGAGATCTTATACCCTGCCGTCACTTACCCTTAGGGTCCATCACTGTTCAGTCAATAATAAAAATAAAAACCGGACAAGTGCGAGTCGGACTCGCCCTCCGAGGGTTCCGTACAAAATTTGTAGGTATTGATTACGTAACTTAAATAAAGACTATATTTTTTTATGATTTCATTACAAAATAGTTTTCATATTTTTCCTTGTACTTGCAGTATAAGACGATGTTACTTGCCTTTCCTAGTTCTAGGTCAACGGAAAGTACCCTATAAAATTTGATTTTCTTGAGTGTCGAAATATACTTTTTTTGCAGCGTAAACGGCCGCGTATTTTTTTTACGTTAACTTAGAAGTTTGATTTTTTCACAGCTTCCATAGACTGTAGACCTGAGTACATGGTTTCAATTTCAAGTCGATACCTCCACGCGTTCCCGAGATCTTGACATACAGACAGACAGGCGGATAACAACGTGATCCTATAAAGGTTCCGATTTTTTTCCCTTTAAGGTACGGAACTCTAAAACAGAGAAATATATTTATAAAAATCTGTATTGGCACCACACTTCGCTATGCCAATGCTATTTTTATACGTTTATTAGTGTTATTTTGGCACTTACGCGTATCATTTAATTTGTACGAACGGATCGCATTTTTTTGTGTTTACTTTCTGTCCTCTGATCTCTGATAGCATGACATTGGAATTCCTTTTTATTTTTTTAGTTTTAAACTTTTTCTTATTCTTAATATTGGCTTGAATTTGATGCATAATTGTGTTACCAGAAATATACAATTACAATTCAATGATATGATAATATAATCACAATATTATTCGCCATATAATGTTAGGGTGCAAAGTTGTATTTTAACCGCGAGTGTGGTATTGAAACACGAGCTAGCGAATGGATTCTAGAGTTGAACTGCGAGGTAGCGAATGGATTCTATGGTTGAACAGGGAGCGAAGCGAGTGGTTCGAAAATATTACCAGCGACCCACCCCGGCTTCGCACGGGTGCACTATTTAATGGATGTTATTATACATATAAACCTTCCTCTTCAATCACTCTATCGATTAAAAAAACCGCATCAAAATCCGTTACGTAGTTTTAAAGATTTAAGCATACATAGGGATATAGGGATTAGGGACAGAGAAAGCGACTTTGTTTTATACTATGTAGTGATTGTAGCGGGATTGTCTGGACTACCCTTTACATGCTATTATGTTTAAAAAGTTACAAATAGTACGTTCGGATTTCAAGTATTCATTGCACTCTTGTGCATAAAATGCTATCTGTTTTTAAAGAATAAAAAAAACCTTTCCAACCTAGTGAGGTGAAAATTATTTGAAACACACAGTCACGGTCCATTTTTTCTTTGTCTTTAGTGTCTGTATCAAATGATTGATTGTTAGGTTGTTACTCAGAAATCAGAGATTTTATTTGTAACACAGTTACAATAAGGATGGATCACTTTCATACATTAAATTTATGTATTTTTATGACGACTGCTTTAGCCTAGTTGGTAGTGACCCTGCCTTCGAAGCTGTAGGTACTGGGTTCGAATCCCGGTCAGGGCATTTATTTGTGTGATGAACACGAATATTTGTTCCTGAGTCTTGGATGCTTTCTATGTATTTAAGTATATATTTATCTATATAAGTATGTATATCGTCGCCTAGTACCCATAGTACAAGCTTTGCTTAGTTTGGGACCAGGTTGATTTGTGTAAGATTGTCCACAAATATTTATTTATTTATTTTATAAGTAAACAGATTTCCTTGACCGTACATACATGTAATGACGATTAATGCTCTTGTTGCTAACAGTTATGAGCAGGGTTCGGAAACCGGTTTCGTCTCCATACAATTAACCGGTTAAAAATTACGGTTAATTGCGTTTTATGATATTTATTCGTACTTTAAATAATTTATTTCATAGATGAATGCTAATAAAGGCAAAATTAAAAATTTTGAAAATACCCACGACTGATGTTCTGAATTGAAAAATAATTAAATAATGCATTTGAAAATCCCCCGACTCTAGAGGAAATAATTACATATAGATAAAAACATTTTTTTAAACGGTTAACTGGTTGCGAGGTATTATTTACAAGCCCAGAAAAATTCGTCGGGGGCTTTTCTGGTCCATCATCAGATCCTCAGAGTTAAAGTGCATGTACTCCACACCAAGTTCTTTGGAAATTGTAAACGCTGGCCGAGCAGTTCCGGAGAAAAGGCACTCACACGCACTTTAGCAATTGAAAAATGTTTACTGCAGCGCCCCCTGGCGAGATATCATCGTAACTCCTAGCTAAAATTCGGCCCGACTAAACTACAAACCTATTGCAGAAAACCGTTTCTAAATAGGTCAAGCCGTTTCGAAGATATTGATGTGCACACACAAACAATCAAACAACATCTCACCCTAAACGCATATACCTTCTCCGTTCCGTCGTGGGTAACTAAAACAAATCTTAAAAATAAAAATGGTAATATGAGAAGCACTTTACGAGATATTTCAATAATATTAAAACCGGTTCCGAGCCTTGTTATGAGCACTTATATTTGAACAGTCTCGTCACACGTCACGATGACTTCATATCGGTGACGTAATGAGTGTAGTAAACCGTATGAGGGCATTCAGCCGCTTAGAAATGGCTCGATAAGATGGCCGTCCGGTATCCTTATACGAGGAGACTGTTAAGTGCAAGCTGTACTTTAGAATAAAAGAAAAATTGAAAAATTTAGGCACCGAGCAGGATTCGAACCTGCGTCCTCCCGGCACTCGCGGTCAGTCGCTCTAGCCAACTGAGCTATAGGTGCAAGCGCCACCCAGTCCCAAATTTATCAACCGTTCCTTCGTATTAAGCAGTACCGCTGCTAACGTAAACTATATTAAAAAAAAATATTTCCACCGTCGTAAAAAGTACAGCTATATATATATATATATAGCTGTACTTTTATTTAACTTTTTTATGCAACAAACGGTGGAAATAAGCATACAGCCTGCCTGATGCTAAACTGGCGCCTTGCCTTTGCCCGTCATTTCATCTGCGTAAACTTTATTATGCAACGAACGGTGGAAATAAGCATACAGCCTGCCTGATGCTAAACTGGCGCCTTGCCTTTGCCCGTCATTTCATCTGCGTAAACTTTATTATGCAACGAACGGTGGAAATAAGCATACAGCCTGCCTGATGCTAAACTGGCTCCGTGCTTTTGCCAGTCATTTCATCTGCGTAAACTTTATTATGCAACGAACGGTGGAAATAAGCATACAGCCTGCCTGATGCTAAACTGGCGCCTTGCCTTTGCCCGTCATTTCATCTGCGTAAACTTTATTATGCAACGAACGGTGGAAATAAGCATTCAGCCTGCCTGATGCTAAACTGGCTCCTTGCCTTCGCCCGTCATTTCATCTGCGTAAACTTTATTATGCAACGAACGGTGGAAATAAGCATACAGCCTGCCTGATGCTACACAGGCTCCTTGCCTTTGCCCGTGATTTCATCTGCGTAAACTTCCACTACCTATTTCATCATTTCGAGTGATTATTTTCGGGGTGAAAAGTATTCCAGGCTGTAAATTCGTGGTTTACCAAGTTTCATCATAATCCGTCCAGCCGTTTTTGCGTGATGCGTCACTAATAACCAAACATCTAACATTCGCATTTATTGAACGAATGAAACGAAGACTCTGCTTCAGCTCCGACAAAAATTATTTCGTGTCCAAATTCCGGATTTGCACATTTCTAGATTTCCGGTTGTTCGACTTTACAGGTCGCATTTCTCAACCGATTCTCGTGAAATTTTGTGAGCAGGATCGTTAATTATATATTTTTATTGTCTAGTCAGTTTTTGGAAATTTTCAAAATGACTCTTTTTCAATGATTTATTTTGTAAGAATCTGCAGGCGAATTTCGGTTTGTTCTCCTCTACAGTTAGCATAATTTCTCAACCGGTGCCTTTACCATGAGTTTGCATGACCGCACTCGCTATCGACTGCTTAAACGATTTAGTATGCCGATTCTTAGTTCTATTGCGTAACCGACAGAGGCGCTGTACTTTTGCCCATTCAATTTTTTACACAGTCGCTAGCGAGTACGGTCATGTAAACTCATGGTAAAGGCACTGTTCTCGTGAAATTTTGTGATAATTGTATAAAATTTTTTGTGGTATTTTGGAGAATTTAATAAATCTCGCTAGATCTACAACCCACAGAGCCTCTAGTAATATAACTTGAAGTAACTGTTCAGGGCTCCCACTAGCCACCTAATCTGGTCGCTGGTCTCCAACATAATTCTTTCCACACATAATTTATGTCGCGAACAAAATCGACGAGTTTTATAGCGTGGCTATAAACATTTAGATATTCAAATATCGCAGCCATATGGCGGCGCCTACGCACGGCCGTGGACTTACCTGCATAGTTGGGATTTCTTCACTGTGACAAACAAGAGACTGGAGTCACTGAGTCGGTTTGCGACCACTTGGACGATTACATTCATCAACAGGCACACCTGTAAAGGGTGAAATCTTACCTTTGAGATCCCAGCGAACACATTTCTATAGTTTTCAACTTCGTGTTTCACTTTCCGACGTAATGGCGTTCGTCACATATTTTTTTTTTACATTTTGCCTCATAAAACAAATATGACTCAACGAAAAAAAAAATGTTTCAGAATGTGCAACCCAAGCCCTTTCATATGACACCCCACTCGACATATTCATTAGACTTTAAAATTTTGATCCACCTATTTATCTGTAATTTTTTACAGAAAATAAAAAAAAAAATTTAAAAAAAATCATGTTCTATATATGTAGGTAATTCTGTATAAGGCCTCTCTCTTCTATGTATTAGGCCTTCTTTATAACTATTTCAAATCGATAGCATACGTAGTTCTTGAGATATTTAGCGATGTGACAGACAAACAGACAGACAGACAGACAAAGTGAAAGAAAGAAACATTTATTCACAGACACAGTAGACACACATAAATGACAAGAAAAAATACACAGAAACGACACAACATGTGTGTCCCCGCGGCAGTGAAACGGACACTGGCTCAGCATTATGCTGACTATTTAGTGAAACCATAAGAGTTCCTTTTTTACCATTTGGGTACGGAACCCTAAAAAGAAAAGCCTAAAAAGTAAAGTTGTCGTCATAGTCGACTCACACGACACCCAAGGAAACAGGAAATAATCACTACATAGTATAAAACAAAGTCGCTTTCTCTGTCCCTATATCCCTATGTATGCTTAAATCTTTAAAAGTGATTGATGCGGTTTTTAATAGATAGAGTGATTGAAGAGGAACGTTTATATGTATAATAACATCCATTAAATAGTGCACCCGTGCGAAGCCGGGGCGGGTCGCTAGTACTCTATATTAAAAGCTTTACCGTCCGATGTAGTCCCCAACGGAAATGGAAATGTCAAGTGCCGGAACATGACATTTAAGCTCCCTGTCATGACATTTGAGACGCGAACCGCCCCGAGGATATTGCTACAGAAAAATGAAATAAGTGGTGGAGGGTATGGGGTTTTTTTGCCCGTAAACTGCATAAATGTTTGGCGGTTAGTGTAATATCTTGTATAGTGTGTACATACTTTTATCTCACGCACGTGTTTGAGCCTTAGTTGTGTGTTGAGAAATACATGCACATTGTCTATGTGTTTGTGTGTTTCATAACTACAACTATGGCTAACTCGCGCTCGTGAGATAAATAATAAATAAATAAAATAAATAAATAAATATTTGTGGACAATCTTACACAAATCAACCTGCTCCCAAACTAAGCAAAGCTTGTACTATGGGTACTAGGCGACGATATACATACTTATATAGATAAATATATACTTAAATACATAGAAAGCATCCAAGACTCAGGAACAAATATTCGTGTTCATCACACAAATAAATACCCTGACCGGGATTCGAACCCGGGACCTCCAGCTTCGAAGGCAGGGTAACTACCAACTAGGCTAAAGAGGTCGTCGAAAATATTCTTTTCACACCTGCTATTCAGAAAAGAGTTATTGTTGCCTTCGAATGAGGGATCAAAGATGTACTTTTCTTCCCTCATTTTGTCCAAACTGCATAGTTTACCAACCTCATATGAATAGATGTCAATTAATAGAAAAGTATTGTGTCAACATGTAATGTCAGAGAGAGAAACATCAAAGAAAATAAATTCACGTTATATTTTTTATCATGGGATTTTTAATTCAAATTACTTCAAATAAACCATTAAACCGTCTAAATTAACCATCTAAATTAACATGGTCCTATCGGAACCGGATTTTATAAACATTTAGTTATACGACGTGGGTCGGAAATTTCGACGTGGTTTCGTGGTTGGCGAAACATCACAGGAGCGGCGGATATATAAGGAGACAGCCAAGCAACCCGTGTTCCTGATATATGGGAGTAATGTCGAACCGACGATTGATGGATAAGTGCAGTGTTAATACATAACATATATATCTATGAAGAAAAAACTGTGAGTACAATTAAAGTTCTTAGTAGTGTTGTGAAATCAATTTAAAACAGAAGTTAACCCGTTCTTAAGTCGTAATAATAAACAAAAATTATTGCGAAAAATTCTTCACAAGGGGAAACTCGGACACTTTGGACCCCCCAAAAATTTGAAAAAGGGAGATCGGGCACTTTGTACCCCATGCGTAATTTAATGAAGAATTTTTGAACATTTGTTTTTTTTTTTCAAATGGAATAGGGTTTACACATCAACAATTGGTTTAATCTTCGGACATAATGGAAGCGGAAATTAACGTGCTTATAGACATTTCCGTACGAATCACAAAGGCGCATACGAACTTCAGGAAGTCACCCAAAGATCGAGTGACGCTGTCATATGTGGAGACACGTTTAGAAAATTTGGAATCCCTGTGGCAGAGGTTCTCTAATGGGCATGATAACTTGTTTCGTAAACACACAACTGCAGAGCTCGAGAATTCAGTATACGGAAAAGAAGCGGTATATGACGTCACGGAAGAAAATTACTTGGATTACAAATGTGATCTTAAGGATGCTCTCAATAATTTCAAACCAAATCCTAGTAATTTTAACCATCCTATACCGATCTACCAAACATCAAAGACGAGTCATGTCCAGTTGCCGAAGATCACCATCCCCGTTTTTTCCGGGATTTATACGGAGTGGATGAGTTTTAGGGATCTGTTTATATCACTTATCCACGACAACCATGAACTTGATGATGTGCAGAAATTACACGATCTCGATGTAGCGGATCAATTTGAGCGGTTCTTTTCCAATATACCCATAGACACATCAAAGTCTTTAAATTCATCGCCAGACGCTGCTGAAGTATTATTGAAAGGAAATGTAGTGGAATGTACGGAAATCTTTGGTTTCAATTATGTGACTCCTATCGCCGTTACCAAAGCGTTTAGATCATTGAATGTCAAGAAAACTGAAGATCTTTGGGGGCTGTCTGTCAAAGTATTACATTCCATAATAGAATTAACTGCTCCTTATATAGCTGATATCTTTAATAGAAGTATTGATACTGGAGTTTTTCCTGACTTGATGAAACATAGTAAAATTATCCCGTTGTTCAAATCAGGAACGAAATCAGACCCCACAAACTTCAGACCTATCTCAATACTACCGGCATTAAGCAAAATTTTCGAGAAACTTATCCTTAATCAGCTTCTATCCCATTTCAATCGTAATAAACTGCTGAACAGTAAGCAATTCGGATTTACTAGAGGCCGTTCCACCACAGATGCCGGTGTGGTACTCATTAAACATATTTTTGATGCCTGGGAAAAGGCTCAAGATGCTGTTGGAGTTTTCTGTGATTTATCAAAAGCATTTGATTGCGTTGATCACGAAAATCTGATCAGAAAGCTTAGGCACTATGGGATAAAGAATGGAGCTCTTGATCTTGTTTCATCATATCTATCGAACAGAACACAGCGAGTAGTCATCAATGGGACCTCGTCAGCAGGGTCAAACGTTGCTCTTGGAGTACCGCAAGGATCCATCCTAGGACCGTTCTTATTTTTAGTGTACATAAATGACTTACCAGAGCTTGTGCAGGGTAGACATGATATAGTTTTATTTGCAGATGACACTTCTCTAATTTTCAAAGTGGATAGAAAAGAGAAAAGCTTCGACTGTATTAATGATGTATTATCCACTATTGTAAATTGGTTTACAGCCAATAACCTGCTTTTAAATGCAAAGAAGACGAAGTGCATAAAATTTATTTTACCCAATGTTAAGCACATAAACAACTCAAGAATTAAATTAAAGGGCGAAATTCTAGAATTCGAAGACAAGACTGTGTTTTTGGGAATAACCTTAGATTCAAAACTTCAGTGGCATGCACATATAGCCACATTAGCAGGAAAACTAAGCTCCGCAGCCTATGCAGTGAGGCGAATCAGGCAGCTGACAAACGTCGAGACAGCAAAATTGGTGTACTACAGTTACTTCCACAGTGTTATGTCCTATGGAATCCTGCTGTGGGGGAAAGCGGCGGATATCCAGACTATTTTCGTACTACAAAAACGAGCAGTGCGTTCTATTTATGAACTAGGAGCTCGTGCCTCCTTAAGAGAAAAATTCAAAGAGGCAAACATTCTCACTGTAGCTTCTCAATACATTTTTGAGAACATTATGTATGTACGGAAAAATCTCCATGAATTCAAACTTAACAGCGAAATCCACGACTATAACACAAGAAGTAAAAACAAGCTCGCAGTGGCAGCCTGTCGTCTCCGTAAAGTTAGCACGTCCTTCGTGGGGAACTGTATACGCTTTTATAATAAAATACCCATGGATGTAGTGAATTTGCCCGTCAACCGATTTAAGTGTCATGTTAAAAGTCACTTGGTAAGCAAGGCGTATTATTCCGTCAATGATTTTTTAAACGATCAAGAAGCTTTTAAGCCAGTTGTCTAATTTACTAGAATTAGTAATGGTTTATAATGTAGACATGTATAACTACAATTTTAGTCTGGATTTTTACTGTTCTAAAATCATTTCATGTACATTTGAGCACATCATGAGGTATCTCATTGTATTCGATATTTTATTATTAAGTACTACTTTGATTATAAATGTCCTGCAGCTTGAATATGTCATGCTCGCCTAAAGGTCTTTGCTTACGGTGGCGTCGTTGATCGGGTCGCAACCTTCCCTAACATATGGTCGAGGGAGGCGATGGCTGAGATATGCGTCATACTCGTGAACGGGTGCTGTTTGTGGGGTCCGGTCTGTTCATGTTTGCAAGGACTAGTAACTTCGTACTAGTGTTCAGTGGAATTGACATGATGAGAGACTTCACTGTTCTCATTTGATTTTATTTTTTTAGACTGACGCTCAGAGACCTTATACATCTCTGAGGATATTTATTTATTAGATTTTATTATTTTCATGTTGACGTGTTATAGATATAGCTCAAAACATTTTATTATTATTAGTGTACCTACTTTATTACCTTTTATCTTGACGCTTAGAGACCTTATACATCTCTAACAAATCTCGATTGTTATTAGTTTCTTAGTCTTATTTTTGACATGTGACTCTACATTTAATTAATGATACTTTGATTATTGTATTATTTCTATTTGATGTACCTAGACAGATTTTGACTTGTAAAAGTGCCCTTGAGGCCTATTTGCAGAATAAATGTTTTGATTTTGATTTTGATTTTGATACACTACTTGAAAGGTCATCTCAAAGGAGAAGCTGAACAATTATTACGTCACATACCTATAACTAATGATAGTTACGAGCAATGCTGGACTCTATTGAAAAACCGGTATAACAACAAACAATATCTGGTAAACTGCATATTACAACGGTTTTTCGGCCAAAAAAGTATTTCAACAGAGTCCTCCAGTGCAATCAAGCAGTTATTAGATGTCACAACGGAAACGTTAAATGCATTGAAAGGGCTAGGAATTGACACTGGTACATGGGATGTGATGGTAATCTATATAATAAGCCAGAGATTAGATTCTGAAAGTAGGAAACAATGGGAGTCTAAGGTCAGCGAGTTGGTATCACGTTCAGATAATTTACCCACTATTACACAATTCCAAGAGTTTTTGGAAACGAAATACCACTCGTTAGAGTTTTTAGATTCGAAATCAAACAATACATTTGTCCAAAAACAGCGCAATTTTATTCAGGCTCACAGTAATTATAATAGCAAAACAAACCCGATTCATATGTTGCACGTAGCTCAGACAACCTGCGTTTATTGTAAACGAGATCATCATATTAGGAGTTGTAAGGAGTTTATAAACAGTGATCTCGACAGCAAGCGTAACTTTGTCCAAACTCACGGGTTATGTTTTAACTGTTTAGGCAATAATCATTCGGTAAGATACTGCAGAAACACCACGTCATGTCAAATTTGTAACAGAAGGCATCATTCATTATTGCATTCAAAAGGCCAAACAGAAACTGTCTCTCATCATTCACTTGATAATCAAGTCGCACCAATTGTGGATTTAGTGAAAGCACCCAAGATATCACCACAAGAGGAGCGTGCATCAACGTTTAACAACATCACAAGCCATTTTGTGAAAGGAGTGGCACACCAAGTGCTACTAGCCACAGCAGTAGTGAAAGCTGAGTCACAAAATGGCGGGGAACATCAGCTCTTACGAGCTCTCTTAGATCAGGGGTCTCAGGCCTCTTTTATCACAAAAGCGGCAGTCCAATTACTTGGATTGAAAACCACACCAACCAAGGGATTTATATCAGGGTTGGGAGGTGAACAGAGCCTTATAGCAAGGTCCATGGTAGATGTTACAATCAGTTCACGTCTCAATCCAGGTTGTGTGATGCATGTTTCAGCGTATGTACTCGACAAGTTGACTGCGTACTTACCTGCGACTGCAGTGTCAATCACCTCATGGCCGGAGCTAGAACTTGTAACTCTAGCTGACCCGGAATATCACACTCCGAATAAGATAGACATCTTATTAGGGGCGGAGGTTTATGGTAGGATTATTGATCATGGTGTTATCAAATATCCCTCAGGTTCATTAGTAGCACAAAATACCACCCTGGGATGGATATTAAGCGGGCAAGTAAAACAAGACACACCTATCGATAAATTCATCACAATGCATACGCAATTGGAGCCTGTTGAAGAATTGCTTAAGTCCTTTTGGGAAATTGAAGCAGAGCCGTCCAACAAACAGAAGATTCTGTCAGTTGAAGAGCAACGATGTGAAGACTTCTACCATGCGACCACGACACGCGATGAAGATGGTCGATATGTGGTTAAGCTCCCGTTTCGGGACAGCGAACCAGCATGTGCCGATGGTAATTCACGGGATATAGCTTTGAAGAGGTTTCTATATCTTGAGAGGAAGTTCCACAGAGACGAGCGTCTGAAACAGGAATACAAAAAAGTATTTGATGAGTACTTAGCATTAAATCACATGACTGAGGTTCATGACAACAAAGCAAAAGGTTTGTACATACCTTTTCACGCAGTAATACGCGAGGATAGACAGACGACCAAATTTAGAGTCGTATTTGATGCGTCGTGTAAGGGGACGAATGGCGTGTCCCTCAACGATGACTTAATGGTAGGTCCAACCTTGCAACCGGAATTGCGTCATATAATAATGCGTTGGCGTACATATCCAATCTGCTTTATCGCAGATATAGTTAAAATGTACCGCCAAATAAAGGTCAGTGATGAAGATTCGGAATATCAACGTATTCTGTGGCGCGAAACTCCGGAAGAAGACATCAAAGAGTACAAGATGCTCAGAGTAACATTTGGGACTTCTTCAGCGCCATATCTGGCAGTAAAAAGCCTGATACAAGTAGCAAAGGATGAAGGAAAAGAATTTCCTTTAGCAGCTGGAAGAGTAAAACATGAATTTTATATGGATGATTTGATGTCGGGTTGTGAGAGTGACGAAGAAGCACTAGAAATATACAAGCAAATGAATGAAATGTTAAAAAGGGGCGGATTCGAACTGCAAAAATGGTCCAGCAATAGTGAAGCAATGTTAAATCAAATAGAGCAAGGGAATTTGGAAAAGCAAGGTGACAAGAAAATAGAGGTCAAACTAGATACGATTAACAAAATACTTGGACTTACCTGGAGCCGAAGTGCCGATGAGTTTGTGTTGCCGCCGATGACTGCACCTGTAACGAAAAGAAAAGTTATCTCGGATATTTCGAAGTTGTATGATCCACAAGGATGGATAGCACCGAGCATAATCAAAGCAAAAATATTTATACAGAAGTTATGGCTTGCGGGTGTCGGTTGGGACGAGGAACTATCACAACCGTTGTTAGAAGAATGGGCAAAGTATCGAAAGGGTTTTTCGGACCTTATGCAATTTCGGTTGAAGCGTTGGATGCACTTGAGAAGTGACACAAAGCTAGTAGAACTACACGGTTTTAGTGATGCCTCAAACGCTGCGTTTGCAGCCGTAATATATGTCCGGGTGATCGATGCAAAGGGTAATGTTCACGTCAGTTTGCTCACGGCAAAAACCAGAGTTGCTCCAATCAAGCAATTCAGTCTTCCAAGATTGGAGTTATCAGGTGCTGTATTACTCGCAAAACTGCTAGTAGAAGTGTCAGAAGTTTTAGACGTACCCAAACCTAATATTCATGCGTGGACTGACTCTGAAATTGTACTTGTATGGCTTAGCAGTCATCCTAGTCGTTGGAAAACATTCATCGGGAATAGGTGTTCAGAAATTTTGTCTGTGACAGATCGTAACCAGTGATCACATGTCAAATCTGAACATAATCCAGTAGATTACGCATCACGGGGCATCCTAGCATCTGAGTTAGTAGGATTTGAACTGTGGCTAAAAGGACCTTCATGGCTGAGTGAAGATATCATATATTATCCTAATCCTAAGGGATTAAACACGGATTTGGAAGAAAGGAAAATCCAAACTCACCTTACTACTTCGGTAGATGATCACGCCAACGATGTAGAAGTATGGTCAAAATTCTCATCGTTGACGAAGTTATTAAGAGTAGTAGCTTATTGCCGTAGGGTACTTAAAACAGAGAAACCAAAACAAGTATCTGTTAAAAAAGGAAATTAATGAGGCACTAACAATTATGATAAAAAAATTTCAGATTCAAGCATTCTTAGAGGAATGGAAGGATATTAAGCAAGGAAAATCAGTAAATAAAAAAAGTGTACTTGCGTCATTGAACCCGCAGTTAGACGAGTTTGATATACTTCGGGTTGGGGGGCGGCTGCATTACGCTGCAATTGGAGAAAATCAAAAGCATCCTATAGTTTTACCGAAGCAATCACTGTTGACGACTCTCGTCTTGCGATATGCACACAAGGTTACACTTCATGGAGCGCCGCAATTGATGATGAATTTTATAAGGGAGAAGTACTATATCATTGGTCTTAAATCACTCGTCAAGCTTCATTGTAGGAAATGTGTCACATGTATAAGGTATGCAGCAGCAAATAAAGTTCAACTGATGGGTCAGCTACCTTCACCGAGGGTAACCATGAGCCGTGCGTTTTTACGTTCTGGTGTCGATTACGCAGGCCCAATAAACATACGGGTGTCAAAGGGTCGCGGTAATAGATCGTATAAGGGCTATATATGCTTATTCATATGTATGGCCACACGTGCCATACATTTAGAAGCAGTGAGTGACTTGACATCACAGGGATTCTTGGCTGCTTTTAAGCGTTTTATTTCACGTCGAGGTTACTGTAGTGATTTATATAGTGATAATGGCACCGAATTTTGTGGGAGCAGCAAGAGAATTAAAAGAAATGTTCGACGAAGAAAAATCCAAGTTTATGCCGGAGATTGCTGATTGGTTAGCTACGAATGGAACCCAATGGCACTTTATTCCTCCGCAAGCACCTAATTTTGGAGGTCTTTGGGAAGCCGGAGTACGGTCTTGCAAGTTCCATCTAAAAAGAGTAATTGGCAATTCAACTCTCACGTTCGAAGAAATTACCACGGTGTTAGCTCAGATTGAAGCCTGTTTAAACTCAAGGCCAATGTCATATATTCAGGATCAAGGGGATCCCATGCCTTTAACCCCCGGGCATTTTCTTGTGGGTGAGCCTTTACTGACCGTTCCGGATCATAATTACGAACATTCGTCGATCAGTTCACTGAGAAGATGGCAACTCTGTCAACGGATGCTACAAGATTTCTGGCGACGTTGGACAAAAGAGTATCTTCATCATTTCATGCAAAGGTACAAATGGACACAGGTTGTACCTGACCCAAATATTGGAGATGTGGTGCTTGTTAAAGAGCTTGACTTGCCTCCATCTCGATGGTTGTTAGGGCAGATTGTTGAAAAACATCCTGGAGTGGACAACGTTACGCGAGTTGTAACTCTGCGCTATAAGAATTCTTTTATCAAACGACCAGTGTCTAAACTTTGTGTTTTACCTTTAGCAGAGTAATTGTCTTTTTAGTTAAGTAATATTACATTTATATTCATTCATTTGTAATCATAACCAAAGGGTAAAATGGTGTTATGTTGCTTATCATGTTTTTATTTTCATATATTGTGAATGGTTTCATTTAACTGTTATTGTATTACGGAGTCTTTTCAAGTTAAAGGAACTTTAATTTCGTGTTCTATTTGTGTAGTGTAGTGTGCTGTGCAATGAGGATTGAGTGCAATTGCATGTTATGTCATATAGGCTTTTATAATTATTCACATATCACATGTAAGAACAGTCGTTCTTGGCGGGCGGCATGTCCAAACTGCATAGTTTACCAACCTCATATGAATAGATGTCAATTAATAGAAAAGTATTGTGTCAACATGTAATGTCAGAGAGAGAAACATCAAAGAAAATAAATTCACGTTATATTTTTTATCATGGGATTTTTAATTCAAATTACTTCAAATAAACCATTAAACCGTCTAAATTAACCATCTAAATTAACAGGCAACAATGACTCTTTTCCTCATAGAAGGTGTGTAATCAGTATGTGACACTCTGTAGTAAAATCATTTGTAAAATATTTCATGTTTTTAGCAGCGGGCCTCATAGACGGTGTGAAAAGCAGTATGTGTCACACGGTAGCAAAATTATTTCCGTCTTGGGCGTAAACACGCTCCGCTCAGGATTCTATTGTAGGATCTTTCGCATCACTCAATTCAATATACCACCCTCGCCGTAAATATATCATTTTGCTCCCTTGAGACACAATCTACTATTTTTGCACCAACAATGAACATACAGAAAATATGACAGATAATGTACTATAAAGTTAATATCCTTCACCATCGTCCTGGTACAGTTGCATCCTAAAGGATGCCCGGGGTCCGCTACCTAATCCCAAGAGTTGGCGTAGGCACTAATTTTTATGGAAGCGACTGCCATCTGGCCTTCCAATCCGAGGGAAAATCAGACCTTATTGGAATTAGGCTTGTCAAGCGAGTGGGCAACTTGACTCTTAGAAGTTCTCGAGCCGCCCGAAGGCCTCTAACTTGGCTGAACGACTGCTAATATCCTTATTCAATCAAGTAGTTTAAAAAAAGCTGCACTTTGAATACTTGCTAAACGCGTGGGTAAACACTTATCATGAGACTCACAGTGCCTAAAGCCCAGCCTTGCGGCGACCGTGACCCACTGCCGCGCGACACATCGACACTTTACTATCCTCAGCTTGGGTTTCGTGTTTACTATATGTATTTCTTTTTATACGACGGGGGCAATCAAGCCTTAAGCAAACTCAAACTCAAAATATTCTTTATTCAAATAGGCCTAGCAACAAGCACTTTTGAATCGTCAGTTATATATTACATAAATTGAATCTAATTATTCAGAGCAATTTATTGATCCATATGAAATTTTTAAAAAGACATGAATTACTGTAATGTGTGTCAAGAGAGAGTATAATAAATTCACAAAAAGATCGTCAATATGTAAAATAAAAACATAAAAAATAGTATAATCTAGACAGTTTCTAGAATAAAATCTGAATGTCAAGAGAAAAATTTAACGTCAACATCTAATGTCATAGTTATGAAAATAGTCATTAAGATGTAATGTCATAATTATTAAAATATAATTAGAATTTCAACCACAATTATACCCACGGTGTTTTATCATTCATGTAGTCTTTTGTGCTATAATATGCTTTCGATATGAGTTTACGCTTTACATAAGTCTTGAATTTATTAATAGATAAATTAGTCACGTTTGTAGGTAGTTTATTATAAAACTTTACACAATTACACATGAATGATTTTCTTATTTTTTGGAGCCGAGTGGAGGGTACCGCAAGCTTATATTTGTTTCTAGTATTAATATTATGTATGTCACAGTTCTGTCTAAAATTTACAATATTTTTGTGTACATACACAATGTTGTCATAGATGTATTGACAATGCATTGTCATTATATTAATGTCCTTGAACTTATCTCTAAGTGAGTCTCTATGTTTCATCTTATATATTGCTCTTGTTTACTATATGTATTTTATTTTATACGACGGTAGCAATCAAGCGTTAAGCCTGCGGCAAGCAGACACCGCAGCCTGTGTATCTACCATTTCATTTCTGGGCCACTTCTTACTTTGTCGCAGTTACGAGATCTCTGGCGGTTTTCATATTGATTTCCACTGTGACAAGGTACGAAGTGGCGCAGAAATTAAATTTGTTGACCTATACACGGCGTCCCACGGCCATGCCACATGGAGGGAAAGTACCTTGAATATTGTAGATGGAACATTTTACTGAAAGAAGACATTATTTTAATTTTAAAAACAATTTAAACTGCATTCACAGATATTTAAATAATAATTAAACCGTGAACCGGGAATCGAACCCGTTACACAAGAAAAATAATTACCCTGTAGCTTTATCATACCAATCGAAAGGCTTCATCATATGGATTATTTTTGCTAAATAACATAGTATCGGAAATAAAAGGAGGACCATGAATTTTAACATTTTTTAATACAAAATTAATCAATTTATCACGTGTAACGGGTTCGATTCCCGGTTCAACCATAAAAATATTTAAATATCTGTGAATGCAGTTTAAATTGTTTTTTAAATTCAAATAATGTCTTCTGTAAGTAAAATGTTCCATCTACAATATTTAAGGTACTTTCCCTCCATGTGGCATAGCCGTGGGAAGCCCTGTATATGCCTGCGACTCTTAGTTTATTGACTAGTGGATCCGTTGGGTTGACAGCAGAGACTTATAGATCTACACCGCATAAACATTGCGCCCTTACGGCTAACCCCAAACGTCGGAACCGAATGTCATCCCATTAACGTCGGGAAATGAACCCGCTACCGCGCCCTGCCGCGCCTGCGTTCTGGCCCATTAGGGATTGTCTTGAATAAAAGTGGGTTGTGGAAGGGGTGGAATAATATCGATGAAGACGGTCCATAATACTACATTGTTTAACGAGGGGCGTAAGTGGAATATTGCGAACGAGAGTCTATCAGAAGCCCGACGCTGAAAGCACAGAAAATGTACTGAATATTTAAGAAATTACGCGCAGAGCTTCCGTAGAGTGCGGGATGGTTAATTGCAAAGTCACGCGTGTTAGATGGTCATTTGCAATCCTCGCCTTAATGACAGTTTTATCATATACTTACGTCAAAGTGTATATAAAATGACAGCTATTCCGATCGTAAACTTATCCCGGTTTTGTAAATACGTACGTGCCCTGGCATAGAAACGGGCGGCCATTGAAAGCAAAAGTCCCCGACTCGTTCATTAAAAGTTATTGACAAGACTTGGAACGGGCAAGTGTCGTACTGTCAGAGAAGAGAGGAGATAAAAAAAAAATATATTAGAGGACAATCTTACACAAATCGAACTAGCCCCACAGTAAGCTCTAGAAGGCTTGTGTTATGGGTACTAGACGACGATATATTTAATAGATATAAATACTTAAATACATAGAAAACATCCAAGACTCAGAAACAAATATTCATGCTCATCACACAAATATTTGCCCTGACCGGGATTCGAACCCAGGACCGTCAGCTTCACAGGCAGGTGCACTACCCACTAGGCTAAACCGGTCGTCATAAGAGCGAGAGATATTATTATAAAAGATATAAGGTTACACTACAATACAAATACTCTTCATTATACATAGGCGGGTACCAGGTGTGTTAATGGGTGGTAGTGATTGATGAATACTACCTGGACGGTGATCATTGATTAGGGGTCGCACGGGCCGGCGCAAGGCACACACTGACGGACCCGGACGACGTAATCACAGCGTCCATCGAAAGATGGAACGATGCGCTTACGGCGTCCAACTCAGACACGACGACGCGTACACTTAGGCATTCCCGCCGGCGGGGACGTCCACCGCGTGATCGCTACAACACAGACACCCCGGTACCGCCGCACACCGGGTAGAGTCAGTCCGACCCTAGTCGGGCCTACCTGAGTTTCTTGCTGGACTTTTCTCAGCTAGGCTAGGTTTAGTGAACCAGCGACAAAACTCCCAGTAGCTTCATTCCACTCACACCTCAGATTCGGTTGAAACCGCTCAACCAATCTCACTGGAGCGTAAACTCTTCGAGTATTCCAGTGTTCCAAACCACACGCGTGGTCGTATCCCGTTTTCCCCTGTATTTTCCCCAGGCTACTCTCCAACCGCGCACTCCTATCGCTTTATTGGGCCCGGCCTATAAAGCCACAATCAGGTTCAAAAAAAGGGTACATGGATTCTACATTACTAAATAGCATTGTACACAAAATGTAGTTTATTTTATTTTTGAATTCAACTGCATTCACACAACTTGAAACTATTTTCAAAAGTAGCTTCTCTTCTCTTCCATTGGAACTGGTTTAAAGCAGGGATCGTTACCGGTATTCTTAATACCGGTTTTAAATAAGGTATAACCGGTTATAATTGTATATCGCTATTTATATGGCTAAAGTTCTGATTAGCGATATAATCAAAACCGGTATTCAAAATTATTAGCGGTTTCGCCATAATTGACAACAATACCTCAATTTGACACTTTACCCATAATAACCATTACCGGTAATAGCTGACAGTGTCAATATACTCGATTGTTTGTTTCTGCAAACCGGCGTATTGTAAGAAGTAGGTATTTACACCTATTTGTTGTGTTTTAGTAGTAACTAGCGACCCGCCCCGGCTTCGCACGGGTGCACTATTTAATGGATGTTATTATACATACAAACCTTCCTCTTCAATCACTCTATCTATTAAAAAAAACCGAATCAAAATCCGTTGCGTAGTTTTAAAGATTTAAGCATACATAGGGATACAGAGATATAGGGACAGATAAAGCGACTTTGTTTTATACTATGTAGTGATGCAGGCATCTTACCTTTCAAGTGCAATGAATAGCGGTATTGAATACAGGTATTTAATATCATAAATAGTCTATACATAAAGGTATAGATAAAAGCAGAATGACAACAATACCTCTAATTAGAATATAGGTATTATTTTATTAGCGGTAATAGTTTGTCAATTTCTATACAGGTATGTATTAAATAAAACTGGTTTTACAATCCCTGGTTTAAAGTAACAAGAAAATCACAAAAACTATGTACTTATTATTGCTACTCGACCGTATATAGCATCACAATTATAGCTTTTACTTACCTACGTTAGTGCTTATCAACAGACCGTGTCTGCACATTCATGCTATGGCAATTGCGAATAAGATGTTGTCATAGCCAATTGAGGCCTGCAATTCCAAGGCAACTCGCATGCACCTTTTTTAGGGTCCCGTAGCCAAAATGGCGAAAACGGAACCCTTATAGATTCGTCATGTCTGTCCGTCCGTCCGTCCGTCCGTCCGCACTACAATTATGAAATTTGGTAAGAAGGTGTATTCTATGAACCGCTACATAAAAGTGATGTGAAATTACAAAAAAATATTAAATTAGGGGTGGCACTCCATACATGTAAGCGGTGGATGAAAATAAAATTTCAACGCACATAGTCGTGTCGGGTATCGATGGATAGGCCTTTAAAAATGATATGGAGGTTTCTAAAAAACTTGTCCATTTAAGTCAATCGGTGAGATATTAGCTGTCAAAGTCATATAAAGTGCCCCCCCCCCCCCTCTAATTTCCAAACTATAAAGTTTAAAATTCTGAAAAAAATTGAGGTGGTGTGTATTAGTAAATACTGTCAACGATTTTTGGTTTGAACAATATAGGTTTTACAATTTTTGAGCTTTCGCTTAAAAACTGTCTTGCGCAAACAAAAGGTCGTAAGTGCCGTGAGTTCCCTATGAAGATACGACTTTTTTGGATTCAATGTATTGGATAGTGATTTTAAATGTGGACTTGTAGGTGTTGGTACGGAACCCTTCATTGTGCGTGGTCCGACACGCACTTGGCCGGTTTTTTAAACTATACTATATATAGCTTGCTATCGCTATACCTATCCACTGGAGAGCAATCCTCAGCATTAAAAGCATGCACACAAAAAAAAGAGTAAATGAACCTCGCTCCGAATAGTGCGCGCGGGCGCATGCCACGTGGCCTTATATGTAGTACAAGTACCGCAGTTAGCTGACAATCCTTGAACCTTATTACACCGAGATAAGGTCTAATTTGGTGAATGTAGCGTGTTGCTGCTTGTATAGCCAAGAACAAAATATAATTTAACAATGTTGCACCTTGTTCCATTGTGATAAGTTAACTTATTGCTGCACTTGACTCTTGACTAAGTATACTTGTGTTGGCGTGCTCATAATGGGTTCATTCATAAAATTTAGTATGTATGTAGTAGGTACAGTCGAAGGCAATTAAGTTGGAATTATGTAAGCATTTTTAGAATGGTATCGCACAAACGATGACACGTAAGGGAGTTAAAGCGGGGCGGGGGGGGGGGCAAAGTTATGTTTACATTTTTCCGGGATTCGAACCAGCAACATCCAGATTAAAGGTCGCGTGCCTTATGGCTCGGTTACAGTAGGTAGCTTATTAGGATACCGTTCCCAAAGAGTCCAAAGAGTCAAACGGGACCCTATAAGTAGTAGTAAGACTCCGCTGTCTGTCTGTCTGTCCGTCCCTCTGTCAGGCAGGTATCTCATGAACCGTGATAGAGAGTTGAAATTTTCACAGATGATGTTATTCTGTTGCCGTTATAACAACAAATACTAAAAAACCAGAATAAAATAGATATTTAATGGGGCTCCCATACAAAATACGTGATTATTTTGCCGTTTTTATAGATAATGGTACGGAACCCTTCGTGCGCGAGTTCAATTCGTACTTGGCCGGTTTTTTTTCATATTCATATTCCCGCCAAAACAGACTATGTATTACTAAGTTGAAATTTTTTTTCATCCAAAATGTGTGTAGTGCCCCCCCCACCCTTCATTATTATGTTTTTTTACAATTTCACATTACTTTTATGTAGCGGTTCATAGAATACACCTTCCTACCAAATTTCATAATTGTATTGCTTATAGTCTCCGAGTAAATCGGCTGTGACATACGGACGGACAGACATGACGAATCTATAAGGGTTCCGTTTTTGCCATTTTGGTACGGAACCCTAAAAAAAATGGCTTAGCAGATTTTCCTTTAAAATGTCATTTCAAAGTATTAGTCATCACTTAAATAACAAGAAACGAGTTCATATTTACTAGATTCATTTTATTTTAATTATTCTTTGAATATCATTTCATTAGTCAGAGCAGAGATGAATGGTACAGCTATTTAAAGCTAAATAGCGTCAGTTCATTTGTCCCTATTAGGAAGTGATAGATTGGAGACCCGTATTTGTACGCACATTATATTTAATAGCCTGTTAAGGTTGGCGCAATACAAGAATCTCAATTAGAGACAATTTTAAGGGGCTCCACGTGCAATTCATCGATTTTTGACGTGTTTTTTTAACTAGTTTGGCAACATCAGAGTATTTCTCTTTATATGTCGTGGTACGAAAGAGTTTCGCCGATTTTCTACTTTATTCCAAAGGTGGAAGACTCCGAATTGATTATTCTTTTCATTCCACGACTTCAAAAATTTGTATACATTTATAGTATTATTACAAAGGTCTAAGGTGTAAAATTGTAAACATATTTTTAACTCATGTTTATTGATTTGGCAACATCGTAGTAATTCTCTTTATAATTCAAGGTACGAAAGGGTTTCGCCGATTTTCGACTTAATTCCAAAGGTGGAAGACTCCGAATTCATTATTCTTTTCATTCGACGACTTCAAAAATATGTATACATTTATAGTATTATTACAAAGGTCTAAGGTGTAAAATTGTAAACATATTTTTAACTCATGTTTATTGATTTGGCAACATCGGAGTATTTCTCTTTATAAGTCGTGGTACGAAAGGGTTTCGCCGATTTTCGACTTTATTCCAAAGGTGGAAGACTCCGAAAAGATAAATTTTTCATTCCACGACTTCAAAAATATGTATACATTTATCGCATTATTACAAAGGTCTAAGGTGTAAAATTGTAAACATATTTTTATCTCATGTTTATTGATTTGGCAACATCGGAGTAATTCTCTTTATAATTCGTGGTACGAAAGGGTTTCCCCGATTTTCTACTTTATTCCAAAGGTGGAAGACTCCGAATTGATTATTCTTTTCATTCCACGACTTCAAAAATATGTATATATTTAACGCATTATTACAAAGGTCTAAGGTGTAAAATTGTAAATATATTTTTGATATCTTCCGTTCAAACGGCAACACTACAGTGACTCAGTTACCAAGAGTGGTGCTTAAATGGCTGTGCAATAAGGTTCACGATAATTGGTTAATTATTTTGTTGATGGTATGTAAGTACGTGTAATGTAACCCACATTTGCATTGTTATTGAATATGTATTTATTGTGATCGATAGTTGTATATCTAGGTCACTTTGAGTTCATTTGTTTATGCAGTACCAAGCATCCTCAACTCTTATAGAAGGCAAAAATTACGTCAATTAAATAATAAATATTAGAGGACAATCTTACACAAATCGAACTAGCCCCACAGTAAGCTCAAGAAGGCTTGTGTTATGGGTACTAGACGACGATATATTTAATAGATATAAATACTTAAATACATGGAAAACATCCAAGACTCAGAAACAAATATTCATGCTCATCACACAAATATTTGTTCTGACCGGGATTCGAACCCAGGACCGTCAGCTTCACCGGCAGGTGCACTACCCACTAGGCTAAACCGGTCGTCAATTGTGTGCACTTTTTATCTTAAACGGGTCCTAATACGCGAGTGCTTTTGGATCTTAATCGACCGAGTGAAACGAAGGTCTCTGCTTCAGCTTCGACAAAAATGCTTTCGTATGTCCGGATTTCCGTTTGTTCTCCTCTACAGGTCGCAATAATCAACCGATTCTCGTGAAATATCGTGAGCAGGTTCAATAGTTACTATATAGAATTTTTTTTTGGAAATTTCCAAAAACAATTTTTTTAACAATGATTTTGTAAGTTTCTGCGGGCGAATTTCGGTTTGTTCTCCTCTATAGGTCGCATTTCTCAACCGATTCTCGCTAAATTTTGTGAGCAGGTTGGATAAATATACAGATTTTTTTGTCAAACAAGTTTTTGAAATTTAAAAAAATATATATTTGTTCAACGGTTTGTTCTCCTCTACAGGTCGCATTTTGCAAATGATTCTCGTGGAATTTTGTGAGCAGTTCCATTAATTATATATATAAAAATTTTTTGTCGAGTCAGTTTTTGGAAATTTTCAAAAACAATTTTTATTTCAAAGTTTTTGTAAGTTTCTGCGTCCGAATTTCGGTTTTTTATCCTCTACAGGTTGCATTTCTCATACCGGAAATAATGCGTTGGATTGTAAGCTAAGTTCCGACATGAAACCAGCAATTTAGGTTAGGTTCGTTCGTTATCCAGGATATCTAAAGCGGAAATGGAAACCCCGCCCGGGCTTCACCGACTTGCCGAAGGAAAATACAAAACAAATATACTAGTGGCTCTGTGAGCTGTAGACCTCGTGAGTGAGTTTTTTTATCACATCCGAAATCTGATGTTATAAAAAATATCAATTATGAATGTCAAACCTGCTCACAAAATTTCACGAGAAGCGGTTGAAAAATGCGACCTGTAGAGGAGAACAAACCGAAATTCACCCGCCGAAAATCATTGATAAAAAAAATGTTTTTGGAAATTTCCAAAAACCGTCTCTACAAAAAAAATCTATATAGCTATCGAACCTGCTCATGAATTTTCACGAGAATCGGTTGAGAATTGCGACCTGTATTATTTATTTATTTATTGATACATATAAGCTTACAGTATTACAAACCAAGACGCTTACATGTTACATACACAAAACAGTTACATGAAAGACAGTAAAATAAAAATGCTAGCACAAATATTAAGGAATTTAAAAAAATACACAACAATTAAATACTAAGACTATTATTTAAAAATGTACATATATGCCTGTAGAATGTACCTGGCGAGTCGTGAAAGACATCCGCAGGTGTCTGCAGAGGTAACTGACTGTCTGCAGACGAGAACAAACGGCAATCCGGAAATCCGTACATACGAAAGCATTTTTGTCGAAGCTGAAGCAGAGATGTTCGTTTCACTCGGTCAGTAAAAGACATCAAAGGGAAGTAAACGACCCTTTGACACTCTTTTACGCGGCACACCACTCAGGAACCGTCTGAGTTATACGGTAGATCTATAGTAACATAACTAGATGTATTACCACGTTTGTGCAAATTCGGTCAAGTGTGTTGTTGACCTTAAAAACACGCAGTACAGAGTAAAGTATACTATACTTAGTATTTATTTGAGTTGGCCGAGTTGTGTGAAAGTAATCCGTACAAAAAGCGACTTAATTTTGCATTGTAAAAGATTCAAAATCGTATACAGTTTTATAAAATGTCGGCCAACGCAAAATATTTCAACTATTGTACGTAGGAAACTATAAGACCGAATCCTGTCAAATGAACGCAACCAAGAATCTACCTTATGGTCTGAATCTTAGTAGTATTTTGCTTGCATTCGTTTGCCAGAATTTGGCCTTAAAGTTTCATTCGAACTATATCAAGGTAAGAGATCTGAACGCATGTGGTTACTTTCACTTACTACAAGTACTTGGCAAAGCTCTGTGCTTTCAATTAATACGATATTGAACCTTAATACAATTGTGGAAAAGTTAATTTTACTTTGGAGCGGCTGAGATCGTCTCGAGTCTCCATTGTCTACTGACTGATTAAAGAAATATCTACTTTATGGTGTTTATATTGGATTCAAAATGCAATAATTGAAGTATCTTTTGGTCTGCAGCTTCATATAAGTCATTGCGAAGTTCATTTGTTTATGCAGTACCAAGCATCCTCACCTCACTTATAGAAGGCAAAAAGTACGTCCATTGTGTGCATTTCACTACATAGTATAAAACAAAGTCGCTTTCTCTGTCTCTATATCCCTATGTATGCTTAAATCTTTAAAACTACGCAACCGATTTTGATGCGGTTTTTTTTAATAGATAGAGTGATTGAAGAGGAAGGTTTATATGTATAATAACATCCATTAAATAGTGCACCCGTGCGAAGCCGGGGCGGGTCGCTAGTATTATTTTAAACGGGTCCTAATACGCGAGTGCTTTTGGATCTTTGACCGAGTGAAACGAAGGTCTCTGCTTCAGCTTCGACAAAAACGCTTTCGTATGTCCGGATTTCCGTTTGTTCTCGTCTACAGGTCGCAATTCTCAACCGATTCTCGTGAAATTTCGTGAGCAGGTTCGATAGTTATATAGAATTTTTTTGTCGAGACGGTTTTTGGAAATTTCCAAACACAATTTTTTTGTCAATGACTTTGTAAGTTTCTGCGGGCGAATTTCGGTTTGTTCTCCTCTACAGGTCGCATTTTTTAACCGCTTCTCTTCAAATTTTGTTAGCGGGTTCGATATTCATAATTGATCTTTTTTAGAATGTCAGGTTTTGGAAATGATAAAAAACTCACTCGCGAGGTCTACAGCTCACAGAGCCACTAGTACTTTTATATGTTTATAATTTAGATATCATACCTAATTGTCGACTGAGATTAGTTTGTTCCTATATATTATAATAGTTTTTTACTTTTCTTTAGTTACCAAGTTAACATTTACGTGCTGTTTAAAAAATATATAATAATGTAGTTAACACTATATGAAATGATGAACCTCCAGGTCTATTGTTTTCTTTTGTATAGGTACATTTCATGTACTGTCAATTTGGATACCTCTATGTGACTGTTTGTGTTCTAAATAAATAAAAAATATATATATTCGTTTGGGATATTGTATGGTAATGAAGTAAAATACTAGAATAAGTAAACCGTTGTTATCGACACTGATAAGGTAAGAGAAAGCTCACAACTACGCTGTATGCTAGTGTTTGCATTTTCAGTGTTTCCTGCGTTTCGGTTTAAACCAGGGACCGATACCAGTATTTTTAAAAAACCCTGAATTAGCCCAATATTTTGGATTTTTACGTAGGTAACAACGTCGTATTATTAGATTGTCCCATTAAAAACGAAATAATGAACCGGTCACCGTAATAATACCGGTATTTTTCTATGGAGAAAATACCGGTATCCGATCCCTGGTTTAAACATTCATGATTTAGTTCTTGTATTAGGGTCGCAAGGCTGTCTTTCCGATGAGGCGGAGCGGAGCGGAGACGTGCAAAAACGACGTCACATTAACCAATTAAGGCCGGGTTTACGACCCTAATACAAGGTTTATTAGAAGATGAAGCTAATTCAAGATTTGTGAAAGATAGTCCCCGAAAAGTACAACTTTTTTCATATATGTATAATTATTTTGGAGTTCTAAGTATCTACTAATAAATCTTTATTTGCAATAAAATATGGTACGATAGTCATAGGCATGGCTGACGGGGTTATGTGGTGTTTGTATCCACTAAAAACTCCATTATGGTCAAGGATTCTCAACACAGCGCATACTCAAGAACTCTTATATCCGCAGAATGGGCCAGGATGGCGCCGGACCAGGACGCAACTATCCGGTGGAACGAGATGAAAGCGTGTCTTTTCCCTTTGATGCATATTTGCGTCCTGTACGTTTGGCTGCCATGGCCCATTTGTAGGGCATAACGATCTGACACTGTATATGTAATATCTGGGGGCACGGCAGTGCCCCCGCCAAGTCGAGCAAAACAAAGAGGCACGACCGTACCATCCTTTTCTCGAAGCGATTCAGGCCATTTTCAACACCCTGTAATTTTGTGCTGGCTAAAGCTACAACCCTAGATTCTCAGTAACATATAGGCCATAATATGACTTAGATATATTCTCAATAATATTCGATTTAAACTTGTAATTTGCGAACTATTGCCCGTCAAAGTTCTTTAGTATTGTCACTGACACACTGACCGATCATCATAATTGTAAGGTACTTCTAGCAGACCCACAAGCTTCGAATTTTAAATAATTTGTTTTTAGCCTATCAACTCATAATAAAACCTAAAATTGTTGCAATGTCAGCCACGTTTCATAGTATGTAATCCTATACAAATACATGCGATACAAAGTTATATTTATGTAGTTCCCGCAACGATGAAAAGTTTTTAGTTCTAGATGCATTCATAAATTTGTATTGACACATTTACCTACAAAAAGAAGTGATATTCCATAAAAAATATTCCGTGTACAAATAGGGTTTCGAAACACTTTCACCATAAAAACTTGTGAGATATTACGTAGAGCAAAGTCAGGCATTGTTATTAATCTTTTCACTTCTCATGCTCGAAAAGTGTGCCATATTAGACTTGTCAAGCGGGGCTAAAGTAGTACATTTAACCCCTAGGGAAAATATGAATACATATTTATGATTTACAAAACATTTGAATTTGACCAATCAAAATACTTCACCTATTAAATCCACCAATCACAGAACACTCATTTAACTCTTAAAAAAATATTTGGTATTTTATTTTATTTATTTATTTATTTGGAGAGACAAACAGAGATAGATGTACAAATTGAAGTAACTTATTTTAGGTTAATGTTATACATGCATCCAGCTCCTCAACAGCTCTCACCCAGACATAAAATTTATATTATTTATGCACTACCCTATAGAAGATATTACATCCGAAAAAGTTGCAGAGAAATGTTACAAAACTTACAAAAGAAACACGTACTCGTAACGAGCGGGAGATTGAATATTACCAAGTACTTTAGCCTAATTGCCATATAATATTACCATTCTTCCTCGGGAATAACATTTAAGATTTGTTTTTTAAATTGCGCTTTAGACGTATTAAATATATCGACCGAGACGAGCGATTTGTTATACGCGTCACACATGCGGCGCAATGGCGCGCGCACCCCGGCGTTGCTGGCGCTCGCGGGCACGGCGAACAGGGCCGTGGACCGGGTCCTGCGGCATGCCGGCACCCTGAACTTTATGAGCTCCAGTAGTTCACTGCTATTATATTCACTTCTGCAGATATTAAAAAGTGTTACTGCATCGGCCATTTTACGGCGAGTTAGAAGTGAAGAAACTTTGTATTTCTTTAGTAGGTTATTATATGATAGTTTTTTCCCAGTTAACCTTTTATGCATGATTCTTAAAAATTTCTTTTGCACCATCTCAAGGGAGTTACAGTATTTTGCATATAAAGGGTTCCATATTACTGACGCATATTCCACATGCGGCCTTATTAGCGTTTTATAAAGTAGTAGATACGTATCTGGGCTTTTGAACGGTTTAGCTGACCTAATCACGAAACCTAACATCTGGTAGGCCTTACGAACTATTTTATCCACGTGAACATCAAAGTGTAATTTTTCATCATAGATCACTCCCAGATCCCTAGCCACTTGGACTTTTTTTATTTGTGTGTTACCAATACTATATTGAACTCTTACCACCTTTTTCTTGTTTTTCGTGAAAGTTATTTGCATACATTTGCTAGCCGCTAGGTGTATTTTATTGCGCTCGCAATATTCATAAAAAGCATCCAAATCTGTTTGAATAAGATTACTGTCAGCTTCATTATGTATTGCCCTATAGATTTTTAGATCGTCTGCAAACATCAAAAAATTGCAGTTTTTAAAACACATCTTGATATCGTTAACGAAAATAATGTATAATAACGGGCCTAAAATTGAGCCTTGTATCACTCCCGAGCTCACTGTGGCCAGACGCGACATGACACCGTTGATAACTACGACTTGCGTTCTATTCGCTAGGTAAGCTTCAAACCAACGTAACAGATTTCCGCGGATACCATTAAATGCCAGCTTTTTAAGCAAATACAGATGGTCAACCTTATCGAAGGCCTTTTGAAAATCCGTGAAGATAACATCCACCTGCCCTTTTCTATCGATAGATTTAAAGAGAAAGTCTGTATAAAGTAAGAGATTTGTGACAGTTGATTTGTTTTTAATAAACCCGTGTTGTTCAGCAATTAATGAAGGCTGCACAAGAGGGTAGATGACGTCGTGAATCAGGCCCTCAAACGTTTTTGATATAATAGATTGAACAGATACCGGTCTATAGTTTGTGACTTGGGACTTCGAACCAGACTTGTGAATAGGCGTAACATATGATATTTGATATTTGATATTGGGTATTAACCAACCAGAATACAGCTTTACTAAAATCGACCAATCAGGAAACATAATTATTTTTTCTAAAGAGTCTAAAGATTAAGTTTGTAGTAGTCCCTATTTCACAATAATTAAAAAAGTGGTTAAATCGTTCGAGCAACACTTTGAAGCGCTCAATAGAAGGTCAGTTAGGTTTTTTTCGCGCGTGAATGTTGCGCGCGAACCGCAGTGTCTATGTTTTGTGTGTCAAAGGAGTATAGAAAAAAAAATCATGCTGCAAAAGTATGTATCTTCGCCGTGGAATTTATTGTTAATTTTGGGTGGGTTAACCTTTGTTTATTTATTTTCTCGCAATCGAAGTGAAAAGTAGAGAATAACTATCTCGTGGTAATATGGCTCATTTTAGACCCTTGTCATACAATCTACTATTATTTGCTTACTGAATAAAATTTTGTGAGTGATCAATCACACAATAGTACATAGTTTAAGGTATGCAAAAATTAATGAATGAGTTAAAGTTGTGTGATTCTCAAGTCTCAAAGTTTTATTTAGTAAGCAAATAAAGATTAATTACAGTGCGTGACTTGGCTCTACGTAATATCTCACAACTTTTTACGGTGAAAGAGTTTCCAGTCTTATTTTTACATGGAATGTTTTTGCGGGATATACCTTGTCGTCCCGGACGGCGACCCTAACAAATTATGGATTTGCCCTATCTTGAGCTCTGATATTGATTGCTGGGTAGGCCAAACTTGCTTTTGAAGATACTCTGTTGCTTGAGTGATAGTCGGAGTTGCCCAGACGTATTGAGTATACATGTACACATTGCAAGGATTAGACTTCTCTTTTCTTAATTGGCCTTACACACAATTTCGTCTCCTCTCCCCAGGTCTCGCGGCTGGTGATCCTGCACGAGGAGGCTGAAGATGGCAACGCCATGCCGGACTTGGCGCGGCCGGTGCAGGCCGTGTCGCTCGCCGTCAATAATCTCGTCAAGGTATAATGCCATATAGCCACTTGAACAAAACCGAAAGGTCTACCGCGAAGAATTCCCTCTCTTTCGCTCGAATGTGCCAGTGCGACAGAGATGGTGATACTTCGACTTCGGTTCGCGATAGGCCCTCGGAGCATAACAATAGTTACTTCAGACTTATTTGTTCCATTTACCGCGTACAACTAATAAACTTAACAGTATTGTTTGTTGCCCAGGTGGGCCACGAAACCATCGAGTCATCAGACGACGCGATCCTCAGACAAGACATGCCTGGCGCGTTGCGCAGGGTGGAAGGCGCTGCCACACTATTACAGCAAGCTTCCGATATGCTACGCGCTGACCCTTACTCTGGGCCTGCCAGGTAACTAACATCAGATGTCAGACAGGACTTGCGGTGCTCTACGGAGAGTGGAAGTCGCTGCCACACAATTACAGCAAGCTTCCGATATGCTACGCGCCGACCCAAACTCAGTGGTTGCCAGGTAACTAACATCAGATGTTAGACAGGACTTGCGGTGCTCTGCGGAGTGTGAAAGGCGCTGCCACACTATCACAGCAAGCTTCCGATATTGTTACGTGTTAATTAATACTCCAAACTTGCCATGTAATTCACACATGATGTCTGACAGAACTTCTGGTGTTCTACGGAGAGTGGAAGGCGCTTCCACACTATAACAGCAAGCTTCCGATATGTTACGGGCTAATTCATACTCCGGGCCTGACTGGTAACTAACATCAGATGTCAGACAGGAATTGTGGTGCTCTAAGAAGACTGAAAGGCACTGCCACACTATATAGCTTCCGATGTGCTACGGGCTGACAAATACTAAGAAACTTCCAGTTAATAAACACCGGATGTCAGGCAGGCCTTGTGTTTGAGACATCAGGTGGTTTCTACCTTCCAAAATATTCCTTAACTCCCAGTACAATGTAACTACCTACATTTCTTTTGACTTAATAATGTATTCCTACAGGAAGAAGCTGATAGAAGGTTCAAGAGGCATCCTCCAGGGCACATCGGCTCTTCTTCTCTGCTTTGACGAGTCTGAAGTCAGGAAAATCGTGAAGGAGTGCAAAAAGGTATGTATCAGTTGCTATAGCCAACCAACTATGATTGTAAATAGAAGTTTTACATTACCAACCCTTTAGAAACGTTTAGCTCAGGGTTTCTTAAACTGCGGTCCATGGACCCCTAGGTGTCCGTGTAATGAACTCCAGGAGTCCATTTGAAGCCTACAAGTATGTGCCTACCAAAATGCCTTTATATTTAATTTGGTCCAAGTCGGTCAAGTCAAATTTCAAAAGGGGTCCATGACTAGACAAAGTTTAGGAAAACCTGGTTCAGCTGCATATTTTTTACTTCTACTACTGATTAGATAAATATCCTTTTCACACCTGTTATTCAGAAAAGAGTTATTTCAGGGATCAAAGTTGCGCTTTTCTTCCCTCATTTGAGGGCAACAATAAGTCTTTTCCTCATAGAAGGTGTGAAAAGCAGTATGTGACACTGTAGTAAAATCATTTGTAAGATATTTCATGTTTTTAGCAGCGAGCCTCATAGACGGTGTGAAAAGCAGTATGTGTCACACGGTAGCAAAATTATTTTCGTCTTGGGCGTAAACACTTGAATCCCTCGCTACGCTCAAGATTCTACTTTAGAATCCCTCGCTACGCTCAGGATTCTATTGTAGAATCTTTCGCTGCATTTAGAATTCAATATACCGCCCTCGCCGTAAATATATCATTTTGCTCCCTTGAGACACAATCTACTATTAAATCCCTCAAAGGTTAAAGGTTAGCTGGAAGAGATCCCTCATAGGGATAAGTTCGCCTTTGTACTCTAATCTTATGTGACATGTATATTGTTTTAACCTGTTATTGTGTACAATAAAGTGCTTACATACATACATAAATCTTGTCCGTCCCAAAAATTGGTCTCGAACGCTATGACGATATTTTAGTAAAGCGTTGGGAGTCCGATTGATTTTTGGTCAATGTTGGTTGTAAAAATTGTTAAAAATCATAGGTCAATTCACCCTACCGGTTCTCAATTCGGTTGTATAACCTTTTTTTAAAATATTTTTGTTAATGTGTGTTACCTCAGAACTCCGTCGTTTAAGAACCGATTTGAAATTTTTTTCTTTGTGTCAAAGCATAAGCTTCAAGGTTGGTCCCGTTGTTACCAGAATCTAGTTCTGATGATGGGATCCATGAGGAATTGAGGGAACTCCTCAAAAATTCAATAGAAACATATAACGATTTTAGTATTTTCGGTAATAAATGAAGCAATTTGCATTCAGATAGTAGCATTTGGTGAACGAGAACTGATGACACTCACATATATATATATATACGAAATTTCAATATGATATGTAATAATTTAACAATATTATCAATAAAGAGTATGAATATGAGTATATTTTTGATAATCCACATCGAAAGGGACCTTATGGCGGCAGGCGCTTACGTTACACCGATTCACTATTGTATTGGAACAGCGGCAATAAAGGCGTAAGTGCCGGCCGCCATAAGGTCCCTTTCAATATGGATTATCACATTTAGTAATCATTTTTGGGCATTCCATGATAATGCCCCTTACTCGAGGTGTATGTTTTGTATGGCAGCTACTTTTTCAAAATGAATAAAACTGAGAATATACAGTCAATATTTAGGTCAAAATTTGAAATATGATTTGTCCAATAATCGGTTTCCCAGCATTGTCAGAAGCAGTGAAAGAATAGCTTCGCGTAAGCGACATCTCCCGTCTTTTGTGTCCTTGGCTATTTATTTAAGTGCTATTGGCTGCTCGTAGTAAATAGGACCGTATGCTTGTGTCGTTAGGTGCTAGATTACCTCGGCGTGGCAGAAGTCATCGACACTATGGAGGACCTGGTGCAGTTCTTGAGGGACATCTCGCCTGCCTTGTCGAGGGCTGCTAGAGAGGTAAATATATATAAGTTTATATAAATACTTACCCCCTTATTCATAAACGTCTATCAAACCTATATTACATAAATTTACACTAACGTGAGACATACTCCGCCCGCGAGCTTCGCGCGCGTCGGAGGGCAGTGTTGCGCGGTCGGTTTCCTTGATAACACTCAACCTGATGAAGGACTCCAATTGTAGTCCGAAACATGTCGCAAATAGTGACTTTCCAAGTGAGTTCCAACCGTTATTCTCATATTAAACCTATATTAGTTAACTGGCCGCTAGAGTTCATTTGTCCTTATCTGTCACTTTGACACATGTGCTTGTGAGACAGTGATAACAGACATTTTAGTTAGCAGAGGTTTGTTAAGTTTTATGAATAAGAGGGTTAGACTTTAATTTATTTATTGTTGTACATAAAGACATCTTAATGTACAGTCGCCATCAGATATAACGGAGCAAACGAGGTGCTCACAAATATCTGAGCACGACTCTATTGTCAAGGCGTTAAAGTGCATGTTCAGATATTTTTGAGCACCCTGAAGAGTACAGATATATTTGATGGCGACTGTACAAAAGGCGGACCATGAGGAGTCTAAACTGGCAACACTGGTCAAAACGCCACTCATTATTGGATCATTATTGGATCATTATTGGATTATTGGATAGGTCACATGGTGTAGCTTTAACAGCTTGTTGCCTATAAAATTATGTATATGATAATGTGTGTCTGTCTGTATACCGAGAGTAACAGCACAAGTATCCAATGATGCAGATTAATTATTTAAAACAAACTAAGAGTTATTAGTTTTTTATACAACAATCAATTTAATTGTCAAACATGGCGCCGGCAGCTGTCATCCCATAGAAACTTGTCAAACTTTCCATACAATCAGATTTTAACGAATACCGGTTACGATTACAGACGGTTTGGTGCATCCCAGCGTAAAATCACATTTGAATTCTTAATGAAATGTCCATTATTGCTTACCTTAATGTCTCCAACCTGCTCTCATTCAACTCTGCTACCATTACCGTGAAATGAAATGAAATGAATGAAGTGAAATGAAATGAATGAAGTGAAATGAAATGAATGAAGTGAAATTAAATGAATGAAGTGAAATGAAATGAATGAAGTGAAATGAAATGAATAAAGTGAAATGAAATTAATGAAATGACATGAATGAAATGAAATGAATAAAAATGATATGAATGAAATGACAAAAATGCATGAAATGAAATGAAAAAATGTATGAAAACTCAAACTCAAAATATTCTTTATTCAATTAGGCCTAGCAACAAGCACTTTTGAATCGTCAGTTATATATTACTTAAATTGAATCTAATTATTTAGAGCAATTTATTGATGCATATGAAATTTTAAAAAAGACATGAATTACTGTAATGAATGAACTGAAATGAAATAATATGAATGAAATTAAATCATTTATTCTTCAATTTAGACATATTACATGCACTTACGAAAGTCAAAAAACTACCGCCGGTTCATAAAATAAACATCTGCCTCGAGAAGAACCGGCGTTATAAACTCTTACCAGCGTGTCTGCCTGTCTGTTTGCAGGTGGCGGCCCGCGCCGCGGAGCTGACGCACCCCCCGCACGCGGAGACGCTGGCGCGGTGCCTGGAGAGCGTCAAGCAGCTCGCGCCCGTGCTCATCTGCTCCATGAAGATATACATACACATTCTCACTGAAGGTATATATAATATAATATGTGGTAAACGGTGTGGGTCACACATATTGTAACCATTATTACAATAAGTTAGTATAAGCACCCTTTGTAGTGACTGTTTGTTTACCCAAATAAAAAAAAAAAAAAGTACGCCTTACAGTTTTTCTCACGAGCGCGGGTCGGCCATATTTGTTAGTTGTGACATACGAACACACAGACAATGTGAACTCATAGCTAAAATTATCTTAAAAAACCAACTAATTAAAAATTATCTTTTTTGCAAGACAAGACTTATATTATATTAAAGACTACTTACATTTTTCACACCTTTTATAAGGTACAAAAACCGGGCAAGTGCGTGTCAAACCACGCACAATGAACGGTTCCGTACCAACACCTACTAGTCCACTTTTAAAATCACTATTCAATTCATTGAATCTAAAAAAAGTCGTATCTTCATAGGGAACTCACGGCACATACGACCTTTTGTTTGGGCAAGATAGTTTTTAAGCGAAAACTCAAAAACCGTAAAACCTATATATATATATTGTTCAAACCAAAAATCGTTGAAAGTATTTACTAAAAAAGTATCTTGCCTAAACAAAAGGTCGTATGTGCCGCGAGTTTCCTATGAAGATACGACTTTTTTAGATTCAATGTATTGGATAGTGATTTTAAATGTGGACTAGTAGGTGTTGGTACGGAACCCTTCATTGTGCGTGGTCCGACCAGGGACCGATACCGGTATTTTTAAAAAACCCTGAATTAGCCCAATATTTTGGATTATTTTTTGCTCTTTACGTAGGGCTGAATCATGTATTTAGGTAACAACGTCGTATTATTAGATTGTCCCATTAAAAACGAAATAATGAACTGGTGACCGTAATAATACCGGTATTTTTCTATGGAGAAAATACCGGTATCCGATCCCTGGGTCCGACACGCACTTGGCCGGTTTTTATTTATTTATTATTTATTTATTTATTTAGAACATACATGTATAAGCTAACAGTGAGGTACCAAAGCGCCTATAATGTTATGAGATTTGCAACTTCAGTGCTAACAGTAACAAATTAAAGAAAATATAGACCTAATATTAACTAACAATATAAATCGCACAATTCACTTATTTTAGAGAGCAGTGTTAGAGAGAGTTTTTTTTTATTTTATGAATAAGGGGGTAAGTATCAGCAAACGGTATTTTTAGTTTTTTTATTTGACAGGCGGCATGGGTATTGAAGAGGCAGCTGAAAACAGAAATTACCTGGCGCAGAGGATGGCTGATGAGATCCATGAAATAATTCGGTAAGCGATATGGTTTTTGGATTGATATAATACGACCGGTTTAGCCTAGTGGGTAGTGCACCTGCCTGTGAAGCTGACGGTCCTGGGTTCGAATCCCGGTCAGGGCAAATATCTGTGTGATGAGCATGAATATTTGTTTCTGAGTCTTGGATGTTTTCTATGTATTTAAGTATTTATATCTATTAAATGTATCGTCGTCTAGTACCCATAACACAAGCCTTCTTGAGCTTACTGTGGGGCTAGTTCGATCTGTGTAAGATTGTCCTCTAATATTTATTTATTTATTTACTAATGTGAGACATATTTACACTCAATAAGAGAACAACGGTTGGAACTCACTTGGAAAGTCACTATTTGCGACATGTTTCGGACTACAATTGGAGTCCTTCATCAGGTTAAGTGTTATGAAGGCAACCGAGTGGTAGACATTAGTCTACCACTTTTCGACCCTATTCTTTATTATTTAAGGTTCAAAATAAAATAACACTTGTCTAAATGTACGGTTGTATTGATGTGCCTTTTCTGTGCATATAAAAATACTATTAGTATTTTTTTTTGACCATATAAATATAAATCTAGAATATCCCTCCTAGCCATTATCTACATTTGTCATTTGTGTGTTCAATGTACTATTTCTCAAACATGCAATGAAATATTGAGGTTATGTTCCTTATGATAGGCTGCGAAGTGTCACGTTTCGGGTGCGGCTAGACGAGAGGCCTTTAAAGGAATTTCATACAAAGTTGGAGACCTAGGCCTGCAAGATGCTCTTTTTTAATTTCCATTCCACATTTATTTGTGATACAGCATCACGACGTTGAGCCATAAGCAATTATTTGCTTTTTGGTTCGTCATGACATTCTGCCACTACGATTATTTAAAAAAAATAAACGATGTTTGCTATATTTTGCTCTTTTATTTATATAAAATCGGCATGAACACAATAAATAACACATTATTAACATAGTCCAATAATGTTAATTGCAAATTTAGCTACAAAAATACTCATTTAAAATAATTCATTTAGATTAATAATTAAATAATTTAATAATTTATTTTAATAATTTATTTAATTGATTTAGATATTAGCGGTAAAAATGTCTACTCAACCCGTGAAGGTATTTTTATAATGATTTTGGAGGCAAAATTGATATTTGTTCATTCTGTGGATTTATGCGTTGTTGAATTTGTTACCTATTTAAATATGAGTTCCGACGCCGATGACAACAGAGGGGCTACCGCGAACCGAAAACGAACGGAGTTCGAATGTCTCCCTCTCTGTCGCAAAAATTTGCAAGTGCGACAGAGAGGGAGACATTCGAACTTCGTTCGTAGCACCTCAGCGATGAAGAAAAGGGGTTATAGTTTATGACAATTAACAAGAATGACAAGCTGTCAGTGTCGTTCCATAGGATAGGTCGATCCTAACGTTTCGTTCAGAAACATGCTTTCGTACATTTTAGTATATTTTTGTAGTAGTAGTGTTTTATATTCAATTCGAGTTGGAAATTGAACGAAATAAATAGTAATATATGTTGTAGTTATATTTTTTGTCTTATTTACTGTTAGTTTCTTTAGAAATTAAAGTTTGATTTCATAGTTTTTTTTTAATTTATTTCATTGCATATTTGAGAAAAGCACTATACATACCTCGGAGTGAAAAGGGGTTGCCAACCTCGTACCTATCCGGCCTCGCTACGCTCAGCCGTCTATATGTACTCGGCCGTCAACCCCTTACTTTCCGGTCTCTGTAGTAATGTACTATTGTTTTCTTCTCGCAGAGTATTGCAGTTGACATCGTACGTAGAAGATGGGGGAGAAAAGGACAACATTGCGGTCCTGAAAGCTCTTCAGGCTCAGATACACGGCAAGATCGCTAGCGCCCACGAGTTCCTCAATGTAAGTGGAAACGGGTCGATCAACGTTGTTATAAGGGTCATACGTGGATTTAGGTTCGCGTCTTTTCTGTGGACATACCAAAAGTACTATAAAGCTTAATTTTGCATTGGACCAGTAACCCGCATAAACAGTGTCTCCGTTTCTATAAATCCCTGTAAGAAAAACATAGCTAACATGCACAAAAGCCGTTAACTATTGACCACAGGAGGTCCGACTTTTGTTTTTTCCACTAAGTATAACCCATAAGCGAGAAAATACTAAACCGCTCTTCCCAGCCAGGCCAGCGACAAAACTCTCAGTAGCTCGATTCCGCTCACACCTCAGATTCGGTTGAAACCGCTCAACCAATCTCACTGGAGCGCAAACTCTTAAGAGTCCTTATCAGTTAAAAAACGCTCATCTATTTTGGCCATTTTCATGCCATTTCGTACGACACGACGCTTTTATAGAGAACATTGTAGAAGGTAAACTTGAAGGAAAGTGAGGAAGGGAAAGACCGAGGATAAGCTACATGAAACAAATAGAAGGAAAGCAGTCGTGTCGTATAAGGTGGTCAAGGAGACGGCCCTAGATGGAGTCAGATGGAGAGAACTACACCGAGTCTAACTCTTAAATTTATGATCAGGTGCAAGTAATATTGTTTAAATTGAAGAGGTATGTCGACACCAAATAAGAAAATGAATAGGTTTGAAAAAAGGATCAAATTCTTAATCAACTGGCGTCAAAGCTTAAACGTTTTAAGAAGGGGCATACTCTGTCCCTTTTCCGCAAAATGCACCTTTGTTTTAGAACGATTTTTATTTACTATGGCGCTGGTAGTCAATGACGTCATTGATCTGTCGTGTTTTGTTTCTCTAAGCATTAAAACGGTTGTAACTTCGTTATATTCTGAAATATATTATTTGAATAGGATTGTCACCGTTAGGCATATTTTCACCGTTAGGCATATTTTCACCGTTAGGCATATTTTCACCGTTACGCATATTTTCACCGTTAGGCATATTTTCACCGTTAGGCATATTTTTTTGCCTTGTTTCTTTTCGTGTAGTGAAATGTAGAGTGAACATCCGTATTGAAGTATATAAGGAGTGTGTGTGTACAGGATCCGGACGCGCTGCGCAACAGCGGCGGCGAGCGCGCGCTGCGCGGCGTGCTCGTGGCCGCGCAGCGCGCCGCCGGCCAGCTCGCGCCCGCGCGCGCCGACGCGCTGCGCGGACTCGCCAGGTGCGTCTCGTTCCTAGTAGTCCATCACTGCACAGTTGCACACGCCGGGAGAGAAGGGCTTGCCACACGATAGTGATACGAAGCCGGCAAGCCCTTTTCACGGCACGGCATGTATAGTGCTTTCATCATTCGCTTGCCCTTTTCCCATCTATTTAGGGTCGGCGCAGCATGTCTTTTTCTTCCATACATCTCTGTCATTCACATCCTTCTTATTCATGTCATCTCTCACACAATCCATCCACCTTTTTTTTGGCCTACCTCGTTTCTTGCATCCATCCACCTTCATATCTAATACTCTTCTTGTTACATGGCTTTCATCCCTCCTCATGACATGCCCGTACCACGCAAGGCAAGGATTGGCTCTTAGTTTTTCGGCGATGGGTGTTACTTTCATACTTCCCCTTATATACTCATTTCTTATGCGGTCCATTCTCGTCACTCCACACATCCATCTCAACATTCTCATTTCTGTAACATGCATTCTCGTTTCATCCATCATCTTTGCGGCCCAGCATTCCGACCCATACATGACGACAGGTCCTATTAACAGACTTATATAGTGCTTTACTCAAACATATTCAATGAAGTAAAATACACCTCTCAAAAAACAAATTTTAATTTTCCTTTCAATCCCTCCATAATATATTTTTTTTTTACGGGAGTATTCCGTATTTCGCATGTGTAGTATTCGAATAGATCCTATTATGGCCATTATACACAACCTGATAATAAGAATCTTAATTTATATAAAAAAATTAAATAAATGCAGAGGATTTCAAATATAATCTATGGTCTCCGGTGACTTACGTACAGACAACATTTTAAATTTATTCATCGACACATTGAATCCTATAGATTTGTATTCTTAATATCAATTCGTGTGTAATTTATGGAATATATTTGGACGCGGATATTTTCGGTCCGATAACCATTCAGCCACTAGAATTTTTTTTAAAAATGTACTTCAGCTGTTTAGCCTGGGGCGCTGCCGCGAAAACACCACCGTATTTTCCGTCAATATTTCATTGCATGTTTGAGAAAACTTAACTTTCTACCGAGTGGCATCAGAAAGTGACAAATGATCTTGTTGTTTATCACCGATAAACGTGACCGTTAGAGAAACCCTGATTATCTATTACTTCATTACTAATTGACATAGTGCATTACTTACCAAGGGCGGTAAAACAAAGAATGTCTCAGATCGCCGGTATTTGACGCCCGAGCCGAAGGCAAGGGCGATAATTATGCGATCTGAGGCTTTCTTAATTACCGCCCGAGGTAAGTACAAAATTTTATGTCGCCCCCTGGCCAGGAAGTGGGATTTTCCGCGCGCGGAGCGTGCGGTAATTGCCACTTTATGGCCAGGTGTGACATAAATTGTTTTTATAGTATTAATGATTACTTGACACACAAATTCTAAAATGAATGATAATTACATTATTAACTGTTGGATCCTGGATTTTATGTTTATTTTCATATTTAACACTAATTAATTATAATTATGATGAATTTGACTTGTTTACTGAATGCATCTAACTTAATAATGACAATTTGATTATTCTTGTGTGATGTTTCTAATTACTACCATATTTTTATATGGTTAATGTTTCTATTATTATCGTAAATTGTGACATCTTGACATGACATTTTAATGTATATAATTATCTTGCATGCATTTGACAATACATCAAATGTGATGCCAACTTTCACATGCCTGTTGAGGCTAAACATAAAGGAACCAATATGTTTAAAGTGAATAAAACATTCATTCATTCATTCATTGATAAACTTAACATGTAATACCTGGTAAAACCGACGTTCCCGGGAATGAGACCCCGCTAGATGAAGAAGAAGAAGAAGAAGAAGAATATTTTATTGCCACACAACACAGATAATTACAAAAGAAATAGGTACATGCCTTATCATATATTTGTATGTGACAAAAGGAGCGGACTCAGCATGTGCTGTGTCAGCCAGTACGGCTGCTCAGCGCTGGTTTTCAGTTCGCCCCTTTTTTGGTACATTCACTAACGCACGACTAACTGTTTATAATAAATGACAACAATTAAAAATCAAATAAAAAGAAAAAGGAAACAACACTATAACTTAAGTAGATAAACACAAAGAATATAATACTTATCTAGCACTATAATAAGTATTTTGGTACATTTATGCCTTCGGCTTCCAGTGGTTTAGTTAATAAAAAGGTGCTTAATTTCCGCTTAAACGCTGGGAGGGACATAGATCGTTTGTTACTAGCAATGCTAAAGTGCTAGCGAATCCTGTGATACTGATAGCGTGTCAGCTCGCAGGGGGTAGCACTGAACATGTATTTTTGCAGGTCTGGTGGTATAAATGCCGATCAGCTCTGCGATGAGAGACAGTACGGCCACGGGAGAGAGGCGAAGGTAATATATAATATATGACTGAATTATATATTATATGACTGAATTTTATATATTATTGTGAATTCTGTAATTGTGACTAGTGTGTAAGCGGTTTGGTGCATTTTACTGTTATGCTTATATATGTCTGGTATAAATAAATAAATACCCTATAGCATTTTTCAAATGGCATGTGTATTTGGGTCATTCTACTTTTTCATGACCAGTTTTCTATTACAAAAAAAAAAGTATGATATGTATTGAGTTTGTGAACAAAAATAGGATTTCGAAATAGTACCTGAACCTAATAAAAAGAATATATAGGTAATAGTACATTTTGATACAAGTGCGGAAGGTTTGTCATTTCGCACGAGTCCCGAATCCCGAGACAAGACTCGGGACGAGTGAAAATGACACTTCCGTACGTATATCAAACGACGTTTTTTAATACAGTTGCGAAAATATCAAAGAAACAAAACTAAATAAAACAGTAATTAAAAGAGAGACAACAAAATGTATTTACTTGTCATTGTGGGCTTTGCACGTATCTGGTCTACATCTGGCGTAATTTACACACATTTTATTTAACAACGTATAAATCGCACATGGGTGGATCAACTATTCCTTGTTCCTCGTTACCATGGTTACGTCTCCTGAGTTACTCTTTAAAACTGTGATTTTATAGGGTTTAGATCTACCAAAAATGAGTTTTAGCGATTATCATAAATCCATTTGGATATAGGTCACCTCTTGAGCATGCTTGAAGCTCATGATATAAACATCTTTCTAAGAAACTCGGTTACTGTTGTCTCCTCTCTGACGGGACACAATAACAACAAGAAAAAGTTGATTGACCCACATACACAAAAATATTATTTAAACAATACGTCATTACAAAATTAATTTGTGAAATTATGAATGAAAGACGCAGGAATTAAAAAGTCGGTTTAACTTTTAATAATCGACTTTTTTCAACAAGCCATGATTGTCAGCATTCAGCCAAAACCAAAACTATTTTGCGAGACATTTTATGTCACGTCGTAGTTTAATTACATTTAAACATGAAAAAACAGTTATTTTTATAATTAATTTATATTAGATTTTTTGTTAAATAAAAGTATGTTTTGGCGAAAAAAAACAAGCGTTCATTCATCCGACGCAGTGGTCCTGCATAATACTCTATTAATATTAGGTCTCGCGTAATACTCGTTTCCGGTCATTGGTCTACTCAATCAGATAACTTTTTGAAAACAGTTTTAGATTTTTTAGTATATGAAAACCCTTTAACCTGTTTAATATGCAATCTTAATGTTTGAAATATAATAGAAGTAGAGGTTCAATGCCAAATACTTTATTAAATAAATAACTGATTAAACCTAAAACTCTTTTGGATGTTTGGATTGGACCAACAGTAAATTTAAAAAAATTGGAAAAGTAAAAAGCACTAGTGCGCGAAATCCAACTTTGCGCACGATATACAGCTACATAAAGTACCACTTTTTGAGCAACTGTATTAAAAAAATACTTAAATATTAACATATTGTGTAAAACGTGGGTAACACAGTGGTAAAAACCATTTTTTCATATAAATGGTAAGACATCGTGGAACCACCGAGTTACTCGATTTATGCATATTAGCTGTGGTTCGTTAATTACCAACACTATCGGAAGTGATACTGCAATTAAACCTCTTTCTAAATAACAATACAAAAATATGAGGTGAGGGCGAAGTATTCCAAAATCTGCAATAAAAAGTGTCAGAAAATTATGTACATGAAAAAGTAGAATGGCCCATTTCCTTCATACTTACGCACATATTCTTTATCCACGACAACCCAAAAGGTGGGTTACGATTTTTTTTCATTATCTATGTGTGTCAAAGGTCAACCTGGAAATGGTCAATTGGCTGGCATTGGTCTTCTAAAAGTTTTACACAAACACAGATTTTAAATTTAAACCGTCGTCTCCCGGCAAAAATACACAATAGCATTTTTTTTAACGAGCCCTGGGATCCCAGGGACCGGTACACGACAGGTAATTGGGGGGCGAAAGTCGTTCTAAATTACTGTCAAAAGACCCCTTTTCCCATTGACGCTTTTGTCCCGCTTGACCTCCTAATAAATACCCCAGTAAAATATAAGATTTCAAGCTCACATGGTCATTTACATTAGAATTACGATTTGAAACGGGATATTTACCACGTATATTTGTATTTTTGAGTTCCCGATATTTCGGCACTATTGCAAGCGCCATTATCAAGGATTAACTGACGTGCTGCGAGTTTTAGTTGTGGTCTACCCACACACCATAGCGATCTACCCTCTTCCTGGTTCGCTTTTTGGAACTCAAAAATACAAATATACATGGCAAATATCCCGTTTCAAATCGTAATCCCAGTAAAATACTTGTTATTACTCAATTTTTTATTCATATAAATAAACAATTATTACATCCCAGTAACAATTTAGTCATATAACCCGCCCATCATCGTCCCGGTGCAAAAGTGCCCATAACGCTAGCAGCATTTCCGCGCTGAATAGCGATAGAAAGTCTTTGCACCAGAAACGATTCGGAGCGGGAGTCATTTTTACTCAATTTGGGCAATCGATTACATACTTTTTTTTCTTTCAGGCACTAAATCTAGCCTCAGACCTCCGTAACCAGATTAACGAGATTGACTCTATCGTGAACGAGGGCGTCCGCGCGGCGGAGCAGGCGGGCGGCAAGACCATGCGCGCGCGCCTCGAGACCGCCCACAAGTGGCTGCTGCACCCTAACGCCGACCCGCACACCAGGGTCGAGGGGCAGAAGGCGATCAACAGCATTGTGTCACAGGGGCAGAGGGTGAGTAGCCAAATATAGAAAGAAGAAGAAAGAAAGATACATTTATTCACAGACACAGTAGACACACATAAATGACAAGAAAAAATACACAAACCACACAACATGTTCCCGCGGCAGTGAAACGGACACTGGCTCAGCATTATGCTGAGGTGTCAGACACCTACAGCGCTGATTTTCAGCCAGTACCGTCGGTGACTCACGGACCGCCATACACTAAATAATAGCCAAAAGAAAAATATGAAATTTTACCTTCCAATAAAATTGATATTATGTTTCCTGATACGTCCGAGATCCGATGATTGAGAGGGCGCCACTGCGCACGATCGGAAGTAGCCCTTTGCGTCAAACGAGTCGCCCAACGTCACCGTCGCCACGTGACATCCGTTTCCGCTGACCTGCGAACAGCCGAACCCTCGCCCACCCCACTCGCCGCCATTATGGATCTCCATTGTTGCGGAGGAAATGCCGTTGGCAGCCTACCAGGAAGCCATTACTCGGATCTCGGACGTATCAGGAAACATAATATCAATTTTATTGGAAGGTAAAATTTCATATTATGTGTTCCGTTTTACGTCCGAGATCCGATGATTGAGATCTGTTTATTATCTCCTGGTGGCGAGTTAGCGGGCGAACAAACGTTAGGGTTTTACATAACGTTATGAAATAAATAATAAACTCATAGAATATGATCATAATGAATTTAATTAACACCTTACTTTATACCTTAACGGTAGTTATATATTATGCATTAAATAGATTTGAGAGAGATTTCTCACATGTAGTAGCTTGCGAACCACGGATATTTCTGTGGTAAAAACGTCTAAAAGTAGATTCATGTTGCCAATTAGCTTTTGCTAGAATGTCATTAATTGGGTAGTTTTCTAGCCAGTTCAACGACGATACCGCGGATCGAAAGCTACCAGGCGAGGCTTGAATGCCTGATTCTGTCAGAAGACGCTTAAGCCAGCCTCCAATCACCGTGGGGGAGGCCGGTTTAGACGTAGCTCTAGTTGATACAAATAAGTTAGAGCAATTTCCCCTAACATTTGCTGAAATCATTATAAGTTGACGTATCCAGAAAACCGGGTTAATATTCTGGTCCGCAGCTTCCAATAGGGTCCAGGTAGACTGTTGATAAGATGCGCTATCTGATTTAGAGCCAAACTTCGGATACAAAGTAATGGACTGGGAATTATCTATATAGTCACCCGGACCACAGTGCAGTAGGGTGAGGTCGTGGACCCTTCGCCCCGAGGCTAACAGTAAAAGTGCGGCAGTTCTTCTGGAGACGTCATACAAGCTATCTAAGTTAGGACTGGTATTTTTTAAGTAATTTATGAGGTCTCTCGCATCCCAAATCGGTGGTTTGGGAGGCGGTGGCCTCGCTAAGGATATAGCTTTTAAAACATTCTTGACCAAGACATTTGACGATATCTTAGTGTCCGATAGTGGTTCACACATAGCACTTATTACAGATTTATGAACAAGAATCGTTCGGTACGCTAGATTATCCGCTAAAAATAAATGCGCAAGATACCTCGCTACTTGACTGGGGGGAGGTACCTGGCGGTCGATGCTGTTCCTGGAGCACCACGATGACCATTTGTTCCATATAGGCGTGTATGTTTTTATAGTAGAGGGGCGCCAGTGTGACGCCAGGAGGAGTCTCTCTTCCTGTGACCAGCCCGGTGTCAAGATATCCCACCCGAAACGAGCCAGGCCTCCAGATGCAGTTGGTTGACTTGTGGAGGAGGACGGTTCGTCGTCGTGTCGATTAGAGTCGATCGCAGGTTGTGTACCTTCATCGGCCCCGCTACGGCTCGCCTCTTCAGGTCTGGCCTCCAGAAGGGTCTGCTCCACTCTGGCGTTATCACGATGAACAAGCCCGACGCCGTATTGAGGTGATGTAGGACACGAGGTAACAGGCTGGGAGGTGGAAAGACCCACGCTAGGTCGTAATGCCAGCAATTGCTGAACGCGTCGTGATAGCATGCGTTCGAGTCGAGCGAGTCGATTGATACATACCGCGGTACGACGTGGGCGCTGTCCGACGCGAAGAGGTCGATGGACGGGACGCCCCAGCGATCGAAGATTTTCCTTGTAGCCTCGGGGCTCAGATGCCACTCGGGGGTGGCGTGCCCTCTCGACAGTCCATCGGCCTCGGGATTGTACCGACCTGGTAGGTAGAACGGGACTAGAACAACCCGTAGATGATCCGCCAGCGCTAACAGTTTGCGGGTTAGTTGTAGCAACGGGAGGGACTTGGTCCCGCCTTCGTTTTTTATATATGCTACAACGGTCCGGTTGTCCGTTTGTAGTACAATCCTGGAGTCCCTCAGCTTTCTGCCCTCTATCGACAGCACTGCAAACACCGCGTAAAGCTCTTTGAGGTTGCAGTGCCACTTTTTCTGTTGATAGTTCCATAGACCGTACAACGGTTTGCCATTGACGATTGCTCCCCACTGGCAATCCGATGCATCTGTTACTATAAAATTCGTCTTTTTCACCTTCGTGTGAATGCCGGTCCTTTGTGTGATGTTCTCGGCCCACCATAAGAGGTCCTCCCGCACAGCAGACGGAAGATGAGGGAGAGTGCGTGAGGCCCTTCGTAGCTCTCCCAGGTACAGTTGGAGACTGCGGCAATGCAGTCTGCCTCTGTGGGTTACAAAGTTCGCAAAGTTGAGACGGCCCAGGAGGCGTTGCACCTCGTTCTGTGTGAGAGCGTCCAACTTGAGGCAGGCCTGTAAATCGCGTCGTAAGATGTTTACCTTTTCTGTCGGTAGCGACCGGGTGTTGTGCTGCGTATCCCAGGTGATGCCCAGGAAATCGATGGTCTGAGTGGGAACCATAACCGACTTCTGATAGTTTATTTGCCAGCCCAGGTTGATTAAGGTGTCTCTGGCAATTAGTACCTGTTTTGTCAGTGCTCGCTCCGACTGGTTCGCTATAAGGAAATCGTCCAGATAGACAATTACGCGAAGGCCCCGCGATCTCAGAATATGCGCTACCCAATTTGATAAAGTGGCGAATATTTTTGGGGCTACGGCTAAGCCAAAAGGGAGACAAGTCATCTGAAGTAACCGGCCCTGGTAGCTTATTCGAAGAAATCTTTTGTGTCGAGTCTGTATCGGGACATGGTAGTATGCTTGACTTAAATCGAACTTGGCTAACCAGTCTCTGGCCTGTAAGAACTTGTGCATTTGATAGTGACTGAAAAGTCGAAAGCGGGAAGGTCTCATATATTGGTTGAGTGCTTTTAGATTGAAAATGGTTCTGAAATTGCCGTTGCTTTTCCGTTGCAGGAAAAGTGTCGAAATGTAGCTGGGGGTAAGTGGAGCAGGTTCTAGAATTCCCTCCTGCATCATTGTCCTTATCTCCTCCGTCATTTGAGGTGACTCTCGGGTCTGAAACTTGAGTAGGAAATCGATAGTCAGAAAAATCAGCGGTGGCTTTTGTACAAATGGAATCTTTACAGATGAAATCAGATCTAAAATGGTTTTCGGGGCTTTTAAGGCTTTCCAACTTTCCCGATAAAGTCGAAGACAGCCGGCTGAAAAATCTCGGGAGTCATTTCTTATAATGAGATCCTCGTTTAGAGCTATTTCTTTCCGATTTCTTTTGCTTAGGAGCGGAATCTCGGGCTCGTTTAGGAGCGATGGGTTTTTTGTCCGATTTTTGCTTATTTGGGCCTCGACGAAAGGGTTTGTCTTTGAAGGACATGCCCTGAGCAGGCGAGCGAGGGCGAGCTGAGAGATGGTGTGACACCTGTTTACCAACCTTGTCGATGCCACCGATCCTTTGAAGGTACGAAGATGGTTTCTCGGGGCTAAACATATATTCAGAGGTCGGAGGGATCTTATCGATATCCTCCCTCATGTACTTATCCTTGACGGCTCTGAGCAGATCGAATCTCCTGTCCGCCATGGCTTCAGCACGCTTTCCGGAGACGATTTGCAAGATGTCGTGAGAGATGACCTTGTAATTGGACTGATTATCAAACAGATCTTTGAGCTTGGTGTACAGTGCGCCCGGCATCCCAGCTTCCGGTGTACCGGACCACTCGATCAGATTCAGAAGGCCTTCGTTGAGGGCTTCATTCTGAGCAATTACAGCATTAGAAAGCGCCGCGAAGCTCCGCTCCGACTGAGTCGCTCGCGAGCCCCGGGACGTCGACGGACCCTCGAAGCGGCGCAGTTCCTCGTTAATCATTACCTCTGTGAAGCCCGGAGACGCGAGGTACTTTTTCTGCGTATCAACATAGCGGACCGCTTTCCACTCAGGACAATCGAGTCGCGACAGGGCGCAGCTTCTAGCGACTCGATCCGGGTTCGCCTTGGCAACGAGCGGGTCCTTGACTGATACCGATAACTCAGAGATTTGGGGACGCTGTGACCCGACCGGGATCGGCGCCGGTGCGGTGATCGGAACCACCTGAACCGGAAACGTTGGCAACTTGGCGCGCGGGGCGTCGGCTGGGGTCGGCCCGGGCAGCGCCGCCGTGGTGGATAGCACCATTGCAGACGCCGGTGTCGGCGCGGCATACGTTACCAGGACTGGAGGTGGCGCCATTGTAGCGAACGGCACCAAGGTAGACGGTGGCGTCATTACAGCGGACGGCATCAAGGTTAGTGGCCGAGGCGCCATTGTGGCGGACAGCAACCGAGTAGGCGGAGGCGCCACTGCGGCGGACGGCACCATGGTAATCGGTGGCGCCATTGCGGCGGACGGCACCATTGTAGCCGGTGGCGCCATTGCGGCGGACGGCACCATTGTAGCCGGTGGCGCCATTGCGGCGGACGGCATCAATTCAATCGGTGGCACCATTCCGGCAGACGCCACCACTGTGGCGGGCAGCGCCGGCTCGGTTGCGGCGGGCGGCGCGGAGCCGGCGGGCGGCGCCCACGTGGCGGGCGAAGCGCTCAACGGAGTTTTCCTCATTGCGGGCCGAGCGGTGGCATCGGGCACGTGCGCAGAAAGAATATTATTAAGTTGGCTCACCAATTGATTCGATAGATATTCGAACCTCTGCTCCAGTTCCGAGGATGTGGAGAGCCGAGAAGCGCGCCAGCACCGGCTGCGCGAGCGCGGGTTCTCTTCGTCCGAACCCGACTCCTCGCGCAACGTCCGCCGACTCCGAGACGAAGATCGCGAAGCGCGTTGCCTCTCCTCCGACGCAGGGCGACACTCGTTATTCATGACGACTACGAATATAACTCGCGAACAAAATTTTTAAGAAAAAATTTACAAAATGAGGGTAGTCCGAAATACAAGTCTCACAACTTCTAACACTATTTATCGATATTTAAGGACACCCTCTGAATTAAAACTGAATTAATAAATTTAAACACCGAGGATTAAATTTCCTCCATGTATATTATCGCTATAAGAAAGGTACGTCCGATCAGTACGGCAGACGACGCAACAATGGAGATCCATAATGGCGGCGAGTGGGGTGGGCGAGGGTTCGGCTGTTCGCAGGTCAGCGGAAACGGATGTCACGTGGCGACGGTGACGTTGGGCGACTCGTTTGACGCAAAGGGCTACTTCCGATCGTGCGCAGTGGCGCCCTCTCAATCATCGGATCTCGGACGTAAAACGGAACACATAATAATTAAATATGACTGCAAAAGAAAAAATAATACATAAGAGAAAAGAGAGAGATATATAATCGATTGTCGCTAATAAGTTTGAAATTTAACATAAAAATCCCTCCCTACGCTCTAATTGTCGTGTTAGAAGCTCTTGCTACTCTCAATACTTTAGATAAATGCCCTTGCTACGTTGAAAATACCGTTAGGATCCCACGCTGTGCTCTGAACAACATGTCAAGATCCCTCGCTACGCTCTGAACTCCATTCTAGAATCCGTCGTTGTCTATACTTCCGCTCTGTGGGCAGTAAAGAGGTTTAAAAACTCAAGCCATTCATGACCCTCAGCGTCGGGCTACTAATAGACTTTCGTTAGTAATCCCTTTCTTACTACCCTTAATGCACAATATACTATTGTGTAAAGTCTGGCATAATTCATTCCATGTTAAAATCTCTTACTTACAAGCAGGGATTGTAAAACCAGTTTTATTTAATACCTATATAGAAATTGTCAAATTATTACCGCTAGTAAAATAATACCTATATTCTAATTAGAGTTATTGTTGCCAATCCGAATTGTTGTCAAATAGGTGTAAACACCTACTTTTTACATTACGCCAGTTTGCAGAAACAAATAATCGAGTATATGTACACTGACAGCTATTACCGGTAATGGTTTTTATGGGTAAAGTGTCAAATAGAGGTATTGTTGTCAATTGGCGAAACCGCTAATATATTTGAATACCGCTAATCAGAGCTTTAGCGATATAAATAGCGAAATGCAATTATAACAATTATTTAAAACCGATAGTAAGAATACCGGTAACGATCCCTGCTTAAAAGATTGCATCTTCTCAATACCATCCTCTTTGTCCACTCATGCCCCGTATCCTCATCGAGTTGTTTTTAACCGACTTCCAAAAAAAGGAGGAGGTTCTCTATTCGGTTGTATGTTCTTATTCTTTTTTTAAATGTGTGTTACCTCAGAACTTCCCAGTGGCGAGGCAAGACCAAAATTTGATGTAGGCAAGGTACATAAGCGATGGATGCGGGTGGCGCAGGACTGGTCATTGTGCCACTCTTTGGGGGAGGCCCATGTCCAGCAGTGGACGTCTTTCGGCTGATATGATGATGATGACATAAGCGAGGCCCTCGGATGCTGCAAGAAGCTATGTTGTAAATTAAAATGTTCCCTACTGAATAGGGTTTACTTGTATACAGATAGCGGACGGGCTCCAAGGGCGCGAGAAGGCGGAAATACTCCAGCTGTGCTCGGACGTGCAGCGCCTGTCGGACAAGCTCGCGGACTTGTGCGCCAGCGGGCGCGGGGACTCGGAGGAGGCTCGGGCCGTCACCAGGTTAGTCACTAGTCTGTGCTCGGACGAGCGCGGCTGTCGGACAAGCTCGCGGACTTGTGCGCCAGCGGGCGTGGGGACTCGGAGGAGGCTCGGGCCGTCACCAGGTTAGTCACTAGTCTGTGCTCGGACGAGCGCGGCTGTCGGACAAGCTCGCGGACTTGTGCGCCAGCGGGCGCGGGGACTCGGAGGAGGCTCGGGCCGTCACCAGGTTAGTCACTAGTCTGTGCTCGGACGAGCGCGGCTGTCGGACAAGCTCGCGGACTTGTGCGCCAGCGGGCGCGGGGACTCGGAGGAGGCTCGGGCCGTCACCAGGTTAGTCACTAGTCTGTGCTCGGACGAGCGCGGCTGTCGGACAAGCTCGCGGACTTGTGCGCCAGCGGGCGTGGGGACTCGGAGGAGGCTCGGGCCGTCACCAGGTTAGTCACTAGTCTGTGCTCGGACGAGCGCGGCTGTCGGACAAGCTCGCGGACTTGTGCGCCAGCGGGCGTGGGGACTCGGAGGAGGCTCGGGCCGTCACCAGGTTAGTCACTAGTCTGTGCTCGGACGAGCGCGGCTGTCGGACAAGCTCGCGGACTTGTGCGCCAGCGGGCGCGGGGACTCGGAGGAGGCTCGGGCCGTCACCAGGTTAGTCACTAGTCTGTGCTCGGACGAGCGCGGCTGCCGGACAAGCTCGCGGACTTGTGCGCCAGGATGAAAGCGTATAAGAGACATAATTATTGTTCTGAATTCTATTCTAAATGTTGGTAGACTGTAGGTTAGCTTTGTTAGTTAGTTAGCTTTTATGCTTGGGCTATATGCTGGCCAACAGCAATTAAAAGCAACAATAAAAAGGAACAGATCCGAAATTTGATTTAAGTTCTTACGGATTATAGAATAACCTCTAACTTGGCTATCGTAGACTGTAACCGGGATCAACGGCTTAACGCGCCTTCCAAAGCACGGGAGTGTTCTAGAATTACGATTTGAAACGGGATATTTACCATGTATATTTGTATTTTTGAGTTATCGATATTTCGGCACTGTTGCAAGCGCCATTATCAAGGATTAACTGACGTGCTGAAAAATAAAATAAATATCCCGTTTCAAATCGTAATTCTAACGTAAATGACCATGTAAGTTTGAAATCTTATACGGGAATGCTCTGTTAATTACCACTCAAGAACTCCAAGAACTGCCCTGAGCCGACGTTTGCTTAACCTCGCATACATAAGGCCTACTCCGAACATCGAAATGCGAACTCCGTATCGTACCGTCCCTTTCACTCTCGTGTTATACACCATATCCATGTCATGTCCTGTCCGCAGGGAGCTGTCGGACAAGCTGCATGCGCTGCAGCGCGGGCTGGACCGCGCGTGCGTCAACCGCGTGGTGGAGGACTTCATCGACGTGGCCGCGCCGCTGCGACACTTCACCGACGCCGTGCAAGCGCCGCAAGGTAACGGGGCGGGTTGACAGACATACATACACTTACGCACTCACAGATTACACTACCACAGGCAGAGAGTCGTAGGTAGATAATCAGAGCCCTCAGTCGTAACTCGACGATCACTGATTAGGGACGCACGGTAGGCTCGGGTGCACCAGCATAACGTCACAGGCCGGTCATCGTCGAATATGGCGCCGGCAGCTGTCATCCCATAGAAACTTGACAAACTTTTATTAAACCGACAAGTCTCTTGGCGAGAATGTTGACTCTATCACGACTCCAGGTATAATGAGCCCAGTCCCTGAACCATCATCATCTCGACACAAATTCCCGCCAAGAGCCATGTTCAAGCGAAGGTGGGGGAATTATTAAGCCAATCAGAGCAGGGCAATCACCCTCCGCTTGAGTTTCCAGTGAACCAACCTTACAATAATAATCAACAGCCATTCGAAACAAAGTATTGGCCAACGTAAATCTAAAAGTTGCCATTTCAATACGGCATTAAAAAAAAACAATAATAATAAGATGTTGCCATTAAAAGTCTAAATGCTTACTAAATTACAATAATTATCAAGTGGTGTCGCCACCCGTTGACAACTACTTAAATTAAAATAATTAGTGACAAACGGATATTCGCATAAAAACGAAGAATAATCATTGTGAACCGGTGGCGCCGCCATCACAATTCGACATATATATCAATCAGATTTTGACGAACACCGCTTACGATTATAGACGGTTTGGTGGTGTCCCCTTGTTTTGCAGACAGAAATTTCATAGAATTTTGTTTCGCAGAAAATGTTTCAAATATTATTTGATCCTTGTATTTTTATTTCGACTATTATTGTTTCAATGACTATTTACTTAAATTAAAAATATTTCACAGAAACACAATTCAATGAATTTTGTAATATCATTTTTTTATTTGACAGACTTATCAAACAGTAGAATTATGTTTGGTATTTCATTGTTTCGCAGACAGAAAATTCATAGAATTTCGTTTTACAGAAACTTATATTAAGAAACTAATATTTGGTCCTTGTATTTCTATTTATCACTTCACAGAAACATTTTTAATAAAAGCCCAGAAAGACCTGTTGGGGCAAAATCGACTCTAACGCGGATAGGTTAGAAGATTAAGACGGGAGCTGAAGCGAAGCGATCTTAATCTTAATCTTCGAGGTTATTTTTTTTATAAAAGCCCAGAAAGACCTTTGGGGGAAAAGTTAACTCTAACGTATCTGGTTAGAAGATTAAGACAATTCAGTTTTATTTGCATTTATTTCGAACAGTAAATTACAATTTCATTTTTTTTCCGTTTTTTTCTAATAATTCAATTTCTGAATAATCTTGTTTATGCTGTAGGTGTAGAATCCGATCAACTTGATCATCTTTATCAATGTACTTTCGTTTGTTAACATAACTGAATAACATAAAGTCAAAGAATATATGATTTGTAATTATATCGTAATGAATATGAAACATTAAATTTTCTTTGTAATAAAATCTACGATAAAAATTTCTACAAAGTAATTATTTTACGAATTGATTATTCTATGAAATTATAATATGAGATTTATTTTAATAGAAACAAAATTCTGTACAACTATTGTCTTGGTAATAATTTTTACGTAAACTAAATAATATAAGAAAAAATAATATTTCATTTGTAGTTCTATGATATGTAAAATTTTGATATCAAAAATCATTGATTTCAGTTTCTACAAAGTTACTGCTCGGTGTAATCATTATTCTGTGAAATGATAATATGAGAAACATTTTCTGCAAAATGAAATTCTTTAAAAATGTTGTCTACAAAACCCCGAAAGAAATCGAAAGCGACAACAGTGACACATATGGGTCATTGTCAGTTGTAAAAACAAAAGTTGTCCACCCGGTGGTCAATAATGGCTTATGTACATATAAGCTATGTTTTTATTACATGGATTTGTAGTTATGGAAACACGGTTTATGCGGATTAATAGACCAATCTAAAATTAAGCTTTGTGCTCCTTAAGTTTTGATATGTCCACCGAAAAGACGCGAACCTAAATCTGACAATGACCCATATAGTCCCTATTCTTCCCGGTACCGCCGCACACCGGGTAGAGCCAGTCCGACCCAGGTCGGGTCTAGCCGAGTTTCTTGCTGGACTCTTCTCAGGTAGGCTAGGTTTAGTGAACCAGCGACAAAACTCCCAGTAGCTCAATTCCACTCACACCTCAGATTCGGTTGAAATCGCTCAACCAATCTCACTGGAGCGTAAACTCTTAGAGTATTCCAGTGTTCCAAACCACACGCGTGGTCGTGCCGGAGGTTTCCCCTGGATTATCCTCAGACTACTCTCCAACCGCGCACTCCTATCGCTTTATTGGGCCCGGCCTATAAAACCATAGTCAGATTAAAAAAAAGACAAAAAATAGTCAGAGCTGCGAGTATATGGACGTAAACCAAGGAAGCATTTTGGCCGAAGGGAGTCAATGTTCTAGCGTTTTCGCGGTCGGTCAACTGACACCTCGAAGCTGTGGAACATGACACATCGCTGTACTAGTTTCAAAAAGTTAGTAATAAGGTCTTGTTTGAAGTAAGGTTTGTCTACTAGGCGTTTGTTGCCTGGAAATAAATGTTTTTACCTCTATTATTAATTATTATATACAGACTCACAGGGAATCAACCGACATTTTTATTGTGCTGACAGGCACGCCGGGCCGCGAGGCAAACTTCCACGACAAGGCGGCGGCGCTGCAGGCCTTCAGCCAGCGCGCCGCCGCGGCCGCGCACATGGTGGCCGCGCACACGCACCACAACAAGCGCCTCGCCGACCAGCTCACGCACCACGCCAGACAGGTACACCGCGTGAGCCGGCCACGAGGCGGCGGCGCTCCAGGCCTCCGGCCAGCGCAGCCTCGGCCGCGCACATGGTGGCCGCGCACACGCACCACAACAAGCGCCTCGCCGACCAGCTCACGCACCACGCCAGACAGGTACACCGCGTGAGCCGGCCACGAGGCGGCGGCGCTCCAGGCCTCCGGCCAGCGCAGCCTCGGCCGCGCACACGCACCACAACAAGCGCCTCGCCGACCAGCTCACGCACCACGCCAGACAGGTATGCCGCGTGAGCTGGCCACGAGGCGGCGGCGCTCCAGGCCTCCGGCCAGCGCAGCCTCGGCCGCGCACATGGTGGCCGCGCACACGCACCACAACAAGCGCCTCGCCGACCAGCTCACGCACCACGCCAGACAGGTACACCGCGTGAGCCGGCCACGAGGCGGCGGCGCTCCAGGCCTCCGGCCAGCGCAGCCTCGGCCGCGCACATGGTGGCCGCGCACACGCACCACAACAAGCGCCTCGCCGACCAGCTCACGCACCACGCCAGACAGGTACACCGCGTGAGCCGGCCACGAGGCGGCGGCGCTCCAGGCCTCCGGCCAGCGCAGCCTCGGCCGCGCACATGGTGGCCGCGCACACGCACCACAACAAGCGCCTCGCCGACCAGCTCACGCACCACGCCAGACAGGTACACCGCGTGAGCCGGCCACGAGGCGGCGGCGCTCCAGGCCTCCGGCCAGCGCAGCCTCGGCCGCGCACATGGTGGCCGCGCACACGCACCACAACAAGCGCCTCGCCGACCAGCTCACGCACCACGCCAGACAGGTACACCGCGTGAGCCGGCCACGAGGCGGCGGCGCTCCAGGCCTCCGGCCAGCGCAGCCTCGGCCGCGCACATGGTGGCCGCGCACACGCACCACAACAAGCGCCTCGCCGACCAGCTCACGCACCACGCCAGACAGGTACACCGCGTGAGCCGGCCACGAGGCGGCGGCGCTCCAGGCCTCCGGCCAGCGCAGCCTCGGCCGCGCACATGGTGGCCGCGCACACGCACCACAACAAGCGCCTCGCCGACCAGCTCACGCACCACGCCAGACAGGTACACCGCGTGAGCCGGCCACGAGGCGGCGGCGCTCCAGGCCTCCGGCCAGCGCAGCCTCGGCCGCGCACATGGTGGCCGCGCACACGCACCACAACAAGCGCCTCGCCGACCAGCTCACGCACCACGCCAGACAGGTACACCGCGTGAGCCGGCCACGAGGCGGCGGCGCTCCAGGCCTCCGGCCAGCGCAGCCTCGGCCGCGCACATGGTGGCCGCGCACACGCACCACAACAAGCGCCTCGCCGACCAGCTCACGCACCACGCCAGACAGGTACACCGCGTGAGCCGGCCACGAGGCGGCGGCGCTCCAGGCCTCCGGCCAGCGCAGCCTCGGCCGCGCACATGGTGGCCGCGCACACGCACCACAACAAGCGCCTCGCCGACCAGCTCACGCACCACGCCAGACAGGTACACCGCGTGAGCCGTCCACGAGGCGGCGGCGCTCCAGGCCTCCGGCCAGCGCAGCCTCGGCCGCGCACATGGTGGCCGCGCACACGCACCACAACAAGCGCCTCGCCGACCAGCTCACGCACCACGCCAGACAGGTACACCGCGTGAGCCGGCCACGAGGCGGCGGCGCTCCAGGCCTCCGGCCAGCGCAGCCTCGGCCGCGCACATGGTGGCCGCGCACACGCACCACAACAAGCGCCTCGCCGACCAGCTCACGCACCACGCCAGACAGGTACACCGCGTGAGCCGTCCACGAGGCGGCGGCGCTCCAGGCCTCCGGCCAGCGCAGCCTCGGCCGCGCACATGGTGGCCGCGCACACGCACCACAACAAGCGCCTCGCCGACCAGCTCACGCACCACGCCAGACAGGTACACCGCGTGAGCCGTCCACGAGGCGGCGGCGCTCCAGGCCTCCGGCCAGCGCAGCCTCGGCCGCGCACATGGTGGCCGCGCACACGCACCACAACAAGCGCCTCGCCGACCAGCTCACGCACCACGCCAGACAGGTACGCCGCGTGAGCCGGCCACGAGGCGGCGGCGCTCCAGGCCTCCGGCCAGCGCAGCCTCGGCCGCGCACATGGTGGCCGCGCACACGCACCACAACAAGCGCCTCGCCGACCAGCTCACGCACCACGCCAGACAGGTACGCCGCGTGAGCCGGCCACGAGGCGGCGGCGCTCCAGGCCTCCGGCCAGCGCAGCCTCGGCCGCGCACATGGTGGCCGCGCACACGCACCACAACAAGCGCCTCGCCGACCAGCTCACGCACCACGCCAGACAGGTACGCCGCGTGAGCCGGCCACGAGGCGGCGGCGCTCCAGGCCTCCGGCCAGCGCAGCCTCGGCCGCGCACATGGTGGCCGCGCACACGCACCACAACAAGCGCCTCGCCGACCAGCTCACGCACCACGCCAGACAGGTACACCGCGTGAGCCGTCCACGAGGCGGCGGCGCTCCAGGCCTCCGGCCAGCGCAGCCTCGGCCGCGCACATGGTGGCCGCGCACACGCACCACAACAAGCGCCTCGCCGACCAGCTCACGCACCACGCCAGACAGGTACACCGCGTGAGCCGTCCACGAGGCGGCGGCGCTCCAGGCCTCCGGCCAGCGCAGCCTCGGCCGCGCACATGGTGGCCGCGCACACGCACCACAACAAGCGCCTCGCCGACCAGCTCACGCACCACGCCAGACAGGTACGCCGCGTGAGCCGTCCACGAGGCGGCGGCGCTCCAGGCCTCCGGCCAGCGCAGCCTCGGCCGCGCACATGGTGGCCGCGCACACGCACCACAACAAGCGCCTCGCCGACCAGCTCACGCACCACGCCAGACAGGTACACCGCGTGAGCCGTCCACGAGGCGGCGGCGCTCCAGGCCTCCGGCCAGCGCAGCCTCGGCCGCGCACATGGTGGCCGCGCACACGCACCACAACAAGCGCCTCGCCGACCAGCTCACGCACCACGCCAGACAGGTACGCCGCGTGAGCCGGCCACGAGGCGGCGGCGCTCCAGGCCTCCGGCCAGCGCAGCCTCGGCCGCGCACATGGTGGCCGCGCACACGCACCACAACAAGCGCCTCGCCGACCAGCTCACGCACCACGCCAGACAGGTACACCGCGTGAGCCGTCCACGAGGCGGCGGCGCTCCAGGCCTCCGGCCAGCGCAGCCTCGGCCGCGCACATGGTGGCCGCGCACACGCACCACAACAAGCGCCTCGCCGACCAGCTCACGCACCACGCCAGACAGGTACGCCGCGTGAGCCGGCCACGAGGCGGCGGCGCTCCAGGCCTCCGGCCAGCGCAGCCTCGGCCGCGCACATGGTGGCCGCGCACACGCACCACAACAAGCGCCTCGCCGACCAGCTCACGCACCACGCCAGACAGGTACGCCGCGTGAGCCGGCCACGAGGCGGCGGCGCTCCAGGCCTCCGGCCAGCGCAGCCTCGGCCGCGCACATGGTGGCCGCGCACACGCACCACAACAAGCGCCTCGCCGACCAGCTCACGCACCACGCCAGACAGGTACGCCGCGTGAGCCGGCCACGAGGCGGCGGCGCTCCAGGCCTCCGGCCAGCGCAGCCTCGGCCGCGCACATGGTGGCCGCGCACACGCACCACAACAAGCGCCTCGCCGACCAGCTCACGCACCACGCCAGACAGGTACGCCGCGTGAGCCGGCCACGAGGCGGCGGCGCTCCAGGCCTCCGGCCAGCGCAGCCTCGGCCGCGCACATGGTGGCCGCGCACACGCACTACAACAAGCGCCTCGCCGACCAGCTCACGCACCACGCCAGACAGGTACGCCGCGTGAGCCGGCCACGAGGCGGCGGCGCTCCAGGCCTCCGGCCAGCGCAGCCTCGGCCGCGCACATGGTGGCCGCGCACACGCACCACAACAAGCGCCTCGCCGACCAGCTCACGCACCACGCCAGACAGGTACGCCGCGTGAGCCGGCCACGAGGCGGCGGCGCTCCAGGCCTCCGGCCAGCGCAGCCTCGGCCGCGCACATGGTGGCCGCGCACACGCACCACAACAAGCGCCTCGCCGACCAGCTCACGCACCACGCCAGACAGGTACGCCGCGTGAGCCGGCCACGAGGCGGCGGCGCTCCAGGGCTCCGGCCAGCGCAGCCTCGGCCGCGCACATGGTGGCCGCGCACACGCACCACAACAAGCGCCTCGCCGACCAGCTCACGCACCACGCCAGACAGGTACGCCGCGTGAGCCGGCCACGAGGCGGCGGCGCTCCAGGCCTCCGGCCAGCGCAGCCTCGGCCGCGCACATGGTGGCCGCGCACACGCACCACAACAAGCGCCTCGCCGACCAGCTCACGCACCACGCCAGACAGGTACGCCGCGTGAGCCGGCCACGAGGCGGCGGCGCTCCAGGCCTCCGGCCAGCGCAGCCTCGGCCGCGCACATGGTGGCCGCGCACACGCACTACAACAAGCGCCTCGCCGACCAGCTCACGCACCACGCCAGACAGGTACGCCGCGTGAGCCGGCCACGAGGCGGCGGCGCTCCAGGCCTCCGGCCAGCGCAGCCTCGGCCGCGCACATGGTGGCCGCGCACACGCACCACAACAAGCGCCTCGCCGACCAGCTCACGCACCACGCCAGACAGGTACGCCGCGTGAGCCGGCCACGAGGCGGCGGCGCTCCAGGCCTCCGGCCAGCGCAGCCTCGGCCGCGCACATGGTGGCCGCGCACACGCACCACAACAAGCGCCTCGCCGACCAGCTCACGCACCACGCCAGACAGGTACGCCGCGTGAGCCGGCCACGAGGCGGCGGCGCTCCAGGGCTCCGGCCAGCGCAGCCTCGGCCGCGCACATGGTGGCCGCGCACACGCACCACAACAAGCGCCTCGCCGACCAGCTCACGCACCACGCCAGACAGGTATGCTGCGGGAGCCGTCCACGAGGCGGCGGCGCTACCACAAGGCAGCGGCGGGGTTCGATGACTAAGATAATTATATTGAAAATTATCCATATAATTATCTTGTTGATAATCTTGAGAATTATGTTGATAATCAATCAGTTATAATTATCCTTTGCGCCCAAATGTTGTTATATATACTGTATTTTTCCTTGAAACTTCTCTATTATTCTTCTTCATGTTATGCAACTACCGAAATCGGTTTTCGATTATGCAAAGAATCACGGAAAGCGGTATATAAGCTACAGAGCGGAAGCTGCCTGCCACGAGCTGCAACTTTACCGCTACGATTAAAATTGTATACTGTGGCCGGGTTTTATAAAGATCCGTTAGGCCAAATGTCAGATCAAATTTCAACTCAGTATACTTTTTGACATAAAATACCGAAATAAGGTCTAACGGGTCTTTATAAAACCGAGCCTAAAACTATAGAATCCAATATGGTGGCCCATGAGGGGGAGGTGTGTTGTAATAAAAATCCTAATAGTTTCATAATATCTGTGTGTGCATAATTTACAGGTAGAAAAACTATCACCGCAATTGGTAGCAGCCGGGAAGATCAGGCTCAACTACCCAGACAGTAAGGTGAGCCTACACAATAACACACACAAACATTTCCACACAGTTCAACATATAGTTTGATGTGAGTCCAGGTATATATCTGGCGTAGTTTACATACATTTTATTTAACAATCGTATAAATCGCACATGTCACAAAAATATTATTATACCAATACAAGTCATTACAAAATTAAATCGTGAAATTATTGAAAGAGGGGGGAATTAAAAGTCGGTTTAACTTTTAATTGACAGACTTTTTTCAGCATGCCGTGGTTGTCAGCATTCAGCCAAATCGAAAACTATTTTGGAAGAGGTTTTGTGCCATATGGTAGTTTAATTACATTGAAACATGAAAAAACATATTATTTTAATTTTATATTTGATTTATTTGTAAATAAATGTATTATTTGATAAAAAGAACAAGCGCAATGAACGCTTGTTTCATCCGGCGCTGCGGTCTTGCATAATACTCTATAAATCGGAGGTCTCGAATAATACTCGTTTCCGGTCATTGGATCAATCATATCATACTCAATCTGTCAACTTTTTGAAAACAGTTTTAGATTTTTTAATTTTTTATGGCCATTTAGCTTGTCTAATATGCAATTTTAATGTTTTAAATATAATAGAAGCATATTTTTCATGCCTAATGCTTTATTAAATAAATAAGTAAATTGATTAAACCTAAAACTCTTCGGTTGGATGTATGGAAAAGTAAAAAGCACTAGTGCGCGAAATCGAACTTTGCGTACGATATACAGCTACACAAAGTACCACTTTTTGAGCAACTGTATAAAAAAATATTTTTTGTTTGAAACATTTAATATGTATGAGTTGTATGGCAGGTGGCCGAAGAGCACTTCAACAACCTGAAGAACCAGTACGCCGACGCGGTGCTGCGCGTGCGCGACCTCTGCGACCAGGCCGTCGACCCGCTCGACTTCGTGCGCACCGCCGGTAACACGCGCACACACACACAACACACACACACACACACACACACACACACACATACACATATACCCATTTCTAGGCTTCCGTACCCAAAGGCAAGGCTTCGGCTAAACTCGGCTCTGAGGACCTACTCCGAATTCGTATCGTGCCGTCCCTTTCACTCTCGTGTTATACACTACATATATGAGTGAAAGGGAAGACACGATACGAAGTTCGGATTTCGATGTTCGTAGTAGACCCTACGTGGTGTTATGCGTCGATGTGCGAACGGGATGCCATGATTAAGCTGTCAAGAGTAAGGTATCGTTGTTTAGAGTTCGTTGAGTACTGTATTTTTTCAAAGAATATTGTAACTAGTCGACCAAAGTCAACTGTTTTTTGCAAAGATAAATCTGGTTTTTTCTTTGAAATTCCGTCCTTCCCATTACAACATGGAGTTAAAGCTAATATGTTGGCACGTAGGTTTGCCAAGTGTTCTGACGCAGTGAAAACAACACTTTTCAAAGCGTACTGCACGTCTATGTGCGCGGGCAGCCTATGGGACAAGTATAGCCAAAAATCGTACAATGCTCTGCGGATCCAATATAACAATGGTTTTAGAGCGCTATTGGGGCTGCCACGCTTCTGCAGCGACTCTACGATGTTTGCTGAAGCTCGCACGGATGGCTCTCACGCTGTCCGGCGAAAGAAAGTAGCGTCACTGTTAAGCAGACTACGGGGCAGCGACAATGGCGTTCTCAGAATGATTGCCGGGAGTTTCGAGTGCCCGATACTATTTGATTTGATCAAAATTGTCAAATCGAACTTAGAATTTATTTTTTAAATGTATTTATTTATTTATTTATTTATTTGGAGAGACAAACAGAGATAGATGTACAAATTGAAGTAACTTATTTTAGGTTAATGTTATACATGCATCCAGCTCCTCAACAGCTCTCACCAAGACATAAAATTTATATTATTTATGCACTACCCTATAGAAGATATTACATCTGAAAAAGTTGCAGAGAGAGTTGCAGAGAATATTGAATCAAAATTAATTAAATAATTATTTACTAACTTCAACTATAAGCCACATGTACCTACTAACAAAATTGGATCACTGTTATCTGTAAATAAATACAATTTGAATTTTGAATAAATGGCTCAATGACCATAATCTAGAAATTAATTTAAAGAAAACTAAAATCATACAATTTAAACCAATACAAAAGAAACCTTTGGAACTAGATTTAGACGTACATTCACAAAATATCGAAGAAGTAAAGGAATTTAATTTATTAGGTGTAACAATAGATTCTGCCATAAATTGGAGGTCCCACATACAAAATATTAAAACCAAAATGTCCAGATTCCTATACGCGTTAAACCTACTAAAAAGAAATACTGATTTTGAGTGTGCATTATCTGCATATTACGCATACGCATACGCATGGCTCCGCTACGCTGTTGTACTGTGGGGAGATAGCACGGAGGCACGACAACTCTTTGTGATGCAAAAGAAGTGTATCCGTGTCCTAGTCAACGTACGCATCCCAAACAGTTGTCGCCCATATTTTATCAAATACAGACTATTAACATTGCCCTGTATTTATATATTACAAGCTGCGATTTTTGTACGTGAAAACCCTCATTTATTTGAAATAAAACAGGACAAGGAAAAGACTCGAACACAGTACAGAAATAAATTATTGGTACCAAAGACTAACCTAGAAATGTGTAGAAATAGTCCACATAATAGATGTATTTTAATAACTAATAAAATCCCAAATTCAATTGAACAGGAACCACAAAATACATTATTTAAAAAGAAACTAGAAAAATTGTTAATCGACAGATGCTATTACTCTGTGCAGGATTTTTTAAATGATGATAGTTTATAAAATTTCGTGATATAATTTATTTTTAGAAAATGTGTATTGTTTTAGTAACTAGTTTTTAAGTTATAGTTGTGTGCCCTTTCAGGGCGTCATGGTCTGACTTTAATTGTATAATTACACCTTAATTGAAATGTACATGACTTAACAACTAAATAAATAAATAAATAAATAAATAAATTGAATCTAATTATTCAGAGCAATTTATAGATGCATATGAAATTTTAAAAAAAGACATGAATTACTGTAATGTATGTCAAAAGAGAGTATAATAAATTCACAAAAAGATCGTCAATATGTAAAATAAAAACATAAAAAATAGTATAATCAACGCTTCAACCTTAACAGTGTAACCAACAAAGTATACGATCATATAACAAAGTATACGGTCCTGGGTTCGAATCCCAGTCAGGGCAAATATTTGTGTGATGAGCATGAATATTTGTTTCTGAGTCTTGGATGTTTTCTATGTATTTAAGTATTTATATGTATTAAATATATCGTCGTCTAGTACCCATAACACAAGCCTTCTTGAGCTTACTGTGGGGCTAGTTCGATTTGTGTAAGATTGTCCTCTAATATTTATTTATTTATATATGAATGGTTGCGCAGGTGAGCTGATGCAGAAGCACACGTACCTGTGCGAGGACGCCATCCGCAACAACGACTCGCAGAAGATGGTGGACAACACCTCCGCCATTGCCAGGTATGGAGATATCACACATTACATTTATATATACATATGCAAACATTATAATTATACTCACGCCTGTATCCCATTTACTGTTCCAAAGTTGTATATGGTCTCTGAATGTCCAATTAATGTCTCTTAATGTCTGTGTTAGAAAGAAAGAAAGAAAATTTCACGAGAATCGTTTGCGAAATGCGACCTGTAGAGGAGAACAAATCGTTGAACAAATATATTTTTTGATTTCCAAAAACTTATTCGACAATTTATCTAACCTGCTCACAAATTTTCACGAGAATCGGTTCGGAAATGCTAGGAGAACAAACTGAAATTCGCCTGCAGAAACTTACAAAATCATCAATAAAAAAAATGTTTTTGAAAATTTCCAAAAACCGTCTCGACAAAAAAAATCTATATTACTATCGAACCTGCTCACGAAATTTCACGATAATCGGTTTAGAATTGCAACCTATAGACGAGAACAAACGGAAATCCGGACATACGAAAGCATTTTTGTCGAAGCTGAAGCAGAGACCTTCGTTTCACTCGGTCAATAAGGGGATTCGAGTTGTTCAGAGGGGTCCCAGACTACTACCACTGATAGTAGTTAACACATTATTAAATCGTAGCACAGGATATTTTCAGTTTTTAACTGTATAATATAGATAGGGTAAATTATAACTGGGTAAAATATGCACAGAGCAAACCGATTGTTGATATTCCTCCAATTAAATAATAGTAGATTGTATGACAAGGGTCTAAAATGAGCCTTATTACCACGAGATAGTTATTTTCCCGAACCAAGTAAGTTAATACACTCTACTTTTCATTTTGTTTGCCAGAAAATAAATGAACAAAGGTTAACCATCCAAAATTAACAATAAATTCCTCGGTGAATTTCTTTTTTCTAAACTGCTTTGACACACAAAACATAGATACCGCGGTGCGCGCGCAACATACACGCGCGAAAAAAGCTAATTGACCTTCCATTGAGCGCTTCAAAGCGTTGCTCGAACGATTTAACCACCTTTTTAATTATTGTGAAATAGGGACTACTACAAACTTAATCTTTAGACTCTTTAGAGAAATGAATTATGTGTCCTGATTGGTCGATTTTAGTGAAGCTGTATTTTGGTTGGTTAATACCCAATACCAAATAAAATTGAAAGTTAAATTATTGTTCTGTGATTGGTGGATTTAATAGGTTATGTACTTTGATTGGTCTAATTAAGGCGCTACCGGGCAATTTCGACTATATTCAACCTCTATAAAGTCTGGTTGAACTTAAAGCATAACACCGAAAAAAATATATATTGTAGATTGGTCTTTGATCTTTACTTGCTCCCGAGGACATTTTTCTTAAGTTAATAGGTTTTCAGAAAAAAAATGTACCGTGGTCATCGATTTTTCTACAAATATACTATTAACTTCGTAACCTGTGGGCTTAGAGCATTGCAAATTTTTTATTCAATATATTATCAGTTACACTACAGTTTCTCACGAGGACTTTTTATTTTACTGATTATTATTTTTTTAAATATTAATTTAATGTTATGTAGAATTCTGTACAGCGCGGTGGTCTGCGCGGGCGACGGGCGGCAGTCGGCCGCCAGCCTTCGGACGGGGAACCTGTGTTTGTTTGTTGTCGATCGTTCCGCCCGCTCGCGTGATTTGACGGTTGAAGTGTAACTGCTTTTTAGCTAGCTTGTTGAGCTACTAAAATACTGATACATACTTCAGTAGCTAAAATTATATAAAAGACTTAATTTGCCTTGTGAGAAAAACCGCGACAGGACGCTTATCTTTTTATTCGTAAAACGTTGTGAAATTACACTTTGGTAGCTTATTATTTATAAACTGATACTTTTACAAGTGTATTTATGTGTCAAAATGCCTAAACTTTCGAAAAGAAAGCGATATCTAAAAGAAATGATTGAAAAAAGAAGAGACATTCTGTGAGTACCTACCATATTTTATGTAATTCAAATTAGGATGGATAACCTTCGGAAATTTAAATATATTTTTTTGTTTTCATTTTCTATTCTATTTTCAGAAACCAAAAAAGGTGGACTTGTCATGAAAATCAAGAAAATACCGACGAGTCCGATCAGTATCAAACTCAACATTTGCCCGCCACAATGTAAGTAAAATAGACCAAGAGACCACGCCCATTTCTTACGACTTTACGACTTCCATTTCTGTATTTTGTGCAATAAAGTTTAAATAAATAAATAAATATTATGCTTATTTTATTAAAATGCATTGTAAATTTGTTATGTATTTGTGTCCTATTGTTTTAGATCGGCGGATAAAAACATAACAACACAAACAAACAACGCAGATACAGGAAGTGAAATAAATGCCAAAAATGTTGAACTTTCGACATCTTTACCGGTAAGCTGACGCTTTTAATTTTTTTTATCTAGATTAGACAATGTATGACTAGAAAGTTTTACCCAGGAAATTGATAAAGCATATTTCTTATATATCATTTATGTATATATTTACAATTTTTATATGTGTTTTTTGTATTTATTTACTATACTTAGTAAATTATATTGTGTACAGTCAACGCCAAGTCAAGCGTAACACTTTTGTTGCTATATTACTCTTACTCTCTACGAATAAATACTACTAGTGTTACGCTTGAATTGGCGTTGACTGTGTGTGTAGGAAGGCAGACCACTAGCGGTGTCTACATAATAAAAATGGTGCTGCTGTAAAACCAATATATGTTAGTGTTAATTTGGAATAAATAAATAAATAAATATAATTTATTTTACTTAAATGATTGTCAGCTTACAAAGATAAACATTTTGATTTCAGGTTGAAGTTGAATCGTCATATGAAATAGAAAGTATAATAAAACAAACTGAAAGCCCACCTGCATTCGAAGGACGAAGAATTATTAATCTGATAAACGTGTACAAAAAACTTCAAGACATATCTACGCATGGTCCATTCAATTGTAATCTTAAATGTGTGGATATAATTTCTGAGAAGCAAATTGGATTGCATTCTACATTTACTCTTCAATGCAAGCTTTGTAAAGAATTTTTTTGCATATCTAGTGATGAAGGGAGTGATATAAATATTAATAATAGTGCAGTTTTAGGGATGATTGCAATTGGATGTGGGCATTCGCAACTGCAAGAATTTTCTGCTGCTGTTGACTTGCCTTTGATGGGTGAGACGACATATCAAAAATGTCATGAAAAGATCGCTGACATGTGGGAAGGTATTTCAGCTGAAACAATGAACGATGCTGCTAAAGAAGAAAGAGACTTAGCCACATCGGAAGGTCGAGTCGATGAAAATGGATTACCTATTATAGACGTCATAGTAGACGGTTGTTGGTGTAAAAGAACATACAAAAAGAATTATTCTGTACTCTCAGGAGCCGCCGCTATTATAGGCAAACGTACGGGAAAAATCCTTTACCTTGGAGTAAAGAACAAATACTGCTGTATCTGTGCCCAAGCACAATATAAAAAGGAAGAGCCACGTAACCATAAGTGTTTTAAAAATTATACAGGTCCTTCAACTGGAATGGAGTCAAATATTCTTGTTGAAGGATTTAAATGCTCAATTGAAATGCACAGCCTTATTTATGGGAGAATGATTAGCGATGGAGATTCTTCGACATATTCGAAAATAATTGAAGATCGACCCTACGCAAACGTCACTGTTCAAAAAATTGAGTGTAAAAATCACATCATGAGGAACATGTGCAATAAACTGGCACAACTTACATTAGCTAGGAGGCAATTAAATTTTAATGAATTCTGAAAAACTACTAGGTAGCAGTAATACATAAAAAAATACAATACCTATATATATTCATTTTATTTATAATTATATTTATTTACAAACGTATAATATAATAATACTGCTCGTAATACTGCTCGTTTATTTATATAGTATAGAATTACAACCCACGCACACACACACACGCAAACCCAGACACACGCACACACACACACAAACACACGCACGCACGCACGCACGCACGCACCCACACACACACACACACACCCACACCCACACCCACACGCACACGCACACGCACACGCCCACGCCCACGCCCACGCCCACGCACACGCACACGCACACGCACACGCACACACACACACACACACACACACACACACACAGACAGATAATATTATGCAAACATTTTTTAAATCTAATTTAATTAAATTAGCATTAAGTTTAATTAAAAAACCATGTTATTGTTACATATATGTCACCGGAAAATAACACGATCCGCAAATTTATAATATTCCTAGGAAATTCATAAACTAACCTAACCTAACCCACCCGTCAGAATAATCTGGCTAGGAATATTACAAATTTGCGGATCGTGTTATTTTCCGGTGACATATATAAGTTCTAGCTTTTATGGAAGAGCGGAGATTCCTCACACAGGCTTTCGCTTAAAAGGACTCTCCAATCCTTAGTATCCTGTACTTTCAAAAAGCAAATAAATTATTTTTCTTTTTTCAATGATACTTTGTGATTTATTATATAATAAATAAAAAACATTAATTAACATTACATACAGACTTTATTATTTTTAATTTCTACCATCATCGTACGTAACTATAAATAGCACTACCTCCTAGTCTATACTGATTCACGATTACGCAACAAGTACAACTATAAGTTGAGAGATGGCGTATTAGGTCATAGACGTCTGACAGTGCTAGTTCCTAGTTCTGACGGTTGTCAGATGGCAATTTTTACGTAAATTTATTACGGGGAAAGAAGTAGGTGCAGGGGAGAGGTTTGGAACTCCGCCCATATCCTCAAGGTTGTTAGCGCATGTACAAGCCTTAAAATGTTTTGTAAATAATTGACGACCGGTTTAGCCTAGTGGGTAGTGCACCTGCCTGTGAAGCTGACGGCCCTGGGTTCGAATCCCGGTCAGGGCAAATATTTGTGTGATGAGCATGAATATTTGTTTCTGAGTCTTGGATGTTTTCTATGTATTTAAGTATTTATATCTATTAAATATATCGTCGTCTAGTACCCATAACACAAGCCTTCTTGAGCTTACTGTGGGGCTAGTTCGATTTGTGTAAGATTGTCCTCTAATATTTATTTATTATTTATTTATTTTAATTAATATTTAATATGTGTTTATATTTTCCCTAGGGGTTGTGTACTACTTTAGCCCCGCTTGACAAGTCTAATTTTTTTTTTTTACTAGCCTATATTGTGTCCCACTACTAGGCAAAGGCCTCCCCTCTTTTTTTCAAGATAGAAGAGACAAGTCTAATATGACACACTTTTCGAGCATGAGATGTGAAAACAAAAGTTGATCGACTTATTTTGAGTTTGAATTATGTTTAGGCTAGCGAACCGAGTGCTGCTGGTCGGGGGGGCGGAGCGCGAGAACACCGAAGACGCGGAATTCGCCCGCGCACTGAACACGGCGCACCAGCGGCTGCAGGCGGCCATCGCGCCCGCCGTGCACCGCGCCAAGGCCGTGGCGCTGGGGGACGCCGCGCAGGCGCCCGCCTGGAGGGCCGCCAACACGGAGGTCGGTGCTGCTGCTCCCATTGTCTGTACAGTACTACCCAACTGGTCAGATTTAGGTTCGCGTCTTTTCGGTGGACATGTCAAAAGTTAAGGGCCAGAAAACCTAATTTTGGATTGGTCTAGTAACCCGCATAAACAGTGTTTCCATAACTATAAATCTAAGTAATAAAAATATAACTTATATGTATATAAGCCGTTAACTATTGACCACCGGGTGGACAACTTTTGTTTTTACAACTGACAATGACCCATATAGCTTACCGATGTACCTGCGCAGAAGATGAATTTTTAAAGCGCAGGAAATGCTAATGACCAATCGGCACGCTCCACGCACCGCTTCTTGTTCCTGTACCGCTATTGGTCCGCAGCCGCCGCCATGTTAGCGCGCGCCGCGTGGCATGTTAGTCAGCCGCCATACTTCTGATCGAGGGCACGCGCATTATGAACTTTATAGTAGTGATCTAAGGTTAATTGTAAGTTTTAAGCATTCTTTCGTTAATCTTCGGAGCGATACTTTCTTTTCTGCGCGAACGAAGATTTACGACGCGCCTTATCAGTTGGGTACTACTGTAACGTATGTTGCGAAATCTCGCTGTTGTATGAACGAACGTCCATGTGTATGTAATAGAGTAAGAGTGACATAAATGAAATAATAGTATATTATGCATTAATTGATTGACTGATTTTAATCATAAACGTTTCACTTGAACGCACCAAAGAATGACTACTAAACATAGTATTTGTAGTAGTCTGTGGCATCCAACTATGCTTTAATTTTTCTTTAAAGTAGGGTAAGGTGTGTGTTTTTGGGCAATAGACTAGATAGACTTTTTACAGAAGAAATAAAGGATGTATTTATATTATAGTTCATGATTGCGTAAGTCGCGAAAAAAAGTACAGGTGTAGAAAAATGAACTTTATTCTGCAAGTAGGCCGCAAAGGCACTTTTACAAGTCAAAAACTACTAGCGTTTCTCATGAGACCACTGCCGAGAAGAAACGCCGAAAGAAACTCGACAGTTGGTAATTTTCTCCAAAATATGCTTATTACAATGATACTACTTTAAACAACAAAAGAGAATTGAAAAGAGGAAAAAATAACAGTAGGTATTTACAATGTGTAGTTACACAAGAAAACAAAACATGTCGAATCGTTTGAAATGCGTTCCTGCAAGAACTGTGTCAACTAGATACAATGAAAATATTATACATGACTCTTTACGCTATTTAGGTATTTGGTTTGGGCCATGCATTTCTGTCTGTTAGATAGTCCTCAACCCTATAATAAGCCTTTGACATCAATGTTTTTTTTCACCTCACTCGCTCTGAAAGGCTTACTTTATCGTTTCAAATCTGCGTGCAAAAGTCCATTTTATCCGCTAGCAGATAAAGTGAATTTGGAATTCGAACATGACGTAGTACCGTGCTACCCAATTTTATTATGGATACGTTCGGAATCATGGCTCGGCCATGCGGTCTTAAGGCGGTTTCTACACTGATGCTGTTTCCGTACGAAGGTGCGGTGTGCGAGTGAAACAGCGCTACACATATATATAGCGACGGCCCGCTCGCACAAGGAATGTGTCATCCGATGAAACATTTTATTTTAGGTACTTACATTAAATTGAAAATCATTCAATTTTAGTTTTATATCATTATTTTACCTACTTTTTTAATTTATGGAAATACTAAAATAAGGAATATATTCAAACAATATTCGTATTGCAACTTTCTTTAATAATACTTGAATTGTTTTCTTGTACCTACCTTTCCTCGCTACGGTGAGGTGAAAAGTTGTGTGTTTCGCTCTGCAGCAAAGTTATTTTGCTTTTCGTGTCTTGAAACTCTCGCTACGCTCAGGATTCTAGAATTGAACCACGAGCGCAGCGAGTAGAATCCTTCGCTGGCTCGGCTTTCAATTCGAGCACTCGCGCCAAACAACAACTTTGCAGCCTTGCACAACAAATAACTATTTAAGTGATTTTTAAGAGCTGGAAAGGGGATAAGCCAGGCCTAAGTGCATGTTTGATGCGCAGATAATGAGCGCGGCTAAGGGCGTGGAGGCGGCGCTGCGCCGGCACCACGCGCCGCCGCCGCCGCCGCCGGCGCCGGCGCTGCCCGACGCGCTCGCGGCGCTGCGCCTCAACAACAACACGCAGGTAACTTTAACCCACTTCAAAAAAAGGAGCTCCTCAATTCGGTTGAGGTAGTAGTATAGTACATTACTTACCAAGGGCGGTAAAACAAAGAATGTCTCAGATCGCAGGTATTTGACGCCCGAGCCGAAGGCAAGGGCGATAATTATGCGATCTGAGACATTCTTAACTATCGCCCGAGGTAAGTACAAAATTTTATGTCACCCCCTGGCCAGGAAGTGGGATTTTCCGCGCGCGGAGCGTGCGGTAATTGCCACTTTATGGCCAGGTGTGACATAAAACTCTTTATTGTACACAATAACAAAAATTGCAAATACAAAAAGAAATGGTATGTACAAAGGCGAACTTGTCCCTTTAAGGGATCTCTTCCAGTTCCAGTAGGTTGTATGTTCTCTTTTTAGGGTTCCGTAGCCAAAATGGCAAAAACGGAACCCTTATAGTTTCGTCATGTCCGTCTGTCCGTCTGTCCGTCTGTCCGTCTGTCCGTCTGTCACAGCCGATTTACTCGGAAACTATAAGTACTACAGTGATGAAATTTGATGGGAATATGTGTTGTATGAACCGCTACAAAATTATGACACTAAATAGTAAAAAAAAGAATTGGGGGTGGGGCCCCCCATACATGTAACTGAGGGATGAAAAATTTTTTTTCGATGTACATACCCGTGTGGGGTATCAATGGAAAGGTCTTTTAAAATGATATAAAGTTTTCTAAAAAACATTTTTCTTAAAGTGAACGGTTTTTGAGATATCAGCTCTCAAAGTCGTAAAAAGTATGTCCCCCCCCCTCTATTTTTATAACTACGGGGTATAAAATTCTAAAAAAAATAGAGGTGATGCATGCTAATTAACTCTTTCAACGATTTTTGGTTTGATCAAAGTATCTCTTATAGTTTTTGAGATAGGTTGATTTAACTGTAATTTTGGTTAAGTTATTTTTGCTGTTTTATTTTATTTATTTTTTCTGTGTGTTACCTCAGAACCGCGTCGTTTATGAACCGATTTGAATTTTTTTTTCTTTGTTTGAAAGTTGTTACCAGAATCTAGTTCTGATGATCGGATCCATGAGGAATTGAGGGAACTCCTCAAAAATTCAAGGGAATCATGTAACGATTTTAGTATTTTTGGTAATAGATCAAGCATTTCCCGATCACCCTGATCTGGTAATTGAAGCCGGAAGGTAGGCAACGGAACTCCGTAATAAAACAGTGTAGCTTATCCGTGTTTGAGCTTATTGGAATCGTTATGAGATGCACTCTGGTAATGATTCATTAAGAAGTGTGAAATAAATATTTTTCTAAATAAAAAAATAAAACCGACTACAGAAAACACTAAAACGTAGAAAATAATTGCCTTACTTCTAACATGAGACTTAACGATTCTTATTGAACAATGTACACGTACCTATTGGAATTTTTGTAGTCGGTGCCATTTCATCAACTTTAGACAATTTCTTTGGATGGCACCGTCTTTTTTACTTTTTAGTGTTTTTTGGAGTCGGTTTTTTTTCTAGCAAGTTTTAAAATGTTTAGATTTGTAATTATGATATTGATAATACCCATAAAGTGAATAAAGGATACGATGATATTATGAAAGTTTTAAATAGTAACACTGCCATTTTTTATATTATTGTGTGTAGTAGGATTTAAGCAGAAAAAAACAGTTGCCTGGAACAGATTGCTCTTTAGCGATAATACCGCCTGTTGTTCTGCCTCTGTCTCTTTGTATCTTTGTTTTTGTTTTGTATGCGCTGCTTTATTATGAGAGGTGTGCAATAATAGTACATTATTATAACATTTTATGTCTCTCCTGGCCAGAAAGTGGGATTTTTCGCGCGCGTAGCGTGCGGAAATTGCCACTTTACGGCCAGGTGTGACATAATAGTACATTACTTACCAAGTGCGTTAAAACAAAGAATGCGATAAACATGTGATCTGAGGCTTTCTTTATTTATTACCGCCCGGGGTAAGTACAAAATTGTATGTCTGGCCCTACCCAAGAAGTGGGATTTTCTGCGCAGAACATGCGGTAATTGCCCCTTTTTAGCCAGGTGCGACTTAATAGTACATTACTTACCAAGGGCGGTAAAACAAAGAATGTCTCAGATCGCAGGTATTTGACGCCCGAGTCGAAGGCAAGGGCGATAATTATGCGATCTGAGGCTTTCTTAGTTACCGCCCAAGGTAAGTACAAAATTTTATGTCACCCCCTGGCCAGGAAGTGGGATTTTCCGCGCGCGGAGCGTGCGGTAATTGCCACTTTATGACCAGGTGTGACATAAAAGAGTGTTTATGTAGTATAGTAAACGTTTATCTCACCTCAGGCACCCCCGCGCCCCCCGCCGCCCGCCGGGGGCGCCCCTCCCCCGCGCCCCCCTCCCCCCGACACTGATGATGAAGGCGAAGACATCTTCAGCAGGCAGCCGCACCCCAGCCAGCCGATATTGGTAAGTGGACAACTGTAGCTCGATATCAATTTCTATTTATTTATGCCAACAATTACAATTCCGCTTCAGATATTCAAACTATCTTTATACTTCAAAAGAGAGCGATCCGTGCCTTATACAGCATCAGACCACGCGATTCGCTGAGAGATTTATTTAAGGAAATTAACATATTAACAGTTGCATCTCAGTATATTTTTGACTGCATTATGTATGGAGAATAAATTATTTCATTTCATTTCATGTAAAATTATAATCAATTTAAAATACTGCTAATTATAATCAACTGACATTTAAAGCTGTTATGCTATATGAATAAACGAATATGAATATATATCGACGCATCCGCACCGACGATCGCATAGCAACGTGGCATAGCACATCTCTATTGTAAAGACCCAGCAAAAATTATAATTGAAAATCAATAACATTAAAATATTACATAAAACGGTGGCTTATCCACTATCTCACAGAACTTCATGCACTCTACACGTATAATCATCCAGCTCCTGTGAATAATGATATACTTCATTCTTGGTGGCCCATGAGGGGAGCTCGACAAATATAATTGCTCTTGACGATATCTCTTCCAACTCAAGTGCTTCCCCCCAGGTGGCAGCGCACAACCTCCACAAAGCCGTCCGCGAGTGGTCCTCGAAGGACAACGAGATCATCGCGGCGGCCAAACGCATGGCCATCCTCATGGCGCGCCTTTCAGAACTCGTGCGCTCCGACTCCAAGGGTAAGTCATTTCATGTTAGGATAACCTAACATAATCTAACTTCACTCGCCTGAAAGTACCCCACCTGAGCCAAATCCTGTCCCAAGCCCGGAGATTCTCGATGTCATATCTATTTATAATAAATTACCGCGGTAGACGACGATTTCGCTTGGATTTTCAGGTTATACAATACAACTTGCATTGCGCAGGAACAGATGATAGCAGATGGAGCTTTTAGCTGACAATTAGTTTTTGATTATTTTACTTTTTACTAACCTTAGCGGATAAGTTTTTTGTTTCATACTATTGCAATGTACTAACAACATATGGATGTAAAAATCCGAAATAAAGAATTATTATTATTTCATTATAAGCATAATGTCAGTGTCAAACTCAAGGTAATCGTACTGCAATAAAAGCTTTGCGTCAGCTTAAAGCTATATAAGCCAATAATATATAAACGTATTGTGTAGACCAAGATACGATAGATTATACTGGGTGTAAGATACGCCGTGGTGCAAATGACTATCCATAATTTTGAATGGCTATCTGCTTATATGCTAACAAATAATATATAAGGGTCATACACATATTTTAAGGCGTTTGTATAAAAATAGTTTACGTCAGCAGCGGTACTGCTTAATACGAAGGAACGGTTGATGAATTTGGGACTGAGTGGCGATTGCACCTATAGCTCAGTTGGCTAGAGCGACTGGCCGCGAGTGCCGGGAGGTCGCAGGTTCGAATCCTGCTCGGTGCCTAAATTTTTCAATTTTTCCTTTATTCTACAGTTAGGGTCATACACAGATTTAGTTTCGCATCTTTCATTTGTACATGACTAAAGTTACAGGACAATAAGGCCTAATTTTGGTTGGATTCGCAATCCGAATAAACGGCGTTCCTTTTCTATGAATATATATTAGTATTTTATGTAATAGTTGTATAAGAGGGTTCAAAAAAGGCGAGTGGCGTGTGTAACAATTTGAGGCGAAGCCGAAAATTGTTGATAAACACGCCATGAGCCTTTTTTGACCTACTTATACAATGTTGCATACATTACTTTTTCTACGACTAGGGATTAAATAATAAAACACACAATTAAACAGCAATACAGCATAAGAAAGAGCGGTAAGTTGGATAGTAACAAATGACAGTCCACAGAACGTAATTTTTTTTCAACTGTCATTTACTGACTTGCGTTTTTCCTTATGTTGGCAGTAATTATTTTGGTTTTGTTATTGTTTCAAACCATATGAATTCAGTTGTTTGTTAAGTTGGCAGTTTTGATTTTCGTTGTAAATTTAGTGTTGTTTTTTTATTTGTTGGGTTCACAGGGCACCTCTGTTAGCAGTTGCATTATATCACATAATAATCCTAGGGTCTTTATGAAGAATAGACTAGATAAACTTTTTTGAAATTGCATAAGACATGGTTTTATATTCGTTGGCGGGACCATATAATTGACAGATAAAAGTACCGGAGTAGAAAAACAATAACGTAACTAATATGCACATAAGCTGCTAACTGATGCTCACGGGAGAGACGACTTTCGCTTTTTATTTATTTATTTATATATTGCAATACCATGGGTTTACAAGGTGTTATTATAGCATATATACAGTACATGGTAACCCTGTCAGGGTAAAGCAGATTTATCTATTAAAATCTAAGTACAGTCCAAATAAAATTAAATTATGCGATACAATGTGATTTGCAATAAAAATATATGAATATGAATAAGAAATAATAAACACACGCTAAAATTACTAAGGTGGTACTTACAATAGTTTTAATGTCAGGGTTAGATTAAATGCAGACTAGACTTTGTCAAAAGATGTTGATAATGATATCATTACATTGCAACAGGATTATAATTGCTTTTCAACTGTGTATGACCCATAAAGTGATATCAAATTATATACTAATGCAATAAATATGTATAGAATACTCGCGCATCAAACAGGATTCTTCAAAGTGGGCCGAGCGCGCGCTACGCCATAGTACGTACATGTCTACTCGCCTGTACTCCGCCATCTCGTTGAACCGTATTAGCGCACGGTCTGAGAACCGCTAGTGTACAGTCCTGCAGAGAAGTGACCCTCTGCATAGATAATTAGTACATACCGCATTATTATATACATTATACATAGCTACAGCACGCAACATTAATCAATATGTATCCATTGTTCGCTCTGTTATAAGGAAATAAGGTACAAAACTGTAAACGTATACTTTTTTCCACTCACACCTCAGATTCGGTTGAAACCGCTCAACCAATCTCACTGGAGCCAAACTCTTAGAGTATTCCAGTGTTCCAAACCACTCGCGTGGTCGTGTCGAAGGTTTCCCCTGGATTGTCCCCAAACTACTCTCCAACCGCGCTCTCCTATCGCTTTATTGGGCCCGGCCTATAAAGCCACAGTCAGGCTCAAAAAAAAAAGTATACTTTTAACTTGGGGGACATCAGAATATACGATATGTTTTAAATATCAAAGTATGTATGACATCTAAGATATAGATGACCCTTCAGGAATCGCCTATAATTAGCACAATTTAATGGCTTGCCTGAGATATAATAATGGGATATGCTTTGGAAGGCACGTTGAGCCGTTGATCCCGGCTGCTGTCTATGATTCGTTGAGCCAAGTTAGAGGCCTCCGGGCGCCTTGAGAACTTCTAACGGTCAAATTGTTTTTTTTTTATTATAAAAAATGGATCGCTCTTGGCCAGCATCTAGCCAGGGGACAAAGATGAGGCCGACGATGAAGCGAGCTCACCCAGAAGGTGCCTATTCACTCGTGCCTTAAAAAGGTCTAGGTTATATGAGCTCGGAAACACAAACGCCGGCAGAGAATTCCAAACCTTAGAAGTGCGCATTATAAAAGATAATGCAAAGCGCTTGGTTCGAATAAGAGGAATTTCGACCAAGTAAGGATGGTATCCAGCCGTACGTCTGGATGTCCGATGGAAGAAGGGGGAAGGCGGTATGAGCTCATGGAGCTCCTGAGCACACTCCCCGAAGTACAATTTGTAGAAGACGCACAGACATGCTACTTTGCGTCTATGTGCTAGGCTCTGTAGCTTGTTTGTCCAAGTAAGTTCTAGTTTCCCCGTTTGGAAGGTCAGATGGTCCGTAGATCCTTAGATCTCTCAAGCTGTTCCAAAGCGACTACTTAAATGGTGCAAGTTATGAATCCTTATACGACCCTCACACTTGCATATCATCATCCTCCTAGCGTTATCAAATAGGCCTCAAGGGAACTTTTACAAGTCAAAATCTATCTATATCAAATAATGATGTGCACACACAAACAAACAAACAAACAAACAAACAAACAACCTCTCACCCTAAAAGCATATACCTTCTCCGTTTCGTCGTGGGTAAAAAATAATACAATAATATAATATTGGACGACCGGTTTAGCCTAGTGGGTAGTACACCTGCCTGTGAAGCTGACGGTCCTGGGTTCGAATCCCGATCTGGGCAAATATTTGTGTGATGAGCATGAATATTTGTTTCTGAGTCTTGGATGTTTTCTATGTATTTAAGTATTTATGTCTATTAAATATATCGTCGTCTAGTACCCATAACACAAGCCTTCTTCTGCCGTCTCAAGGAGAAAAACCATAAGTGACAAAAAGTAAGTTTCGAGATAAAGCCAAAAAACTTTAGATTTCTTGTAAATTATGCACTTGTGGTTGTCTAAATCGTGATCTACAAAAGATATAGTACTATATCTCCTAGAGAGAAAGATCACATTTTTTTTCCTGATTACAAGGCTGGTAATAAGTCCATTTTGCAAAAAATGTCACTTATGGTTTTTCTTCTTCAGACGGCAGTCTTGAGCTCACTGTGGGGCTAGTTCGATTTGTGTAAGATTGTCCTCTAATATTTAATTATTTATTTAATTTTTATTTAATAATTAAAGTATCATTAATTAAATGTAGTGTTACATGTCAAAAATAAGACTAAGAAACTAATAACAATCGATATTTGTTAGAGATGTATAAGGTCTCTAAGCGTCAAGATAAAAGGTAATAAGGTAGGTACTAGTAGGTATAAAATCTTGTGATATACGAGTATATCTCTAAACGTCAACATGAAAATAATAAAATCTAATAAATAAATATCCTCAGAGATGTATAAGGTCTCTGAGCGTCAGTCTAAAATTAAAATCAAATGAGAACAGAGCGAAGTCTCTCATCATGTCAATTCCACTGAACACTAGTACGAAGTTACTAGTCCTAGCAAACATGAACAGACCGGCCCCACAAACAGCACAGTACAGTTGCATCCTGAAGGATGCCCGGGGTCCGCTACCTAATCCCAAGATTTGGCCTAGGCACTAGTTTTTACGGAAGCGACTGCCATCTGACCTTCCAACCCGAGGAGAAACCAGACCTTATTGGAATTAGGCTTCTCAAGGGAGTGGGCAATTTGACTGACAGAAGTTCTCAAGCCGCCCGAAGGCCTCTAACTTGGCTTAACGGCTGCTATCATAGACGGCAGCCGGGATCAACGGCTTAAAGTGTTTTCCAAAGCACGGTTTGGTTCGGTGTTTTAATAACCACTGAAAGCGGTCACCCATCCAAGAACTGACCTATATGCCCACGTTGCTTAACGTGGTGCGCGGGCGCCGCTGGGCCACGAGCGCTCCACACTCCCCCCATACCCTCATACTTGTATATATCATATCATATGTCTGTATATAACGCTATCATATGTCTGCCCACCGCTCACTGGACAGTGGTCGCTATGAATCTAACTGGTAAGTCGCTTGCATTCTGTCTGTGTGGTTGTTAGAGTTTATTTTAGCAGCTTTTAGTTTTTGCACTTAGATAAATCAGAAAAGCGGTCATTTAATTTTTGACCCTTTACATAAGTAAATAAAGTTCATATTTGGGCTTTGAGGTGATGTTATAGTCTTAAACCATATATGAGAATGAAATGAAATGAAATGAAATCATTTATTCTTCAATTTAGGCATGTTACATGCACTTATGAATGTCAAAAAACTACCACCGAATGACTTTCACACTTAGGCCGGGTTTTATAAGATCCGTTAGACCAAATGTCAGATCAAATTTCAGTAATTCAGTACATTTTTTGACATAACAAACCGACATAAGGTCTAACGGATCTTTATAAAACCGGGCATTACCTGATTCATCTAGATTTATATCTTCGTAAGTTTATTAGTCATAAGTAATTTATTTGCACCATTTTTAGGGTTCCGTACCCAAATGGTAAAACGGGGCCCTATTACTAAGACGTCGCTGTCTGTCTGTCACCGTGTCTCATGAACCGTGATAGTAAGACAGTTGAAATTTTCACAGATGATGTATTTCTGTTGCTGCTATAACAGTAAATACTAAAAAATAGAAAATAAATAAATATTTAAGGGGCCGCCTCCCATGCAAAAAATTTGTTTTTTTTTTACAGATAATGGCCGGTATTTTTTAGTATTATTAGGTAGTGTTTTTTGTTTTTTATTTATGAATGACTGAACAGCGAATTGTATTTCAGAATCGTTTTATTTGCTGTTTCATAAAAACAAAATATGAATAATTATAATTTATTATTTTAAATATTTTAACGAGTCATTAAGTATCCCACAGTGCATTCCGAAAGTAAAGCGTAGTTTTATTTATTTTTGTGTCACATCATTTTACTTGACCTGAAGTGAAATCAAATCATTTATTCTTCACTTTAGACATATTACATGCACTTATTAAAGTCAAAAAACTACCACCGGTTCATAAAATAAACCTCTGCCTCGAGAAGAACCGGCGTAAGAAACTCGGCGAGGTGTCATTTTTTCAAAACAATATACTATGTATATAAAATAACAGTATCATAATACTACAGAATTAAAATGCTACAATATAAATATACATATATATTTTTTTAAATTAAGGACACAATATTTCATTTGGCATTAAGCCCGCCATTTGTACAATTTGTGTATTTTGTCCAATAAAGTTTAAATAAATAAATAAATATTTCTGTGTCAGATTACTTGTGCGGGACGATCACTGGCCAAACCTCCCTATCCATGATATAATCGTTTATCTTATAATATGCTTTTGAAATAAGTGTTTGTTTCACGACAGATTTAAATTTAGAATCCGTAAGTTCAGTAATGTGTCTTGGAATTTTATTGTAGAATTTTATACCTGATTCTTTATTGACAACTTTGTCGAATTCATCAACAAGATTTCTGCATAGCATGTTTTCTGTTTAAATATTTGCGTGTGATTTTACCATTTTGATAGGTACATATAATTTTACCAAGAACTATTTGATACGTGTAATATATTTACCAAAATAAAAGAACTACCCAGATACTTTTGCAATTAAAAATCAACTTAATCTTCATGGCGCTAAGGTTGATTGTCCATTGCAGGTAGCAAGCGCGAGCTGATAGCCACGGCCAAGGCGATTGCTGAAGCTTCGGAGGAGGTCACGAGGCTCGCTAAGAAACTCGCGTTGGAGTGCACTGACAAGAGAATTAGAACCGTAAGTATAATGGCTTAGAGTTGTCGTTTATATGTGTCTTTAATTTAAGTTGCTATTTATTACGCAAAAAATATTTATGGTTCTTCTTCTGAAATTATTTATTTCTCGCTGCATAGAGAATACCTCATTAAGTCCGCCCCTTGTATTTATATGATTTATGCAATAAAGTATAAATAAATAAAAATAAAATTGAATTGTTTGATTTTCAAACAAAACAATTTTTTTTTTGAACCTTGCTGTGGCTTTATAGGCCGGGCCCAATAAAGCGATAGGAGTGCGCGGTTGGAGAGTAGCCTGGGGAAAATCTCCGGCACGACCACCCGTGTGGTTTGGAACACTGGAATACTCTAAGAGTTTGCGCTCCAATGAGATTGGTTGAGCGGTTTCAACCGAATCTGAGGTGTCAGTGGAATCGAGCTACAGGGAGTTTTGTCGCTGGTTCACTAAACCTAGCCTAGCTGAGAAGAGTCCAGCAAGAAACTCAGCTAGGCCCGGCCTGGGTCGGACTGACTCTACCCGGTGTGCGGCGGTACCGGGACGAATAGGGACTATATGTGTCACTGTTGTCGCGATCGCGCGGTGGACGTCCCCGCCGGCGGGAATACCTAAGTGTACGCGTCGTGTCAGAGTTGGACGCCGTAAGCGCAGCGTTCCATCTTTCGATAGACGCTGTGATATCCATCTTTCGATAGACGCTATGATTTCCATCTTTCGATAGACGCTGTGATTTCCATCTTTCGATAGGCGCTGTGATAAATTTAATTCTCTTTTCTACACTAGTTCAGTGACTTCAACGAAAGGTTCATTGTAGCCGCTCAACCAATCTCACTGGAGCGCAAACTCTTAGAGTATTCCAGTGTTCAAAATCGCCCGCGTGGTCGTGCCGGAGGTTTCCCCTGGATTGTCCCCAGGCTACTCTCCAACCGCGCACTCCTATCGCTTTATTGGGCCCGGCCTATAAAAATCACCGTAAGGTAAAGTGCCCTAAACACGACATCTCATTCCAGAATCTGCTGCAAGTGTGCGAGCGCATCCCCACCATCGGCACGCAGCTCAAGATCCTCTCAACCGTCAAAGCTACGATGTTGGGGGCTCAAGGTAAAACACATGTCCGACAAACAAATATCTTATGTAAATTTACACTAACGTGAGACATATTTACACTTAATAAGAGAACAACGTGATTCGCGCGCGTCGGAGCGCAGTGTCGCGCGGTCGGTCGCCTTGATAACACTCAACCTGATGAAGGACTCCAATTGTAGTCCGTGGTAATACTATTAGTCATAAGTTCGTAAATTTTGCATGTCCAAATGTTGGCGAGATGTGCTGATCCTTAACAAAGTTGTTCCACCTTATTGTTAACCATGTCTCAAGCAAATAAATTTCATTTCCGAAACATGTCGCAAACAGTGACTTCCCAAGTGAGTTCCAACCGTTGTTCTATTATTAAATATCTTATGCTATAAATATTTTATACAATTTCACAGACTATTCCAGTATTTCTATTCTATTCACCTCTTACATTTAACTCTGATTGAAAACACTTTTACACCCTTATCTTATTTATTATTTATTTCAATTAAAATTTGTTTTATTCTTATTTCTCCGATGGGTCTATGTCAGATTTAGGTTCGCGTATTTTCGGTGTACATATCTAAAGTTAAGGCCCCCTCAAAGGTTAGCTGGAAGAGATCCCTCATAGGGATAAGTTCGCCTTTGAACTCTAATCTTATGTGACATGTATATTGTTTTAACCTGTTATTGTGTACAATAAAGTGCTTACATACATACATACATACAAAGCCTAATTTTGTATTGGTCTAGTAACCCGCACAAACGGTGTTTCCGTAACTATACATCTATACATACATAAGCCGTTAACTATTGACCACCGGGTGGACAATTTTTGTTTTTACAATTGACAATGACCCCGATTCAAGGGTCAAATTTAATCACAATTTCGTAAGAAGAGACTTGAAATGAACTACCCAATTTTTTTTGTAAAGCCTTCTAGATCGATGCAGCTTGGACGAGGTTTAACTTCATATCCATTATAATTTCTTTATAAAGTTTGAATGTACAGAAAACTAACACTACTAACTTACACTCGTGTAAACTCGCTGCCGCTCGTTTCATAAAACCACACTCGTGTTTTAAGACCTCTCATTATGTATCAGTTGCATAAACTACTATTTTCTACTCGTCGACTTCAATGTTTGAATTACGATATAGTAGACAAAACTAAAATCACATACATTTCTCTATTGGTTCCCTTCAAGTGAACTCTTATGAAATAGACCAATCACGTGTCGCCTTTTACTGTACTCTTATGAAATTGGCCAATCACGTGTCACCATTACAGTACTCTTATGAAATTGACAAATCACGTGACGCCGCGGACATAGAACAAAAGACCAACGAGCGCCCGACCCATGTGCCTAGTGTTCATTGCCGCAGGACTAGTTTGTTTGATAGTTTCAGTTAGTTTAATTAATTTCCGTTGACTCGTAGAAAAAGTAGTGTATGCAATAGTTATATAATTAGCTTTTTAAGTCTTGAACCTTAATTAGACCACTCGGCAAGCCTCGTGGTCTAAACGCAGTTCTCGACTAAAAAAGCATACATTATATAACGATTGCATAAACTACTAATTAAGTTACTTATTCGCCATTTGATGAAGAATTCGATCTTCGACAAAATTAGTAATTATTGATATCTTTATTTGGTGTCAACATATCTATTCACTATTAATATAATAAATTATGATCGCTTCGCTAACTATGCTTCTTGCTTCCTGCCAGTGGGCATGGCGGACTTCAAAGGTAAGAGTATTTATCGCTCAGCGTTTCTGTGTTGTTTCAATAGTAGATTGTGTCTCAAGGGAGCAAAATGATATATTTACGGCGAGGGCGGTATATTGAATTCCGAGTGAAGCGAAAGATTCTACAATAGAATCCTGAGCGTAGCGAGGGATTCTATTGTAGAATCTTGAGCGTAGCGAGGGATTCTATTGTAGAATCTTGAGCGTAGCGAGGGATTCAAGTGTTTACGCCCAAGACAGAAATAATTTTGCTACCGCGTGACACATACTGCTTTTCACACCGTCTATGAGGCCTGCTGCTAAAAACATGAAATATCTTACAAATTATTTTACTACAGAGTGTCACATACTGGTTTTCACACCTTCAATGAGGAAAAGAGTCATTGTTGCCCTCAAATGAGGGAAGAAAAGTACATCTTTGATCCCTCATTCCAGGGGAACAATAACTCTTTTCTGAATAGCAGGTGTGAAAAGTATATTTGTGTGATGAGCATGAATATTTGTTTCTGAGTCTTGGATGTTTTCTATGTATTTAAGTATTTATATCAATTAAATATATCGTCGTCTAGTACCCATAACACAAGCCTTCTTGAGCTTACTGTGGGGCTAGTTCGATTTGTGTAAGATTGTCCTCTAATATTTATTTATTTATTTATTTATAGTCAGCCATGTTTGAGTACAGTCTATGATCGTTCACTTATTAGCAAAATCAAACACCTTAATACCTACAAGTATTGGTACAGTTAACGAGATTTATCACTGTTCTTTTGACAACTGTCATCCCAATACAATTTATGTCATATCTGTGTTTCTCGTATCGGGATTACTGCTGTCAGAAATTTCGTTAATTGTAGATTACGACCGAAAAATAGGTGTAGACAACAACATTGATATCCAAATGACAACAATATAACCTAACCTAACGTAAATATATTTATGACATTTGTTTTGACGACCGCTTTAGCCTAGTTGGTAGTGACCCTGCCTTCGAAGCTGGAGGTCCCGGGTTCGAATCCCGGTCAGGGCATGTATTTGTGTGATGAACACAATTATTTGTTTCTGAGTCTTGAATGTTTTCTATGTATTTAAGTGTATATTTATCTATATAAGTATGTATATCGTCACTTGGTACCCATAGTACAAGCTTTGCTTAGTTTGGGACTAGGTTGATTTGTGTAAGATTGTCCAAAAATATTTATTATTTATTTATTTATAGATAGTAACGTTATAGACTGTACTTAGAGTTGCTTTTATTACAACGAGTATCGTCACTAGATTCACTTGACTTAGACTTGTCTTTTCACTAGATTTCTTGTGTATTTGCATATGAAACAGCATTTGAAATGCTTGTAAAAGTTTATTGCACTACATCGTCACTCAGAGTCTGACCAGCGGGTCGTGTCACAAACATTTCTATCATTTTTAGGGTTCCGTACCAAAATGGTAAAAAAGGAACCCTTGGGTTTCACTTTGACGACCGGTTTAGCCTAGTGGGTAGTGCACCTACCTGTGAAGCTGACGGTCCTGGGCTCGAATCCCGGTCAGGGCAAATATTTGTGTGAAGAGCATGAATATTTGTTTCTGAGTCTTGGATGTTTTCTATGTATTTAAGTATTTATATCTTTTAAATATATCGTCGTCTAGTACCCATAACACAAGCCTTCTTGAGCTTACTGTGGGGCTAGTTCGATTTGTGTAAGATTGTCCTCTAATATTTATTTATTTATTACTTTGTCTGTCTGTCTGTCACATCGCTAAATATCTCAAGAACTACTTATGCTATCGATTTGAATTTTTTTAACAAAATTGAACTTTCCGAACAGGAGAGATGCAAAGTTATTTCCTGCATACAAACAGACACCGCGGTCTATGGTTAGCGAATCCAGAAGAATCACAAAAGTTGAGATTTTTTTTTTAATTTTGTAAAAAATGTATCATTTACTCATAATAATTGGTACATTAGTAGGTAAAGATAATATATAAAATGTAAAGAATTTGACAGTTAGACAGATTCGCAGGTCTCATGAATACAGCGCATGTTCAGGAGCTCTGGCGACCTTGTTCACCAATAACACAACACCACATACCCAAAGAGCGGTGTTATTATCTTCTGTAAGGTGGAGGTGCCTCTCCAGTTACACGCTGGGAATAGGGAAGGACAGCGTGGACTCGCCTATCGGCTCTAGGGCTCGCATGGAGTGCGCGTGCTAAAGGGACCCTGCCATGTAAATTTTAATTGTAATACAAATATGACGACCGGTTTAGCGTAGTGGGTAGTGCACCTGCCTGTGAAGCTGACGGTCCTGGGTTCGAATCCCGGTCAGGGCAAATATTTGTGTGATGAGCATGAATATTTGTTTCTGAGTCTTGGATGTTTTCTATGTATTTAAGTATTTATATCTATTAGCTATATCGTCGTCTAGTACCCATAACACAAGCCTTCTTGAGCTTACTGTGGGGCTAGTTCGAATTGTGTAAGATTGTCCTCTAATATTTATTAAATATTCTGACATCAGGGTTTGCTTACAGGAAGCGAGGAAGACCAGGAAGCGACGGAGATGCTCGTCGGAAACGCGCAAAACCTGATGCAGAGCGTAAGTCTTTCACCACCTCCCATATGATGTTTTCGTTACGCCGGAGTTTTTCAAACGCCCAATATCTATGCATCATTTTTGACTATGTTTCTGGACATTTTGATTGTACACTCGATCGTTTGAAAGAGGTCCTGGCCTCCTACCAAAAAACTTGAATATTGTAAAACTTTACACACAAACGCCATAAATGGTGCCAAAGTGGAATTGTCATGATGAGAGACTTCGCTCTGTTCCCATTTGATTTTATTTTTAGACTGACGCTCAGAGACCTTATACATCTCTGAGGATATTTATTTATTAGATTTTATTATTTTCATGTTGACGCTTATAGATATAGCTCAAAACATTTTATTATGATTAGTGTACCAACTTTATTACCTTTTATCTTGACGCTTAGAGACCTTATACATCTCTAACAAATCTCGATTGTTATTAGTTTCTTAGTCTTATTTTTGACATGTAATACTACATTTAATTAATGATACTTTGATTATTGTATTATTTTTATTTGATATAGATAGATTTTGACTTGTAAAACTGCCCTTGAGGCCTATTTGCATAATAAATGTTAGATTTTGTTTTTTTTTTTTAAAGAAATGAGGCGGTCGAAACACTCTGAACCCACCCTGAACTTCTACATATATCAATCCATACAGCAACGCTCCACTCTCTTTAATACTAGTTTGTGTTTTATCCGTAGTATAAGTAGCAAGCGTCCTCAATTTATCTCTACTGTCTACTTAAACAGGATTTTACAGAATCAAAATCAAACATTTATTCTGCAAATAGGCCACAAGGGCACTTTTACATGTCAAAATATTAATTTACAATTTAAGAAAGTCTGACTATAATAAGTAATACATTTTTCATGTCAAAATATTATTCAAGAAGGAATAATAATTTCCAGATAACAAAATTAATGTAGTGAAGATAAACTTGCAAAGTTATCTATTACAAATATTACAACATCAGTAAAGTTAGAGATGTATAAGGTCTCAAGATTAAACAAGGAGTATAATGAAATTAATATAATATCCCAGAGATGTGCATGATCTCTGAGCGTCAAAATTAAAATTAATTTAATATTGTTAGAGATGTATATGGTCTCTAAGTCACTGGTAATAAAAACGAATCCACAACAGGATGATTTCTCTCAGAGGCCCGTTAAGGCCGTGCTACGAGAAACAACGTGTCCTCTGAAACTCTGTTCTGCCCAGAATCTGAAACAACATGACTGTATTTCTGACAATAGCCAAAACATGATTGCTTAAAATTTTGTCTATAAAAAAAAAATCCAAAGTTCGAGTCTTTATTTTCCTTTTTTTACTCAGCGTACTAAAACAACGCATTATTAAACGACACAATTAAATTAAAATGATGGTATTTTATCTCATCTAAATGCTGTCAAGAGGGAATTTAATAAAACTGCCCACAGTCTAAAAAATGCTATTGCCGAAGATTGTTGCATCCCGTTTTGTCATGCGCGAAAGACATAAGCGTGTCTCTCTCACGGGGGGCGTGGCTGACCGAAACCGGGCATCCCCTTAAACCAAATGTCGGGTCTAAAAATAATGTATTTACCGACATAAGCTGTAATATATCTTTATAACCGAGCCTATATCGGTTTGTGTAAAATGAGTTGCATTCGGGATTCCGCGTGAACAAGATTCATCCTTTTAACCAGCGCTCCCAGTAGCTCGATTCCACTCACACCTCAGATTCGGTTGAAACTGCTCAACCAATCTCACTGGAGTGCAAACTCTTAGAGTATTCCAGTGTTCCAAACCACACGCGTGGTCGTGCCGGAGGTTTTCCCCTGGATTTTCCCCAGGCTACTCTCCAACCGCGCACTCCTATCGCTTATTGGGCCCGGCCTATAAAGCCACAGTCAGGTCCAAAAAAAAAATTAAATAAAAAAAAAAAGATTCATCCGTAACGTTCAGCCATTTTTGCGAGTTTGAGGAACAAATATCCGAACACCTAAACATCCGAACTTTCACGTTTAGTAGGAATCAGAATCAGAATTCATTTATTTGTTTAACATAGGTACAATCAATCAATCAATCAATCAAACATTTATTCTGCAAATAGGCCACAAGGGCACTTTTACATGTCAAAATATTAATTTACAGTTCAAGAAGGAATAATAATTTCGAGTTTACAATTATAACAAAATTAATGTCATACAGTGAAGATAAACTTGCAAAGTTATCTATTACAAATATTACAACATCAGTAAAGTTAGATATGTAAAGATCTTAAGACTAAAGCATGTCGAGAACACTATGTATAGCCGGCTGGCGTACTAATATTTCGGTTTTTTTTGTAAATTGTATTTCTTTAATTTTTCATGCACAAATAATGAAATAAAAATAATTTCAAAACAACGTCAGCATAGAAATAAAATAATTTCAATAATTATAATATTAATGTCAAAACTAAATGTGAGTGTAACAATTTCAATCAATTTAAATTACATATCTGTCTTTTAAAAAATGTTGAATATTGTAACATTTCTCAATTAAAAAATGTTTACTGCAGCGCCCCCTGGTGAGTTATCATCGTAACTCCTAGCTGAATTTCTGCCCGACTAAACTACAAACCTATTTCAGAATACCGTTTCTAAATCGGTCAAGCCGTTTCGAAGATATTGATGTGCACACACAAACAAACAAGCAAACACCCTAAACGCATATACCTTCTCCGTTCCGTCGTGGGTAGAAATAGAGTCAACTTTTTCTTAGGATCACTAATAAAAACTTTACTATATGTTTATTGGTAAAAAGTTGTACAAACCTCATCCACAGCGCAGGCTTCGTCAATTTCACGGACAACAGGCATCAGCAACAGGCCTCGTCAAACAATGCATGCATTGCACAGACTATAAATCCACAACAGGTTTCGTCAGCCTTATACTAAATTAAATTTAATTAAATCACACCCCACTCTGATACTCACCCGGACCAAACGTGCCAATGATGCTAGCGGCATTACCCCGCTGAATGGCTAGCGAAATTTGTTGGACCAGGTAAGAACCAGAGCGAGGGTCGCAGCCCCTATCCCTCACTAATATTAGTACATTACTTACCAAGGGCGGTAAAACAAAGAATGTCTCAGATCGCAGGTATTTGACGCCCGAGCCGAAGGCAAGGGCGATAATTATGCGATCTGAGGCTTTCTTAATTACCACCCGAGGTAAGTACAAAATTTTATCTCATCCCCTGGCCAGGAAGTGGGATTTTCCGCGTGCGGAGCGTGCGGTAATTGCCACTTTATGGCCAGGTGTGACATAAAATTTATTATTACATTGTATCAGGTGAAAGAAACTGTGAAGGCTGCAGAGGGTGCCTCGATCAAGATCAGGTCAGAGCAGGGCGGCTACAAGCTCCGCTGGGTGCGTCGCTCGCCCTGGTACCAGATCTAATCACCTTCGGAAACCGTGGAAGAGGTTTCATCAGACATAATAATCCGGTTTTAGGTCTCCCAGACATCATCATCATCATTTCAGCCGAAAGACGTCCACTGCTGAACATAGGCCTCCCCCAAGGCTCGCCATTTAGACCGGTCCTGTGCCGTTCGTTTCCACCGTATTCCCGCGACCTTCACCAGGTCATCACTCCACCTCGTCGGAGGCCTACCGACAGCTCGTCTTCCGGTGCGTGGACGGCACTCAAGCAGTTTCTGGCCCCATCGACCGTCAGTCCTGCGAGCAATGTGCCCTGCCCACTGCCACTTAAGTCTCGCAATTTTGAAGGCTATGTCGGTGACCCCAGTCTTATGGATCCGAGACATGGGCGCTAACGATGGGCCTCATAAGAAAGCTCAAGGTCACTCAAAGAGCAATGGAAAGAGCTATGCTCGGGGTTTCTCTGCGTGATAGAATTAGGAATGAAGCTATCCGTAGCAGAACTGGGGTCACCTCCCAGACATAATAAAGGAAATTTGCTGACAGTCGTATTGATTGCCCTGTGGTGCTACTTCGAACATCGTATCGTGCCTTTCACTCTCGTGTTATCACTACATAGTATAAAACAAAGTCGCTTTCTCTGTCCCTATATCCCTATGTATGCTTAAATCTTTAAAACTACGCAACGGATTTTGATGCGGTTTTTTTTTAATAGATAGAATGATTGAAGAGGAAGGTTTATGTGTATAATAACATCCATTAAATAGTGCACCCGTGCGAAGCCGGGGCGGGTCGCTAGTTTACTATATGAGTGAAAGGTAGGCTTGTGCGCGCTCGTTCACTGAGCGGATCGCTCCTGACTAGTACATTCGCTCAAAGGTACTAGTTCGGTCTTTTAGTTCTTTTAGTACACTAGAATTACGATTTGAACTCGCGTATTGATACTGTGAGTGTGGCGTGTCGTGACCGTAATCCAGTTTCAAGTGACAAGGCGGACGGTGGTAGTGACGGTGACACTGTGCGAAAAAAGCGAACCAGGAAGAGGGTAGATCGCTATGGCGTGTGGGTAGACCACAACTAAAACTCGCAGCACGTCAGTTAATCCTTGATAATGGCGCTTGCAACAGTGCCGAAATATCGGGAACTCACAAATACAAATATACATGGTAAATATGTCGTTTCAAATCGTAATTCTAATGTAAATGACCATGTACGCTTGAAATCTTATATTTACACTAGTACACCGAAAGAAACGGGCCTATTTGTACTCGTCTGACAGAATTGAATGAACGAACTATATGTATGCGAATGAATGACCGGTATAATCGAACGGGATCATGATCCGTTTTTAAAGTGGTACAGATCAAATTCGTCATCTCGCTTACTCCCGCGTGATTCTTAATTAGTTCACGCAAGTTTCGTTTCATTCGCTCGCTCCAGTCTAGATTTCGAGAGGCGTTCAGTTTCGTTCGGTCGCTCTCACAGGTTCGGTCATCCGATCGGATATTGTTGTTTCGCTCCGCATGTACTAAATGTACTGAGAGCAGAAACGTTACGGAATAGTTCGCTCCAGTACAGTGTTGAGAATTAGGTCTTTTAGTTCTTAGTACATGTACTACACAAGCCTAGTGAAAGAGACCGCACGATACGAAATTCGAAGTAGCTCCTCTAGTGCTAGATATAACCTTGACAAGGGACTGTGAAAGCGGTTATATAAGTCGGTGTACAGTCGCCATCAAATATATCTGTACTCTTCAAGGTGCTCAAAAATATCTGAACATGCACTTTAACGCCTTGACAATAGAGTCGTGTTCAGATATTTGTGAGCACCTTGTTCGCTTCGATATATCTGATGGCGACTGTACAATCCAGTTTTAAGATGGAACAGATGAATCTATACATTTATATCTAGTTTCGATCGGAACAGGGCAAATTGTACTTTAATTGTATTCATTTAGAGTCGAAATTTCTATAATAACTATCTTAACTGAATCAACCCTCTTTACTGAAATAGGTTATTATTTAATATTAACCATCTCTTAATGGTAATTATGTTTTAATATACGGATGTAACGCAGTTATAATGGCAACTGAAGTAGACTTTAGTTTCTGATTCGCGTAGTGAAAGATTAATTTGGAACCCTGTCGTTTTAGTTTTAAAATTGAAAGTCGCAAAAAAGTTGCATGAGATTGCATAATATTTATAATAGCCGTAGCTTAATTGGATGCTGTTATGCAATAATGTGTCAAATAGAAAAAACTGTTATGCAATAACGTTTCAAACTAATAGAAAAAACAGTTATGCAATAACGTTTCAACCTAATAGAAAAGACTGTTATGCAATAACGTTTCAAACTAATAGAAAAAACTGTTATGCAATAACGTTTCAACCTAATAGAAGAAACTGTTATGCAATAACGTTTGAACCTAACAGGGAAAACAATAGCAGGTTGACACATTATTGCATTACAGCGTCCAATTTTAGTTGTATTATTTTCGATTGCCTAGCTAAAATGAATCTTAATCAGGCTGACTTACGTTACTGTCATAACGTAAGTCTTCTGCCGTATTAAAGTTTATTTTTAATTAAGTTCGGCGTATGGATTGTATCGTTATGATAAGTTGTGTAAGTTGAACTGTATTTAATACGATTTAAAAAACTAAGTTTAAAAATTTATTTTCGCCAGCCAGTAAGACATGTGCACAAGTTGAAATAAACTTTATGTGGACTTTATTAAGAGTCAAACTTGCTTGTCAGCTGGCGGTTTCTTTATTTTCAACGAAGTTTATATGAACAAGTGAGTGATTATAGAAAGAAAGTGCCATGTGCTAGTGCTTTATAATGTAATTTAGGTATAGAAATAGATTCTAACTTAACATTTTCAAACACCTTTAGTAACCAATTCCTTAATTTATAAAATGTACATTTATTTATTTCGTAATACATGTCCACATAAAATACAATAAAAAAAACAAATAATAATCTTTTTTTTTTACGAAGGAACGCTTGATGAATTTCGAACTGGGTAGCGATTGCACCTAGCTCAGTTGGCTAGAGCGACTGGCCGCGAGTGCCGGGAGGTCGCAGGTTCGAATCCTGCTCGTGCCTAAATTTTTCAATTTTTCCTTCATTCTAAATTTAAATAATAATCTTGTTTTTATATTATTTTTGTCTTAAAGGGGCCTTCCAAAGGTCCGGGACCCCATGGTCCCGAGATTTGGGACATAAATATAATAATAATATTATTAGTCGAACCACCCTCCCGTGCCATTCCAGGCGCAAAGGTGCCCATTACGCTCGCCGCGGTCCCGCGTGGAATCGCAACGGACAGCCTGCACCAGGAAAGAGCCGGAGCGAGGGTCATAATCCTAATAAATACGGTATTAATTGTTTTATTAAATTTGGATGATGTGTAAATAAATGTAAATGCAGCTCCATCTATAATTATCATAATATAATTTATCCATTATAATTTTCATAATACAGTGGCAGCGTAAAAAAAATACCACCCGTGTTTCATCCTACTATTGGTGTTTGAAACTCATATCACGTATTTTTATATGCTAGTAGTAATATATATTAAGTATAAAAGATATTGATCTATTTGTGCTAATTCGCAATAATTATAAACCTATGTATACTTCGTGTCAAATACTTTCACATACATTTATGTGTACTTATTAGACACTGATTATAGTAGCCTTTGAACCCTATGTCTTTACGGATAAGGTCGTTTTTGGCGCTTTAGTTGCAATTAAGAATGAATGTAGCAAGTAAGAGAGAATCTTAGATTGTATACTGTAAGTACAATTCATTTTGTATTAGACAAAGACTTAGTTGTGAGGTATATTTGTGACTTTATGTCGTTAGAATAAGGTGCATAATCATGTTTTATTTCATGTCTTCCCAATATGGTTTCGTGTCAATGGAATATGTTGTGAATATATAAAAAATATGTAAAATATAAATAATATATAAAATGGAAAAGTTCGATTATCTCGAAAACCAAGGGACTTTTACTAAACCTGAAAGTCCTTTTTCTGGACCAGCCTCAGGTGCTCTATCGGTGGTTAGAAGCTTGTCCATTATTTACTGGACACCCTGTACAGTACATGGTTAATTTTTTGATCTTTATGTATTAAAAAAAAGTTAAAGCTCCAAATTACAAGCTAAAGTCACTAAGTAACAAATGGGTCATTGTTAGATTTAGGTTCGCGTCTTTTCGGTGGACATATCAAAAGTTAAGCCACAAAGCTTAATTTTGGATTGGTCTAGTAACCCGCACAAACGGTGTTTCCGTAACTATACATCCATGTAATAAAAACAACGTATATGTACATAAGCCGTTAACTATTGACCACCGGGTGGACAACTTTTGTTTTTACTACTGACAATGACCCAAATACCTACTTAAAATAAAGCTCGTATATCAGCATCATTTTAGTACTGAGATACGAGGTTTCGAAGAGTAGTGACAAATTTGATAGTGTGTTAAGAGGCCTTATAAGTTTATATATGTTTTGATTTGAAATTTTGACAAAAGTATTGATAATACCAGTAAATTTATTAAAGGCCACGATAATTTTATTAAATTTTTAGATAGTAACATAGCCATTTTTTGATTTTATTGTGTGTAGCAGAATTTAAGCGGAAAAAACAAGTTTTCAGCTTGATAATGCTCGATTTGGAGTGATGTTTGAAACGATATTTCTTAATGAAAAATCCAAAAAATACATTTAAAGTTTATGACATAAGGTCGCAATAGTCCTGTTCTAGATAGTAACATTGAGAAAATGTCAAGATACCTGTCAATTCAAACAGAAAATGGCGTAAATAGATGAGTGTTTTTTAACTGATATGGACCCTTAAGCTTCTCACCCGACTATATTCTAGTATTTTCGTGAGTTTTGTTAAATGACAAAGTAAAACTAGTTTATTTTTAATGTCGTCATCATCCTAATTGCCGATATGTGTTGGTATCAGACTAGTTATACCTCGCCTTCAAAATTGTCTTGTACAAAATGAAATATAATGTATATTTTTGTATACTCGTGCGATTGGTGCATTAACTAGTTTAGGTACGTGCGGCCGTTAAACCCCTCACCCCCCGAATCAGAAAATTCCCGAAGACATGGCTATTCATAATAAACAAGTTAATAATTTTAAGAGTGGTAGGGCACAGCAAAATGTCATCTTACTCGAATTTGGAGCAGCCTAACTGGGGAAGACCTCAGCCTTGCAGAAAACAGCCATAATAACATTATCTACTATACAAGTATGTAGTGTTGTGTTCCTGGAGGTGAGCAAGGTTGCCAGAGCTCCCGAGCGCCATAGTAAATGAAGATCGTTCAATAAGAGGTGCGTTTTGCGAGAAAGGGACAGAACATGCCCCCACTTAAAACTTTGAAGACTTGTAATTATATAATTATTTATTCTTTTGAGTTACTTTTTTCGCTATATGGTTGAGAATTTTATCGTTTTTCTAGCAAAATTTGAAGTTAATGATTTTTTTATTTGATGTCGACATCCCTATTAAAATTAAAGTCAAATGCTAACCGAATGTAACCCTATGTAATACAAAATAATTCAGAATTGAAAACTTGTAAATTGAGCTGAACAATGCGGTCTTATCGTGAAGAGCGGTGTCTTCCAGAAATTCATCGACATTGTGCAGGTATTAATTTTGACGAGTTAACTCGGGAGGTGAAAGGGTTTACTATTTTTATTACATTAGTTTATACATAGATGTATTTAATATAGTACATTAGTATTTAACTATAGCGTAGAACTCGTGCTAAATTGTCGCTAAATTGTAACTAAATTGAATAATAGCGTGATTTATTAATATTCTCATAAAATTTAAATCTTTTTTGTTGCCTTATTGTTATTTATTCTAATAAAGGATTATTTTTAATTTGTGTTTTTATCTTTTGTGTGTAGTTATACATTCGTCATGTCTGGTCGTCCGTCCGTATGTCACAGCCGATTTACTCGGAGACTATAAGCACTACAATTATGAAATTTAGTAGGAAGGTGTATTCTATGAACCGCTACATAAAATTGATGTGAAATTTCAAAAAAAATTAAATTAGGGGGGGCACTCCATACATGTAACCGGTGGATGAAAAAAAAATTTCAAGGCACGTAGTTCGATGGATAGGCCTTTAAAAATGATATGGAGGTTTCTAAAAAACTTGTCCATTTAAGTTAGTGACCGACCGAAACATGTTATTTTGCCGAAACCGAAGGTTCGGTTTCATTGTAGTTTCGGCCGAAACCGAAACCGAACCTTTTATAAAAAAAAAGTCCTTAAAAAGTCGAAAAAATGTTAGTAAGTTTTTTCTAAAATTAATATCTCGCCGACCTATAATTACAGGTTTCTACTTTCAAAGATTTATCACAATGAAATTTCAGCACAGTTACAGAGGTTCTGTTTGAAAATTTAACTACCCTATAAATAAAGTGAAAAAAATACATTATTTGTAACACAAAGATAGCGATTTTTTAATGGTGGTATAAAATAAAACAAATTTATTATTAAAATATGATACTCATATAATGTTTATTTATTTTCAGTTACTTACATTTTAATTATACTCACAAATATCACAATCAGTTAGCCTCGAATGGCTAATTCAAATATAATTAGATAATCAAAATAATCAAATTGATCACCTTTGGTAATCATTTTAGCGAACCTTTTTTTTTATTATGTAAGGTGCATAACATAGGTTATGATAACAAATCAACAAGTATAATATAGTAACAAATCTATACTTATACTTTTTATAACTAATTATCTAATTAAAAATAAAAACAGTGTTTTTGACATACTTACTGAGATCAACAATTTCTTTTTTAGGATCAACTACTTATAGATTTAATCTTTGTCATTTATTGTTTACAACAGTCTTATCAACTTTGCTTACAGTACAGTAAGTTTGACTATAGTATTTTTTTTACGTATTAATCAACAGATAGGTAAGGTACGACGTTGTAAGTTTCGGCGCGGCCGAAGGGTTCGGCCGTTATTGGCCGAAACCGAAACTCGGCCCGAAACTTGATTTTTTGGCCGAAACCGAAACCGAAATTTCGGTCGGACACTACTTATTTTGTATAATCACAGTGGAAAGGCACTCATTTCACTAGATAGGCCGCGCCGAAACTTACAACATCGTACCTTCGGGTCGCGCTCGGCTAACGTCGGGCGCGCTCGGCACGGCACTATATTATACTTGTTGATTTGTTATCATAACCTATGTTATGCACCTTACATAATAAAAAAAAGGTTCGCTAAAATGATTACCAAAGGTGATCAATTTGATTATTTTGATTATCTAATTATATTTGAATTAGCCATTCGAGGCTAACTGATTGTGATATTTGTGAGTATAATTAAAATGTAAGTAACTGAAAATAAATAAACATTATATGAGCATCATATTTTAATAATAAATTTGTTTTATTTTATACCACCATTAAAAAATCGCTAACTTTGTGTTACAAATAATGTATTTTTTCACTTTATTTATAGGGTAGTTAAACAGAACCTCTGTAACTGTGCTGAAATTTCATTGTGATAAATCTTTGAAAGTAGAAACCTGTAATTATAGATCGGCGAGATATTAATTTTAGAAAAAAACTTACTAACATTTTTTCGACTTTTTAAGGACTTTTTTTTATAAAAGGTTCGGTTTCGGTTTCAGCCGCAACTACAATGAAACCGAACCTTCGGTTTCGGTTTCGGTTTCGGCAAAATAACATGTTTCGGTCGGTCACTAAAAATAAGTTAATAAGTTTCGTTTCCTTAAATATTTAAAAGTGTAATAAAGAGATTTAGTTATTGTATCTAGTGGGTTTAATAATTTTCTGACGGTGGGAAATAAGTATAATGTCGTCTGATGGTCAGTAGACACCGTAGCCTATGAACGATTGGGGCTCCAAAACTGTCACAAGTGCGAAAGTGCTAGGTTAATGCCACCTCACCACATACCAGTTCCTTTACCATGAGTTTACATGACCGTACTCGCTAGCGACTGCGTAAAAAATTGTATGGGCAAAAGTACAGCGCCTCTGGCGGTTACGCCACAGAACTAAGAATCGGCATACTAAATCGGCATACGCAGTCGCTAGCGAGTACGGTCATGCAAACTCATGGTAAAGGCACTGCAAAGTACTGGTATTTAACCCCCTAAGAGAATTAATTTAACCTGTGTTATTCTGATAACCTTATTAACTTCAAAAGAAATAAGGTAAATGCGAAATGGTGAAAATCCTATTCAAATATGTCAAAAAATAACGATGATACAACCGTTTTAATGTTGCTGGTTAGAGAGAGAAAGCGCGACAGATCAGTGACGTCATTGACCTCTAGCGCCATAGTAAATGACGGTTGTTCCAATACAAAGGTGGTTTGCGGATAAGGGTAGAATATGCTCCCTTTTAAAACTTGGAAAACGTATAATTATGTAATTATTAATCTTTTGAGTATTTTTTTCGCTATTGATTAATAATTTGATCCTTTTTAGATAAAAATCTAACTTACTGATTTTCTTATTTGGTGTCATCATCCCAATATAGAGGGGCTACCGCGAACCGAAATTGAACGAAGTTCGAATATCTCCCTCTCTGTCGCACGAATTAGCAAGTGCGACAGAGAGGGAGATATATTAACTTCGTTCGTGTTCAGTTCGCGGTAGCCTCTCTGCAGTTTCATAGAAATCAGTCGTTCTTAGATTGGTGTTTAAGCTGTCATCTCCCGGAGAAAAAAATAAACAATAGCACTCTTTTGTGATGATCCCTGGGATCCCAGGGACCGGTAGACGCCTTCGTCGTGAAGGAACATACATCGGCACAAACTTTCATTATTAAGGTTATATATTTATTATTATAAGATTAAATATTTTTTTTTTATGTACGTTATGACGACCGCTTTAGCCTAGTTGGTAGTGACCCTGCCTTTGACGCTGGAGGTCCCGGGTTCGAATCCCGGTCAGGGCATTTATTTGTGTGATGAACACGAATATTTGTTCCTGATACTTGGATGTTTTCTATGTATTTAAGTATATATTTATCTATATAAGTATGTATATAGTCGCCTAGTACCCATAGTACAAGCTTTGCTTAGTTTGGGACCAGGTTGATTTGTGTAAGATTGTCCACAAATATTTATTATTATAATAATTTAAAAAATGTATACGACTACAATATAAAATCGATACATAACCCAGCGTACTTAAACTTTGACTACAGCTTTGCCAAAATTTTCGCCAGCGAGCATACCAACGAACGCGTCGAATAGTTTCTCGAATCCCTCTGTGACGTGTTCTCTTGGCTTCAGTTCCCCGGACCTTATCCACTGGATAATGTCTGCGAAGGCCTCGGGCCAGCGGTCCTGCCACCGAGACACTGTGAACCCTTCCGCTGTCAGCTGCTTAAACACAAGTGACGGCTGCAAAATAGTCGCCTTCGGCAAACTGCCATCGTTATACGAGCTGATACTGCCGCAGACAGACACCCTACCGTATAAATTCATCTGGGATATAATCACGCTGCTCAATTCTCCGCCTACGTTGTCAAAGTAGCAGTCAACTCCCTTCGGGGCTGCTTCTTTCAGCGCTCGATCCACGTTTGCCGTTTTGTAATTTATAGCCTTATCGAATCCCAGTTCGGTCTCCAGCCATTTAACTTTGTCGTCGGAGCCGGCGAAGCCTACGACCCTGCAGCCCTTGATCTTAGCGATTTGACCGACAAGGGAGCCGACGGCTCCAGCAGCGCCCGTCACTACCACAGTCTCACCGGATTTAGGTTTGCAGATTTCTAAAAACCCGAAGTAGGCGGTTGCCCCCGGCATGCCGACAGCGCCAACTCCCAGCGAGGGAGACAAGTCACCTAAATCAGGTAGCTTGTATACTCCAAGGCCTGCCTGTTTGTCTTTAGTATTCTCGATACTGTAGTCGCACCATCCTTTTTGAGAAACTACTCTAGCACCTACTGGGAAATTAGGCGCTTTAGATTCTAGTACTACGCCGACCTGTGAGCTGAACTGGTCATAGGGGGTCGGTAATAGGGGGTTGTACGCTCGTAGATATGGGTCGACGCTGATCCACTCCGCCTTGACGAGGAAATCACCGTCTTTGAGCGGCGGTAGCTCGTATTCGACCAATTCGTAGTCATCCCTTATGGGTACACCTTGGAAATGTCTCTTGACCACGTACTTTCTTGCCTTGACCATCGTGAGACTGTAAACAAAATAATACCAGTACTTAAAGAAAATGCTTGTCGTGGTCGTCTTAAAAATATCAACCTACTTATCTAATGCTGTAGCCAACAAAATATTTTTTATTCACGAAAATCAAGTCACATAAACAATTATGAAGTACGTAAACTTGTTCGAATGTCGTTTGTATGAACGTTTAAGAAGATCGATTACAATTAAAGAAGGTATATTAGAATTTAAAATGGGTATGTATATCAATGATACCTATATTTATGATAGGAAAAATACCTATATCGGTGCAACCGAATGATACGGACGCCACTCTAAGATTATTAATTCCACAGTGATTATTCGTTTTCGACACCAGTGTTGTCTTTATCTTACGCCGCCAGAAGTTATCATCCGATTAGTAAATACCTAAATTGCTGGTCAATCTGTTTTTTTGACTGTGACTTTGTACTATGAAATCGACACAAACAAAATTAACGAACATGACTTGACATTTAAAAAAACTCATTCTATTTTTAATCTTAAAGGACGCTTTTTGTACGGACCTATTTGATACAACTCAGCGAAGTCAAATGACTACACGATTGCCCAAAAAAAGTGTAATATGTGTTTTAAGTAGGTATAGTCAGGGAATTTTCGACTTTATTTCTACAGTGTGAAGGTCCAAAAGTGATGGACCTTTTCATTCCTCGACTATACCTACCTATACGTGATTTACCTGATAGTACGCTATTTATTAGTAAATCAAATAATTACCAATTTTTTCGCAATTTTAAAACAATTGACTTTGTTTTTAACTGTGTAACGGAATTTATTTTCCTAAAGATATAAAAATCTATCGATTATATAATAGTAAATTCACACATTAAACATCGAATTCCATGCATGATATTACCTTTCGTTAACTTCGTGCGTTTTGGCATTTGTTATCACTTTCGATCTCAGATTCCATAAGATTACCTAGATAATGCGATGGATGTGAAAATCAAGCTAGCACAACACATAATGATATTAAAACATGTATTTAATGTTGAGGTATTTTGCTACTATATTCTGACTCTTTTATATCTAATGACTTACCTTTAAAAACCAACGAAAAAGCAGTCCGACCTTCTATCGTCTCGCTTTGGTTGCTACTGACCATGGTACAATAATATACTTCGCCAGGTATGGCAAACGGAAACATCGTTTAGTAGTGTGGGTGACACGACCTTCGGACTCCCTGCTATCGATGGTTCTCAAACTTTGTATTTTGGGGAAAAATAGTTGTCTTACTTAAAAAATAGGATATAAATTATATTAAACGACTGTATAAAAAACAAAATTACAAAAAAAGGTATGGCATCTGGCCTTAATTGTCTTGCATGTCTCCCTGCCAAATAATATGAATTCTAATCATCTATACCAAAGTATAGACCCAGCTATATTCAATCAGTATAACAACATGACACAACGATTGCGGTTTTTTGCAAATAATAGGTTGATATTCCAATTGTCAAGTATCGGCTTAGTCACATCACTATTCTTATCATTTAGTGTCAAAATTACATTTTGACTGAATAAAAAGGACCCCAACAACATTAAAATGCACAAATCAAGAAAACAAATAACTTTACGTAGTACGGTGTACCATTTTTTTTCGTTATTTTCGTTCCACAATAGTGAAGCCATTCGTTGCCTACTGACTCGTTTTGTGGAAGTGTAGAAAAACAATAAGGTTCCGCCTTTAACACTTACAGTTCCGAATAGAACAGCCAAACATTTTAAAATCTGGCCTACATCAACTCTTATTAGCAACCGCACCGCAAAAAAGTTTGGCAATTACTGCTTTAACTGACACCGACCGAGAGCGATATATGCAAATCAGTACATCGGAGCGAAATTGCAGTTAACGTCAAAGAGACTGACATGACGCTCGTATGTGTGAGTAAGTAGTGTTGTCAGTAGTATATTATGATACTCCCTGACTTTCATGTATTCTATGAGTATTTTATTAAATTATTAGGTACATTCATGTTCAACTTGACCTATTTTGTGTGCTTAAACAAGTAAATGCTAATTTTGATGCGTAAACAATTTATTTTGCATGTAAACGGCAGATTTTTTTTCCTTAATTATCTTTTTTGTTACAATAAAGCGGCAACTCGACCTCGTGTCACGATCCTTATTGTCAGACCTTGTTTTCTTAGACCATGGTCGAGTCCTAACAACACAATGTTGTATCATGTTGTATAAATTATGTCATGTCATCGAATGCATCCGATTGATTAACCGGATAACATAATGACTAAATAAACCGTATTCGTTTCTGATAAGGTTAAGTTTTAGATGCTTTTAGGGAACATTTTCGTTTTTACAGTGGCATGGAGTTTTCTACTGTATTTCGATGCGAAGTAGGTATAAAACAAGGGTTGGTAAGGAAGGGGGATGTAGGTAAACGGTAAACATGTAGTCAAATAAAGTGTTTAAAGTTTCCTAGTATGAGCATCTTGTTGATCCAAATACAGCTAAAAACAGGGCGAGAAAACAATATTTTTCATTTCTCATGCTCGAAAAGTGTGTCATATTAGACTTGTCAAGCGGGCCAAAGTAGTACATTTAACCCCTAGGGAAAATATGAATACATATTTATGATTTACAAAACATTCAATTTAGACCAATCATAATACTTCACCTATTAAATCCACCAATCACAAAACACTAATTTAACTCTTTAAAAAATATTTGGTATTGGGTATTAAGTAACAAACCAGAATACAGCTTTACTAAAATGGACCAATCAGAAAACAGAATTCATTTCTCTAAAGAGTCTAAAGATTAAGTTTGTAGTAGTCCCTATTTCACAATAATTAAAAAAGTGATTAGTTCGTTCTAGCAACGCTTTGAAGCGCTCAATGGAAGGCGAGATAGCTTTTTGCGCGTGAATGTTGCGCGCGAACCGCGGTATCTATTTTGTGTCTCAAAGCATGAAAGCAGTTTAGAAAAAAAATCATGCTGCCAAATTACATATAAGTTCGCCGTGGAATTAATTGTTAATTTTGGATGGCTAACCTTTGTTTATTTATTTTCTCGCAATCGAAATGAAAAGTAGAGTGTATAACTCTGGTCTAAAAGCCATATTACTATCTCGTGGTAATATGGCTCATTTTAGATCCTTGTCATACAATCTACTATTAAAGTTTCCTAGTATGAGCATCTTCTTGATCCAAATACAGCTAAAACAGGGCGAGAAAACAAAATTTTGTGCTACCCCATCTAGTGGGGTATTGTTGTTTACAGCTAGTTGAGTAGTTTTAAAAACTTGAACTCGAACTTGCCGAAAACAATGATAATCAATCTTTTTATTCAGTACTTATACACTACTTGCCGTGGTGGCCGCAAACCAGCTCACAGGCGGCCGTAAACCGGCGTAAGTGGCCGCTAGCTGCCGTATTCGCTGTTTTGGAGCATTTTGTACTTTTTTCCCAAATTTATTCATGAAAGTACTAGATTTTATTAGTTTCACATATTAACAATACTCAGGACCCAAATATGCGACTGCCATCCAATATGTATGTAGGTTTTATATTTTTTTACTTATCTAAAGTGCGCAACTCCGCTAAGGGGCCGCAAACTGGCCTAGCGACCCTACTTACTAAGTTTGAACAAACAAGGCTGTTTATTCACAACGCCAACGCTACGCTACTTTACCAACTCGCTCCAAGCGAACGTGTTATATTTTGCGTTTGTAACATAATAGTTACGATGTTGGGGTCAAATTGTTCTTGTTATATTTTACCTTACAATACATGCATGTCGTTATAGTGTTCTTGTAGGGATATTTATGTGCTTGGATTTGTCTAGGTACCTACTGAAATTTGAAAAAAATATTCGAACAACTATTTATTAATAAAAGAAACATGTTTGACCGAAAACGCTATAGGTACTTCGCTCAGATATACTTATTATTCATTCATTTATTTCAACTAGGTATATGATATATTAGTATTCTCAAAGATCATAAATATTACGGTTCGTATTTTACTCGATCGTTCTATGCCAGAACTTATATGGTTAAATAATGTAGGAATAACTCATAGCGATAGATTAGATTTTTATTTCCTAACATAAATTGCAGTACAAATCAGCCTTAGTTAAAATCACATCGCATTCCAGTACAGTTGTATCCTGAGGGATGCCCAGGGTCCGCTAACTAATCCCAAGATTTGGCGTAGGCACTAGTTTATACGGAAGCGACATCACGGTATCAAAATAATATAAATAATAACTATAGTGCTTCAGCATAGCCGTACGGAGGGAAAGCTGCCAGCGTCTTTGGGACGATGCCGCGGAGGCCCTTTTTAGATATAAAATAATTAAATTTTAGTTATTTAAAGTAAGGTTTCTAAATGTAATTTATTGTTTACGTGAAATAAATTGACAATAACACTAAATACACTTAGAATAAAGGCAAAATTAAACATTTTGAAAATACCCCCGACGGGTGTTCTCAATTGAAAAATAATTAAATAATGCATTTGAAAATCCCCCGACTCTATAGGAAATAATTACATATAGATAAAAACATTTTTTTCTAAACGGTTTACTGGTTGCGAGGTATATTTACAAGCCCAGAAAAATTAGCATTGACATTTTGTATTGGATAAATGTCGGCTTGGATAAATAAAAAGGCTATTTAATTTAATTTAATTTAAAAATGTCGGTAACATATTAATTTCATTGTTATTGAGTACATAAATTATTTTAAAAAAAAGCATGTAATTACCTAGATTTAAGATACATTATTGAGTGCCCTTACAGGGTGTCATGTACCTACCATACTTGTCTTGTAACACCTTAATGTATTATGAACATGACTACAATGGAATAAAGAATAAATAAAGAAAATCCGTCGGGGGCTGCCATCACCTTCTCCGTTCCGTCGTGGGTAAAAATAATAAATGCACTTCGATGAAAAATCAAAACACAAAAAGATGACGGTTACCTAGGATCGAACGCGAGTATGACTCTAGCGTTACTAAGAGCTTCAGTATTTCCACAGGACCACCGTATGTCATCAACAAGGTAACGAAAATTTAATTCTATTTATTTCCGGATTATTTACGTATGTCATAGTTCTGACGTTGCGTGCAAAGAAGCTACTTCCTTGATTTATTACTGCGCCCTCTATATTCATTTTTGCGTAATGTTTGACAATATCTGACTTTCTCACTGACGTTAGGTACGCATGTGTGCGTGAATGGGCGAAATTGCAATATTTCGCATGCAATCGGAGTAAACGTTAAAAATAAACACTGTTTAGTGCAGATAGATTGCGATTCCTATGTAGGATTTTTTGCTTCTTTCGCAGTTTGAAAATCATCATATGTACTGTAGCGGTTTCGCGGAAAATTATGAAAAACCACCAAATAATCTCAGTGCTGCCATCTATTAGCAGAACCTCGGCAGGAACCCGTGACGTTTCACCTTAATCTTTAGAGGAATGAATTCTTTCCTGAGCGGTCGATTTTAGTAAAGCTATATTCTGGTTGGTTGTGTAGTGTAATTAAAAATAAAACACATATTACACACTCCAAGATCACGTAAAATTTATTTGTAACAGTAGCACCGAAACTGATTTATAAAAAATCTTAACACATACGAAATGAATGCCCCTTTTGGGAGTTAATGAAATATTGACCGTTGGGAAAACTGTAAACGTTGGATAAAAATAATTGTTAACTGTAGTTTTTGATGCTGGGTATACCGGAATAAATCACGGTTGCGGGAATGAAGATGGAATGGGATGGTTAGCGTGGTATGATAAGGCCTAATAGGTTTTCCGAAAATAAAAATGACGTTGGTAGATAGAATATACCTTTCTGAATTTAGAGAATTGAAAGACACGTTAAAAAAAATAAGTTAAATTACCGCTTTCCAACGACAAGTTTCCCTGGGTAGAGAGTTTAAAGTACATAAAAGAAGGGCACTGGATTTATCGACATACAATTTCTAGAACTACACGAAAACCCCGCGTCTTGTTTGCAACATCAAAATGAGTCGACCCGGTTTACTTCTATCTACGTCGCCGTATGCCGCCACCACTTAACTCCGCAGAAGGTCCGGGGCAGCTTCGGGTTGACGGCTGCCGTCGAATTACGCACGTCTCCGACCACGACGTGCACGAGTCCACAGAATTCAAAGCTTCAGGCAACACGAAAGCTTAGGCCTCACGAATGGCGGTCAGGCAACCCGCGTCTAGGTCAGCCGGTTAGTCAGGCTTCCGTCCCGACGGAAGAGCTAAAACAATACACTAGGTGAGACCTATGCCACGGCACAACACGATCACCAAGCACATTCAAACGAACATCACGAAACACCCACCCAAACGCTCAGGAAACGCTTGACTCCTTGGAAAGAGAAGGATAAAATCCTCCCGGACCACTTCGACACCAGTGTCCGCTGAAGCCAAAAACCCTCGAACCACTTCCGGCACTATTATTGAATAACACAGACAAAATCTCTTGCCACTTCAGGGAAAAAAATGGAAGATGGATAAACATGTCCTCACTCGGAGAGTCTCAATGGCAGAACGAACCAAATTCCGTTTGCACATCCGTCAAACGAATAGTTTCAAATTACGAAGCGCGAAATCTAATTTCAAATCTGACTAGCTTTTTTTGAACCAGACAGTTTCGAACCCCTGAAATATAACGACGAAGGTAAAACACGTTTTGGTATCGTTTGTAAAATTAAGAAAAGCGCCATCTGCTTGCGCTGAGCAAAACTACGAAGCAGTTCGGAATGACGACTAACGGCAGGAAATCAAACGCTCTAACCACAGCCTAAAAGTTGGCCTATTGACGTATAGATGGCGTGGAAGCCTATGCAGGAATCAAAATTAAAATTAAAAAATACACAGTAGCGTTATTAACGCTACAGACATCTCCCTACCAAATGAAAACAACGACAGAAAAGGATACTACCCAAATAATATATTGAAGGAGACTACATCCGTCACAAAACTATAATCACCGTAGTAATACTGACACAAAAAATATGTGAACACCTCAAACTTAACCCACAAAAATATCGACGAGAATTGAACGCTCCATAAACGAACACTTGGACCTATCCGGGCAAACAGCAGGAAAAACACCTACGGTCATTATGCAAATATAACTAACACCTGAACTAATAAATAATAAACCACAACATTCAGTCATTGACTAATAATTCTTTTCTTTGAATTATTAACCGAAAACCTATGGTAGTTAACCCCCTTACCATCTACATTAACCTATGCTTACTACAAAAAAAACATTACCGGTTTACCGGTTAAAGTAAAACAACACCTTTGAAATTAAATTATGGGCGGGTGCTACCGCAGAATATACTAATGGTCCTGAACAAAGTAAGCCAGGCCATTAAAATCAAACGTCCGGATAAGGTGAGCGACCACCACGAACTCGACCACTGATCTACACAGAGGGAGAATGAAATCATCAGACTGCAGTCGTGGATGCTCCGTTCATATGCTAAGAAATCATCACTACGTTGAGTGAGGTTGTAGTTGTCCAGGTTGGGAATTCATATTCCAAAAGAATTGAATATTACCCCTTGACCAATGACGACGTCACAGCCAAGTCACATCGCTAATGAGGATCGTACTACACACGAAATCCTACATTAAAACGATCTAAGTCAAGTCCGAAATTATTTAATTTGCCTAAAAAAGGCTTAACCTAAAAACTTGACTAACACACTTTTACAATAAACAAGAAATGGAAAATACCGTTTCGGATAGGTCAACAAGCGTCAGCAACTATAGCGTACACATTCTGTAAAGTACGGAGATTCGTCGCACGTTCTGCCCGACTGAGTCCCATCTCTTGGTATTCAGCCTGACCATCAACGCGCTCCGGATAAACCATAACCTCGCCTGAGGTCCAACCATGGGCCCTCAAGCTGAGTACTAACGCCCCTGCAGAATCCATGCAACCATATATAGAACGAACTCTAAAACTATGAAACGAAATTACACAAACGACACCGAAGGCAATCGGTACCCTACTTATTTAATAATAACTACTAGCAAGATCAAAAAAAAAAATGCTAGTGGGTGGGGTGCGGGGTGTCGACGAGAATCGACGAAGCACGACAGAAGATAGGAACATCTCGACGAAAGCAAAAAAAAATATCGACGAGAAAAAAAAACGGACAAAAGAAAAACGAAGGTCGACACAAAAATGGTCGATTTCAGCTCGCCAAAAGGGACATCCAAGCTAGACAAAAAAAATCGAAGAGTAGTTAATCGGTTATAGTTGAGCGATGATAAAAATCAAACAAAAGCCGATGGCAGTTGAGGAGGGTAAAGTCAAATGAATGTCAAAAATTTATATAAGTCGATAGAAAAATCAAAACAAAAATTCAAAAGTTGCTAAAAGTTTATGCCGCTATAAAAGTCGATAAACCGATAAAAATTCATTACACCACTGACCGGACAAAGACTGCTGACGTAATATAAACGTTGTAATGGATGACTAAAAGGTTTGTTGCTAAGCACAATTAAAAAATGTTGAAGATTTCGAAACCATGTGAAGTTCAACGAAGCCCAACGAAGCTCAACGAAGCTCAACGAAGCTCAACGAAGCTCAACGAAGCTCAACGAAGCTCAACGAAGCTCAACGAAGCTCAACGAAGCCCAACGAAGCCCAACGAAGCCCAACGAAGCCCAACGAAGCACAACGAAGCACAACGAAGCACAACGATGCTCAACAAAACTCAACGAAGCACAAAAAACTCATCGATGCTCAACAAAACTCATCGGAGCTCATCGTAACCCAAGGTAACGAAAATCAAAAAAACATCCAGAAAATTGCGAATATTACAAAATCAGTTTCAAGAAGTTGACGAAGGTCAATACGAGGATGAATTGGGATCAATTGAAGTGAATTAAGGGTCACATGAGTCACTAGGTGTATTTGACAGAGATTGAAATACTATCGCGAGTTGACCACCAGTGGGAGGACACGGACCAGCACTGAAAATAACTATTATGCGAACTGTACCAGTAATAGAAAGAGGACAAGGGAACTCTTAGCCCAGCTCGGACCTCACCGAGTACCAACGAGACTAAACTGAATTAGGTATGCAAGCCCAAAAATAAACAAACTATTTATTTTGGTGAAAAAAATAGTATTTACTAAAATTAGTTTGAAATTACTAATTCGTAACTAAAAATGCAGAAATCCTAAAATAAAAAAACAAAAAGATGTTTTTCCTGCCGGGAATCGAACCACGAACAAATGTTTGTCTGACCAACGCTTTCCCACTGAGCCAAGTTGATTCTTACAAGGTGATACGAAAAAGTGCTACATATGGCTCGGCCTACTCAAAATTTACACGAAGGCCGATTACGTCACGTAAACTAAAAAACGACTAGTTACGAATTACGAGTTACGACTTGACGGCGCTTGTACTGGAAATAACAAGTATAACCGTCGGCACCTGCCCGCAAACGTCGAATGCCAAACTGACCATTATTCCTCTCACCAAGTTTGAAAGAAAAAAAAAATTCAATGTTATAATGTTGAAATTTCACATAAAAAGTAAACGAACCAGGGTTCTTACCTTATGTCGGGCGCCAAATTGTAGTGTAATTAAAAAATAAAACACATATTACACACTCCAAGATCACGTAAAATTTATTTGTAACAGTAGCACCGAAACTGATTTATAAAAAATCTTAACACATACGAAATGAATGCCCCTTTTGGGAGTTAATGAAATATTGACCGTTGGGAAAACTGTAAACGTTGGATAAAAATAATTGTTAACTGTAGTTTTTGATGCTGGGTATACCGGAATAAATCACGGTTGCGGGAATGAAGATGGAATGGGATGGTTAGCGTGGTATGATAAGGCCTAATAGGTTTTCCGAAAATAAAAATGACGTTGGTAGATAGAATATACCTTTCTGAATTTAGAGAATTGAAAGACACGTTAAAAAAAATAAGTTAAATTACCGCTTTCCAACGACAAGTTTCCCTGGGTAGAGAGTTTAAAGTACATAAAAGAAGGGCACTGGATTTATCGACATACAATTTCTAGAACTACACGAAAACCCCGCGTCTTGTTTGCAACATCAAAATGAGTCGACCCGGTTTACTTCTATCTACGTCGCCGTATGCCGCCACCACTTAACTCCGCAGAAGGTCCGGGGCAGCTTCGGGTTGACGGCTGCCGTCGAATTACGCACGTCTCCGACCACGACGTGCACGAGTCCACAGAATTCAAAGCTTCAGGCAACACGAAAGCTTAGGCCTCACGAATGGCGGTCAGGCAACCCGCGTCTAGGTCAGCCGGTTAGTCAGGCTTCCGTCCCGACGGAAGAGCTAAAACAATACACTAGGTGAGACCTATGCCACGGCACAACACGATCACCAAGCACATTCAAACGAACATCACGAAACACCCACCCAAACGCTCAGGAAACGCTTGACTCCTTGGAAAGAGAAGGATAAAATCCTCCCGGACCACTTCGACACCAGTGTCCGCTGAAGCCAAAAACCCTCGAACCACTTCCGGCACTATTATTGAATAACACAGACAAAATCTCTTGCCACTTCAGGGAAAAAAATGGAAGATGGATAAACATGTCCTCACTCGGAGAGTCTCAATGGCAGAACGAACCAAATTCCGTTTGCACATCCGTCAAACGAATAGTTTCAAATTACGAAGCGCGAAATCTAATTTCAAATCTGACTAGCTTTTTTTGAACCAGACAGTTTCGAACCCCTGAAATATAACGACGAAGGTAAAACACGTTTTGGTATCGTTTGTAAAATTAAGAAAAGCGCCATCTGCTTGCGCTGAGCAAAACTACGAAGCAGTTCGGAATGACGACTAACGGCAGGAAATCAAACGCTCTAACCACAGCCTAAAAGTTGGCCTATTGACGTATAGATGGCGTGGAAGCCTATGCAGGAATCAAAATTAAAATTAAAAAATACACAGTAGCGTTATTAACGCTACAGACGATACCCAATACGAAATTTTTTTTAAAGGGTTAAAATGGTGTTCTGTGATTGGTGGATTTAATGATGAATTATTATGATTTGTTAAATTAAAATGTTTTGTAAATCATATATATGTATTCATA